>OX451740.1:73929535-74627035 GCA_948472305.1 Vicia faba
TAAATTGCAGCTTTCATGTCAACACTTTCATCCGTTGGAAAATTATCACTCCAATAATCTGTTACCACAATAGAAACTTTTGGGCTTGGCTTTGCGTAATCTTTGTGGACTACAACAACATGAGAAGCAGGAGAAGGTGAAGAATGATTTGGTTTAACGTTGGTTGTTGTGAATTCTAATGTTGTTGAAGGTTTTGTTGTTCTAAAGAGAGGTGCTATCTTTCCTTTCAAGAGTCCTCGGTTTCTCTTTCTGTTTGCTTCCATTTTTTTTCTAATTGAAAATTGTGAAGACACAAAAGGACTAAAGGAGTATACGGTGTGAATTTGTGTAGGTTAGAAAGTGAGGGTGTGGAGGTATATATATATATATATATATATTGTTCTATGGTTCCTTTTTTTGTTGATTTGGATTATGGATTAGTAGAACCCACTCATACACATTATTGTGGACCTGGTTCTTTTAAATTATTATTCTTGTCTTTATTTTAATTTGTTTCTCTACTAATAAAATTAATTTTTCAGTGATAGATACTTTTCATATTATATAGAATTAAAAAGATAAACCAGTAATATGTTGTGACACTATTTTTTTTTCCATGTTAAAATCAATCTTTTAAAATTATAATAAATATTTTAGAAGAGAATATGCATAATTTTTTGATTTTTTTATAAAGATTCATTGTCTCTATGTTTATGGTCGAAACACGTTTTCTCATGATTGACTGTTTTATTTGAAGTGACTTTTAAGACGGTTTGTCTCACAGTAAAACTTTCAGTTTTCAACCTTAGAAGTGGAGGAACCTCAATCATGTCTAGACATGCATGTTACCCTCATGTGCACCTATACTCCAGTAGTCTAAGTGTCTCTTGTGAATCTTATTGTGAATTATAACAAAATTTAATATCAATTTGTGAGGCAAATAATTGTTAAAATATTAAATTAGATTATATTAGATTTGATTAGATTTAATATTTAATATAATCCAAGTTGTGTTAGCCCAAGCCCAATTAGGGTTGTATATAAATAGTCATAATGTGTATCATTATTTGTACACTTGAATAATACAAATCCTTATTTTTCTTTATTATTCTCTCTTTCTCTCCTCACTAAAAGTGTCTCACGCACTAACAAATTGGTATCAGAGCCTTTGGTTCGAGAAAGGGACCGAAAGGAACTTGTATCGAAATTCGCCCAAGAAGTGGTGCGGTACAAGTGGGGGAGCATTGTGGACTCACACTTGAGGGGGGGTGTTGGAATAATATAGCAAGTGTGAGTAAGTGGGGAAATAGTCCCACATTAGATAGGAATGTGGAGACTTAAGCATATATAAGTGGGAGAACTCACTCACCTATTACCTTAAGGTTTTAGGTGGAGAAGTGGTGTGTCTCTCTCAAAAGTGCTTGTTCCTACACTATGCGTAAATGCTCCTAATAATCTCCCTTCAACATGTCGAAAACCAAAGTGAGAAGAAGATCAAAGTTCTACGAACAGATGGAGGTGGCGAGTACACATCCAAGATGTTTGAAGATTTCTGTGCAGAACATGGTGTTGATCATGAGGTAACTGCTCCTTACGCACCTCAACATAATGAAATTACTGAAAGAAGAAATAGAATCATATTAGATATGGCAAGATGCATGCTAAAGCAAAATAATTTTCCAAAATCTTTATGGCGAGAAGCTGTTTCGACTATAGTTTATATTTTGAATAGGTGTCCTACTATGATATTGAAGAACAAGGTTCCTGAAGAAGTGTGGAGTGGCAAACGACCATCAGTAAGTCACTTGAAGGTGTTTGGCTTTATGTGTTACAAGTATGTTCCTGATGCAAGGAGAAGGAAGCTTGATGACAAGAGTGAACCTATGATTCTGGTAGGATATCATAAAACTTGTGCATACAGACTATTCAATCCAGTTAATGAAAAGATTGTGTTGAGTCGAGATATTGTGATTAATGAAAATTCTGCCTGGGATTGGAATTCTAGCAAGTCAATTAACAAATCATTAATGAACTTTGATTTCGACGAAGAAACTAATGAAGTAGAGGTCGAAGGAATTATTGAGAATCCAGTCGAAGTCGAAGAAGAAGCGGTTGCTGACACCCCCGTCACAGTCGAAGTCGAAGAGGTTGTGGCTGAAACAAGCCAAAGACCTCAAAGAAATAGAGTTCTTCCAACAAGACTTCATGATTATGAAGTGATGGGTGATGATGAAATCACACCAAATGGAGAATTAGTTCATTTTGCTTTACTTGTAGGTGCTGAACCAATCAACTATAGCGAAGCTTTGAAGATTAACAAGTGGAAGTTAGCTATGGTCAAAGAGTTACAAGCAATCGAAAGAAACAACACATGGGGGTTAGTCGAATTGCCAACACATACAAAAGCTATCAAAGTAAAGTGGGTGTTCAAGTTGAAACACAATGCAGATGGGTCAATAGCAAGACATAAAGCAAGATTAATAGCTCGAGGTTTTCTTCAAAGAGCAAGACTTGACTACTCTGAAGTATTTTCTCCAGTAGCAAGATTAAAGTCTGTTCGACTAGTAGTAGCATTGGCATGCAACCAAGGCTGGTCAACATTTTATCTAGATGTGAAATCAACATTTTTGAATGGTCCTTTAGACAAAGAAGTTTATGTCACACAACCTCCTGGATTTGTGATTCAGAAGGAAGTGAGTAAAGTATACAGATTGCACAAAGCACTCTATGGCCTCAAGCAGGCACCTAGGGCATGGAACAAGAAGATCGACTCATACTTAGTTGAATTAGGATTTGTCAAATGCAAATCAGAGTATGGTGTCTATATTCAGGTTGTAGCACAAGATATAATAACCATCTACTTGTATGTTGATGACTTGCTAGTAACTGGGAATAGTTTGGAGAACTTCTTGAATTTCAAAGATCTGATGACGAAGGAATTTGAAATGTCGGATCTAGGAAAATTGTCTTATTTTCTAGGCATGGAATTTCAAATGTCGAAGCAAGGTATGGTGCTACATCAAAGAAAGTATGTCAAAGAAATACTCAAGAGATTCAGAATGGATGATTCAAATCCTGCATCCTCACCTGTCAAACCAAATGTGAAGTTGGAGAAGAATGGAAAGGAAGACAAAGTCAATGCAACTTTGTTCAAGCAAATTGTGGGCTCTCTGAGGTATGTGTGCAATAGTCGACCTGATATAGGTTTCGCAGTCGGATTAGTAAGCAGATATATGGGTGAACCAAGAGTGTCACATATGAAGGCTGCAAGAAGAATCCTTCGATATTTGAAGGGTTCAATAAATTGTGGAATACTATTTCGATGAGATTCTGAAGGCAAAGAAGCAATAGTTAATTGTTTTTCAGATGCTGATTGGTGTGGAGATAAGGAGGATCGAAGAAGCACAACTGGATATTTCTTTCAAGTATTTGGTGCCACAATCTCATGGTGTTAGAAGAAGCAACCTGTGGTGACATTGTCATCGTGTGAAGCTGAATATATAGCGGAATCCTATGCTGCATGTCAAACAATTTGGATCAGATTTGTACTTGAAGAAATGACTGTCGAAGTGAAGAAACCTCTAGTATTACAAATCGACAACAAGTCAGCCATAAATCTGGCGAAAAATCCAGTTCTGCATGGAAGAAGTAAACATATTGAAGCAAGATTTCACTTCTTGAGGGAAAAATTAAATCAAGGTGAACTTGAAGTCAGGCATTGCTCAAGTGAAACACAGTTGACCGACATTTTCACCAAAGGATTGAAGATCGACAAATTCCTGAGTTTGAGAAAGAAATTAGGAATAGTTCAGATTGACTATTTTGATGATGTTCGACAACTTGGATTATGGGGGTGTGTTAAAATATTAAATTAGATAAGATTAGATTTGATTAGATTTAATATTTAATATAATCCAAGTTGTGTTAGTCCAAGCCCAATTAGGGTTGTATATAAATAGTCATAGTGTGTATCATTATTTGTACACTTGAATAATACAAATCCTTATTTTCCTTTATTATTCTCTCTTTCTCTCCTCACTAAAAGTGCCTCACGCACTAACAGTAATAGTAGCAATTAAAATAAATGGTCTACAATAATATTATTTTGTACACGAATAAAATAACAGAATAAGACAAAAAAAAGACGAATATTTGTTTACCCAGTTCGATTAAACAATCTACTCTGAGGGAGAAAACAACTCTCCAATTCACTATACTCAGAAAGTTATAACAAGAGATTATATATGAGTTACAAGAAAACAGACTTCGTCTTCAGGTTCTCACGAACAACCATGAAAGCGCCCAAGAACAACTCTATTTTTTACCCAAGTATTTTCCAACCTCTTCAATCTTTAATATTTGAATAACTCAAACCCAAGATGTAAACAATTGTTTCCCAATTCCCTTAGATAACTCCAAAGGTTTCCAAAACCCTTGCTTTTCTAAGGTTTCCTTTGAGAATAGTCAAAACCATATGCTTCCTTAAACATTTACTCTCCTATTTTGTTGTAAGCTCTAAGATTGTCACACTATAATAATAGAAGAGATACATATTTATAATAGTCAAAATCCAACAAATCTATAACAAATCCCAAAACATATCTCCTTAATTGTTTCAATAAAATATATTATTATAATCTTATAATATCTCTTAGACTAATATATATATATATATATAAATATATATATATATATATATATATATATATATATATATATATATATATATATATATATATATATATATATATATATATATATATATATATATATATATATATATATATATATATATATATATATATATATATATATATATATATATATATATATATATATATATATATATATATATATATATATATATATATATATATATATATATATATATATATATATATATATATATATATATATATATATATATATATATATATATATATATATATATATATATATATATATATATATATATATATATCATAGAATATTACAAATATATATTTTATAATATCTTTTAATATATTATAAATATCTTATAATATCTTTTAATATTAATTTATATGATTTTCAAATTAATATGAAATATTCTAAAATTAATTAATGGATCAATGAACTAAATCGATTGAATCTGACACACGTAAATCGCTCAGACCAGATTACTTTTCGGCTTTTTGATTATTGGCATTCTCGAAACATATTTTCTTCCTCTTCATCAACAAAGGTTTTAAGGAATATTACATTAATCTCCACCTTGACTTTAAATCATGTTGATACCAATTTAACCATCAACAACATTATTGCTTTTTAACAGGTTAAAACTCAAATCAATAACCTTGATCAAATTCAAGCAAGCTTTGAATCTTGATGTTGCCACTTGCATCCACTTGTTTCTTATTATCTTTTTCTCCCTAGTTAATTTAAAATGTATACAAGTATGATTTTTCAACCACCCTTGACTCCACTTGTTTCCAAATGCTTCCTTGAAGGGTTTTCTTCTTTTATTTTGCAGTCCTTCAGCCACATTAAGAACATGATATCTAAGGATAGCATAATAGTCTCTTTTGAGATGCTACAATAACCCTCCTTACTTTATCATGAGTCAAATGGTAATAAGAGATCTCTGTAGTCGTTCCCTCACTAATACTAGTATTCATAGTAGGAAACACCATCTCAAATAAAGTTTTTTCCGCTATAGTTTCTCCCTTGGTTTTCACTATTCTCCCTCTAAAGAAATTCTCCACCAACCAAGTGTTCACAGTGATTTCTGGTGAACAAGCGCTAGTCTTCCAAACTATCGAATAAACTTAATGACTGTTATTCAATTTCTCTGGTAACTTGCAGGATCGACTAGATTGATCCTATGGAACATGGTTGTTTGGTTAAGTCTAATTGCAAAACTGGTATTCATATTCAGGACTTCAAATTAGAATTGTTTCTAAGATATCCATTCCACTTCGATTACTATACTGAATGGTTCGAAGGATAACTTCTATATGGTATCAGGAATGTTCATGAAAAAAGTTTAAAGACTTAAAATTGGGTAAATGGCAGGATTAAATTAGTGGATGCAAAAGTTACTGAATGTTTAAAGGGTTCGAACATAAGAAAAGTATTTAAATGCAGAAAGGAATAAATGACTTCGAATGTAAAGGCTTTAATGTAAAGGCAGAAAACGTAAAATGTTTGAAGCACAAATGGAACGGAAATGAAAGACAAAACTGGAAAATGTAAAGAGTTTCATCGAATTGTAAATGCTGGTGTTATCATACGTACATCTTTCGAGCATTCGTTTCCCTATCCATGCGGTATTTTGAATGTTTATTGGATTTGTACAATAGATATGACACACCTAATCCTAACACTAAGACCTCTATTTATACTATTTCGACCATAACAGTCTTGTTATCAGAATCTGCTACGTTTGAAGCATGCAGAGAAATACTTCCCTCTAGCCTCCACGCATCCTCGAACGTTCCAATGCTTAGGTATTTTGAATTTCCAATATCCCGCTCACGTTTAAATTTCAAACGCCCTGGTACCTTCATTTCGAATTCGTGTCGAAAATAACCCTCACAGATATAGTTTCGTCAGTATTTCAGACAATGCTTTAGACTTACACTCCACAACTACCAATCAAAACCTTGAACTTTAATATTTCCATTCGAAACAAACATTCTATTCCACTCTAAATCATCAAACTTGTCTTATTCAAACCAAGCCCAATCATTTTATTTCGAATCATAATATCAAAATCTTCAGCCAACAAAATGCCCCTTTAAAAATGTATTTCGAACCCTTTGAGAAATATTTATTTTAAACAGATTCACAAGATTTTGATAGGTCTTTTTAAAGAATCATGACATTTACTATGCATGACTTTACCTACGTCAATCAAGACGCTTTTTTGAGCACTTAACCGTCTTGGACCAGTTACCATAGCATGGTGCGGTTTTAAAATAATGATTACTATTAATCACACTTATTACTAACGCTAGCCCTTACGCCACCTCCCTCTGAATCCAATCAACGACTTCCATGTACTCCTAGTCCTTTTAGTGGGTGTTTACACTCACTCTATAAAACTTATCAGTTTAGTCTTTTTCTTCTTTTCTCCAAAATTCTGAAATCCTCCTCCTTTTCTCTAAACCCTAAAACTTCCAGCAATCTTAACAATGTCTTCATCAACATCATCACAATTGAAGAAATTATCAAAGAAGAAGAACAAGAAAATCAACACGGAAACCATCATGGAGAGCAAAGTGAGTATTTATCAGAATCAATCTGTACTCAATCCTCAAGTGATCTCCAAAGAGAAAGAAATGTTGTACGCTTCTCAGGTATTAATCCCTACCACTGTTGCTGGAAAAAGGTTTGCCCTAATGGGTCCCTTAACTGTTTTTGAAATTCTGAAAGATACTAGGAAAATTTTCCCTGTTTGCTATAAATTCAAAGCCTTATTCAACAAGATGAATGCCCCTAAGGCGGGAACTGAAGACCTCAGCGAATCATCTGATTCAAAAACCACTGAAACTCCAACCTTACCTCCGAAAGATCCTTTTATTTTAGATTATATTAAAAGTAATTTCAAACCATTTCGATCCTGCCCCACTTCAGATGTAGCATATCAAAACTGGTTCACTAAGGTGGAATCCAAAAAGTCTCAACAATGGGAAGAATTATGAATTTATAACCTAATCAAACTGTCGAAACCAGGCTTCACCTACAGTCACCCATTGCTATTTGCTTCATTGTACTTCTGGGACAGTACTTATAACACTTTCCATCTTCCGGGCGGAATGATAACACCCACCTTCTTCGACATAGCTGCCATCACTGGTCTTTCACCAGTGGGGGAAACTTACATCCCTGACAACGAAGAACATTCCAGCATTATTGACTTCGTTGTCAAAACTAGCCAGCTTCTCAAAATTCATCAGCCATTATCATACTGAAGGGGATGATGTCTCAGATGTAGAACATATCGCTTTCCTCACCTTGTGGCTGTCACGATATGTTTTTTGCAGCAGATCCCTGCAAGTGGCGAGTAGGTTCATTCCCCTAGCCAAGGATTTCCATGAAAATAGGAAAGTCTGTCTGAGTGAACTGTTACTTGTCGATCTTTATGAGAGTTTAAGGTCAGCAGTTTCTAGTTTAAAATCCCATGCTCCAAAGAATATTCTTCTGGCTGGACCCTTTTGGTTGCTTCAATTATGGCTTAATGCCATGTTCGAATCTTCTTTATCAACCGCTGATACCATCATTGAACAAGACCCAAAAATAGATGACAGGAGCATCGAAGGCACGAGGCTTCGAAAACTCACTCCAAATGATGACAAGGATGATTTCAAAGTCCAATTTTCTAAATACATCATGATCTTCTCCAAAAGACACAAGTTCGAAGAGTCCATGGCACCTTTTGCTCAAAGGACTTGTGGACCATCATGGTTCACAATGCCTCTCTCAGAAGCCGTCAAGAGCAAAGAGATGCAGGACACTTGGAAAGCGTTTCTTCTTCCTAGGCTAATTTCCTCAAGAATTACCCCAACAAAGAATCAGATTTTCCTTCTGGCTTATCAACCTAATTTCGTTTCTCGACAATTTGGTCTGTGCCAATTAATTCCTGAACCTTTGTTTCAAACACAAAGTGCCATAACCTCAGGCAAAACATTCAAAGCAAGAGAGGCCAAATTGCAACAGGAGCAATACCAAGACTTTGCTCAGTTTGAGCTTTTACCTTTCGAGCCAACACACTTTACACCGAAAGGATTTCTTGAATGGTGGACTAAGTTCTACCAGACATACATGTTTGACACACTCACCATTCAACAAAAGCTAACTGGCGCGTTCAATGTGCAGGTACACTCCAAGAAAGGTATGTTCACTCACGTCAAAGAAATTAGGGCTTTTCAAAATTATTTCAAAACCACTTATGATCCCACACACTTGGGAACCACTGTACATCAAGCGGCCGAGACCTTGAAGGAAAAATTTAAAGAAAAAATTTCTAAGCTCAAACTTCCTTCAGGGTTGTCACCTGAGGATAGGTATAGGTTGGCACTCGAAATGCACCCACCTAAATTTCCTAGGTTGCCTACCTCAGAACTGGCTCTGGCTTGGTTTCCTCCATACCCTTGGTGGTTCACTTGCAAAGAAATGTTCAAATACGAGTCTCTAAAGAAATTAAAGCCATCTGAGACTGTGACATGGGCTCACTACTGGCTTCATAATTTCCCAGGACATCTTCGCTATGACCTTCCTGCCATTTCGATTACATCTAATCAAGGCACAGGTGCGAATGCTTGGGAAAATCCCAATTGTATCCTAATTTCCTTATCCTTAACACTTTACCTTAATTGTTTCACTTTTCAGCCATTAGGATAAAGAATGTTACTTCAAAATCCAAGGAAGGGAACACTTCTCAACAAGCTATTGAAGTTAGTGATGATGCAACTCCAACAATACCAATAACAACAACAACTACTACAACAACAACACCGACAGCAGCAGACATTTCTGTTCCAAAGGTACTCAACTAACCCTGTTGTTTCGAGTAAACTGGAGTTTAATATTTAGATCTAACTTTTGTCTAACCCTTTTCAGACTAGCCAACTTCCACCAACAACTCCCAAGAAACAGAAACAAGGCCCTACTGACAAGGACCCCAAAATTGGTGAAAACTCTCCAACAGCTTCTAAGAAGAAGAAGAAGAAAGAAAGCTCCAAAGGCCATGAGCCTACTAACGTTCTTGGGCTTGATCCCAAAGACGTTGCTCCCTCAACAACATCCAAAATTCCACCTTCGACCTCCAATGTAACATTGGAACATATTGACAGCAACATTCCTTCCGATAACCCACAGGTAATTAAATTCGAATTCATAACAAAGATAGTTATTCATACCTTAGTGCATACTCTTAATTTTTTCTTTGTTTATGCAGGATACTTCGAATGCAAACCCCACTGCTTCAAATCCTCCAACCGGGATTCATGCTCTAATCACTTCCTCTATTCATGGGGACTCCAGCAACTATGTGCAAAACAAAGGATCTTCCAACATGGCGGTCCTGACTGGAACTTCGGAGGCACACGATGATCAAGGCACCTCGCCCCCTTTGAAGGAAGCAAATGAAGGGTCACCCCACAAGCCCAAAGAAAATCCACCAGAAACTTCCCTTCTGAAATCTCCTCTTGAAACCCTTCAAGAGAATCCAACAATCACTCATGCTGAAAAGGACAAGACTGATTCTTCTCAAGAGAGTGAAGAAACTGCAGAAGAAGGTTCTGTTGAAGACGAAACCCAAAGTGGTTCAGCTGGTGGAATGAAATCTGATGCTATTAGCAGCGAGACCAATACCATCGATGTGGTGGATCCGTGTGACGAAGGAGAAAGCGATGAGAAAGGCAAGGATGAAGATGATGGGGGTAAGACTAAAGAAACTATGGAGGTCGAAATGGACGCGACTCCTTTGAACAAGGAACTTTCCCCAACTTCCCAACCTCGACTGACTGAAGAGGAACTAGCTCTCCTAAAACAAAATGACCCCATTGGGTATATGAAAATTAAATTGTCCCAAAAGGACATCCCTTTCACTAGGGTTGGCACTGGTTCAACTAGCAACACATTGTCCCCAGATGCTAGAGTTGTACTCCTTAACAAAGTCAGGAAAACAATCCTTGATGTAGACCTATTCGAAGTTCTAAAAAAGGATAGCACTGCTTGCTATACTATGAAGGAACTTCTTACTCAGGTTAACTCCACAACTTGCTCCTTGCCAATCAACACTATACTGTTCGATTTCCAAGTTTTATTGGACGATGTAACTGGATGTCTCCTACAAGATGAATTGGATGCTGCTAAAGTTCAGAAGAAACGAAACGCCATGGATGCTGCTTATGAGCGCGCTTCGAAACTTTCTACAGAGGCTGAAGACCAAGCAACGCGTTTAAAACAAGCGAAGGATGACTATGAAGTTCGAGCGTGATCTATTCTCTTTTGGGAAGGACAAATTCAAGAGCTCTAGCAAAAGGTCAAATAAGCTCAACAACAATAATTGGCTTACGAAACTGACAGCGTTAGTAACCAATTCGAAGAACTTCTTTACAGGGGCCTTTCCGAAACAGAGGCAGCAGAGCGTATCAAAGAGGAGGTAACTACTCTGGAAGGAGCGAGACGTTATACCCAACAAAGGCTTGAGTCTTTCAGAAGCACCTTCGCAAGATTGAGGAACAACGTTTATTTTTAAACATTTGCTTATTTGAATTATTTGACACTTGGTTTTGTAATATAAACAACGCCATTTTGGCAATGTATGACACCATTTTGGCACCTTCTTGTGATACTTCGACTAGGTTGCTATTATTCGAATCTCCTGCAGGCGAGGTCTATATTTTTTCAAATATTTTCCGTTCACCTTTAAGATCCGTTTGTCATCAGTTAAATCTTCGATTTCATACGCATTGTTTGAGAATCTTTTCAGTATTCGAAAAGGTCCTTCCTAATGAGGTGACCATTTACCTAATGCTTTATTCTTCTTGTCCATAGGCAATATGACTTTCCAGACTAAGTCATTAACAGTGAATGTTTTACCTTTCACCCTTTTGTTGTATGCCCTGGCTACCCTTTCCTTTTGCCTCATCAGGATTTCCAATGCATGCAATCTAACTTTGTCTAATTCCACTAACTCATTCATCATTATCTCCCAATATAATGTAGATGGGATCTCATTTTGCCTTTGAATTCGAACTGACTGCAGATGAATTTCCACTGGTAAAACAGCATCATGGCCAAATGTTAGTTGGAAAGGCGTGGTGTTAGTGGCTTCTTTGGGAGATGTTCTACAAGCCCAAAGTATTTGGTCCAAAGTCTTATGCCAATTTTTTGGCTTCTTACCAACATGTTTTTTAATTAACCCTATTATCACTTTGTTTGCTACTTCGACCTGACCATTTGCTTGAGCGTAATATGGCGTTGATGTTAATAATTTAAAACCCATCTCCTGAGCAAATTCCTGCATCTTTCTACCAGTGAACACAAAACCTTGGTCTGTGGTTATGCTCTCTGGTAATCCAAACCTATAAATTATCTGTTTTTGTATGAACCCAATAATAGCCTCTTGATCAACAACTATTAATGGTATTGCTTCGATCCATTTGGTGAAATAATCAATTCCCACTAAGATATATTTATGTCCTTTAGACGAAGCAGGATTGATCTCTCCTATTAAATCTAATGCCCATCCTCTAAAGGGCCATGGTTTAATGATCGAATGTAACTCACTTGCAGGAGCATGTTGAATTCCTGCAT
Source organism: Vicia faba (assembly GCA_948472305.1). Lineage (NCBI taxonomy): Eukaryota > Viridiplantae > Streptophyta > Magnoliopsida > Fabales > Fabaceae > Vicia > Vicia faba. The sequence goes on from OX451740.1 coordinate 73,941,821, forward strand.
GTTTCTGGCATTCTTCACACCCTTTAGCAAAATCTATACAATCTTTGAGCATGCTGGGCCAATACATGCCATATCGGAACAACAACCATTTCATTTTATGGCCTGCTTGGTGTGCCCCACATGCCCCATTGTGGACCTCCGATAATGCTAAGTATGCCTCACCTTCTCCTAGGCACTTCAGTAATACGCCTTCCTGGGTCTTCTTGAACAATTCATTTCCCATGAGGACATATGATAACACTCTATATTTTATCTTCTTATCAACATTCAGTGTTGGGTTTTTTAAATAACTCACTATTGGACTTCGCCAATCTGCATCTGTCAAAGTGTCTATGGCAAATACTCTGAATTCCCGTTTGTCAACACAACCTAACTTCATATTTTCTAAGTCTGATGGTATGAGTCTAGTAGCTACAACCCTTCCTCTTAATTCAACCAAATCTTCAAATGCTTTGGTGGAGACCTTATACCCAGAAGCCAACTGTGCTAGGTCGTTTGCCTCCTGATTTTCTATTCTTGGTATATGTTTAATATCCATGTATTCGAATTTTTTGAGTAGCCTATTAGCTATGACGAAATATGTAATCAAATTGTCCTTTATGCATTTGTATTCCTTTGTTATTTGCTTGACCACTAGCTCTGAATCTCCTCTAATTTCGACTCTAGTTGCCCCCAATTCCAACAAAGCTTCAAGTCCAACGATAAGCGCTTCGTATTCAGCTTCGTTGTTCGAGCAACGAGGACCATCTAACTTGTACTTGAATTTTGTTGGAATTCCCTTGGGAGAAATTATAAGAACTCCAACACCACTACCATCTTTATGGGTCGAACCATCAAAGTATAATTTCCAAGGTTGCATTTCAACGTAACCCATGACAGTATCTTCGATCAGTGAATGATCAACAATGAAATCAGAAATTACCTGACCTTTCACAACTCTTAAAGGCATGAAAGTCAAAGAATACTCTGTCAAGGCCAAAGCCCATTTACCAATTCTGCTATGCATTATTGGTTTCGAAAGCATGTGCTTGATAATATCGAAATGAGATGAAACATAAACATCAACAGGCTTTATATAATATTTAAGTTTCATACAAGAGAAATACAAACAAAGACATAGCTTTTCTATGTTGCTATATCTGGTTTCTGCATCATTCAACACCCTACTTAAATAGTACACGGCCCTTTCGATGCCATTGCTATCTTCTTGTGCTAACATACTACCTATAGTAAATTCGGAGGCGGATATGTACAATCTCATGGGTTTTCCCCACGAGGGTGGAGACAAGATAGGAGGCTGAGTGAGATATCTTTTTATATTGTCAAATGCCTCCTGATGTGCTTTGTTCCATTCGAAAGCTTGCCCTTGCTTTAAACTAAGTAACGGAGAGAAAGCCTGGGTTCTTCCACTTAAATTCGAAATGAACCTTCTTAAAAAGTTTATTTTGCCTAACAAAGACTGCAACTCCTTTTTTGATGTAGGTGCTTTCATTTCAACAATGGCTTTGGTCTTATTTTGGTTGATTTTAATGCCTTTCTTATGAACCACAAAACCAAAGAAGTCTCCAGCCTGCACGAAAAACGCACACTTAAGGGGATTCATTTTTAAGCCATGTTTTCTCATTCTTTCGAATGATTGGCTCAAATGATGCAAATGAGTTTCTGCAGATACTGATTTGATGACTATATCATCAATGTAAACCTGCATAAAAGTCTCAATGAAATCATGGAAAATCGAATTCATTGCCCTTTGATAAGTTTCTCCAGCATTTTTTAAGCCAAAAGGAATTACTACCCATTCGTAGGTGCCTAAGGCTCCCGGACAACGAAATGCTGTCTTAGCAACATCTTCTTCAGCAATAAAGATCTGGTTATACCCAGAGTATCCATCTAACATACTTAAATATTCAAATCCTGCAGCCGAATCTATTAACATTTCTGCCACAGGCATGGAATACTCATATTTGGGGGTAGCAGTATTTAAATCTCTAAAATCTATGCAAATTCTCAGAGAACCATTCTTCTTAATAACATGTACTATATTTGCTAACCATTCGACATACCTTGTGGTCCTGATGAATTTGCAGCACAACAACCTTTCAATTTCAGCTTTGATCTTCGTGAGAACTGCAGGTGCGAACCTTCTAGGGGTCTGCTTGATGGGCTTCTTGCCATCCTTGATTGGAAGTCTGTGTTCCACTAACTCCCTCTTTAAACCAGGCATTTCGTCATAATCCCATGCGAAACAATCTTTGTTCTTCCCAAGGACTTCGATCACTTTCTGTTTTAGGCTTGAATTGAGTTTTGCGCTCACGTAAGTTATTCTTTTTGTGTTTTCATCTCCCAAGTTTACCTCTTCTAGTGGGTCCTGTGCTAACATTTTGGCCCCAGAGTCTGTGGGATCCTTCTCGAAGCGTAAAGGTTCTTTATCATAAATGGCGTCTAGCCTTTGATCTATATCAACTATTTCTTCTTCAAAGGGTAAGCCTTTTGAGCCATCCCCATCTGTTTTGTTTACTTCTGCAGCCATACTATCCATTTCAACTTCTAAGGCCGCCTTCCATTCGTTCTCAGCCATGTAGGCCGAAATCTTTTCGAAGAAAGAGGACTCAGTCATGGGCAGGATTATCGAATTCCCAGCTCGCTGGCCGTCTTTGTGCAGTGCCTTCGACTTCTCCATCCCCCTTGATTATCCTTCGATCCCAATACATTCCATCATGGCGAAGAGTCATGTAATAATGCGCATTCCTGGTCTCATTGATCTCGTCGTTAGGGGTACAAGGAGCAATTTTGGCCAAGTGTTTGTCATAGTTTCTCTTATCAACTAAGTTGACTGCTGTCATGAAGTAGCTTTGGTCAGCTTCGATATTTTCAACAATGCCATCCTCTCTCCATAATACTAACCTCTGATGCATTGATGAGGGGGCTGCTCCAACACCATGGATCCATTCTCTGCCCAACAGCAAATTGTAGTTGGCTTTAGCTTCGATTACCATGAACATAGTGGGTCTGCAGCTTAATCCTACTGTCAAATCCACTTGAATCACCCCCAATGTGTGGCCTACTTTACCTTCATAGTTTGACAATACCATATTGTGCGGTTTTATGTCAACATCTTGTATCCCTAACTTCTTCAACATGAAATGAGGCATCAGGTTCACTACAGCGCCTCCATCCACAAGGACTTTGTTTACGCCATGTGTACCAACTTTTGCTCGAATAAACAATGGCTTTAGGTGATTTTGCATGGCTGGTTCTAGGTATTCGAAGAAGGCATTTTGCTCTTCGACAGCCCCATTATCCATCACATAATAGCATACTGGCCTGTGTTTCGTCAGGTCTATTGCATCATCCTCTTCGTGCTCTTCGACTTCAGTCTCTTGCCCAAATTCGCAAGGCAACACAGATACCACATTGCAGTTGATGTTGAGTGAAGATTCCCCTTCTGATTCGAAATTGTCAGTCAACATATCCTCATTCTCCTCTGGACCTGGCGTATATTCCTTTGATTCATTTTGCTTTGTTTCAAAGAAAAGTCTCCTGCTAACCGGAGGTTGGTCCCCAGGTTAATTGTTTGGTGCAGGTTTGTTGGTGCTTGATTCCTCTTTGTCTTTGCTCGAAGCCACTCCTTTGTTTAGCGCAGCATCTCTCTCAGCTTTTCGAACTCTTTGTTGCCTTCGCCATTGTGACCTGGACATAGGGTTCTTTCCCTTGTAGTTTTCCAACCTTACTTCTTCTCTTCTCGCCATATTGAACTGCCTTTTGTACGTCATGGCATGGCGTGTATTCCGTTCATTATTCCTCCACTTGTCTCTCCCATTGTCAGCTCTAACTTGTAGCCACTTGTCCGTTGGTGCATCAGCAGGAACTTTAAATGTTGCCCTTCGAGCGCCTCTAGGATAAGGGCTGTCAGGCCTCCGTTGGGTGTAGTTGTTCTCGAAACGTTGGCCTATTTGACCAGTTTCTCTGTGGTTCCAACATGGGGCGAAAGGGACTGTTTCGAAGGTTTCAGCCACTTTCTGATCATATACTGCAGAACATCTTGGACACACTAAGCATTTGGTTGCCCCCTTGTGACAACGAACTAAGAACCCCATAAGACTTTCTCCAGCCTTAGGGTAGCATCTGAACAGCTGGTTATCCTGGAGCCAGTTGACGCCTGTTCGTGCCCTTTGTCTTTTTTCAAAGTCTGCAACAATTCTCTGATTACACATGATGCTACATCTGGGATACAACATCATTGCAGCATTCTCTTTGTGGCACAACATAAGGTAATCTTTGAGACTGGCATCCCTAGCATACCTGTCTTCCATCTTGTATTTTTCTTTCTCTAAGTACCTTTCCATTTCTTCCATTTCAGAACAAGGTTGCTCCATATTTACCATGTTAACATCCACATCTTCTCCTTTGATATCAGTATCTCCCCAACCTGTAGGTTTGATGTCTTCAATTCGGGTTTTTGAGCTTTCTGGGGCGGAATACTTCACCATGTAATCGAACTTTCCGCTAGGCTCCCCCAAAGTATCCCATATTTCCTTTTGAGGAAGAACTGGCAGTGTGATCTGTACTTTCTCCAACTTTTGCCTCAAACCTTCAGTAGTCTGTGTCAAATTTTGTTTCTGGTCTCCCTGGCCTTCAGTAGCCTGGATTTCTTTCGAAGCAACTAAAGGAACTGCTTCGATCGAAGCTTCTTGTTCCTTATGGAAGTCCTCAGTAACTTCCTTTTCGATTTCAACTAACACGTAGTTTTCCTCTTCAGTGTTTTCCTCCTCTGATGGAGTGTCACCTTCACTTGCTCCAACCATATTTATCTCTCCAATGTATGCAGGTTCAGAGTAATTGGTGTCGGCGACATCTAAAGGGTCATCATCCACCTTCATCTTTGGCTTGTCAGCGAACCTTAATCTACCATCCTTGATTGCATTTTGAATCAGATCCCTGAAAAGAAAACATTGTGAGGTTTTGTAGCCTAAGAAACTGTGATACTTACAAAATCCTCTTTTCTTTCTTTGATCTAAAGGTGGTAATTTGACATTCGATGGCACTATTAGTTGGCCATCTTTGACAAGAAAATCAAAAATTTCATCACATTTCGTTACGTCGAAGGTATAAACCTTCTTTGGGAACTTGTCACTCTTCTCATTTTCAATAATTTCTTTCCCTTTTGTGGGAACTAGTAATTTACAGGAATAAGGTGGAGCCTGTTTCAATTCAGCGAGATCAATTTCGACCTCTTCGAATTCAGGATAATCTTCTGCTTCCTCAGTTCCGACATAGGAAACCATTTCTTTCTTGCTAATTTTAAAAACCCTAGCCTTCTCGGCTTTTAGTCTTTCGAATTGTCGAACCCTGTTCGCTAATTGGGCCATATCCCTCAAGTGTTGTGTATCTAGTTTCTTTCGAATGAAATAGTCTAGGCCACCAGCAGCCATTTCGACTAACTCATGTTCAGGAACTACTGTGAAACATCTAGACTTCAAGAGTCTGAACCTATTCAGATAATCATCTATGGGTTCAGTAAACTTCCTCTTGACACTAGCTAGCTCTTTCAGACTTATTTTAGATTGTCCCATGTAGAATTGTTCGTGAAATAACCTCTCCAGAAGAGTCCAAGTATCTATGGATCCAGGAGGCAATGTGGTGAACCATGTGAAAGCGTTCTTAGTTAGGGAACTTGGGAAATATTTGATCCTAAGGTTCTCATTATTTGCTATGTCTCCTGCTTCGGTCAGATACCTGGCTATGTGTTCGACTGTTGACTCATTGGTGTCTCCAGCGAACTTTGTAAATTTAGGGACCTTATATCCCCTTGGTAAATCAGTGTGCATCACATAATCTACTATGGGAGAGGAATAGTCTGGCCTTCTAATTCCTGTATTGAGACCGTTTTGAGCCATAATCCTTTCTATCATGGTGGTTAAATTATTTTCTGCCAAGATGTTGTCATTTCGAATTCTATGAACGACTTCATCAGCATCTTGGTGTCGACCCACCATGACATCTCCTCTAGGTTGTTCTTCTCGAAACTCTGGGACCTCTAACCTTTCTACCCTTGCCCCTGGTTCTACAACTCCCCTTTGTGGTTCCTCTCGAATCACTGGGACTTCTAACCTTTGAGCCCTTGCCCCCAAGTTAACCCCCTCTCCGGCTGGTCTATAGGGTGGGTCATCAGCAATTTGTTCTATGACGGGTATGTTCGCTCGAACCCCCGCCTGATTCTGCCTACGCCTTTCTGGTGGAGCGAAAAAATCTGCTATTCGACTCATGTTGTCCGCGTTTTCTCTATTGGTTACAGTTACGTTTTATACTATTAGGGCAAAGATTTCTTGCATAGTCTGCGCTAACACTCCTATCATATTATGGTTACTATCATCCATTAATTGCCTAAAGGCCATCTGATTTTCTGTGGTTAAGATAGGCAATGTATTATGACCCATTGAACCTTGGGTATTTGTCATAAATTGGTTGGCCCCAGATCCGGACCCAAATTGTGGTGACGCATTTGATGTAGAATTGTGCAAACCCACCATAAAAGATGTTGGCATCCCATAGGAGGGATTTCTGAGTCTAGTGCCATCGAAACCGGGTGGTCTAGTTGGTGGTGGGGTGGCGAAATGGGTTTGTGTCCCTGGTGGTGGGACAAATCCTGCAAGATAACCAGTGGTCCCTGTATTTCCTAGGGTCGAACTGTTGGTTGTGTAATTGCAAGCTTCTCAAGTCATATTTAAAGCATGTGTTTTGATGAAGACAACATGGACATCAACATTCAAAGGATGTGCAAAAAGCTTATCAACATCATGTAAAAGTCTTGAAGATTATTTAAGAATTATTGAAGAATCATCAAATGTCAAATGGTATAAATAATTCTTAATCTTGAATATAGATGTTCACAAAAAATATGCATTCATAATCATATACATATCCAACATGTTTTCACTTAAGAAAAACTTTGTTTAAAATCTTTTTCAAAAAGAATTTTTGAAAATTAACTTTCAGGAACCGGTTCCTCCCTAACAGGGAACCGGGTTCCAAACCTTGTTCAAAAACATGTCCCTGGAATTTGTACCAGGAACCGGGTTGTACCAATAGGGGAACCGGTTCCTGCGTGATATTTTTGAAATCTGACTTATAACGTTCACTAAGAACCGGGTTCTGTCAGTGTCGGAACCGGTTCCTAGCGAACCTGTGCAGCTTTTCTTTTGTTTTTTAAACATTTTTCAAGTGGTATCTTTTCATGAATGCATTTCAACTTTTCATATGAATTGGCATGAATGAAGAGGTTCTTATGACTTTATAAAATGCTGCAGATTTTCTTTTTTCAAGAATAATGCTTCAATTTTCAAATTAACAATTATACTTCTTCAATAAACAATTTTTCATCATTCACATTTGAATTCATATTTTCATGTGTTCATAATTTTGTGAAACTTGCCATATACACTTTCATTATCATTACAAGTTTCATACATACATTGTGAACATTTATATACATTGTTTGAAAATTGTTTATATCTTGAAGAAGAAGATCAATTGAAGATTGATAAAGCTCTACATATACTTCAAATAAATCATTGTATTACTTAAAGAAATTATTCCCTTACTATCCAGGATTGTTGGAAGTAAGTGTTGTGATTTGAAGAGGATTGTTCTTCATTCACATTAGTGTTTATTTGGTCTTAAAGGTGTTAAGAACCTTTGATCACCCTATAGGTTAGATAGTAAGCATAGGCTGTACAATCATTCTAACTATAGTGAAATCTCTTTCGTGTTGGAAAGGGGACTGGAGTACTCTCAGATTGTGAGGGGAACCAGGATATATCACCGTGTTCTTTACTTTTCTGCATTTATCGCTTTCATCACCATAATCAGGAAAAGATAAAGATATAATCGAAACCTTCAAACACTTAACCAAAAATTACTACCAAGCATTCTCATAAAACCGAATAAATTTTTATAAGACCTAATTCACCCCCCCCTCTTAGGCACTCTGAGACTTACAATTGGCATCAGAGCAAGTTATAGGTAACTTGTTCCTAAAGATCCAGAATGGCTTCCGCAAATCATCAACCAGTTTTTAGAGATGGTGGTAGTAACAACAAGCCTCCTCTATTCTGTGGTGAATATTTTGACTTCTGGAAAAACGCATGAAGGCGCATTTAGAAGCGCAAGGAGAGGAAGTATGGGATGCTTTTGAAAATTGTCCATTTATCCCAATATCAGTAATCAATGGAATTGGTTCTGCAAAGCCCAAAACTGCATGGGACGACGATGATAAAAAGAAAGTTCTCTATGACAAAAAGGCAATAAACCTTCTTCAAGGTGCACTCAGTATGGACGAATTTTTCCGTGTCTCGAACTGCAAAATAGTAAAAGAAATATGGGATACCCTGGTTCAAACTCATGAAGGAATGGCTGAAGTAAAAAGATCAAGGCTAAATACCTTGAGTCAAGAATATGAACTATTTCGAATGCAGCCCGGAGAATCCATTCTTGACTTACAAAAGAGATTTGTGCATTTGACAAATCACTTAAATGCTCTTGGTAAAACCTTGACAAATGATGAACTCAACTTGAAAATCCTTAGATCATTGACTAGGGAATGGCAACCAAAGGTAACGGCAATCTCGGAAAAGAAGAGTCTCTCCGCAATGACTTCCGCTACATTATTTGGCAAACTTCAAGAATACGAAACGGAACTCGGTAGACTTGAAAAACATGAAAATTTAGAGAAGAAATCCAAAGGCATGCTTTGAAAGTTGATTCAAAAGAAAGTCAAGATAAAGATGCATCGGAGGAAGATGAAAACTTCTTGCTTCTTGTAAAAAGGTTAGGAAAATATTTTGGTCATAAAAATAATCTTCATAATGCTAACTTTGTCAAAAGGTCACATAAAGATGTTCTACACAAGATGTCACATGTTATGAATGTGGAAAGCAAGGTCACATAAAGTCGGATTGTCCAAAACTCTCCAAGAAAAATGGATTCAAAGGCAAAAAGGAGTTCAAGAACAAAAAGGCTTATGTTGCATGGGAAGATAATGAGATAAGTTCTTCATCCGATTCGGAAAGCGACGAATGTGCAAATATAGCATTAATGGCTTCACACCACTCCGACGATGAAGAAGAGGTTAGTAATGAATTTAATCTTTTTGATGATGATGTTCAAGATGCTATTGATGAACTCTTGAAAGAATGCAAAAGTTTATACAAAAAGGTGTCAAATCATGAAAAAGAACTTCTAATTTGTTTAGAAAAAATTGACACCATGACTAAAGATTTTGATCTTCAAAAACAGAATTTTATTAAAGAAAAAGAAAACTTTGCATGCTCCAAGTGTGAATCAAATGTATTTCAAATTGTTCAATTGAAAAGAGTCATTGAACGATATGAAAAAGGACAAATAGGATTGGAAGGATTACTAAGACAACAACGTTATCCAAATGATAAAAGGGGTCTTGGTTATGTGAATTCTAAGAAACCAAGTAACAATCCCACTATTTTTGTAAAGGCTAGTAATAGTTCCAATCCCAAGAAAGTAGAAAAGAAGCAAGTTGTTCATAATCATCAAAAGAAAAAGGCTAATGTATCGAAAAAGAAAACATTTCCTAAGAAGAAATCTTATCCTTCTAGATATAGAAGTAACTTTGAACCTACATGTTTTTATTGTGGTATTAAAGGCCATACACCTAATGCTTGCTATGTTAGAAACTTTAGTATAGCAAGTGGGCATTATGTGTGGGTGAAAAAGGGAATTAACTATAAAGGACCCAAGGCAACTTGGGTACCTAACAAAGAATAATTTGTTTGTGTAGGTATGCTTGAAATCCACATCAAATGTTTGGTATCTTGATAGTGGATGTTCAAAGCATATGACAGGAGATGTACACCAATTTTCATATCTAGTACATAAAGCCAAAGGGTATGTAACCTATGGAGACAACACCAAAGGAAAGATTCTTGGCGTTGGAATAGTTGGCACACCTCCATCCATTCAAATTGAGGATGTTCTCTATGTTGAAGGATTAAAGCACAACCTTCTTAGCATAAGTTAACTTTGTGATAGAGGGTTCAAGATTAAATTCAACAAAGAAGAATGTATTATTATGGATGAGGCAACCAATGAGGTAAAACTCAAAGGTATAAGAACTAACAATATTTTTATGATTACTTTAGATGATTTGTCTCTGAAGGTACAATGTCTTATAGCAAACAACAATGACGCTTGGTTATGGCACAAGAGGATTGCTCACATTCACATGGAGAACTTGAACAAATTGATTAAGCATGACTTAGTTATTGGTCTACCAAAGATGAAGTTCATCAAAGACAAATTATGTAATGCATGCCAAAAGGGCAAACAGACCAAAACAACTTTCAAATCTAAGAATGTGGTGTCTACTACAAGGCCACTACAATTGTTACACATGGATCTCTTTGGTCCATCAAGAACAAAAAGCTTCGGAGGTAATGTATACGCTTTGGTCATTATTGATGATTTTTCTAGATATTTTTGGACTTTGTTTCTTGTGCAGAAAAGTGATGCTTTTAAATCCTTTAAGAAGTATGCTAAGCAAATCCAAAATGAAAATTCACTAAAGATTGTATCCATAAGAAGTGATCATGGTGGAGAATTCCAAAATGCACAATTTGAAGAATTTTGTGAAGAACATGGTATCTCTCATAATTTTTCAGCACCAAGAACTCCACAACAAAATGGAGTAGTTGAAAGAAAGAATAGGTTTCTAGTGGAACTTGTAAGAACAATGCTTAGTGATGCAAATCTTCCTAAATATTTTTGGGCGGATGCGGTTAGTACGACATGTTATGTTGGAAATCGAGTTATCATTAGACCTATAATAAAGAAGACTCCATATGAACTTTTCAAAGGAAGAAAGCCAAATATTGCTCACTTTCACATTTTTGGATGCAAGTGCTTTGTTCTTAATAATGACAAAGATAATCTCGGTAAGTTTGACGAGAAATCCGACGAAGGTATATTTCTTGGTTATTCGCTTTCTAGTAAAGCATATAGAATTTATAATAAAAGAACTTTAACTATTGAAGAATCTATGCATGTATCGTTTGATGAAACTAACCCCTCTAAGGAGGAAGTAGTAGTATGTGATGATGATGATCCTATAGATTTACCACCGGAAGAACTTTCAAATGATCAAGTTGTGAAATCACCGGAAAATCAAGAAAACATTGTACAACAAGATTCAAACATCAATGATCTACCAAAAGAATGGAGAACTCATAGAGACCATCCTATTGACAAAATTATTGGTGACATTAGCCAAGGAGTATCAACAAGGTTGAATCTAAAAGATGCTTGCTTAAACATGGCGTTTGTTTCTCAAATTGAACCTACCAAAATTGATGAAGCCTTAGGAGATGATCAATGGATTATTGCTATGCAAGAAGAATTAAATCAATTCGAGAGAAATCAAGTTTGGGAACTTGTTCCTAGACCAAGTGGTAAACACATCATAGGTACCCGATGGGTGTTTAAGAACAAACTTGATGAGAATGGTCTAATTGTTCGAAACAAAGCAAGGTTAGTTGCCCAAGGCTACAATCAAGAGGAAGGAATCGACTTTGAAGAAACATTTGCTCTGGTTGCAAGGTTAAAAGCTATACGTCTTTTACTTGCTTATGCTTGTTCATTAAATTTTCAGCTTTTTCAAATGGATGTCAAAAGTGCATTCTTGAATGGATACATCAATGAAGAAGTCTATGTCAAACAACCTCCGGGATTTGAAGACTTCAAACATCCTACACATGTCTTTAAGTTGAGAAAGGCTCTTTATGGCTTAAAGCAAGCACCAAGAGCATGGTATGATAGACTTAGCAATTTTTTGTGTGAAAAAGGTTTCGAAAAGGGTAAGGTTGATAAAACCTTGTTCATTAAGAAAATCCAAAGTAACACTTTATTGGTTCAAGTCTATGTTGATGATATCATTTTTGGATCGACTAACAAAGAAATGTGTGAGGAATTCTCATTGATGATGCAAGGAGAATTCGAGATGTCTATGATGGGAAAGATGAACTACTTTCTTGGACTACAAATCAAGCAACTAGAAGATGGAATCTTCATCAACCAATCTAAGTATTGCAAAGAATTATTGAAAAAGTTTGATATGGACAATTGTAAAGCAATGAATACTCCAATGGGCTCCGGTACATATGTTGATCAAGATGAATCCGGTTCTCCAATTGATATTACAAAGTACAGAGGTATGATTGGTTCTTTATTGTATTTGACGGCAAGCCGTCCTGACATCATGTTTAGTGTTTGTCTTTGCGCATGATTTCAAGCAAATCCAAAGGAATCACACCTCATGGCTGTTAAAAGGATCATGAAGTATCTAAAAGGAACAACCAATGTTGGCTTATGGTATCCGAAAGGTAGTATTTGCACTTTAATTGGTTATTCTAACGCGGATTATGCAGGTTGTAAAACTGATCGTAAAAGCACAAGTGGTACTTGTCACATTATTGGAAATGCATTAGTATCATGGGCTTGTAAAAAGAAAGCATGTGTTGCTCTTAGCACGGCCGAAGCAGAATACATAGCAGCGGGTAGTTGTTGTGTATAAATTCTTTGGCTCAAGCAACAACTCCGTGATTGCGGACTTGATCTCGGATGCATTCCTCTTCGATGCGACAATACAAGTGCTATCAATATTACAAAGAATCCGGTCATGCATTCAAGAACCAAACATATAGATATTTGTGATCGGTGGATCTGGAACTGACTGTTTAACGCTGGTTCGCGAAATGTCGCGGAAGCAAGAGTCGCCACCGTCTTTTATTTTCTCCAAATGGAAAGGACAAAAGCACAGAAAAATTCCTTAAAGAGATTGCTCTCGGTTCGGGAGGTAGGTTATAGAAAGGGAAGGTGTTAGCACCCTTTCTATCCATGGTTATCCATGGGCTCTTAGATACTTGCTCAATGTGTTTTCAAAATTGTTTGTTTGCTTTTCAATGTGGGTTTTAAAAAGTTTCTTTGAAAAATTTCAGTTCGACTCATACGTCAGAGTGTTTGAAAAGTTTGCTTTGAAAGCTTTTGAAAATGTGTTGGTGTGAAAAGATCTTTTGATTTGTTTTTGAAATTAGAGCAAGTATCCTTGAGAACCTACCTACCCTAAGGAATTCGTCTGTGTAGATGTCCTTAAAAGTAGTGCCATCCCACCATTGAGAGGTAGGTAGCACCACCGTTGGAGGTGTTCGGGTCAATTCGAGTTTTAGGGACGTGGTGATCACCGGAGCAATGGGAAGACACCTTAGAAGCTACCCTCATGCCAGGTTCCCGGATCATGAGGACTTACTAAGACGTTTTCTACTCGACGATCACCTTTCGAGGCAAGGCAACAGTGAGGCGTACCCTAGGGGTGGTGTGTGCGAATCGTGTGTCATGTTTCATTTATTTGTCTTGTCATGTTTGTCGTGTTCTACGCTTGATTTTAATTTAAGTCCATTCATTCTTTCATGCTTTGGTTAACAGTTAGGAGTGCGGAAAAGATAAATCTAAGATTATTACAAAGGCGCGGGTCCACATCGCCAAAATTTCCAGGACCCGATTTAGCGGAAAAATAAATAATGCGAAGAAATAGAAGTGCAAAGAATTTAAAGTTACATGGCTTCGGGGCAATTACATAATTATAATAAACGATAAAAGATAAATGCGCGAATTAAATAATTAATGACGGAATTAGGGCGTTGGACCCTTTTGCAATCAAAAGTTAATGAGAATTAAAAATTAAATGACTAATTGTTTTTGGTATTTTGTGTTTTTTAGATTTTAATGAAAAAAGAATTTAATTGAAATTAAATTAAAAGGGAAACCCTAATTCTAATATTTTTTTATTTATTATGAAAAGAATTAAAATATGATCTAAATTAAACCTAATTGATTGTGTACAATTTTAATTTATGAAAATAAAATAAATAAATAATAATTATTATGGTGAGAAAAAAAAAGGAAAAAATATTAAAAGAAATAAATAAATTAACCTAATTCTATTTGGTTGGATTTTTATTAAAAAGGGATTAAAATTAAAACCTAATTAGCTAAGTATTTTACCCTCTAATTTATTTATGAAAACAATTATGATAAAATAAACATTATGTTCCTTTTTTGTATTTTTGATTTTTATGTTTTTTATATTTTTATGGAAAAATAATTAATTAGAACAAATAATTAAAATAAGCAATCAATTAAAATAAATGAAATAACAAAAAGAAATCAAACCAGAGTGGGGGTGCTGTCCCCAATTAAGGAGGTGTCTTTGTGAAAGGCCTGGCCCAATAAGCTGGACGTTAGTTGACTTTCCATAATTCCATATGATGCGTTTGACCCATGCCTAGGGTGTTCTCCAATCCTAGCCCTTGACTAGATCATTGTGGACGCGTGGATGGTGGTTATTGAATGTGCATAGTGGACCACGTCAAGGGCGCTGCATAGGAATTCCTTATGAAAAATAATGTGAAATTTTGGCCAGACCTGGGACTTGAACCCAGGTCTTTGAAGTTACAAGCATAGCACGCTACCACTGAGCCATCACGTTCATCTTTAATATATAATATAACACAATTAATATAAAAAGAAAACGTCAATGCTGTTGAAAATTCGCGCGCAATTCAAAACGTCCAATGGCTGGTGGACACGCCTTCATCTCCTCCACTATCCCTGTAAAACAAAGCTTATAGGCAACGGTTTCACTGCGTTGCCAAAACCCCTGTATCAAAAAATAGCGAATAGAATTATATGACACATAAATTCATCGCGAGTATGCCTTCATCATTGTCTTGGTGCGTTGAATCCAACCATGGTGTTCAGAAGTCCCAATTTTTCTTCTACATAAAACCCCTAATTCAAGCTCCTGAAAAACCTAATTTTTGGCAATGGCAACTCTTCATAAAACGCATGAAAACTCAATTAAGTTATATGGTTAGTACAGAAACTTCATAAGGAGTAATAATATACAAGCAAAAATGCAAGAAAATGCTTAAATCATGAGATGCAATTTCAATATTTTCTTGGTTCAGTGGGACTCGTGTATACCAATTCTTGAGGTTTTTGCTATTGTTTGTGATTGGGACACCTTCAGAATTATCTAAGGAAGCGATTGAGACACGAATGAAGCTTTGAATCGCCCTAGAACCTTGAATTCAGTATTGACTTTTTTGTGAAATTTTGCAAGTTTTGAATGCTTCAGCGTGCGCAGCTTTTTGTCTCTAGGGTTTTGGTTTGTGATACTGAGTATGTATAGAACATGTTAGGTCAACAAAGTTGGATAAAATCTCATGAATTCAATGGTTTAAGATTTGATTTGCTTAATATCTTTTTCCAATCTTTTTCATGTTATTTTTGTTCAATCATGATCCAATCTCATCCAAACTTGCCCTAATCATTTAAGCACGAAATATTAACCTTATAATGTGCATAAAAAGATTTTTTTGGTTAAGGTTATATTTTTCATGAATTAAAATCATTTAAATGAATATAAATTAATATTAATTCAAATAAATAATTAAAAAATATGAAAATACTTCCCTTTGGGCCTAGTGGTCGTGCATAGGCTTGGCATGAAGAAATTTGGAAGAAAATTGGGCCCATTTGCATTTTTAGGCCTTTTGCATCAATGTTGACTTTCAAAAATTTCCAAAAATTTCCCAACTTCCACAAGGCATAACTTGGTCAATTTTTAAGCTTTTCACATGTTCTTGGACATTTTGGAAAGGTCTTTGAGTCCTCTAACCAATGCCTTTGGTCCCATGTCATTTTGATTTACCAATCTCAAGTTATGGCCTTTGACTTAAAGTCACTTTTTGTTGACTTTTGAAAATGACCTATAATGTTGAAATTGATAACTTTTTGTGAGAGCATTTCTTGGACTTGGAACATGAAGATGAATTGTAGGAAATGTCTTTCTCTTCAAAATGAGCTTTGGATGGAATTTTTCTGATAATCCATGTGAAAGTTATGCCCTGGTCAATTTCAGTTGACTTTTCCAGCTGTCCAAATATAGCAACTTTTGCATCTTTGATGATTTCTGAGCCAAATTTTGAGAATCATGATCAAGCATTGATCAAATGATGTTTGTGGCTTCAAAATGATGTGTTGACCAAAAATTTGAACTTTTGACTGCCAAATGACCATTTTGCCCCTACAGTTGACTGTAGTGCAATCTAGGGTTTTGACTGTGCAATTTTGAACTGAATGCCTTGAAACTTTGCATGAGGATGCTTGACCATCTTTATAAGCATGTGAGACTTGATTGGGCCTTTGAAAAGTTCATTTGCTTGACCAGAACTCAAACCCTAGTATTGACTGTATAGGAGCTAGTTGAGCTGCACAACCCTTGGGGCATTTTGTGACCTTGACTTTGACAATTCTTGATGGATATGGGAGGGCAAATTTTGGGGTACAACAGTTGCCCCTGTTCAATCTTCTTAGACCTGAGGATGCAGATTGGCTGACGTGCCTTTCGTAATCCGAGGGTAGAAGGTGATTGAACACTTAGAGTGCCCAGAAATTTGCGCTCACATAGTAACAGTGATGATGGAATGGGCTTATAGATGCCATTTAGAGATTGCTTAGATAGGATGATGGGCTTATAGATGCCATCTGGACGTTGATTGCATAGGAGATTCCTTAGCAAGAACCTGCATACCTGCAAAACAGAAAAATGAGTACCTGACACGTCGCAGGAGCTGATTTTAGATGCTTGGTATAGATGTGTCCTGACTGGTTGCAGGAGCTGAGTCTGGAGCTTCAAACGCTGATGCATGAACCAGGGATGGTTACTGCCTTAACCTGAATGATAAGTGAACCTGAATGATCTCAACAACGCTCGCTGAGAAAATCTTGGTGAGAATTACCATCTTTGTAGTGTCGGGAAGAGAACCAAAGGACATTATAATCTCAAAGGGAGTTACCTCACTCACGTTGGAGAGGGAACTATAGGAAATTATAAACTGAAAGGAGATATCACCTCACGCTCATGCCGGAGAGGGAAACATCTGAAGAAGGAATTACCACCTCACGCTCACCGTCGGAGAGGGGACCACAAAAGAATATCACCTCACGCTCATCGTCGGAGAGGAAAACATCTTGAAAAAGGAATTACCACCTCACGCTCACCGTCGGAGAGGGGACCACAAAAGAATATCACCTCACGCTCATCGTCGGAGAGGAAAACATCTGAAGAAGGAATTACCACCTCACGCTCACCGTCGGAGAGGGGACCACAAAAGAATATCACCTCACGCTCATCGTCGGAGAGGAAAACATCTTGAAAAAGGAATTACCACCTCACGCGCCGTTGGAGAGGGGACCATAAGAGAATGTCACCTCACGCTCATGCCGGAGAGGAGAACATCTTGAAGAAGGAATTACCACCTCACACGCCGTTGGAGAGGGGACCATAAGAGAATATCACCTCACGCTCATGCCGGAGAGGGGAACATCTGAAAAAGGAATTACCACCTCACACGCCGTTGGAGAGGGGACCATAAGAGAATGTCACCTCACGCTCATGCCGGAGAGGAGAACATCTTGAAGAAGGAATTACCACCTCACACGCCGTTGGAGAGGGGACCATAAAAGAATATCACCTCACGCTCATCGTCGGAGAGGAGAACATCTTGAAAAAGGAATTACCACCTCACGCGCCGTTGGAGAGGGGACCATAACTTCTACTGAGTCTTTATCAGAAAAATCTGTTTGGAGTCGATTTAACTGGACTAGAGACATCCTTGAAATATGTTTGGGGATTTCAACTGCACCCTTCCTGAAAGGTAGAGGTCAGTCATATGCGATGCATGGTATGGATCAAGCAATGATGTTATCAATATAAATGAGATTTGTATGATGCAATACGTTATGCATGCTATAATGATGTATGTGATGATTCATGTATGTTTTTGTCTAGGAAAATAAATCCTTGACGGGTGCCGGGAAGTCATATCCTGGGCTGATGTTGAGGAAGAGATTTTGCTTCCGCTGTGGATGATTCGTTGCAAGAATACCGGTAGGAGGAGACAACTCCGTTGAGGAATGAAATAATTCTGCGGGAGAGAAGATCCTCTAGCGACCATGTTGGGGAGTGTTACTCTGTGGGGATAGCGATGCTTTGCTGAAACGGTGAAGATAACTTCGTTGGGGATATCGTTGATGAGTTATGCTGGGGATATCTTTGTTGTGCTGGAAGTGTTGATAGACCTCGCTGGGAGTAAGAAGATACTTTGCCGAGGACGCTCTTTCCGTGGCTTTTGGCTGAGGATAACCCAGTTATATCCTGTTACAGAAATAACTCTTTAAATTAAGCCGGGACGACTCGTTCGTGCTCTACGAGGGGATAAGCTTCCAGAATCTACTGGGGATAAGCTTACTGCTTGGGGAGATATGAATTCCAACTTTCCTGGGAAAACTGGATTGGACTCTCATGGGGAGTTTTGATATGCTGGAGGATGATCCCTTAGAATGTTGATATACCGCCGGGGAACAATCTTTAGACCAAGACTGCCGGGGATGCTTTATGTATACTGCTGGGGAATTAAGATACTCTTGGCCGTATTCTTTAGCTGAACCTACCTTGGTACCTTGGAGGATAGAACAATTAGACTGCTCAGACAACTCTTTTATTGCCCCTGTTTCCAGTGTCACTTGCAATGAATTCCTTTGTTTCGTATACAAATATTTATGAATTAGCAAATTATTGTCAATGCATACATCACAAATTGAACCTTGGACGTTCTTCGCAAAACAAAACAGAAAAAGAAAAACACTTGAGCACGTTTAACTGAAAATGTATTTTTATTGATTTTTGAATGGCCTGAAAATAGGCGTTTCATGTACAAGAGGCTGACGTCCTAGTAAGAGGTACGTCGCTGATCAAAAGAGTTTATACAAGTTTTGTACAAAAGAAAAACAAAACAGCTGTGTGAAAGATGAATGATCCACTGGGTTTCAACTCTGCTATTGCCTTCATAACTCCGAGCGTCTCATCACTTGATGACCTTGGTTGAAGATGAAGCTGACTGATCGATGCCGTTTGAGTTTGATGTAGATACCGGATTCTGGATGCAAAGTGATCAATGAGACATAGTTTTACGCTTTATCCCTAATTTTTGCCTGGACCGCCCTTTCGGGTTTTCAGTCCACCGGGATACCCATTTTTGCCCAAGCCGCCCTTTCAGGTTTTCGACTTGCCGGGTGTACATATTTTTTCGTTTTCATCCCTTCATTTTGCCCGAACCCTTTTGGTCCGACGGGAAGCCCTAATTTTTGCCTAGGCATGTCAGCCTAGCGGGTCTTTTTTCATGCGTAGTATTTTTTAACTATGTCTGCATTGGCGGGGTGAGGAAGGTCGTCACCATCCATGTTGGTCAAGATCATTGCTCCTCCTGAGAACACATGCTTAACCACAAATGGCCCTTCGTACGTAGGGGTCCATTTGCCCCTTGGATCACTCTGAGGAAGTATGATTCTCTTGATAACCAGATCCCCAACTTGATATTCCTGTGGTCTGACCTTTTTGTTAAACGCCCTGATCATCCGTTTCTGATACGTCTGACCATGACAGATAGCAGCAAGTCTCTTTTCGTCAATGAGATTGAGTTGGTCAAGTCGTGTCTGGATCCAATCATCTTCGTTCAGATTTGCATCCTTCATTATCCGGAGAGAAGGAATTTGCACCTCGATTGGCAAGACTGCCTCCATACCATAAACCAGAGAGAAAGGAGTTGCCCCGGTTGACGTCCTAGCTGAGGTACGGTACCCATGCAGAGCGAACGGTAACATCTCGTGCCAATCTTTGTACGTCACTGTCATTTTTTGCACGATCTTCTTGATGTTCTTATTTGCTGCTTCTACAGCCCCATTCATCTTCGGTCTGTAAGGAGAAGAATTGTGGTGCTGTATCTTGAACTGTTCGCAAAGCTCAGCAATCATCTTATTGTTCAGATTGGTACCGTTGTCTGTAATTATCCGTTCAGGGACGCCGTATCGACAGATCAGGTTGTGTCGAATAAACCGTGCCACAACAGTCTTGGTTACTGTAGCATAGGATGCTGCTTCAACCCACTTCGTAAAATAGTCAATCGCCACTAGGATGAAGCGATGTCCGTTGGATGCCGTAGGTCTTATCTCGCCGATCATGTCTATGCCCCACATTGCAAATGGCCAAGGCGCAGTCAGAACATTCAGGGGAACCGGAGGAACATGCACCTTATCTGCGTAGATCTGGCACTTGTGGCATGTCCTGGAATGTTGGTAGCAATCAGCTTCCATGGTGGACCAGTAGTATCCTGCCCGTAGGATTTTCTTAGCCATAGTATGCCCACTGGAATGCGTACCAAAGGTCCCTTCGTGTAGCTCTTCCATGATCCGTTCTGCTTCAGTTTTGTCCACACAACGCAGTAAGGTTGAATCATGATTCCTCTTGTACAGGATGCCGTTGCTTAGGAAGAACTTTGCTGCGAACCTCCTCAGGAATTTCTTATCGTTGATAGAGGCACCTTCAGGGTATTCCTGAGCTTCCAGATATCTCTTCACTTCGTGGTACCAAGGCTTCTCAGTTACCAATTCAGTTTCGAGATCACAACAGTATGCCGGTTCGTCCAGTTTCTCGATGGTGATCTGGGGAGCTTCGTTATCCCATTTAACCTTGAACATTGAAGACATTGTAGCTAACGCGTCCGCTAACTGATTCTCTTCTCTTGGAAAGTGCTCGAAGGTTATCTTTGTGAAGTGGGGGATCATGGTCAACACACATTCTCTGTAAGGAATCAAGTTTGGATGTTTCGTATCCCACTCTCCATTGATCTGATTGATCACTAGAGCGGAATCTCCGAAGACACTGAGGAACTTGATCCGTAGGTCGATCGCAGCTTGAAGACCCATGATACACGCCTCATACTCCGCCATGTTGTTGGTACAGTTGAAACACAGCCGGGCAGTGAGTGGAGTATGAGTACCTTGTGGAGATATGATGATGGCGCCGATACCATTTCCCAAAGCATTGGAAGCTCCGTCAAAGTGCATAGACCATCGGGATCCCGGCTCAGGTCCTTCATCCGGTCCAGGCACTTCACAATCAGTCACAATCATGATGCTTTCATCCGGAAACTCGAAGTTCATTGATTGGTAGTCATCTACAGCTTGATGAGCCAAGTGGTCTGCCAATACACTCCCCTTGATGGCTTTCTGGGTTGTGTACTGAATGTCGTATTCCGTCAAGATCATTTGCCATCTTGCGATTCTCCCAGACAGAGCAGGCTTTTCGAATATGTATTTTATCGGATCCATCTTTGAGATCAACAAGGTAGTGTGAGTCAGCATATACTGTCTCAGCCGGCGAGCAGCCCATACCAAAGCGCAGCAAGTTTTCTCAAGCAGTGAGTATCGGGTCTCACAGTCGGTAAACTTTTTGCTAAGGTAATAAATGGCATGCTCTTTTCGGCCAGACTCGTCATGCTGCCCCAGCACACACCCCATTGAGTTGTCTAGCACTGTCAGATATAGTATCAGAGGTCTCCCTTCAACCGGTGGCATGAGGATGGGTGGTTCTTGGAGATACTCTTTGATTTTGTCGAAAGCAGCCTGACATTCATCGTTCCAACGTACTACCTGATCTTTCTTCAGCAGCTTGAAGATTGGCTCACAGGTAGCAGTCAGATGAGAGATGAATCGAGCGATGTAATTCAGGCGTCCTAAAAAGCCTCTGACTTCCTTCTCTGTCTTAGGGACTGGCATCTCTTGAATAGCTTTGACCTTAGCAGGGTCCACTTGAATACCTTTATCACTGACCACGAAGCCTAGCAACTTCCCAGATCTTACCCCGAAGGTGCACTTGTTCGGGTTCAATCTCAGCTTATACAGTTTCAACCGGTCAAACAACTTCTGCAGGTGATCCAGATGCTCTTCCTCAGTCTGGGACCTAGCGATCATGTCGTCCACATACACTTCGATCTCATGATGGATCATATCATGAAATAAGGCAACCATGGCACGCTGGTAGGTTGCCCCAGCATTCTTCAATCCGAACGGCATGACCTTGTAACAGAAGGTGCCCCACTGAGTAACAAAAGTAGTCTTCTCCATGTCTTCAGGTGCCATCTTTATCTGATTGTAACCTGAAAAGCCATCCATGAAAGAGAACACCTTATGCTGAGCTGTATTATCAACAAGGACATCAATATGAGGTAAGGGGAAGTCATCCTTGGGGCTGGCCCTGTTCAGATCCCTGTAATCAACACACATTCTGACCTTGCCGTCCTTTTTAGGCACCGGCACCACATTTGCAACCCACTGAGGATAGGAAGTCACTGCAAGAAACCCGGCATCAAACTGTTTCATGACCTCGGCTTTAATCTTCTCGGACATCTCTGGACGCATCCGACGAACCTTTTGTTTAACTGGAGGGCAGTCTTCTCTAGTCGGCAAATGATGGACAACAATATCGGTATCCAACCCTGGCATGTCTTCGTAGGACCAGGCAAAGATCTCCATATAGTCATGCAGCATCTTGGTTAACCGTTGCTTCACGCTGAGCTCTAGGTTAGCACCAATCTTTACCTCTTTCCTGTCTGCCTCAGTACCCAGGTTTATAGTTTCCACTGGCTCTTCATGGGGTTGAATTGCCCTCTCTTCCTGAAGCAACAGTCTTGCAAGCTCGCCAGGTACTTCGCAATCATCTTCACCTTCGTCTTCGGCTAAGTTGATCGGATTTTCGGAGTCATAATTGGCATTAGCAGAGCTGTTATCAGTGAGATCCAGAGTGGATTGGAACCTGTATGAGTGAGTGTGTGTGTAAATACAGCTGTTTTGAAAATTATGTAAAGGAAAAGGAAAGATAGAAAAGGAACACAATATTTGCAATGCGAAATAGTCCAAGATTTTCATTCATGATGTATAAAATGACAGTTCATATGCCCTCACAAATAGAACCACGGTGCCTCGGGTAAGACACTGGGCCATAGAGTTTATCATAGTTTATTACAAAATGAAACAAAGAAATTTATTACTTAGTGTCAAAAGAAACAGAGAGATTGTCCTTGGCGCTCCAATTGTTAAGTCCACCATCAGCAGCCGGGTAGATCCAGCTATCAAACTCAGCTTCGTCAACTTCCTCATCATCTCCAATAGCATTTACCCCATGAGCAGGCAGGGGAGCTGTCACCACATTAGGCTTGTCAGATGCCTCAAATTGTACCTCCTTAGCATCAATGAGGTCCTGCAGCTTGTTCCTTAGTGCCCAACAGTCATCAGTGGCATGCCCCGGGCTATCTGAATGGTAAGCACAACGGGCATTCGGGTTGTATTTCGGAGAGGTAGTGTTAGGGAACTTTGGAGCCTCCTTGACAGATACCAAATTGGTTGCGAGCAGCTGTGGCAGAATCTGCGATAGGGTCATGCTTAACCGGGCGAACTCTCTCCGGGGTCTATCAGCCCTTGGAGGATTGTTTGACCGGGGAGCGGCAGCAGGCGTAGCAATCATGACCGCACTGACAGATTGGCGGCGATCAGGTCTTTCTGATTTTCTGGAGCCATACACAGCACTAGACTCCTTTTTAAACGGTTTCTTGTCCGACCCAGATGATGATGCAGCCTTTGCAATCTTTCCAGACTTCAACCCAGCTTCAATTCTCTCTCCAGTTAAGATCAAATCAGTGAAACCAGCAGAAGAATTCCCAATGAGATGATTAAAGAACGGCCCAGACAGGGTCCCCAAGAACATATCCACTAACTCTCGATCAGTCAAAGGTGGCTGCACCCTGCCAGCCAGATCTCTCCACTTCTGCGCGTACTCTTTAAAACCTTCGCTTACGCCCAACGACATACCCTGGAGTTGGGTACGCGTGGGGGCAAGGTCGGCATTATACTGATACTGCTTGTAGAAAGCAGTAGCCAGCTCCTCCCAGTTACGAATTTTGGTCCCATCCAGCTGATAGAACCATTCGAGGTGAGTCCCTGAAAGACTCTCCTGGAAGAAGTGGATCCATAGATTCTTGTCCGCAGAGTACGGCTGAATCTTTCGAACATAAGACCTCAAATGCAGCTTGGGACAGGATGCCCCGTCATACTTGGAGAAGGTGGGAGCTTTGAACTTGTGCGGGATAATTATACCAGTCGACAAACCCAGATCTCCGAAGTCCAGCCCAGGTGTCTGTTGCACCTCCATAGCTTTCAGCCTATCCTCCAGTTGTTTATACTTGTTGTCTTCAGGAGGGTACTGCTCTTCATCAAAATCTGTCTCGTTGTCGGAGACCACCGGACTAGGAACCCTTGCTTCTGCCTGAGAAGGACTTTTGCCAACAGAAGAAACAACCTCTTCTTGGTGCAGAGTATTACCCAACCTTCGGCCCGAGTTGAATAGAACAGTCCTTCTTTTCTTCTTCTTCTCCTTCTTCAGGAGCATGGCCTTCAGCTCTTCTTGGCCTTTAGCTAGACCCATGATCATTTCTTGAAACTGCGCATTCTGCGCCTGGAGAGCCTTGATTGAAGTCTCAGTTGATTCAGATCCGGAATTCATGATGCTGAAATAAACAGCGAAGAACTGTAAGCAACCTGAAAAGGGAAAAACCTGCTATGCACATGATGTATGAAATGCGTATGAATTATGTTTTCAAAGACAATCGGGAATCAACTTTGTAAACAAAAAGGAACACACTTCATTAGATTCAACTTTGCAACTGAAATTATTCAACAAGTTGCCCTTAGGCGTTTACATGAAATGAAACAACTGGAAAGGAAATAAAAACTGTAAAGGCACATTCAGAATTCCTCATTGATCCCATGGTCTCCTCTTCTCAGTACGGAGGTAGGCATTCAGGGCTCTCTCATTCTCCAACTGCTTTGTCAGCTTCTGGACCTTTGATTCCTGCTCATTGAACTTTTCCCGGTAAGAATCCCGTTCTTCTTGCAGTTGCGACCAAGATCTCTTCAATGTCTCATAATCAGTAGGTATCTGAGGAGGAAGGACAGTTGGAGGAACACCGTCTTTATCAGGACACTCAAGAATGACGGGTCTGACAGCTTCATACGGCATACCTAACTTCTGGGCACGGATGCGGACCCATTTGTAGTAGGCTTCCATAGGTAGAGAAGTCTTTGGCCCTAGCTCTTGTGGGTCAGCTTTATGAACCTTCTCCCAAGCCTTGATGAACCTACGACGTAGCTCGTCACTATCCACCTGAAACTCGAAACTGATGTGAGGTACCAACATTTCATGGGGACCTGTTCTTCTTGCTCTTCCAAACTGACGGAGTGCTAGACATGGATTGTACGAGATCCCTCCTTGAGTACCAATCAGAGGAACATTAGGATACTCCCCGCATCGATCAATAATAGCTATCTCATCCAAACCTCTGCAAGTCCAAATGATGTCTTTATCGGTGAGAGACATTAACCTGTGAGCCCAACCTCTCCCTTCTTGGTTCTTCAGTACGGACTTAGGGAGGTGCGAAATAAACCACCTCACCAACAAAGGGATACAACACCATAGGGTTCCTCGTCTTCGGGTAGTACGGGCATGAAGTTGTTGCAAGATGTCACCCAAGAGAGTGGGCACAGGATTCTGAGACATAAAGATCCTAATGGAAGTGACATTGATGAAGTTGTCAGGATTAGGAAACAGGACTAACCCATAGATTAGGAGAGCCAAGATGTCTTCATATGCCCTAAAGTCCAAGTCATTCCAGAAGCTGTTAGCTTTACCAATCAGAAACTTGGCCAAGAAACCCTTAACTCCGCTTCTAGTTACCCAGTTGTCTGTTACCTCTTGATGGGTCAAAGGAAGAGCTGCAGCAATGTCCTCAAGCCTGAGGGTCTTTTCCCAACCAGTAAAGGGAGTCTGATCCAAGATAGGGATACCAAGCAGGTTGGAGAACTCTTCCAGGGTAGGGACCAGCTGGAAGTCTTGAAAGGTAAAGCACTGGTACTGAGGGTCATAGAACTGGGTCAGAACACTCATCAACTGTTGATCCCGCTTTGCAGTGACTAAACTGAGAAGAGAACCATGCCTCTGAATGAAGGAAGTGGTGTTTGGAATTCTGCTAACCAACTCATCAATCAACTCAGGTGAACGAACAAAGTTGAACCGGATAGTATTCCTTCGCACAGGCATCATAATGTCCTACAAAACAGAGCAAAGATGAAACCCTCTTGTCTTTGAAATGGTCAGGATGCATGCAATGTTCATGATGCTATGATGTTATGATAAAGCACACCACATACAGATACAAAGGCAAACATGGTAAGGCATACAAGTCACACAAGGCAAGCCCCTAAAGTTTAGGCCAGCATGAGGTCTAGGTACTACCCTCTTTCAGTTTGTTGGTTCATACCTGTCCTAATCAAAAGTAACCGGGTTCTTAGAGGATCCCAATATCATTGACTACCCTCAATCGGTCATAACTCCAGCATCGCAATCTTTTCTTGCGGCCAGAACCATCACGAGAGTTTAGCCTCAATGGGCGTAGCATACTGCTACTGTTCTAAAGGCCAAGTTGTGTCAATTAAGGTTCTAAGGTTGTTGGTGCTTAACGACTCCTTAGAAGACCCATATTCTCCTCGTTGCGACACAAGGGATATCGGTACAGACTAAGGTGTCACACCAACGTAGCCACTGCTTCACCTGTGTCGGTCTACGCCGGACAGGTCCCTCACAGCTTATGCTACCTAAACAGGGTTCCCCAGATCCGGGTTAGGATCTATGTATCTCCGATGCAACCCACAATAATAAAGCAAGCAAAACAATACAAGTGAAAACACAGTTATGACCTAGCCCTAAGGTACACCTCACTTTAAGTTTTAGAAGTCCCCAGCAGAGTCGCCAGTTCTGTGATCGGTGGATCTGGAACTGACTGTTTAACGCTGGTTCGCGAAATGTCGCGGAAGCAAGAGTCGCCACCGTCTTTTATTTTCTCCAAATGGAAAGGACAAAAGCACAGAAAAATTCCTTAAAGAGATTGCTCTCGGTTCGGGAGGTAGGTTATAGAAAGGGAAGGTGTTAGCACCCTTTCTATCCATGGTTATCCATGGGCTCTTAGATACTTGCTCAATGTGTTTTCAAAATTGTTTGTTTGCTTTTCAATGTGGGTTTTAAAAAGTTTCTTTGAAAAATTTCAGTTCGACTCATACGTCAGAGTGTTTGAAAAGTTTGCTTTGAAAGCTTTTGAAAATGTGTTGGTGTGAAAAGATCTTTTGATTTGTTTTTGAAATTAGAGCAAGTATCCTTGAGAACCTACCTACCCTAAGGAATTCGTCTGTGTAGATGTCCTTAAAAGTAGTGCCATCCCACCATTGAGAGGTAGGTAGCACCACCGTTGGAGGTGTTCGGGTCAATTCGAGTTTTAGGGACGTGGTGATCACCGGAGCAATGGGAAGACACCTTAGAAGCTACCCTCATGCCAGGTTCCCGGATCATGAGGACTTACTAAGACGTTTTCTACTCGACGATCACCTTTCGAGGCAAGGCAACAGTGAGGCGTACCCTAGGGGTGGTGTGTGCGAATCGTGTGTCATGTTTCATTTATTTGTCTTGTCATGTTTGTCGTGTTCTACGCTTGATTTTAATTTAAGTCCATTCATTCTTTCATGCTTTGGTTAACAGTTAGGAGTGCGGAAAAGATAAATCTAAGATTATTACAAAGGCGCGGGTCCACATCGCCAAAATTTCCAGGACCCGATTTAGCGGAAAAATAAATAATGCGAAGAAATAGAAGTGCAAAGAATTTAAAGTTACATGGCTTCGGGGCAATTACATAATTATAATAAACGATAAAAGATAAATGCGCGAATTAAATAATTAATGACGGAATTAGGGCGTTGGACCCTTTTGCAATCAAAAGTTAATGAGAATTAAAAATTAAATGACTAATTGTTTTTGGTATTTTGTGTTTTTTAGATTTTAATGAAAAAAGAATTTAATTGAAATTAAATTAAAAGGGAAACCCTAATTCTAATATTTTTTTATTTATTATGAAAAGAATTAAAATATGATCTAAATTAAACCTAATTGATTGTGTACAATTTTAATTTATGAAAATAAAATAAATAAATAATAATTATTATGGTGAGAAAAAAAAAGGAAAAAATATTAAAAGAAATAAATAAATTAACCTAATTCTATTTGGTTGGATTTTTATTAAAAAGGGATTAAAATTAAAACCTAATTAGCTAAGTATTTTACCCTCTAATTTATTTATGAAAACAATTATGATAAAATAAACATTATGTTCCTTTTTTGTATTTTTGATTTTTATGTTTTTTATATTTTTATGGAAAAATAATTAATTAGAACAAATAATTAAAATAAGCAATCAATTAAAATAAATGAAATAACAAAAAGAAATCAAACCAGAGTGGGGGTGCTGTCCCCAATTAAGGAGGTGTCTTTGTGAAAGGCCTGGCCCAATAAGCTGGACGTTAGTTGACTTTCCATAATTCCATATGATGCGTTTGACCCATGCCTAGGGTGTTCTCCAATCCTAGCCCTTGACTAGATCATTGTGGACGCGTGGATGGTGGTTATTGAATGTGCATAGTGGACCACGTCAAGGGCGCTGCATAGGAATTCCTTATGAAAAATAATGTGAAATTTTGGCCAGACCTGGGACTTGAACCCAGGTCTTTGAAGTTACAAGCATAGCACGCTACCACTGAGCCATCACGTTCATCTTTAATATATAATATAACACAATTAATATAAAAAGAAAACGTCAATGCTGTTGAAAATTCGCGCGCAATTCAAAACGTCCAATGGCTGGTGGACACGCCTTCATCTCCTCCACTATCCCTGTAAAACAAAGCTTATAGGCAACGGTTTCACTGCGTTGCCAAAACCCCTGTATCAAAAAATAGCGAATAGAATTATATGACACATAAATTCATCGCGAGTATGCCTTCATCATTGTCTTGGTGCGTTGAATCCAACCATGGTGTTCAGAAGTCCCAATTTTTCTTCTACATAAAACCCCTAATTCAAGCTCCTGAAAAACCTAATTTTTGGCAATGGCAACTCTTCATAAAACGCATGAAAA
Organism: Vicia faba; assembly: GCA_948472305.1. Classification (NCBI taxonomy): domain Eukaryota; kingdom Viridiplantae; phylum Streptophyta; class Magnoliopsida; order Fabales; family Fabaceae; genus Vicia; species Vicia faba. The sequence continues at coordinate 73,970,872 of OX451740.1, forward strand.
CTCAATTAAGTTATATGGTTAGTACAGAAACTTCATAAGGAGTAATAATATACAAGCAAAAATGCAAGAAAATGCTTAAATCATGAGATGCAATTTCAATATTTTCTTGGTTCAGTGGGACTCGTGTATACCAATTCTTGAGGTTTTTGCTATTGTTTGTGATTGGGACACCTTCAGAATTATCTAAGGAAGCGATTGAGACACGAATGAAGCTTTGAATCGCCCTAGAACCTTGAATTCAGTATTGACTTTTTTGTGAAATTTTGCAAGTTTTGAATGCTTCAGCGTGCGCAGCTTTTTGTCTCTAGGGTTTTGGTTTGTGATACTGAGTATGTATAGAACATGTTAGGTCAACAAAGTTGGATAAAATCTCATGAATTCAATGGTTTAAGATTTGATTTGCTTAATATCTTTTTCCAATCTTTTTCATGTTATTTTTGTTCAATCATGATCCAATCTCATCCAAACTTGCCCTAATCATTTAAGCACGAAATATTAACCTTATAATGTGCATAAAAAGATTTTTTTGGTTAAGGTTATATTTTTCATGAATTAAAATCATTTAAATGAATATAAATTAATATTAATTCAAATAAATAATTAAAAAATATGAAAATACTTCCCTTTGGGCCTAGTGGTCGTGCATAGGCTTGGCATGAAGAAATTTGGAAGAAAATTGGGCCCATTTGCATTTTTAGGCCTTTTGCATCAATGTTGACTTTCAAAAATTTCCAAAAATTTCCCAACTTCCACAAGGCATAACTTGGTCAATTTTTAAGCTTTTCACATGTTCTTGGACATTTTGGAAAGGTCTTTGAGTCCTCTAACCAATGCCTTTGGTCCCATGTCATTTTGATTTACCAATCTCAAGTTATGGCCTTTGACTTAAAGTCACTTTTTGTTGACTTTTGAAAATGACCTATAATGTTGAAATTGATAACTTTTTGTGAGAGCATTTCTTGGACTTGGAACATGAAGATGAATTGTAGGAAATGTCTTTCTCTTCAAAATGAGCTTTGGATGGAATTTTTCTGATAATCCATGTGAAAGTTATGCCCTGGTCAATTTCAGTTGACTTTTCCAGCTGTCCAAATATAGCAACTTTTGCATCTTTGATGATTTCTGAGCCAAATTTTGAGAATCATGATCAAGCATTGATCAAATGATGTTTGTGGCTTCAAAATGATGTGTTGACCAAAAATTTGAACTTTTGACTGCCAAATGACCATTTTGCCCCTACAGTTGACTGTAGTGCAATCTAGGGTTTTGACTGTGCAATTTTGAACTGAATGCCTTGAAACTTTGCATGAGGATGCTTGACCATCTTTATAAGCATGTGAGACTTGATTGGGCCTTTGAAAAGTTCATTTGCTTGACCAGAACTCAAACCCTAGTATTGACTGTATAGGAGCTAGTTGAGCTGCACAACCCTTGGGGCATTTTGTGACCTTGACTTTGACAATTCTTGATGGATATGGGAGGGCAAATTTTGGGGTACAACAATATTCGACATCATTTTCTCCGTGATCATGTACTTAAAGGAGATGTCAAAGTCACTTTTGTGGATACTCATAACCAACTCGCAGATATCTTCACTAAACCGCTTGCTCGAGAACCTTTCTTCAAAATCCGAAGAGAACTTAGTATTTTGGATGAAGGTGATATCTAATGTTTCTCTTAAGATGCACGTCTTAATTCTTTTATATGTATTTATTTCACTCTTTTCCCCCATCCTTTTTGATGTTAACAAAGGGGGAGAAGAATATGCATATGTGTTGTTTTGTTTCAACGAAATTGCAGGCCCAAATATCTATTATACTCACTCCAAAATTCAAGGAATCATGGACTTAGGGGGAGCATACAATTTAGGGGGAGCCTTGCATTTGCTCAACATGTTTTCTATACAAAACAACATAAACATTTCAAGAAATCGTTTTCAAGACTTGGTTGTCATCATCAAAAAGGGGGAGAATGTAATTGCAAGCTTCTCAAGTCATATTTAAAGCATGTGTTTTGATGAAGACAACATGGACATCAACATTCAAAGGATGTGCAAAAAGCTTATCAACATCATATAAAAGTCTTGAAGATTATTGAAGAATTATTGAAGAATCATCAAATGTCAAATGGTATAAATAATTCTTAATCTTGAATATAGATGTTCACAAAAAATATGCATTCATAATCATATACATATCCAACATGTTTCCACTTAAGAAAAACTTTGTTTAAAATATTTTTCAAAAAGAATTTTTGAAAATTAACTTTCAGGAACCGGTTCCTCCCTAACAGGGAACTGGGTTCCAAACCTTGTTCAAAAACATGTCCCTGGAATTTGTACCAGGAACCGGGTTGTACCAATAGGGGAACCGGTTCCTGCGTGATATTTTTGAAATCTGACTTATAACGTTCACTAAGAACCGGGTTCTGTCAGTGTCGGAACCGGTTCCTAGCGAACCAGTGCAACTTTTCTTTTGTTTTTTAAACATTTTTCAAGTGGTATCTTTTCATGAATGAATTGCAACTTTTCATATGAATTGGCATGAATGAAGAGGTTCTTATGACTTTATAAAATGCTGCAGATTTTCTTTTTTCAAGAATAATGCTTCAATTTTCAAATTAACAATTATACTTCTTCAAAAAACAAATTTTCATCATTCACATTTGAATTCATATTTTCATGTGTTCATAATTTTGTGAAACTTGCCATATACACTTTCATTATCATTACAAGTTTCATACATACATTGTGAACATTTATATACATTGTTTGAAAATTGTTTATATCTTGAAGAAGAAGATCAATTAAGGATTGATAAAGATCTCCATATACTTCAAATAAATCATTGTATTACTTAAAGAAATTATTCCCTTACTATCCAGGATTGTTGGAAGTAAGTGTTGTGATTTGAAGAGGATTGTTCTTCATTCACATTAGTGTTTGTTTGGTCTTAAAGGTGTTAAGAACCTTTGATCACCCTATAGGTTAGATAGTAAGCATAGGCTGTACAATCATTCTAACTATAGTGAAATCTCTTTCGTGTTGGAAAGGGGACTGGAGTACTCTCGGATTGTGAGGGGAACCAGGATATATCACCGTGTTCTTTACTTTTCCGCATTTATCGCTTTCATCACCATAATCAGGAAAAGATAAAGATATAATCAAAACCTTCAAACACTTAACCAAAAATTACTACCAAGCATTCTCATAAAACCAAATAAATTTTTATAAGACCTAATTCACCCCCCCCCCTCTTAGGCACTCTGAGACTTACAGGTTGTTGTGCCACTTGCTCCATTTGTGGCCACAGTACTGGTAGAAGATGCAACAGACTGTGCGTTCGTAGGGATCGCGTTAGACGTCCCCGTCGAAACAGACGCATTGGTGCTTGTTCCATGTGGGATATTTTGTTCCCCTTGTTGATTATTTGGATTAGACATCCCACTACTATGTTTTCTTCTGGGTAAGGGTTGGTTACTATTAGTTGTTTTACCACTTCTAAGGTTCATATAACGGCGAAATCGATATTCAGAAAAGAACTTACACGACAAGATTATATCCTAAAAATCTTTACTTTCAACTTTCTTAACAACCGGTCCCACCGGGTGTGCCAATTTGTTCACAGTGATTTCTGGTGAACAAGCGCTAGTCTTCCAAACTATCGAATAAACTTAATGACTGTTATTCAATTTCTCTGGTAACTTGCAGGATCGACTAGATTGATCCTATGGAACATGGTTGTTTGGTTAAGTCTAATTGCAAAACTGGTATTCATATTCAGGACTTCAAATTAGAATTGTTTCTAAGATATCCATTCCACTTCGATTACTATACTGAATGGTTCGAAGGATAACTTCTATATGGTATTAGGAATGTTCATGAAAAACGTTTAAAGACTTAAAATTGGGTAAATGGCAGGATTAAATTAGTGGATGCAAAAGTTACTGAATGTTTAAAGGGTTCGAACATAAGAAAAGTATTTAAATGCAGAAAGGAATAAATGACTTCGAATGTAAAGGCTTTAATGTAAAGGCAGAAAACGTAAAATGTTTGAAGCACGAATGGAACGGAAATGAAAGACAAAACTGGAAAATGTAAAGAGTTTCATTGAATTGTAAATGCTGGTGTTATCATACGTACATCTTTCGAGCATTCGTTTCCCTATCCATGCGGTATTCTGAATGTTTATTGGATTTGTACAATAGATATGACACACCTAATCCTAACACTAAGACCTCTATTTATACTATTTCGACCATAACGGTCTTGTTATCAGAATCTGCCACGTTCGAAGCATGCAGAGCAATACTTCCCTCTAGCCTCCACGCGTCCTCGAACATTCCAATGCTTAGGTATTTTGAATTTCCAATATCCCGCTCACGTTTAAATTTCAAACGCCTTGGTACCTTCATTTCGAATTCGTGTCGAAAATAACCCTCACAGATATAGTTTCGTCAGTATTTCGGACAATGCTTTAGACTTACACTCCAGAACTACCAATCGAAACCTTGAACTTTAATATTTCCATTCGAAACAAACATTCTCTTCCACTCTAAATCATCAAACTTGTCTTATTCAAACCAAGCCCAATCATTTTATTTCGAATCATAATATCAAAATCTTCAGCCAACACCAAGTAAGTTTTTTTACCAACAACTCTTCCCCAAAAACTCAATAATAACTTATTGGTAACATGCATTTTTATCCCTTGATTTCTAACAAATTCATTATACTCCTCTAAAACTTTCTCAAGGCATTCATAACGCCTTAAACCTAAGTCCCATAGTTCTTCCTTGTCATGAAAGCCTTCACTAGTTAATGATGAATGGACAAAATTTGATCCTTCTCAAATATATATACCATATATTTTAGACTTTTAGCAATAATCATTTCACCACGCTAAATCTTTAACACTCCATGTTAAACTCTAGTGCAAAAGCCTAGATCATCAAACATACTTATAGATAACAAATTTTGCTTGAGTTCTAAGACATACCTCACATTTTAAATAAGAAATTCACGATCTTTAAACATTTTAAGTATGATCCTACCAATACCATAAACCTTGCAAGCCTTATTATCACCAAGGCGGACAACTCCACCTTAAAAAATCTTCAAAGTTTCAAAGTATTTTATTCTTGGACACATGTGATAAGAGCAACCTGAGTCAATGACCCAACTATCTTCAGTTTCCGAACTCGATACTACTACTACATCAGCATCCTCATAACTTTCCTCACCCAAGGCAACTGCAGCTTGAACGGAATCACCATTGACCTTTCTCTCAGGACAATCCCTTTTAAAGTGACTGATTTTATGACAATGAAAGCATTTTACCTTTGACTTGTCACACCTCTTTGATTTTGACATCCCTTTACGGCTCACCTCCTCCTCTTGGAACATTTTAGCCTTCACCATTATCTTCAATCTTCACATCTTTCGATTTTGAAAATTCTTTGGATTTCACCCCTGTGTAGACTTCATCCAAAGTAATAGTACCTTACTTACCATAAAGAAGTTCATCCTTAAAGTTCTCAAAGGTTCCGGGTAATGAACTTAATAGGAGTAAAATTATGTAAGTTGCTTAACAATAGATTTGTGCTCTACCATTCGGAATGAATAAAGTTGTTGTTTCAAATACAACTTGTGAGCCAAAGACATTGTCATATACAATGATTGAAGTTTTTCCCGCATAGCAACCAAAATTTTCTCCCTGGAGACCTCTGTTAGAACTTTATCCTCGATGCACAATGTAATGGCCCTTCTAGCGTTATCCACTATCTCGGTCTTCTGTACTTGTGTAAGTCTTGCAGGCATCAATGCTTCGCCTTTCAAAGCACCGACACACTTCTCTGGAATTAAAATTGCTTGCATGTTTATTTTCTACAACCCGAAGTTGTTGTTACCGAAAAAATTTTTTGATCTCCCATCTACTAGCTATGGTTCTCAATACCTCTTTGCTCCACGCCCACCGCACCACTTTTTGTGAATCTTGTTGTGAATTACGACAAAATTCAATATCAATTTGTGATGCAAAGAATAGTAACGACCAAAATAAATGGTCTATAACAATAATAATCCGTACACAAATAATATAACAGAATAAGGCGAGAAAATGGCGAAGGTTTATTTACCCAGTTCGATCAAACAATCTATTATGGGGAAGAGAGCAGGTCTCTAATTCACTATACTCAGAAAGATTTTACAAGAGATTACAAATTAGTTACAAAAAAATAGACTTTGTCTTCAGGTTCCCAAGAACATTCTAGAAGCGCCAAGAACAACTCTATTTTCTAACCAAGTGTTTCCCAACCTTCAATCTTCAATATATGAATAATCCAAACCCAAGGTATAAACAAGTGTTTCCCAATTCCCCATTTCCCTTAGATAACTCCAAAGGTTTTCAAAACCCTTGCTTTTCTAAGGTTTCCCTTAAGAATAGCCAAAACCATATGCTGCCTTAAACCCTTGCTCTCCTATTTTGCTGTAAGCTCTAAGATTGTCACATAATAATAACAGAAGAGATACATGTTTATAATAGTCAAAATAAAAAAAAACCATAACAAATCCCAAAACATATCTCCTTAATCATTTGAATAAAATATATTATTATAATCTTATAATATCTCTCAAATATTATAAATATCTTATAATATCTCCTTAATCGTTTACAATATTATAGATATCTTATAATATCTTTTTATATTAATTTAACTGATCTCCAAATTAATATAAAATATTCTAACATTAATTAATGGATCAATGAACCGAACCAACCCAACCCGATATCCGTAAATCACTCAGACCAGATTACTTTTTGGCTTTTTGATTTTTGGGAATCTCAAAACATGTTTTCTTTCTCTTCATCAACAAAGTTTTTAAGGCATATTACAATTATCTCCACCTTGACTTTAAATAATGTTTATATATAAGTTAACCATCAACAACATTGATGTTTTCTACTAGGTTGAAACTCTATTTAATAACCTCGGTCAAATTCAAGCAACCCTTGAATCTTGATTCCGCCACTTGCATCCACTTGTTTCTGATTATCTTTTTCTCCCTAGTTAGTTTAACAAACATACAAGTATGATTTTTCAACCACCCTTGACTCCACTTGTTTTCAAATGACTCTCTGAAGGGTTTTCTTCTTTTATTTTGCAGTCCTTCAACCACATTAAGAACATAATATTTAAGGCTAGCATAATCGTCCCTTTTGAGATGCTACAATAACCCTCCTTACCTTATCATGAGTCAAATGATAATCAGAGATATCTGTAGTTGTTCCATCTCTAATACTAGTATCTATAGTTGGAAACACCACCTCAAGCTGAGTTTTCTCTGCAATAGTTTCTCCCAGATTTCTCCCTTGGTTTTCACTATTCTCCCTCTAAAGAAATTCTCCACCAACCAATTAATTTTTTTTACCAACAACTCTTCCCCAAAAACTCAATAAAAACTCAGCGGTAACATGCATTTTTATCCCTTGGTTTCTGCAAAATTCATTATACTCTTCTGAAACTTTCTCAAGGCATTCATAACAACTTAAACCTAAATCCCATAGTTCTTCCTTGTCATGAAAGCCTCCATTAGTTAATGATGAATGGACAAAATTTGAATCTTCTAAAATATATATACAACATATTTTAGACCCTTTAGCAATAATCATTTCATCACGGTAAGTCTTTAACCCTCCATGTTCAACTCTAGTACAATAGCCTAGAACATCAACATACTTATAGATAACAAATTTTGCTTGAGTTCTGGAACATACCTCACATTGTGGATAAGAAGTTCAAGATTATCAAACGTTTTAAGTATGACCATACCAATACCATGAACCTTGCAAGCCTTATTATCCCCAACACGAACAACTCCACCTTGATTCATGTTCAAAGATTCAAAGTATTTTATTCTTGGACACATGTGATAAGAACAACCCGAGTTAATGACTTAACTATCTCCAGTTTCTGAACTCAAAACTACTACTACATCAGCTTTCTCATAACTTTCCTCACCCAAGGCGCTGCATCTTAAACATAATATCCATTTCCCTTTCTCTATGGACAAACCCTTTTAAAGTGACCTATTTTCTGACAATAAACATATTTTACCTTTGACTTGTTAGACCTCTTTGATTTTTACATCCCTTTATGGCTCACATCCTCCTCATGACACATTTAAGCCTTCACCACTATCTTTAATCTTCACATCTTTCTACTTTGAAAATTCTTTAATTTCATCGTCGTCTGGACTTCTTCCAAAGTAATAATACCTTACTTACCATAAAGAAGGGCATCCTTAAAGTTCTCAAAGGATTTGGGTAATGAACTCATCAAGATTAAAGCCTTGTCCTCATCTTCAATCTTCACTTCAATATTCTCAAGATCATCAATAATCTTATGAAATTCTGTAAGTTGCTCAACTATTTATTTATGCTCTACCATTCACAATGAATAAAGTTATTGTTTCAGATACAACCTGTGAGCCAAAGACTTAGTCATATACAATGATTCAAGTTTTTCCCGCATAGCAACCACATTTTACTTCCTAGAGACCTCTCCTAGAACTTTATCCTCGAGGCACAAGATAATGGCACTTCTGGCCTTATCCACCATCTCGGTCTTCTGTACCTGTGTAAGTACTGCAGGCATCGATGCATCGCCCTTCAAAGCATCAATACAGTAATCTTGAATTAAAATTGCTTGTATCTTAATTTTTCACAACCCGAAGTTGTTGTTACAAAAAAAATTCTTGATCTCCCATATACTAACCATGGTGTGCAATACCTCTTTAATCCATGCTCACTGCACCACTTGTTGTGAATTACGACAAGATTCAATATCAATTTGTGAGGCAAAGAATAGTAGCGACAAAAATAAATGGTCTACATCAATAGCAATCTGTACACAGATAATATAACAGAATAAGGGGTGAAAAAGATGAAGGTTTGTTTACCCAGTTCGGTCAAATAATATACTTTAGGGGAGAGAGAAGCTCTCCAATTCATTATACTCATAAAGTTGTTACAAGAGATTACAAATGAGTTTCAAGAAAATAGGCTTCTCCTTCAGGTTCCCAAGAGAAACCTTAAAAGCGCCCAAAAACAACCCTATTTTCTATGCAATTGTTTCCCAACCTCTTCAACCTTCAATATATATATAACCCAAACCCAAAGCATAAACAAGTGTTTCCCAATACCTTAATTCCCTTAGATAACTCCAAAGGTTTCCAAAACCCTTACCTTTCTAAGGTTTCCCTTGAGAATATCCAAAACCATATGCTGCCTTAAACCGTTGTTGTCCCTTTTTGTAGTAAGCTCTAAGTTTTGCACACCATAATAACAAAAGATATACATGTTTATAATAGTCAAAATCCAATAAATCCCTAACAAATCTAAAAACGTATCTCCTTAATTGTTTGAATAAAAGATATTATTATAATCTTATAATATCTCTCAAATAATATAAATATCTTATAATATCTCTTAGACTATTATAAATATATATCTTACAAAATATTATAAATATATATCTTATAATATCTTTTAGAATATTATAAATATCTTATAATATCTTTTTATATTAATTTATATGTGAAGAAGTGAAAAACACAAGAAGGGGGGGTTAAATTGAAAACTTGAAATCAAATGCGCAATGACACAGTATTTTTATCCTGGTTCATTTGATCTCAAACTACTCCAGTCCACCCGTCAAGGTGATTTCGCCTCTCTCCAACGAGGTCTTAATCCACTAATCACAAACAGATTACAATCACTACTTTGACAACTGTCAAAGTCCTCTTGAGTACAACCACAGTCCGGTTAATCTCAAGGAACAACTGTCTTAATTAAAGATATAAGAATTCCATGTAGATGTTTTCGTTACAAAAACAGTTATCACAACTGTGATAATTTACACAATTTTAGAGCGTGGAAAATACTAGAGAAAGCTTGCAGTGTTTTTGAATTATATTGCAGTAGCGTTAGAAAATCGTGAACGATTTGATCTCTTATCTTGTTTATATATGCAAAGGAATGCTGTCCATCATTAAGCATGATAATGGTCATTAACGCAGTTTCCATTTTGAGAAGATCCTGTCTGAATGAAGCCGTTGTAATTGATGTTGTCTTGATTGAATAGTAATGCTTCAGAATCTTACATCCTTGCCTGCTGCTGATGCTTCAGAACATTGATGCCTTAGATTATAATCCTTCTGTTCAGAATCAGAGTTTACTTCACTTAAGCGTAGGTTCTGATCATAATTCTTCAGTGCAAATTCTGATTACCTCAGCGTGTAGCTTCTATAGCTTAATTTCTGATGCTGCTTTGGTCAGAACTTCTGCATACAAAATAACATAATTTTAGGGTGCATATTTATTCTTTGTATTTTTTATCATCAAAACTCTAACTAAGGGTTGTAGAATCAAAATATGTTCTAACAATATGATCTCCAAATTAATGAAAAATATTCTAACATTAATTAAAGGATCAATGAACCAAAACGACCAAACCCGATACCTGTAAACTGCTTGGACTAGATTACTTTTTCGCTTTTTGATTTTTGGCAATATCAAAACATGTTTTCTTTCTCTTCATCGACAAAGGTTTTAAGGCTTATTACAACAATCTCCACCTTGACTTTTAACCGTATTGATACCAGTTTAACCATCAACAACATTGTTGCTTTCTTTTAGGGTGGAACTCTAATCAATAACCTTGATCAAATTCAAGAAACCCTTGAATCTTGATCTCGCCACATGCATCCACTTGTTTCCTATTAAATTTTTCTCCATAGGTAATTTAACAAGAATACAAGTATGTTTTTTCAACCACCCTTGACTCCACTTATTTTCAAATACCTTCCTGAAGGGTTTTCTTCTTTTATTTTGTAGTCCTTCAGCCATATTAAGAACATAATATCAAAGACTAACATAATCGTCCCTTTTGAGATGCTACAATAACCCTCCTTACCTTATCATGAGTCAAATGATAATCAGAGATTTTCTGGTTGTTGTTGGGAGTTTGGATTTTCTGGGAGTTGTTGGGAGTTTGGATTTTTTGGGAGTGGAGATTTAAAGTCTGAATCAATTAGTTCAATGTCAGATAGAACTTTTGCAAGTTCTGTTTGATGATGTTCTGGGTTTGGATTTTGATTGGGGGAGTGAGGTTCATTCAGAAAGTTTCCTAGAGTTACAGATGGGTCAAACTCTATGTCAAAATATTCAAAGGTTTGGGGTGAAGGATTTTCTATTATTTGAGGGGGTATGGTTTCAGATGTTGTAGCAGCAATTAATTCTATAACAGAAACAGAAGATGGATTACCTTTTATTTTCGCATCTTTAGGTACCTTCTGAGAGGATCCTTCTCCTGCTGCTTTCCTCTTCTTGGATTTCTTTAGCACAACCTCTGGAGCTGGCCTGTGCAGATCTTGAATGCTTATTTCTGGAGCAGTCCCAACAGCCTTGCAAGCTTCAAGGTATCTGGCGATGATTTCTGGGTTGGCGTATATCTCAGAAAATAGTGGAAAATCCTTCAGATGGATTCTCCTAGAAGTAATGGTCTCATGAGAAGCAATAGTTGGTTCCTTCTGAATGTTCTCAATGATCTTCATTTTCTTCAGATTCTTTGTGTTCAGAGGCTTCCCAGCAGTTGCTTCCAAAGTGCTTATTTCTTGAGCCTCTGTCAGATATTCTATCATCCTGTTTTCTATTAGAATATCTGATATCAGTTTTCCTAAGGGAATCCAATCCCTCTTAGTTCTTTCTTCTTCTCTTGTCTCTTTCACACTTATTCTGAGATGGTTAAAGAGCAAGTGTGGAAGGTTTATCTTGGTGTTCTTAGCAATGAAGTATATCAGAAACTGCTGATCAATATTGATGTAATCAGGAGAGCTTATAGGCTTCCTATGAATGATACATCCCAGAATGATTCTGGCCCAGATTCTGTGATGATCTTTCAAATCTTTGATTTTGCTTGATGGTTGTCAAGAAGTGAAGATTTCCTTGGCAATTGATTTTAGGTCAGAACATCTATCTGCCATATTTATGCATCTGACTCCACCACCATTGTAACCAATGAGCTTCCCAATAAGATCTTCTGTAATCACTATTTTCTTTCCCATAACATAAGAGGTAACCTGGTGGTTGGAAGATGTAGCGTGAATCCAGAATTCTTTGACGAGAATGGGAAACGTTGGACCCAACAGACGGTCAAAATACATGTTCCAACCTTGAGCAGTTAAGTCTTCACAGAGATTGAACTTGTGATGCAGTGGGAGAATTGACTTGAGGTTTTGCGTTTGTGTTCGCAAATATCGCGGTTAGCAAGAGTCTCAACCGACTTTTCTTTTATCCAAAAGTAAAGGTAAAAAAGCACAGGAAAGACCTTTGAGATGTTTTCTTGAGTTTGGGGGGTAGATTATGAAAAGGGAAGGTGCTAGCACCCTTTTCATCCATGGTTTTCCATGGGCTCTTAGTTACTTATTTAGGTCACTTGCTTTGTTTTGTTTGAAATGGTGTTTGGTGTGGTTTTGAAAGTATTTTGTAAAAGAGGCCATTCGTTTAGGCAATCTTTGTAATGATTCTCGTTTATAAGAATGTATACAAAGATGTTTGTCTTTTGAAAATGTTTTCAATATTTTGTAAGATGTTTTGAAATGTGTGTGTGTTTGTTTTTGAAAATAACAAGGATTGTTTTGAAATGTAGCAAGTAACTAGAAGCTATCTACCTACTTAAATGTCTTTCTTGTGCATTTTTCATTCCTTTGACATTGTTGACTTACCATTGATTTGGTAAGCAACCCCATCTTTGGATGTAAACGGGATGGGCGTGGGTCATCGTATAGCCATGATAGCAATGTTGCCAAGTATCTTTAGCATTTTGAGGGACAAAGATCATTTTGTTTAGGCAACTTTTGTATAGCGTCATCGAGGGACTATGATCTTATTCTTGTTTTGTTTTGCCAAGATACTTCGCGTGCGTAACATGGCCATTTTATTTCAGGCAACCAAGTGGGAGAAACCCTAAGGGGTGCTTGTGTGCAAAGTGTGTCATTTTCATGCTTTTGTCTTGCATTTAGGGTTTTCTATTTTTTGCTTTGTTTTTTTTGTTCTTGTCATGCAAACCCTAGTTTACTAAACATGGCATAAAAGCGATAAATTGTGTAATGTAAACTAAGCTATTACAACAATTTTTATGGGAGGGGGGATACAAGTTTGAATGGGGATTTTGCACAAATATAAACCTAAATATATTATTACAATCAAATCGAATATTGCGCGAATTAAATAAATATAAGACAAATATTTAAAATGCAATGCAATTCTCATGTTAGGAAAATATTTTTATGTCTTGTTTTTGTGTAAGAGAATATTTAATTTATACCCTAAAAAATAAGGAAAAAAATATATAATTCTTTTTGAAAAGGGGTAAACCCTAGTTTTCAATTAAAAGAAAATAAATGTTCTATATTTATTTTTGTACATTTTTTTGTATAAAAATAAATAAATAATATTATACCTAAATATTAAAAATTAAATATGTATAAAAAATAAGTTTTTATGAGTATAAATAGTATAATAAAAATATTAAGTATTTTTATTGTATTTACAAACTATTTAAGAAAATAAGTTCTATCCTATTCAAAGTATATTAATTTTTATGTAAAAAATAATAAAATAAAAATTGTAAAAATAAAGAAATTATTTTTGGGATTTTTTATTATTCAGAAAAAATAATCAAAAGCAATAAATATAGAAATATGAAAAAATATGAAAAATATAAAAAGTTCAGCCAGGGGGTGCAAATAACAAGTCAAGAGGTGCAAATAACAAAAACAAAAAGCCCAAGGCGCCAAAAAGCCCATAACATCATCGTCCCTGTCCTCTGGCCAGCTTCTGCGCGCGTTTTTGTTCAAACCTGCAACTTGCTCATGCTTGCATAAAAACAAAAACTCATAACATGAAACATGTGGCATTTGAGCTCACGATTTTAACCATATAAATTATGTAATCTAACTCTTAAAGATCAAAGAGAATTTTTGAACCCCTAATTCGTGACCTAACTTTTTCAGCATTTTCAATCTTCAAATTCTCTTAGCACAAGTAATATAAATGAAAAGTAATGATATGTACAGCTTTATCATGATAAGGACTACATTTTTTCTTCACAAATCGTGGCTTGAGGTTGCCTATTCAGAGAGATAGAGTTTGAAAAAATACCTCCTTCAGCTGGATTTGAGTTGGGCAATGTAGGGACTTTAATGGAGGCCTGATGATTGTTTGAGCTTCCTTGAACTTCCCTGAAGCTATTCCAATGCTTATCTTGCTTTGAGGATGGTTGGAACTCTCTGGACAAGTCAAGCTGCAAGCTTCCAAAGTGAAAATGGTGGATGCTGAAACAGGGGTTACAGAACTAGGGTGATGGCTTGGATTGCTTTGGTATGATGTTTATGAGATGCTTGAAGTGTTTAAACACAAAACGCACGAGTCAAATGAGAGTTGGTTGTGCTTTTGTAGAATCTGAGTGTTTGGGCAGAAATTTGGTGTTTTTGAGTTTCAGAGTTTTAGGTTCAATCCAAGCGTGTTGTGCATTATAACAAGTTTTCAAATATGTAGAGAAGTGATAGAAAGTCAGCTCTCACTAGCTGTGCAAGCTTTGGACCTTTTTGCAACTTTTCTTGCTTTTGAAGTAAAGTGACAAGACCAATGCTACATGCTTGTTATGGCTTGCTTGAGGGCTGAAATGAGTTGGTACACATTGCTTGAGAGCTGTAGAAATTGCTTGTACTAAAGGGACAGGTTCAATGCTCAAGATTGACAAAGTTGCAAAAGTTGCCCTTTATGAAAATGGCATTGTGAACTTTTTGCCCAAAATGGAAATGCATCTTGTGTAAAGCTTCAAAAGCAAAGATAAAGGCTTTAGCTTCTGAGTTTGCATTTAATTATGGAGTGTATAGCAAGCTTAGGACCTGTAAATCAAGATACAACCAGCATAGGTGTGATTTGCAACTTGATGCTATGTGAAAATGGCTTGAACAAAAGTGAGAAAATGCCAACTTCCCTTCTTCGATTCTCCCTACTCAAAAATGATCTTGGAGAGTTCTTGGACATTTTGGAAAGCTTGCAATGTGATCTATAAGCCATATTTGAAATTAAATTTGAGATACCTCTTGGAACTAGGTGAAAAATGTCCATGAAGTTGGGTCCAAAACCTGCCTAAATTAGGGCAAAATTTCACTAAGTTAAGAAGTTCATGGACCTATATTCACAAATTCATAACTTGATATCCAAGCATCTTTTGGGAAACGTTTGTGAATCAAAGTTTTAGATTTCATGTAGGACTACAACTTTCATGTTAGAAGTTTTCTTTGAATCAAAATGCATCATGGTGAAAAAGTGGTGAAAATTTGGGAAAAAATAAGAAAATTTTTATACTTAAAAAAATTCTAAGTTATGAAAATTTTCAAATTAAAACCCTAATTTTCAATTTTGAGTTTCTTGGTGATCAAGTTTCATATTTTGACATATCTTGATGAATTATGACCCTTGGCACTTGATTTTGACCAAAAAGTCAAAGTTTGACTTTTTAGTGCACAGTTGACTTTTGATTAGTTGACTGCAAAATTCATTTGTCAATCCAATGAACTTGAGATATTTTGAACCATGTAATTAGGTCAAGATGATGCCATTGAACCCTTGAAATCATGTTTGAACTCAATTGGTCATTGGCTAGGTTAAAAATCATAAATTGCCCTTTCTCAGTCAAAACCCTAATTTTGACCATTTTGCCCTTTTGATGATTTGATCAAATTTCTTGAGGAGTTGTGATCCAAACTTGATCAAATGGTACATATGAGTCTAAAATGTTGATGTGGATAAAAAATTATGAAGTTTGACTGTAAATTGGCCATGGTTGACTTTTTCCCCAATACAGTTGATTTTTAGGTCAACTGTCCAATTGACTGATCAAAAATGTGGTTCAAGGCTTGAAACTTAACATGAGCAATCCTAGGTGTCCAAGATGATGTATGAAAGTCACATGAAGCATTGGTGGTCCAAAAATCCCTGTGCAAACTCAAACCCTAATTTTGGGTTATCAGTGCAAGATGAGATGTCTTGAGCTGACCAAACCCTAATCTTGTCTTGAGTCCAAGAGGTCTTGTGAGAAAAATCTTGATAAATGAGAGGGAAAATTTTGGGGGTACAACATAACCCATTTTCTTGTATACTCTCAAAATCAATGATTAGTTTAGAGAGAACTTCCAGGTTATCAACATGAGTGAGAAGCGTCCTGATGGGTTCTTCATATTGGTCCGTTGAAGAAGATTCAGGAACACTGAGATTTTTGAGGTATAATGAAGAAGCCATTGTTCACACAGGTTTGTTGAAGAAGATTAAAAGGGTTTTTGAAAACTAAACTTGAAACAAGAGAGAATATAGAAGATAGTAAAAGTGAATAAATGAAATAGTAGATTCGAGTTTAAATAAGTTTTTGAAAACGTAAGCAGTAAGTAAGAAAATAAGTGATGATTATATGCTTTAATGAAACCAAAGATTAGAGGATTTAGAAAGATATTTGAACGGTTTACCACTGACAAGTGTCTCAATGCATCCAATCAGAGTCTTGGAGCCTTCAGAATTTGAACACGTGTTCAGCCTCAGAAGGTGGCTTATGAGAGGATGACAAATGTTTGATGATTTGAACTGCACGCCTCTATCCTTGAAATGAAACATTCAGATCTTCGTGGATAGACTCTGAGGCAACTGTACTTCTAACTTCTGAAGACAGGTTGATCAGATGTTCACATAAAACAATAAAGCTCTGAGGGTTAAGATATGCAAATAAAACATTTTATTCTGGGCATAACTTCATGCTGAGATGTTTCAGAATGAAATTGAATCTATCTTCAGAAAGAGGTTTTATAAATACATCAGCCCATTGATGGTCTGTGTCAATGAATTTTAAAGTAAGAATTCCTTTCTGAATATAGTCCCTAATAAAGTGATGTTTTATTTCTATATGCTTAGCCCTAGAATGCAAAATAGGATTCATACTGAGACATATAGCTGAAGTGTTATCACAGAAGATAGGAATGTTACTCTCAAATATGTTGAAGTCTTCAAGTTGACTTTTCATCCAGAGCATTTGAGTTCTACATCCAACAGCTGCTATGTATTCAGCTTCTGTTGTTGACAGTGTTATTGTGGATTGTCTCTTGCTGGTCCATGAGATCAGATTTTCTCCCAGAAACTGGCAGCTTCCAGAAGTGCTTTTACGTTCTACTCTGTCTCCAGCAAAGTCAGCGTCACAGTATCCTACTAAGCTGTATTCATTGGATTTTCTATAAAACAAACCCAGATTAGTAGTACCTTTCATATACTTGAAAATTCGCTTAACTGCTGTTAAGTGAGATTCTCTAGGATCTGATTAGAATCTAGCACATAAGCAAACACTGAATAAAATGTCAAGCCTTGAAGTCGTCAGATAAAGGAGAGAACCAATCATACCTCTGTAGACTTTCTATTCTACCGTTTTACTTACCTCTTCCTTTTCCAGAATACACGTGGGATGCATTGGAGTCTTTGAGGGCTTACATTCTGAGAGATCAAATTTCTTCAGAAGTTCTCTGATATATTTGCGCTTATGAATGTAAGTTCCTTCTGGAGTTTGGTTTATCTGAATGCCCAAAAAGAATTTGAGTTCCCCCATTAAGCTCATCTCAAACTCTGCCTGCATGCACTTAGCAAACTCTCTTCCCAGAGATGGTTTAGTGGATGCAAAGATGATTTCATCTACATAAATCTGACACACTAAAATGTCATTCTTAAATGAATTACAAAATAAGGTAGTTTCCACTTTCCCTCTGGTGAATTCCTTTTCTAACAGGAAGTTACTTACTCTTTCATACCAAGCTCTGGGAGCTTGTTTCAGACCATAGAGTGACTTCTTTAGTTTGAAAACATATTCTGGGTGTTTGGAATTCTCAAACCCAGGGGGTTGGTGCACATATACCTCTTCATCTATATAGCCATTTAGGAATGCACTTTTGACATCCATCTGATACAGAGTGATGCCATTGTTTACAGCAAATGAAATTAAGAGTCTGATAAATTCTAACCTGGCGACTGGAGCAAAGGTTTCTGTATAGTCTATCCCCTCTTGCTGACTATAACCTTGTGCCACCAGTCGTGCTTTGTTTCTGATGACTTCTCCTTGCTCGTTCAGTTTTTTTTGAACACCCACTGTGTTCCAATGATGTTGAATCCTTTTGGTTTAGGAACCAGATCCTATACATCATTTCTGGTGAAATGATTCAATTCCTTCTACATTTCCAGAATCCAATCATTGTCTAGAAGAGCTTCATCAATTGTTGTTGGTTCAATCAAAGAGACCAGTCCCATGAGGAATTCTTCAGAGTTTCTGAATGTTGATCTTGTTCTGATTGGATCATCTTTCTTTCCCAGGGTTTTATCTTCTGGGTGAGCTATGCTGCTTCTGGAAAACCTTGTATGGAGTTGATCAATAGAAGGTGCTGGATTGCTTGTAACATTTCTTTCTGACGTTGTTGGAGCATCTCTGTTGAGAACTTCTGATGATTTATCTTCAGTACCTGTGAATTCAACTTCTATATCTGCAAAGAACTCATTCTGCTTTGACTTTTGAGGGTCAAGCTTATCATCAAATCTAACACTAATTGACTCTTCAACAATCTGTGCTTTTGTATTGTATACTCTGTACCCTCTTGAGCGTTCAGAGTATCCTAACATGATACACTTTTGTGCTTTAGAGTCAAACTTGTTCAGATAATTTTTAGTATTCAGAATGAAACAAGTGCATCCAAACGGATGGAAATAAGAAATGTTGGGCTTTTTGTTCTTCCACAGTTCATATGGAGTCTTTTCCAGAATAGGTCTTATAGAGATTCTATTCTGAATGTAACACGCTGTGTTAATTGCTTCTGCCCAGAAGATCTTAGCAATGTTAGTCTCATTAATCATGGTTCTGGCCATTTCTTGCAATGTTCTGTTCTTTCGTTCTACAACTCCATTTTGTTTGGGAGTTATAGGATAAGAGAAGTCATGTAAGATGCCTTTTTCATTAAAAAATGATTCAAAATATTTATTTTCAAATTCTCCACCATGATCACTTCTGACTTTGACAATTCTAAGATCCTTTTCATTCTGAACTTGGTTACAGAATTCAAAGAACACAGAGTGTGAGTCGTCCTTGTGTCTTAAGAACTTTACCCATGTCCATCTGCTATAGTCATCTACGATCACTAACCCATACTTCTTGCCACTGACAGAAGCAGTTTTTACTGGTCCAAATAAGTTTATGTGCAAAAGTTCTAATGGCTTAGAGGTGGAAACAACATTTTTAGATTTCAAAGCAGGTTCTGCAAATTTTCCTTTCTGACATGCTTCACACAGAGCATCTGATATGAACTTCAAGTTAGGAAGTCCTCTGACCATATTGAGTTTGTTAATCTGAGATATTCTTCTCATACTAGCATGCCTCAATCTTCTGTGCTAGACCGATTGCTCGTTGTTAACAGAGAGAAGACATTTCACATTCTGACTCTTTAATTCAGAAAGTTTTATCTTATAAATGTTGTTTTTCCTCTTTACATAAAAAAGGATAGTTCCATCTTTCTGACTAACAGCTTTGCATGAATTTTGATTAAAGATTATATCATAACCGTTATCACTTAATTGACTTATGAATAACAAGTTATGCATTAATCCATCAACTAATAACACATTATTTATAGAGGGAAGATTTCCATTACCTACTATTCCAGAGCCAATGATCTTTCCTCTTTGGTTGCCTCCAAAGCCCACGTAGCCTCCAGGTTTAAGTTCTAGGCTTTGGAACATATGCTTTCTTCCTGTCATGTGTCGAGAGCATCCGGAGTCCAGGTACCATGTCTGGTGTTTTAGCCTTACTGCTAAAGATATCTCCTACATATATAATTTTATCCTTAGGTACCCATATCTTCTTGGGTCCTGGTTTGTTAGTTTTACCAAAATTCTGGTTGAATTTTGGTTTGACAGAGTAATTATGACTAGTGTATTTTAGGTCGTGTGTGTGCCCATATATGAAGTGTGATTTAACTGGTGTGCGTTTTATGACTAAGTACATGGCTTTCTTAGGTGTAGGTACCTTACCTTGATATCCTATCCCTTTTCTGCCATTTCTGCTAACTCCATAGATCATTGAAGCTATCTTGCTTCTATCTATGTTTTTAGCCAAAAACTTCTGAAAGTTGTGATCATACTCTTTGATGATCTCATCAGTATTACTGGGAGTCTATGAGATTATTTCCTTTTGAGAGTTTTGCAAATCATTTTCTAATTTGAAACTTTTTCTTTTAACTCAGAATTTTCTAATCTGAGACTCTCAGTCTTTTCAGAGTCAGAGACAAGTTCCTTTTTCAAGTTCTTGAATTTGACTCTGATTTGCTGATACCTTTCCAGAATTTCATTTAGACTTTTTGCAAGTTCAGCCTTAGTGAAATTAATAGTGAAGTCAAGGAATACCTCTTCAGTGTCTGATTCTGAGTCTGAACCAGAAGATTCACTATCTTCTGACACGTTTGCCATGAGAGTTATGTTTGCTCTTTCATCATCTGACTCTGAGTCAGCACCAGAAGTGTCTGAATCGTCCCATGTTGCCATGAGGCTTTTCTTCTTCTCCTTGAAGAACTTCTTTTTGGGCTTCTCCTTATGAAGCTTTAGATAGTCACTTTTGTAGTGCCCTTGCTCATTGCACTCATAACAAATGATGTCCTTTTTATTTGGCTTTCTGTGTCCTGGAGAGCCTTCAGATCTTCTATGTCCAGAGGAAGACTAAGACTTTCTGTATCTGGAAGAGGATTCATTTTGATTCTCTGATCTTCTAGGGTTTCTGAATTTCCTTTGTCTCTGCTTTCACAGTTGATTCACCCTTCTGGAGAGGAGAGACAATTCATCTTCTTCTGATGAGGATCCATCAGAGGTTTCTTCCATAGCCTTCAAAACCTTAGAATCAGATTTTCTGTTATATTTTAAAGCTAGTGGCTTACCTTGATTTTGAGGCTCATCTTCTTCTAGCTCTATCTCGTGACTTCTGAGGGAGCTGACAAGTTCCTCCAGAGATATCTTGTTGAGATCTTTGGCTAGCTTAAGTGTTGTGACCATTGGCCTTCATTTCTTAGGTAGACTTCTGATGATCTTCTTTACGTGATCAGCAGTAGAATATCCTTTATTAAGAACCTTCAGCCCAGCAACAAGGATCTGGAATCTTGAGAACATTGCTTCTTTGGATTCACTATCTTCCATCTTGAATGCCTCATACTTCTGAATAAGCGCAAGGGCTTTGGTTTCTTTGACTTGAATGTTGCCTTCATGCGTCATTCTCAGAGAGTCAAACATATTTTTGGATGTCTCTCTGTTTGAGATTTTCTCATATTCTGAGTATGAGATAGCACTGAGAAGTATTGTTCTGGCCTTATGATGATTTCTGAAATCACGTTTTTACTGGTCAGACATCATTTTTCTGTCTATCTTCTGACCACTTCAATCCACTGGATGTGTGTATCCATCAGTTACCATGTCCCATAGATCAGCATCATGGGCCAGAAAGAAGCTCTCAATTTTGTCTTTCCAGTAGTCAAAATTTTCACCATCAAAGACTGGAGGTTTGCAACTGATTCTGTCTTTGTCTTCATGATAGTCATTGGTGATGTTTTGGCTTGGTCCCACCATAGTGTTTTTCTGAAGCTTGGATCTTGTACTGACACGGTTAAGTGTATGAACTCAGAACCAGACGCTCTGATGCCAATTGAAGAAGTGAAAAACACAAGAAAGGGGGGTTGAATTGAAAACTTGAAATCAAATGCGCAATGACACAATATTTTTTATCCTGGTTCGTTTTATCTCAAACTACTCAAGCCCACCCATCAAGGTGATTTCTCCTCTCTCCAATGAGGTCTTAATCCACTAATCACAAACAGGTTACAATCACTACTTTAACAACTGTCAAAGTCCTCTTGAGTACAACCACAGTCTGGTTAATCTCAAGGAACAACTGTCTTAATTAAAGATATAAGAATTCTGTGTAGATGTTTTTCGTTACAAAAACAGTTATCACAACTGTGATAATTTACACAATTTTAGAGCATGGAAATTACTAGAGAAAGCTTGCAGCATTTTTGAATTGTATTGCGGTAGCATTGGCAAATCATGAACGATTTGATCTCTTATCTTGTTTATATAGGAAAAGGAATCCTATCCATTATTAAGCGTGATAATGGTCATTAACGCAGTTTCCATTTTGAGAAGATCCTGTCTGAATGAAGCCGTTGTAATTGATGCTGTCTTGATTGAATAGTAACACTTCAGAATCTTACATCCTTGCCTGCTGTTGATGCTTCAGATCATTGATGCCTTAGATTTTAATCCTTCTGTTCAAAATCAGAGTTTACTTCACTTAAGCGCAGGTTCTGATCATAATTCTTCAGCGCAAATTCTGATTACCTCAGCGTGTAGCTTCTATAGCTTAACTTCTGATGCTACTTTGGTCAGAACTTCAGCATATAAAATAACATAATTTTAGGGTGCATATTTGTTCTTTGTATTTGTTATCATCAAAAATCTAACTAAGGGTTGTAGAATCAAACTATGTTCTAACAATATGATCTCCAAATTAATGAAAAATATTCTAACATTAATTAAAGGATCAATGAACCGAAACGACCGAACCCGATACCCGTAAACTGCTTGGACTAGATTACTTTTCGGCTTTTTGATTTTTGGCAATCTCGAAACATGTTTTCTTTCTCTTCATCAACAAAGGTTTTAATGCTTATTACAACAATATCCACCTTGACTTTTAACCGTATTGATACCAATTTAACCATCAATAACATTGTTGCTTTCTTTTAGGGTGAAACTCTAATCAACAACCTTGATCAAATTCAAGAAACCCTTGAATCTTGATCTCGCCACCTGCATCCACTTGTTTCCTATTAACTTTTTCTCCATAGGTAATTTAACAAGAATACAAGTATGTTTTTTCAACCACCCTTGACTCCACTTGTTTTCAAATACCTTCCTGAAGGGTTTTCCTCTTTTATTTTGTAGTCCGTCAGCCACATTAAGAACATAATATCAAAGGCTAACATAATCGTCCCTTTTGAGATGCTACAATAACCCTCCTTACCTTATCATGAGTCAAATGATAATCAGAGATCTCTGTAGGTGTTCCCTCACTAATACTAGTATCCATAGTCGAAAACACCACCTCAAATTTTGTTTTCTCTGTTATAGTTTCTCTCTTTGTTTTCACTATTCTCCCTCTAAAGAAATTCTACACCAACCAAGTATGTTTTTTTTACCAACAACTCTTTGCTAAAAACTCAATAAGAACTCAGCGGCAACATGCATTTTTATCCCTTGGTTTATGCAAAATTTATTATATTTTTCTGAAACTTTCTCAAGGCATTCATAACGCCTTAAACCATTTTGATGTATCAGATGAAACTAGGGTTTCAAATATCATCAATATCATTCATCCATTTTGGTGGATTTGATTTTTCAACCTATCAACACCCAAGATCCAATGAGGTTGAGGAACTTGTCCCAAAAAACACTCAAGTGTTTCCAAATCAGGACCAATCAAAAAAATAATAAAGTATACTTAATATAATACAAAACTTAAATGATTTAAAAAGGAAATAATTAGTAAATATACAACATGTATTAAAACACCAAATAAAAATCCTAAAAAAAATATTAGAAGTCAAACATGAGTCAACAAGTGTTGACAAAATTTTTAAATTTTTTTTAAAGTCAGAAACTATTTTTTAAATTTAAAGAAATAAGCAAAATAAACCAAAATTTGTAAAAAATAGTAAAATAAAAAATAAAAATAAAATAAGGTCACCAATATTTGTCAAGAGGTCATTGGATCCTTCCATAATTTTTCCATAATTTAAAATGATCAAAAAGTATTTTTAAACAACTAAAACAAATAAAATAAAGTGAAAAATCATAAAAAAATATCATGTCACAAAATAAAATTGTGAATAAATAAAAATCAGAAAGAGAAAAATCAAAAGTATTTTTGATAAATTTTTTACAATTTTGGAAGTTGAAATGAATTTTTTAATGAATTTTTGAAGTTTAAAACAATTAAAACCAAAATCAGAAAGTAAAATAATGAACCCAAAAAAATGTGCACCATCTGATCATTGTCAAAATGCGTTAGTAATCAAATCCAAGGGATCTAGCGCACTGTATATGTCATGGTCTCTCTTGAAAACACACTTAATCAATTATTTAAAAACATATTTGAAAAAAAATAGATGGCGTGATATCGTAGGTTGAAGATAAGACATGTCATCATCTTCAACCTCCTACCACGTACGAATTGCAGGTTCTTCAATCTGTAAAATTAGAAGCTCATATCGGTGTCATTCTCTTCGTCTCATCAAGACGGTTCCAATGGTACCCTCTCGAAAAATTTATATAAAATGTAGCTCAGTCGATTTGCAAAAAACCAGAAGGAAACAATTGAAAGGGGATTTGAAAATTCAAGAGCAAAACTCACTTCCAGTTGAAAAAATACAATGTTATAAGTATCTGGGTGATTAGAGCTACATTATAGTAACAAATTTGGAGAGAATTAATGGAGGAATCTACCTGTTGAAGCTCAACTTGAGACCTCTGAAACTTGGATTAGCTAGCAAGATTTAGAGCACTTCAAAGCTTGGTTCTTCTTCTGTTAGCTTCTGTGAAATTCAAGGATGAAGAATAATCAAAGAAATTGGATTGAAAAACAAGGGAAGAGTGAATTCGAAAACTCAAAATTGTGAGCAATTGAGAGAGTTTGGCAGGGTGATTCTGGCTGTCCAAGCTTGCGAAAATGAGTGGGATATGGTTTGTATTTATAGGAGAAGCTAATGGAATCAAGAGGAGGAGTGAAGGATATAATTTGAGTGGAAATCGTGCATATACGTGGTCATGAAGAAAGTGTGATCACATGTGCATCAAAACTCATCCAAATGATGTGTTTTGACACTCTAAATGATCCAAACATCTATGCTAATCATGTTTAAGTGGAAAATACGCACAAAATTTGTGATTAGAAGTCACATACATTATAGAAATTGCAATCTAACTGCCATGAGAAAATTCAGTTCTAAGGTACCAACTTTGAATCCATGGTGCACACAACTCAGGAGGCTTAATGACATGATTCTTGAAGAATTTGAAAGACATAGTCACAATATTTACAATGTACTAAGAAATAATCCATTTGGATGATTGATCTGAAAGTTATGATCATTTGAAATCATGAAAAAAAATCAGACGTTTGTACTTAGAAATATTTCTAAGTGTTGAACTTCAAAATGACCTATAATATTCTTCAAAGTTACACGCTCTTCCACTCAAAATTTGATCTTGATCTATGAAGATGAAATGAAGTAGACCTCTTGAATTGAATTATGGAATTAAGATCACTTAAAAAACATAAAAATTGAAAGATTTATGGTCTTTGGAAGATGATGAACAAATTTGGGAAAATTCATAAAAGACATATAATCTTTTCAATTTTTTGACAACTTTCTAAGCATTTTCAAGTCTTGCATATTTAAACAAAGTTGTTATAGGCATCCCAAATATTATTGTGGAAAAATAATATGCTCAAGGAGATAAAATTGACCAAGTTATGATCATTTGAAGTCAAACCCTAAGATTCAAAGGCTTTTCAAAGAGACTTGCAATCTTTATTAACCATTAGTGATCTTCCATTCAAAATTAGCCTTAGATCCCTGAAGAGAACTTTTTAAGGACCCTTTTAAGATATCAATGGATTTGGAATCAATAAAAAATATCAAAAAATAAGCAAGATATGGTCCTTGTAAGTCAACAAACCTAAGCTCAGAGAGTGTCAAAATGACCCCTTTCGACTTTTGATGATTTTTCTTGCACAATTGGATCTTGTCATGTGAAGAGAAGTTGTTGTAGATTATGATAAGAACCCATAGATAAAAGAACCAACTCAAAATATTTAAAATTGAGAGAGTTATGCACTTGTGATCACTAAATCAAGCAATTTCTCAATTAGGTCAAACATGTTGAGTCAACCTTGAATCTTTTTGAATTTTCTTGGAAAAATGAAGCATTATGAATCATAATAGGCCTTAAAATGATGTTATCTTGAAGCACACTCAAAGATGGAGCTAAAGTCTCAATGAAACTTGATGAAGAATGCATGGAAATTATGATACGGTGGGAAGAACTGACTGTTTTTTGGAATGCTGGTTTGTGTTTTGCGTTTTGAATTCGCAAATTATCGCGGTAAGCAAGAGTCGCCACCAAATTTTAATTTATCCAACAAGGAAAGGAAAAAAGCACAGAAAAATTCCTTTTTCAAGATATTTCTGAGTACGGGGGGTAGATTATAGAAAGGGAAGGTATTAGCACCCTTTCTATCCGTAGTTATCTACGGGCTCTTAGGTACTTGCTCGTCATTTTCAAAATTGTTTTCTTTGTGTTTGTGGGTTTTGAAAAGTTTTTGTTTTAAATTCGATTTAACTCTTGCTTCTGTCTTCAAGAGTGTAATGAAGTGTTTTGAAAACTTTGTTTGAAAAGGAGTGTAAGTGTGAAAAAGTTTTGTTTTTTGGATGAGCAAGTATCTAAAAGCTATCTACCTACTCGAAAAAAAGAATCGTTCTATGCTATTTTCCTTTAGACAATTTTTTCCTACTATTGATGAGTAGGTAGCGTCGTCGTTGGAGTTTGAGGGTCAATTCGAATGAGGGACATACAGTCACTAAAGCAATGTTAGGACACTTTAACGGTAACCCTAATGTCTTAGATCATTTGTTCGAGGCGACAATATCCGAGGCAACCGTTTCGAGGCAACTATTATCTTTTAGACAAGAGGGCGACCTCTAAAATACCCTATACTCAATGACAGTGTACGAAGGCAACCAAGTGGGGTGTACCCTAAGAGTGCGCATGTGCGAGTGTGCTATTTTAAATTATTTTTTGTCTTTGTACATGTTAAAGGTGATCTAATTTGATTTTAAGATTAACATTCAGTCTTGTCATGTAAACCCTATTTATCAAACATCTAGCATTTATATAATTTGCGGAATTAAAATGCGGAAATTAAATTACAAAGCGTCAGGTATTTACATCGTCAAATACAAACCCTTTGAAAAATAAAATAAAGCGATAAAAATAATAAAAAGTCCTCTTAACTATTACAATCCGGAAACAAGTACATTATTGGATAAAATAAATAACGCACAGGAAATTAAATCGAGTGCGAGATTTAGGGTTTTGACCCTTGTGAAAGAAAATGCCATCTTTTTGGTTTTTTTGTTGTTTTTATTTTAAGAAAGAAAATAAACCTAAGTTAAATTAATAAATTAATTAAATGAAAAATAAATTATTTTTTTGGAGTTTTTGATTATTTAAGAAAGAAATTAAAAATAATTAAATTAGTGGTTAATACCTAATTAAGTCTAATTAATTATAAATATTTGCAAAAATTGTTTTAAAGTTATTCTAGAATTAAAACCTAAATTAAATAATTAAAAAATAAAAGTTAAAATTTGATTGGATGAAAAAAGATATTTTATGATTTTATTTGATAAAAAATAATTTTGTGATTGGTTAGAAAATTAAATAAATAAAACAAAACAATTAATAAAACAAAATAAAATAAATAAAAGAGAGAGAGGTGTTGGGTCTGTTTTGGATGGTGTTGGTAGTAAATTTGAAGGCCCATTAGCAGCTGGCCTTTGTGGACTTTTTGGATCTGGTGCTCATGCATTGACTGGCACCTTGGTGGACCTCTAATCATGGACCATCAGATCTGACCTTTGGTCATCTGGCGTTTGAATGGATGAGGATGTATGGTGGATAGCAAGCTAACGCGCGCATGTGATTATCTGTAAACAAAAATCATTGAGAAAGTGGGGGACCTGGGATTCGAACCCAGGTCCTGAAGGAGAATGCACTAACACGATTGCCACTACACCACACTGCCTTGTTTGTTATAGTAATAAGCATAAATAATAATATATCAAGACAAAACAAATGCCAACAAAACAAAAAAAAACGTGCAAAATTATTTGAATTGGCCAACAGGAGGATGACACGAATTCATCCCTGTCCTCAGACCTGTAAAAAAAATACCTGCGGATTTGAATCCGCAGCTAAAAGCGCAGGCCTATGCTGAAATTCTCTCCAGGCCATATAAATCCATTCCAAGAACATGGTTCAATTCGTCATGGCCTCCTGATCAAAACCATGTTCTTCTTGAATCTCAATTTCACCTGAAACAAAAGTCCCTAAAAACAACAACAAAACCCTAGCCATGGCGTTTTGCAAAACAGGTCATATGAATGAAATTAAATGATGCAGAAAGTTTGGAAATGTTCTTGTGATCATGAATATGCCATTAGTTTTATCAAATGATGCAAGAACAAATCAAATCGAATTCAAGAACAGGGGTCGTTTTCGTGAGACTTACAGCGCGTGTAGAAGCCTGAGGATGGGTGGTTTTGATCCAGGTGGCTTGTGTGAATGGCCAGGAATCGATTGAGACAACTCTCGCCTCCTGGAACTGCCTCTAACCTGGATTTTGATCTCTCACTTTTTTGTGAATTTTTGCACTTTTGTTCTGCCTCTTCCAACACTTGCCAACCCCTATTTCGTGTGCTTTTTCTTGCTTATGTATTTTGCTTTGCATTAGGTCTACAAACTTGGTTCAAATCTCTCCATATCAATGCCCATGAATTGGATTTGATTCTTCCATTAAACCTTTCCAAATTTGATTCAAATCATATCTTCTTGTACACTTATGCCTTGATACGAGTTTGGAGATGTGCTAGCTGTCCATTGAAGCCTATAATCAACAAAAAAAATTGGTTATCAATATTTTTGATTTTATATGATTTTATTTGATTTAAAATGAATAAATTCAAATAAAAATTAAATTAAATAATAAAAATGAGATATGGACACATGGATGAAGCTAGGGCACGTGGGCTATAATGCAAACTCAAACCAAGTGAAAAAGAATGGGCCCATTTGACAAAATTTGAAGTTTTGGGGATAGTTGTCTTTTGGCAATTTTGCAAAAAAGTCCAACTTCAATAATGCATAACTTCTTCAATTTTGAACTTTTGGAGGTGTTCTTTGACTTTTTAGAAATCTTGAGATGTCCTATAACCAACCCTTTTGGTCTCATCTCATTTTGATATTCCATACTCAAGTTATAAGCTTTGGCAAGAAAGGTGTTTTTGTTGACTTTTAAAAATGACCTATAATGTCCAAATTCATAACTTCTTGTGAGTGCATTTTTTGATCTTGGGGTATGAAGATGGATTGTAGGAAATTGAATCCTCTTTAAAATTAGATTTGGATGGGTCATTTCTCATAAAGTATGAGAAAGTTATGCTTGGTCAAAGTTGAGTTGACTTTTCCTACAAAACCCTAATTTAGCAACTTTTGAGTCTTGATGAATTTTGAGCAATCCTTGATGAGTCATGATCAACCCTTGATAAAATGATGAAATATACTTCAAAATGAGAATGTTGGCAAAAAAATCTTGATGTTTGACTGTATGTAGGTCACAGTTGACTTTTGCCCTAGCACATTCGACTTTTGGACCTTTGAGCATTTGACTAAGCAAACTTCCTCTGCAAGGCTTGAAATTTGACATGAATGATCTTGAGAACATATTAGGACATTGGGGAGAAATTGAGGCCATTTTGACTCAAGGATCTTGGTGCAACACAAAACCCTAATTTGGGGTAGACTGCCTTAGGAGGTAGCTTGTCTGACCAACTCTTGAGTAACCTTGAGCCACTTGGAGATTTTTCTTGCAATGTCTTAAGAAATATGGGAAGGCAAATTTTGGGGTACAACAGCTGCCCATGTTCAATCTTCTTAAACCTGAGATTTAGGAATTGTCTGTACTTCAACGGAGGAGAATTGCCGAGATTTAGAACCTTATCTATAATTCAACTGAGGATGATTCTGTTGAGATTTAAGAACCGGTCAATACTTCGATTGAAGGAAACATCTTCATCGAGATTTATGAACTTGTCCATAATTCAACTGGGAAAACACTGCTAAGATTTTGGAACTCGTCTGTAATTCGACGGAGGAACTTGTCGAGATTTAGGACCTTATCTGTAAT
The DNA here is from genome assembly GCA_948472305.1 of Vicia faba. Taxonomy (NCBI): domain Eukaryota; kingdom Viridiplantae; phylum Streptophyta; class Magnoliopsida; order Fabales; family Fabaceae; genus Vicia; species Vicia faba. The sequence continues at coordinate 74,001,082 of OX451740.1, forward strand.
TCAACTGAGGATAATTCGGTTGATATTTAAGAACTAGTCAGTACTTCGACTTTGGGAAACATCTTCATCGAGATTTAAGAACTTGTCCGCAATTCAACTGAGAAAACTCTGTTGAGATTTAGGAATTCGTTTGTAATTCGACAGAGGTAAATTGTCGAGATTTAGGAACTTATCTGTAATTCAACTGAGGATAATTCTGTTGAGATTTAAGAACTGGTCAGTACTTCGACTGAAGGAAACATCTTCATCGAGATTTAAGAACTTGTCCGTAATTAAACTGGGAAAACTCTGCTGAGATTTAGGAACTCATCTGTAATTCGACGGAGGAACTTGTCGAGATTTAGGACCTTATCTGTAATTCAAATGAGGATAAACTCTGTTGAGATTTAAGAACTTGTGAGTAGTTCGACTGGAGGGAAACATCTTCATCGATATTTAATAACTCGCCCGTAATTCAATTGAGAAAACTTCTCTGCTGAGATTTAGGAACTCGCCTGTAGTTCGACGGAGGAACTTTGTCAAGATTTAGGACCTTGTCTGTAATTCAACTGAGAAAAACTCTGTTAAGACTTAAGAACTTGTCAGTAATTCTACTTGGGGAAACATCTTCATCAAGATTTAAGAACTTGCCCATAATTCAACTGAGAAAACTTCTCTGCTGAGATTTAGGAACCTGTCTGTAATTCAACGGAGTAACTTTGCCTAGATTTAGGACTTTGTCTGTACTTCAATTGAGAAAACATCTCTGCTGAGTTTTAAGAACTTGTCAGTAATTCGACTGGAGATAAAAGCTTCATAGCTTTGAATTTTATGAGAATTTAACCGCATCCTTCCTGAAAGGCAAAGGTTAGCTGTATGTAATGCATGATATGTATCAAGCAATGATGTTCTCAAAATAAATGAGATTGTATTGTATGATGCGTATATGCATGTGTCATGATGTATGAAAAATGTAATGTTTTTAGCTGGGGAAAATAAATCCCGGATAGCTGTTGGAGAAAAGAGTTGAATTTTTCGCTTCCGCTAGGGATGGAGAACGAAGACAACTGTGAGAATAAACTTGCAGGAGAGGATAACTCCGTTGGGTAATAAACTGATGAGGAGACTAACTCTATGGGAAAGAGATGCTCTGCAAAGGATTCCACTGATAAATTCCGCTGGGGATGAATTACCGTTGCTGGTGATGAATTTCTATTTGTGAAAGGAATGAACTCCGCTGGGGATGAATCTTTCAGTTGCGACTTCACTGGGGATAACCTTTTAGACTCTAATGGGGATAATCCTTTGAGCTCTACTGGTGACAATCTTCCAAAGTCTGCTGAGGATGATCTTCCAAAGTCTACTGGGGATGATCTTCCAAAGTCTACTGGGGATGATTCTCCAAACTCCACTAGGGAAACTCTTTCAGACTGTGCTGGGAAAGATTCATACTCCACTGGGGATATCTTGTACTCTGTCGGGGAATATTCTTATACTCCACTGGGGAACATTCTTATACTCCGCTGGGGAATATTAAGACCTTTCGGTGCTGATGGTAAATAAAACCCTGCTTGGGGAGAATATTATCGATTCATTCACAGTTGCAAGTCTCAGCTGGGGAGAGCTATCATTACTGTCTTTTCTTACCATGCGGGGAGTGAATGTACCTTAGCCATACTCTTCAGTTGAATCTACCTTGTACCTGGTGGATAGAGCAACTGTAAAGCTTGGACAAATCTTATTGCCCCTGTTTCTGATATTACAAGTAATCGTCTTTTGTTTCACATGTAAATATTCATGAGCAGCAATTAATGTCAAATGCATATATAAAAAATGAACATTGGACGTTCTTTGCAAAACAAAACAGAAAAAGGAAAAACAGTTTCAAATTTCTTTGAAGATGAATTGTATTGATTTTGAAGTTTGGCCTGTAAATATGCATTTTTGTACAAGAGGCTGACGTCCTAGTAAGAGAACGCCGCCGAATAATAGAAATTACACAATTTGTGAAAAACTAAACAAAACAGCTATGTGATTAATCCCACTGGGTTCCAACTCTGCTATTGCCTTTATGTCATCGAGCATCTCATCACTTTGCTACTTGGTTGAAGGTAAATCAGATTGATTAGTATCGTTCGAGCTTGATAGTCGATACCGAATTCTGGTTGCAAGGTGATCCAATGAGACATAATGTTACGCTTTAATCCCTAATTTTTGCCTGGACCGCCCTTTCGGGTTTTCAGTCCACCAGGATACCCTTTTTTGCCCAAGTCGCCTTTTCAGGTTTTCGACTTGCCGGGTGTACAAATTTTTTTCAGTTTCATCCCTTATTTTTGCCCGAACCCTTTTGATTCGCCGGGAAGCCCTTATTTTTGCCTAGGCCAGTCAACCTAGCGGGTATTTGTTCATACGTAGTATTTTTTCACTATGTCTGCATTGACGGGATGAGGAAGGTCATCACCATCCATGGTGGTTAGAATCATAGCTCCTCCCGAGAAAATGTTCTTAACCACAAATGGCCCTTCGTAAGTAGGAGTCCATTTTCCCCTGGGATCACCTTGTGGCGGTATGATGCGCTTGATACCCGTGTCGTCTAAATTTCTTGTTAAATGCCTTGATCATCCGTTTTTGGTACGTTTCACCATGAAAAATAGCAGTGAGTCTTTTCTCATCGATTAAGTTCAGCTGATTAAGCCGGGTCTGAATCCAGTCATCTTCACTCAAACCTGCATCCTTCATAATCCGAAGAGAGGGTATCTGAACTTCAATGGGCAGGATTGCCTCCATGCCATAAACCAAGGAATAAGGTGTTGCCCCTGTTGACGTCCGTGCTGAGGTACGGTACCCATGAAGAGCAAACGACGACATCTCGTGCCAATGTCTGTACGTCACCGTCATCTTCTGCACAATCTTCTTAATGTTCTTATTAGCTTCTTCTACAGCCCCATTCATCTTCGGTCGGTAAGGAGAAGAGTTGTGATGCTGTATCTTAAACTGCTTGCAGAGCTCAGTGATCATCTTATTGTTGAGATTTGTACCATTGTCTGTAATAATCCTTTCTGGTACATCGTATCGACAAATCAAATTGTTCCGAATAAACTGTGCCACGACGTTCTTGGTTACTGTAGCAAAGGAAGCTGCTTCAACCCACTTTGTAAAGTAATCAATTGCTACCAGGATGAAACGATTCCCGTTGGATGCTGTAGGTCTGATCTCGCCGATCATGTCGATGCCCCACATTGCAAAAGGCCAAGGAGCTGTCAAGACATTCAGAGGTACTGGAGGTATATGCACCTTATCAGTATAGACTTGACACTTGTGACAGGTCCGAGAATGCTGATAACAATCAACTTCCATAGTGGACAAATAATATCCTGCCCGTAGGATCTTCTTTGCCATGGTGTGTCCACTGGAATGAGTTCCGAAAGTACCTTCATGTAACTCTGCCATGATTCTTTCTGCTTCGTCCTTATCTACACATCGCAGTAAGGTTGAATCATGGTTACGCTTGTAAAGGGCGTCATTACTGATGAAGAACTTCGATGCGAACCTTCTCAAGAACTTTTTATCATTAACAGATGCACCCTCGGGGTACTCTTGAGTCTCAAGATACCTATTCACCTCATGAAACCAGGGTTTATCTACTACCTCTTCAGTCTCAATGTCGCAGCAATGTGCAGGTTTGTCCAATCTTTCAATGATAATCCAGGGAGCCTCGTTGTACCAATTGACTTTGAACATAGAAGACATTGTAGCCAGCGCATCCGCCAACTGATTCTCCTCTCTAAGGAAGTGTTCAAAGGTTATCTCCTTGAATTGCGGAAGCAATGTCAACACATACTCCTTGTAAGGAATAAGATTAGGGTGTTTCGTATCCCACTCGCCTTTGATCTGACTGATCACGAGAGCGGAATCTCTGAAAACACTTAGAAACTTAATCTTTAGGTCAATATCTGCTCGAAGATCCATGATGCACGCTTCATACTCCGCCATGTTGTTGGTGCAGTTGAAACATAGTCGGGCGGTGAACGGAGTATGAGAGCCCTCAGGATATATAATTACAGCGCCAATGCCATTACCCAAAGCGTTTGAAGCTCCGTCAAAGTACATAGACCATCGGGATCCCTTCTCAGGTCCTTCATCCGGTCCAGGTGTCTCACAGTCAGTCACTATCATGATATTCGCATCTAGAAATTCAAAGTTCATAGACTGATAATCATCCACTGCCTGATGTGCCAAATGGTCTGCCAACACACTTCCCTTGATTGCCTTTTGGGTCGTATATTAGATGTCATACTCAATCAAGATCATCTTCCACCTTGCTATTCTTCCGGACAGGGCAGGCTTTTCGAAGATATACTTGAATTGATCCATTTTTGATATCAAAAAAGTAGTGTGAGTCAGTATGTACTGTCTCAGCCAGCGAGCAGCCCATGCCAAAGCGCAGCAAGTTTTCTCAAGCAACGAGTATCGGGTCTCGCAGTCGGTAAACTTTTTGCTAAGGTAATAAATAGCATGCTCTTTTTGGCCAGACTCGTCATGCTGACCCAGCACACACCCCATTGAGTTGTCGAGTACTGTTAGGTATAAGATCAAAGGTCTCCCTTCAACTGGAGGCATCAGAATAGGAGGCTCTTGGAGATATTCTTTAATCCTTTCGAAAGCGGCCTGACATTCGTCATTCCATCTTACCACCTGATCTTTCTTCAGTAACTTGAAGATTGGCTCACAAGTAGCAGTCAGGTGTGAGATGAATCGGGAAATGTAATTCAACCGTCCCAAAAAGCCTCTGACTTCTTCTTCTGTTCGGGGAGCTGGAATTTCTTGTATAGCCTTCACCATTGCAGGGTCCACTTGAATACCTTTATCACTTACGACGAAACCCAGCAGCTTACCAGATCTCACCCCGAAGGTGCACTTGTTCGGGTTTAACCTCAGCTTGTACAACTTCAACCTGTCAAATAGCTTCTGAAGGTGGTCAAGATGTTCTTCCTCAGTCTGGGATCTTTCAATCATGTCGTCAACGTATACTTCAATCTCATGATGGATCATGTCATGTAACAAAGCGACCATGGTGCGCTGATACGTTTCCCCAGCATTCTTCAATCTGAAAGGCATGACTTTGTAGCAAAAGGTACCCCATTGAGTAACAAAGGTTGTCTTCTCCATATCCTCGGGGGCCATTTTAATCTGATTATAACTGGAGACACCATCCATAAAGGAGAAGACCTTATGCTGTGCGGTGTTGTCAACCAGAACGTCGATATGAGGTAGAGGGAAGTCATCCTTGGGGCTTGCCCTGTTCAGGTCCCTATAATCGACACACATTCGAACTTTACCATCCTTCTTCGGCACAGGAACCACGTTGGTAACCCACTGCAGGTAAGAAGTAACTGCTAGAAAACCGGCGTCAAACTGCTTCATCACTTCAACCTTGATTTTCTCAGACATCTCCGGGCGCATTCGACAAACTTTTTGTTTTACTGGAGGACAGTCTTCCTTGGTAGGTAAACGGTGAACCAAAATATTGGTATCCAACCCAGGAATATCTTCATAAGACCAGGCAAAGATCTCAATGTAGTCACGCAGCATCTGAATCAACCGTTGCTTGACACTAGGTTCCAGATTTGCATCGTTCTTGACCTCTTTCTTGTCTATCTCTGTACCCAGATTTATCGATTCCACTGGCTCTTCATGTGGCTGTATGGCCCTCTCTTCTTGAAGTAACAGTCTAGCAAGTTCACCAGGCACTTCGCAATCATCTTCACCTTCGTCTTCGACTAAGTTGATCGGACATTCAAAGTCATAACCGACAATAGCAGAGTCGTTATCAGTGGGATCCAGAGTGGATGTTGACCTGTATATGTGAGTGTGTGTAAAATAGCTGTTTTGCAATATGTAATAAAAGAAAAACAAGGAGCGCAAAATTTGAAATGCAAGAAACGTCCAATGCTTTTATTAATGATATATGTAGATGACACACATAAAGCCCTCACAAACAAAGCCACGGTACCTCGGGTAAGACACCGGGCCGTAAAGTTTAAAACATTGTCTGTTACAAATTCAAAAACAAAAGTCTCATTACTGGGTAATAAAAGAAATTGGGACGAAGTCTTTTGCTGTCCAATTGCTTAGTACACCATCAGTAGCAGGATAGATCCAACTGTCGAACTCAGATTCTTCAACATCGTCTTCAATGGCATTTACTCCTGAATTGCTGATAAACAGGGGAGGTCCTCTGATCCGTGCACTCCGAACAACCCTTTGAACTTCTGCAGTGAAACCCAAACCAAACTTGTTAGTTTTATGTGCAAAATCAGGGAGTTGGCCCCAATTTGCACACCCACCTTTCTCAACAACAACCTGAGCATTCTTGAAGGAAGCCATCTTCATTGGAGGATCTTCAACAACAGTTTCAGTTGATGCCAGCGTCTGGGGAACCTCTTCAAAATGTTGAAACGGGGTTTCAATGAACTCCCCGTCCATCTCACATATTGGAAAGAGTTGAGATGGCTCACCATGTACTCCTCCTCTCCTCGTACCGTAACGATTTTCCCCTTGACCGGGTATTTCAGCATCTGGTGAAGCGTAGACGTTACTTCCCCAGCTTTGTGGATCCATGGGCGACCCAACAAACAAGAATAGGATGGCCGAATGTCCATCACATAAAAAGTAGATGCAGAGATCTGAGAACCAACCTTCACTGGAATATCCACTTCTCCATGTACCATTCTCTTTGACCCATCAAAGGCCCTAACAACAATGTTACTTGGCTTCAACTCTAAACCTTCACAGTCCAACCGGTCTAGAGCTTTCTTAGGTAAAACGTTCAATGAGGAACCAGTCTCCACAAATACATGAGCTAGATTAGTGCCCATGCATTCAATGGAGACATGCAGGGCATCATTATGATTCCTCCCCTTAGCAAGCAAGTCTGCGTTGGAGAAACCCAACCCATTATCCGCTGTCAGACTAGCCACACAATCTTTAAACTGATCAACTGATGTTTCCTGGGGGACATGCGCAGTTTTTAGGAAGGCAATCAGAGCCTTGGCATGGGCTTCTGAGCATAGAAACAGAGACAACATAGAGATTTTGGACGGGGTTTACCCCAGCTGTTCGACTACATTATAGTCGCTCTTTTTGATGATCTTCAAAATTTCTTCCATCTCTTGTCTAGAGGCTTCAACAGTAATCCTCTTCAGTGCCTCCGTCCGGGCAGGCTCATCAGTGGTCCCTTTGCCCCGAGTATCAGATGACTCGACAACAGGGGTAAGAATGGGAACTTGAACAGTGATATTATTAGGTGTACTAGCAGGCGTAATGACAACAGGCGTCCGAACAACTGGTGGAGAAATCTCGAGGGAGAAAAGTCTTCCGCTGCGGGTGACTTTGGCAGGTCCAACAATATTGCTGACGTCAGTATCATCCTCCTCAGCACTCAAGTCTTGCTTAACTCCGTGATAATATACGCCAGCCCCATAATGCCACGAAACAGCTTTATCGGATGTATAGGGGATAGGCCCAGGAATGGTGATGATCAAGGGTGCAATTCTCGGAACAGATGTAATTCTAACAAGCTTTCTCGAGGAGCCTCGGAAGAATTGTCGAAAATGGTGATTATAGCAACTTATTCAGTAGGAACCAAAGGAACAAAAGTCTTCTCAAACAGAATTTCTTTATTATCCATCAGGCGTTGGACACCTGACTTCAAAAGATGGCAACCAGTAGGTAGGACGACACACAGATGGCAACCTTCGCCACAACCCGGAAATAAACCGGCTAACAGAAGGTTCTTCTTCACAGTCATCAATGGAGTAACAATTTCTTTCACAAAAACCACAAACAAGTCTTCTTCTACAGCATTCACTCCATGCTTGGGCATGGGAGCAGTCATAACATTAGGTCTTTCTGGTGCTTCGAACTCAATCTCTTTAGCATCAATCAAGTCCTGTACTTTATTCTTCAGGACCCAACAATCATTCGTATCATGCCCCGGGCTATCAGAATGAAAAGCACAACGGGCGTTCGGATTGTACATGGGTGATGTTGTATTTGGATTCTTCGGGGCCTCCTTCGGAATCACCAAGTTGGTCTTCAATAACTGTGGCAGAATCTGAGACAAAGTCATGTTGAGCTGAGTGAATTGTCTTCGGGGTCTCTCGACCCTTGGATGATTATTGCATTGTGTGGCAACAATTGGTCTTGAAATAACAACTGCATTAACAACTTGGCGGCGTTCAGGTCTATTCTGGCTTTTTGAACTGTAAACAGCGTTGGATTCCTTCTTAAAAGGTTTCTTTTCGGTGCCTGATGAAGCACCCTTTTGTATTTTACCGCTCTTGATACTGGCCTCAATTATTTCCCCATTCATAATTAGCTCTGTAAATTCGGACGATGAACTTCCAATCAGATGGTTGAAATACGGACCAGACAAGGTCCCCAGAAACATATCCACTAGCTCCCTATCAGCCAAGGGTGGTTGCACTCTTCCAGCAAGGTCCCTCCACTTCTGAGCGTAGTCTTTGAAACCTTTGCCCGCACCCATGGATATACCCTGGAGTTGGGTACGCGTGGGAGCGAGGTCGGCATTATATTGGTACTGCTTGTAGAAAGCAGCAGCCAAGTCCTCCCAATTACGGATACTAGCTCCTTCCAACTGGTAAAACCATTCAAGCTGAGTCCCTGAGAGACTGTCTTGAAAGAAGTGGATCCAGAGGTTGTTGTCAGTGGTGTATGGCTGAATCTTTCTAACATACGAACGAAGGTGCAGCTTTGGGCAAGAAACCCCATCGTATTTAGCAAAGGCTGGTGCTTTAAACTTGTGGTGAATCACCACCCCAGATGACAAACCTAGATCACCAAAGTCCAACCCAGGGACCTTCTGAATCTCCATGGCACTTAACCGGTCTTCAAGCTGTTTATACCTATCCTCAGCCGGAGGATATTGGTCTTCGTCAAAGTCAGTCTCGTGGTCAGATACCACAAGGCTAGGCACTCTCCTTTCTTCTTGGTTTTCTCCCCCTCCAGATGAGTGGGATAGATTGACTTCATCTCGCAGCCTGTTCCCAAACCTGTGACCCATGTTCAGGAGGATTGTCTTCTTCTTCTTCTTCTTTTTCTTATCCTTCAAGATAAGGGTCTTCAGATCTTGTTGACCCTTAGCCAAATTCATGAACATTTTCTGAAATTGAGCGTTTTGAGTTTGTAGAGCCTTGATAGCTTGATCAGTTGATGTTTCAGCAGACATGATGTGCTGAAATAAACAGCGAAGAAGATGAGAAAACCTGTAAGGGTACCTATTATGAGGTGCATGGAATGAAATGTGCATGATATGATTTCAAAGACTTTGGAGATTCAAATTCGTAAACCAAAAAGAAACACAATTTTATTAGATAAATAACTTGAAACAATGTTTGATAAGTGCCTTTAAGGAGTTACAAGAAAGAAAAACTGAAACGTAAATCAAAACTAGAAATAATCAAAAGACATCAGCGCTCCCATGGTTGTTTGCCTTTGGTACTGACATAGTCATTGAGGATCTGCTCATTCTCCAATTGCCTTGTCAACTTCAGGATCTTTCGCTCTTGTTCGTGATACTTTTCTCTATAAGTATCCCGCTCTTCCCTTAGCTGCATCCAGGACCTCTTTAACGCCCCAATATCAATAGGCATGTACGGATGTAAGATGGTAGGAGGAACCCCTTCTTCATCAGCAACCTCAACAATTACAGGCAAGACAACTTCGTACGACATTCCCAGCTTTTGGGCACGTATACGAACCCATCGGAGATATGGTTCCATTGGAAGAGAAGTCTTCGCCCCCAGCTCGTACGGATCAGACCTGTGTACCCTATCCCAAGCTCGTATGAACCTGCGGCGTTGCTCATCACTATCCCCTTGGAAATCAAAGACAATGCTCGGCATCAGTAACTCATGAGGTCCTTCCCTCCTAGCTCGCCCAAATTGACGTAAGGCCAAACATGGATTATAGGTGATCCCTCCATTGATTCCTAGTAGTGGAACATTGGGGTACTCCCGACAGCGATCAATAATAGCCATGTCTTCCATACCTTTGATAGTCCAAATGATGTCCTTGTGAGAGAGAGAGACATAACCCTGTAGGCCTAACCCATGCCTTCCTTGTTCTTCAAAACTGATATGGGGAGGTGAGAAATAAACCACCTCGCCAGCAATGGTGCACAACACATAAGGGTTCCCCGTTTCCGAGCAGTATGGGCATAAAGAGAGTGCAAAATGTCACCCAAGAGAGTGGGTACCGAATTACAGGAAATGAAGATCTTCACCGCATTTACGTCAACAAAGGAATCTGAGTTAGGAAACAACACCAAACCATATATGAGAAGAGCCAGAATGTCCTCAAATGCCTGGAAGTCTAGACTGTCCCAGAACTGATTAGCCTGATCAACCAAGAATTTAGCCAAGAAGCCTTTTGTCCCACTTCTAGTCTCCCAGTTAGACATTACCTCAACCTTTTTCAGATGGAGGGATGAAGCAATCTCTTCCGGTCTAAGGATCTTCTCCCAACCTGTAAACGGGGTCTGCTCTAGAATGGAGATACCAAGCAGATCAGAGAACTCTTCCAAGGTAGGGACCAACTGGTAGTCCGGAAAAGTAAAGCAATGGTACAACGAATCAAAGAACTGGACTAAGACACTCATCATCTGTTCATCCATCTTGGAGGTGACCAAACCAAGGAGGTGCCCATGTCTTCTGATAAAGGAAGAAGTATCTGGCATCTTTGCAACCAATTCCTTAAGCTGAGTGGGAATCTGGACAAAGTTGATTCAAATATTGTTTCTACGCATGGGTGCCATGACCTACAAAACAGAACAAAGATGAATCCCCTCTGTCTTTGAAATAGGTTAGTCCAATGCAATATGCATACAATGTCATGATGCATGATGTCATGATAGAAACATATCACAAGTATTCACAGATGGCGAACATGGTAAGGGCAAACAAGTCACACATATAGCCCTTAAATTTTAGGCTGGCAAGGAGTTTAGGTATTACCCTCTTTCAGTTTAGTTGGTTCAAACCTATCCTAAAAATAGTAACCGGGTTCTAGAGGATCTCAATATCACTGACCACCCTCGATCGGTCATAATTCCAGTTTAGCAACCTTTTCTTGCGGCCGGAATCATCGCGAGAGTTTGATCTTAATGAGTGTAGCATACTGCTACTGTTCTATGGCCAAGTTGGTCAATTTAAAGGTTCTAAGGTCAGTTGGTGCTTAATGACCCCTTAGCAGACCCATATTCTCCTCGTTGCGCCATAAGGGATATCGGTACATACTAAGTGTCACACCAACGTAGCTAATGCTTCAACCGTATCGGTCTACGCCGTACAGTTCCCTCATAGTTCATTGCTACTTACCTAAAGGGTATCCCCCAGATCCGAGTTAGGATCTATAGTAACTCCGATTCAAACCCACAAAGATAAAACATACAAGTCAAGCAATTGAAAACAATATGAACTATTCCTAAGGTACACCCCACTTATAAGCTCCCCAGCAGAGTCGCCAATTCTGTGATACGGTGGGAAGAACTAACTGTTTTTTGGAATGCTGGTTTGCGTTTTGCGTTTTGTATTCGCAAAATGTCGCGGTAAGCAAGAGTCACCACCGACTTTTATTTTATCCAACAAGGAAAGGAAAAAAGCACAGAAAAATTCCTTTTTCGAGATATTTCTGAGTACGGGGGGTAGATTATAGAAAGGGAAGGTATTAACACCCTTTCTATCTGTAGTTATCTACGGGCTCTTAGGTACTTGCTCATCATTTTCAAAATTGTTTTCTTTGTGTTTGTGGGTTTTGAATTTTTTTTGTTTTAACTTCGATTTAACTCTTGCTTCTGTCTTCAAGAGTGTAATGAAGTGTTTTGAAAACTTTGTTTGAAAAGGAGTGTAAGTGTGAAAAAGTTTTGTTTTTTGGATGAGCAAGTATATAAAAGCTATCTACCTACTCGAAAAAAAGAATTGTTCTATGCTAATTTCCTTTAGACAATGCTATCCTACTAATGATGAGTAGGTAGCGTCGTCGTTGGAGTTTGAGGGTCAATTCGAATGAGGGACATACGGTCAATAAAGCAATGTTAGGACACTTTAGCGGTAACCCTAATGTCTTAGATCATTTGTTCGAGGCGACAATATCTGAGGCAACCGTTTCGAGGCAACTATGATCTTTTAGACAAGAGGGCGGCCTGTAAAATACCCTATACTCAATGACCGTGTACGAAGGCAACCAAGTGGGGTGTATCCTAAGAGTGCGCATGTGCGAGTGTGTTATTTTCAGTTATTTTTTGTCTTTGTACATGTTAAAGGGGATCTAATTTGATTTTAAGATTAACATTCAGTCTTGTCATGCAAACCCTATTTATCAAACATCTAGCATTTATATAATTTGCGGAATTAAAATGCGAAAATTAAATTACAAGGCGGCGGGTATTTACATCGCCTAATACAAACCCTTTGAAAAATAAAATAAAGCGATAAAAATAATAAAAAGTCCTATTAACTATTACAATCCGGAAACAGGTACATTATTGGATAAAATAAATAACGCGCGGGAAATTAAATCGAGTGCGAGATTTAGGGTTTTGACCCTTGGGAAAGAAAATGCCATCTTTTTGGTTTTTTTGTTCTTTTTATTTTAAGAAAGAAAATAAACTTAAGTTAAATTAATAAATTAATTAAATGAAAAATAAATTATTTTTTTGGAGTTTTTGATTATTTAAGAAAGAAATTAAAAATAATTAAATTAGTGGTTAATACCTAATTAAGTCTAATTAATTTTAAATATTTGCAAAAATTGTTTTGAAGTTATTCTAGAATTAAAACCTAAATTAATTAATTAAAAAATAAAGGTTAAAATTTGATTGGATGAAAAAAGATATTTTATGATTTTATTCCATAAAAAATAATTTTGTGATTGGTTAGAAAATTAAATAAATAAGACAACAATTAATAAAACAAAATAAAATAAATAAAAGAGAGAGAGGTGTTGGGCCTGTTTTGGATGGTGTTGGTAGCAAATCTGAAGGCCCGTTAGCAGCTGGCCTTTGTGGAGTTTTTGGATCTGGTGCTCATGCATTGACTGGCGCCTTGGTGGACCTCCAATCATGGACCATCAGATCTGGCCTTTGGCCATCTGGGGTTTGAATGGATGAGGATGTATGGTGGATAGCAAGCTAACGCGCGCATGTGATTATCTGTAAACAAAAATCATTGAGAAAGTGGGGGACCTGGGATTTGAACCCAGGTCCTGAAGGAGAATGCACTAACACGACTGCCACTACACCATACTGCCTTGTTTGTTATAGTAATAAGCATAAATAATAATATATCAAGACAAAACAAATGCAAGCAAAACAAAAAAAAACGTGCAAAATTATTTGAATTGGCCAACAGGAGGATGACACGAATTCATCCCTGTCCTCAGACCTGTAAAAAAAATACCTGCGGATTTGAATCCGCAGCTAAAAGCGCAGGCCTATGCTAAAATTCTCTCCGGGCCATATAAATCCATTCCAAGAACATGGTTCAATTCGTCATGGCCTCCTGATCAAAACCATGTTCTTCTTGAATATCAATTTCACCTGAAACAAAAGTTCCTAAAAACAACAACAAAACCCTAGCCATGGAGTTTTGCAAAACAGGTCATATGAATGAAATTAAATGATGCAGAAAGTTTGGAAATGTTCTTGTGATCATGAATATGCCATTAGTTTTCACAAATGATGCAAGAACAAATAAAATCGAATTCAAGAACAGGGGTCGTTTTCGTGAGACTTACAGCGTGTGTAGAGGCCTGAGGATGCATGGTTTTGATCCAGGTAGCTTGTGTGAATGGCCAGGAATTGATTGAGACAACTCTCGCCTCTTGAAACTGCCTCTAACCTGGATTTTGATCTCACTTTTTTGTGAATTTTTGCACTTTTGTTCTGCCTCTTCCAACACTTGCCAACCCCTATTTCGTGTGCTTTTTCTTGCTTATGTATTGTGCTTTCCATTAGGTCTACAAACTTGGTTCAAATCTCTCCATATCAATGCCCATGAATTGGATTTGATTCTTCCATTAAACCTTTCCAAATTTGATTTAAATCATATCTTCTTGTACACTTATGCCTTGATACGAGTTTGGAGATGTGCTAGCTGTCCATTGAAGCCTATAATCAACAAAAAAAATTTGGTTATCAATATTTTTGATTTTATATGATTTTATTTGATTTAAAATGAATAAATTCAAATAAAAATCAAATTAAACAATAAAAATGAGATATGGACACATGGATGAGGCTAGGGAACGTGGGATATAATGAAAACTCAAAACAAGTGAAAAAGAATGGGCCCATTTGACAAAATTTGATGTTTTGGGGATAGTTGACTTTTGGCAATTTTGCAAAAAAGTCCAACTTCAACAATGCATAACTTCTTCAATTTCGAACTTTTGGAGGTGTTCTCTGACTTTTTAGAAATCTTGAGATGTCCTCTAACCAACCCTTTTGGTCTCATATCATTTTTATATTCCATACTCAAGTTATAAGCTTTGGAAAGAAAATGTGTTTTTGTTGACTTTCAAAAATGACCTATAATGTCCAAATTCATAACTTCTTGTGAGTGAATTTTTTGATATTGGGGTATGAGGATGGATTGTAGGAAATTGAATCCTCTTCAAAATTAGCTTTGGATGGGTCATTTCTCATAAAGTATGAGAAAGTTATGCTTGGTCAAATTTGAGTTGACTTTTCCTGCAAAACCCTAATTTAGCAACTTTTGAGTCTTGATGAATTTTGAGCAATCCTTGATGAGTCATTACCAACCCTTAATCAAATGATGAAATATCCTTCAAAATGAGAATGTTGGCAAAAAATATTGAATTTTGACTGTATGTAGGTCACAGTTGACTTTTGCCCTAGCACAGTCGACTTTTGGACCTTTGAGCATTTGACTGAGCAAACTTCCTCTGCAAGGCTTGAAATTTGACATGAATTATCTTTAGAACATATATGGACATTTGGGAGCACTTGAGGCCATTTGGACTCAAGGATCTTGGTGCAACACAAAACCCTAATTTGGGGTAGACTGCCTTAAGAGGTAGCTTGTCTGACCAAATCTTGAGCAACCTTGAGCCACTTGGAGATTTTTCTTGCAATGTCTTGAGAAATATGGGAAGGAAAATTTTGGGGTACAACAGCTGCCCCTGTTCAATCTTCTTAAACCTGAGGATGTAGATCGGCTTTCATGCCTTTCGTGATCCAAAGGTGGAAGATGATTGAACACTAGAGTGCCCTGAAATTTGCACTCGCATGAAGTGGTATCAACCTTGTGATGTCAGGAATGGGCTTACAGACGCCATTTGGAGATTGCTGACGGGAGGATGGGCTTACAAATGCCAACTGGAGGAGTTTCGATCGCATAAGAGATTCCTTAGCGAGAACTTGCATACCTGTTGTTGTGGAAGATTTCGCTTTGGGAAGTCTGATCTTTGTTGAGATTTAGGAACTTGCCTGTACTTCAACCGAGAGAACATCTATGCGGAGTTTTAAGAACTTGTCCGTAATTCAACTGGGGAGAAACATCTTCATCGAGATTTGAGAACTCGCTCGTAATTCAACTGAGAAAACTCTGCTGAGATTTAGAATCTGTCTGTACTTCAACGGAGGAGAATTGTCGAGATTTAGAACCTTATCTATAATTCAACTGAGGATGATTCTATTGAGATTTAAGAACCGGTCAATACTTCGACTGAGGGAAACATCTTCATCGAGATTTAAGAACTTGTCCGTAATTCAACTGGGAAAACTCTGCTGAGATTTAGGAACTCGTCTGTAATTCGACGGAGGAACTTGTCGAGATTTAGGACCTTATCTGTAAATCAACTGAGGATAATTCGGTTGAGATTTAAGAACTTGTCAGTACTTCGACTTTTGGAAACATATTCATCGAGATTTAAGAACTTGTCCGTAATTCAATTGAGAAAACTTTGTTGAGATTTAGGAACTCGTCTGTAATTCGACGGAGGTAAATTGTCAAGATTTAGGACCTTATCTGTAATTCAACTGAGGATAATTCTGTTGAGATTTAAGAACTGGTCAGTACTTCTACTGAGGGAAACATCTTCATTGAGATTTAAGAACTTGTCTGTAATTCAACTGGGAAAACTTTGCTGAGATTTAGGAACTCGTCTATAACTCGACGGAGGAACTTGTCGAGATTTAGGACCTTATCTGTAATTCAACTGAGGATAAACACTGTTGAGATTTAAGAACTTGTCAGTAGTTCGACTGGAGGGAAACATCTTCATCGAGATTTAAGAACTCGCCCGTAATTCAACTGAGAAAACTTATCTGCTGAGATTTAGGAACTCGCCTGTAGTTCGACGGAGGAACTTTGTCGAGATTTAGGACCTTGTCTGTAATTCAACTGAGAAAAACTCTGTTAAGATTTAAGAACTTGTCAGTAATTCGACTTGGGGAAACATCTTCATGGAGATTTAAGAACTTGCCCATAATTCAACTGAGAAAACTTCTCTGCTGAGATTTAGGAACCTGTCTGTAATTCAACGGAGGAACTTTGCCGAGATTTAAGACTTTGTTTGTACTTCAACTGAGAAAACATCTCTACTGAGTTTTAAGAACTTGTCAGTAATTTGACTGGAGATAAAAGCTTCATAGCTTTTAATTTTATGAGATTTTAACCGCATCCTTCCTAAAAGGCAAAGGTTAGCTGTATGTAATGCATGATATGTATCAAGCAATGATGTTCTCAAAATAAATGAGATTGTATTGTATGATGTGTATATGCATGTGTCATGATGTATGAAAAATGTAATGTTTTTAGCTGGGGAAAATAAATCCCGGATAGCTGCTGGAGAAAAGAGTTGAATTCTTCGCTTCCGCTAGGGATGGCGAACGAAGACAACTGTGAGAATAAACTTGCAGAAGAGGATAACTCCGTTGGGGAATAAACTGATGAGGAGACTAACTCTGTGGGGAAGAGATGCTCTACTGAGGATTCCACTGATAAATTCCGCTGGGGATGAATTACCGTTGCTGGTGATGAATTTCTGTTTGTGAAAGGAATGAACTCCGCTGGGGATGAATCTTTCAGTTGCGACTTCACTGGGGATAACCTTTTAGACTCTAATGGGGATAATCCTTTGAGCTCTGCTGGGGACAATCTTCCAAGGTCTGCTGGGGATGATCTTCCAAAGTCTACTGGGGATGATCTTCCAAAGTCTACTGGGATGATTCTCCAAACTCCACTAGGGAAACTCTTTCAGACTGCGCTGGGAAAGATTCAGACTCCACTGGGGATATCTTGTACTCTACCGGGGAATATTCTTATACTCCACTGGGGAACATTCTTATACTCCGATGGGGAATATTAAGACCTTTCGGTGCTGATGGTAAATAAAACTCTGCTTGGGGAGAATATTATCGATTCATTCACAGTTGCAAGTCTCAGCTGGGGAGAGCTATCATTACTGTCTTTTCTTACCCTGCGGGGAGTGAATGTACCTTAGCCATACTCTTCAGTTGAATCTACCTTGTACCTGGTGGATAGAGCAACTGTAAAGCTTGGACAAATCTTATTGCCCCTGTTTATGATATTACAAGTAACCGTCTTTTGTTTCGCATGTAAATATTCATGAGCAGCAATTAATGTCAAATGCATATATAAATAATGAACATTGGACGTTCTTTGCAAATCAAAATAGAAAAAGGAAAAATAGTTTGAAATTTCTTTGAAGATGAATTGTATTGATTTTGAAGTTTGACCTGTAAATAGGCGTTTTTGTACAAGAGGTTGACGTCATAGTAAGAGAACACCGCTGAGTAATAGAATTTACATAATTTGTGAAAAACTAAACAAAAAAGTTATGTGAATAATCCCACTGGGTTCCAACTCTGCTATTGCCTTTATGTCATCGAGCATCTCATCACTTTGCTACTTGGTTGAAGGTAAATCAGATTGATTAGTGTCGTTCAAGCTTGATAGTCGATACCGAATTCTGGTTACAAGGTGATCCAATGAGACATAATGTTACGCTTTAATCCCTAATTTTTTCCTGGACCGCCCTTTCGGGTTTTCAGTCCACCGGGATACCCTTTTTTGCCCAAGCCGCCTTTTCAGGTTTTCGACTTGCCGGGTGTACAGATTTTTTTCAGTTTCATCCCTTATTTTTGCCCGAACCCTTTTGGTTCGCCGGGAAGCCCTTATTTTTGCCTAGGCTAGTAAACCTAGCGGGTCTTTGTTCATACGTAGTATTTTTTCACTATGTCTGCATTGACGGGATGAGGAAGGTCGTCACCATCCATGGTGGTTAGAATCATAGCTCCTCCCGAGAAAATGTTCTTAACCATAAATGACCTGTCGTAAGTAGGAGTCCATTTGCCCCTGGGATCACCTTGTGGCGGTATGATGCCCTTGATAACCAGGTCCCCAACTTGATACTCTTGTCGTCTAACTTTCTTGTTAAATGCCTTGATCATCCGTTTTTGGTATGTTTGACCATGACAAATAGCAGTGAGTCTTTTCTCATCGATTAAGTTCAACTGATCAAGCCGGGTCTGAATCCAGTCATCTTCACTCAAACCTGCATCCTTCATAATCCGAAGAGAGGGTATCTGAACTTCAATGGGCAGGACTGCCTCCATGCCATAAACCAAGGAATAGGGTGTTGCCCCTGTTGACGTCCGTGCTGAGGTACGGTATCCATGAAGAGCAAACGACAACATCTCGTGCCAATCTTTGTACGTCACCGTCATCTTCTGCACAATCTTCTTAATGTTCTTATTAGCTGCTTCTACAACCCCATTCATCTTCGCCCGATAAGGAGAAAAGTTGTGATGCTGTATCTTGAACTGCTTGCAGAGCTCGATGATCATCTTATTGTTGAGATTTGTACCATTGTCTGTAATAATCCTTTCTGGTACACCGTATCGACAGATCAAATTATGCCGAATAAACCGTGCTACGACGTTCTTAGTTACTGTAGTAAAGGAAGCTTCTTCAACCCACTTTGTAAAGTAATCAATTGCTACCAGGATGAAACGATACACATTGGATGTCGTAGGTTGATCTTACTGATCATGTCGATGCCCCACATTACAAAAGGCCAAGGAGCTGTCAAGACGTTCAGAGGTACTGGAGGTATATGCACCTTATCAGCATAGACTTGACACTTGTGACAGGTCCGAGAATGCTGATAACAGTCGGCTTCTATAGTGGACCAATAATATCCTGCCTGTAGGATCTTCTTTGCCATGGTGTGTCCACTGGAATAAGTTCCGAAAGTACCTTCATGTAACTCTACCATGATTTTTTCTACTTCGTCCTTATCCACACATCGCAGTAAGGTTGAATCATGGTTACGCTTGTAAAGGGCACCATTACTGATGAAGAACTTCGCTGCGAACCTTCTCAAGAACTTTTTATCATTAACAGATGCACCCTCGGGGTACTCTTGAGTCTCAAGATACCTCTTCACCTCATGAAACCAGGGTTTATCTGCTACCTCTTCAGTCTCAATGTCGCAGCAATATGCAGGTTCATCCAACCTTTCAATGATAATCCGAAGAGCCTCGTTGTCCCAATTGACTTTGAACATAGAAGACATCGTAGCCAGCGCGTCCGCCAACTGATTCTCCGCTCTAGGGAAGTGTTCAAAAGTTATCTCCTTGAATTGCGGAAGCAATGTCAACACATACTCCTTGTAAGGAATAAGATTAGGGTGTTTCGTATCCCACTCGACTTTGATCTGTCTGATCACGAGAGCGGAATCTCCTAAAACACTTAGAAACTTAATCATTAGGTCAATAGCTGCTCGAAGACCCATGATGCACGCTTCATACTCCGCCATGTTGTTGGTGCAGTTGAAACAGAGTCGGGCGGTGAACAGAGTATGAGAGCCCTCAGGAGATATGATTACGACGCCAATGACATTACCCAAAGCGTTTGAAGCTCCGTCAAAGTACATAGACCATCGGGATCCCTCCTCAGGTCCTTCATCCGGTCCAGGTGTCTCACAGTCAGTCACTATCATGATATTCTCATCCGGAAATTCAAAGTTCATAGACTGGTAATCATCCACTGCCTGATGTGCCAAATGGTCGGCCAACACACTTCCCTTGATTGCCTTTTGGGTCATATATTGGATGTCATACTCAGTCAAGATCATCTGCCACCTTGCTATTCTTTCGAACAGGGCAGGCTTTTCGAAGATATACTTGATTGGATCCATTTTTGATATCAAAAAAGTAGTGTGAGTCAGCATATACTATCTCAGCCGACGAGAAGCCCATGCCAAAGCGCAACAAGTTTTCTCAAGCAATGAGTATCGGGTCTCGCAGCCGGTAAACTTTTTGCTAAGGTAATAAATAGCATGCTCTTTTCAGCCAGACTCGTCATGCTGACCCAGCACACACCCCATTGAGTTGTCGAGTACTGTCAGGCATAAGATCAAAGGTCTCCCTTCAACTGGAGGCATCAGAATAGGAGGCTCTTGGAGATATTCTTTAATCCTTTCGAAAGCGACCTGACATTCGTCATTCCATCTTACCACCTGATCTTTCTTCAGTAACTTGAAGATTGGCTCACAAGTAGCAGTCAGGTGTGAGATAAATCGGGAAATGTAATTCAATCATCCCAAAAAGCCTCTGACTTCTTCTTCTGTTCGGGGAGCTGGAATTTCTTGTATAGCCTTCACCGTTGCAGGGTCCACTTGAATACCTTTATCACTTACGACGAAACCCAGCAGCTTACCAGATCTCACCCCGAAGGTGCACTTGTTCGGGTTTAACCTCAACTTGTACAACTTCAACCTGTCAAATAGCTTCTGAAGGTGGTCAAGATGTTCTTCCTCAGTCTGGGATCTTGCAATCATGTCGTCAACGTATACTTCAATCTCATGATGGATCATGTCATGGAACAAAGCGACCATGGCGCGCTTATACGTTGCCCCAGCATTCTTCAATCCGAAAGGCATGACTTTGTAGCAAAAGGTACCCCATTTAGTAACAAAGGTTGTCTTCTCCATATCCTCGGGGACCATTTTAATCTGATTATAACCGGAGAAACCATCCATAAAGGAGAAGACCTTATGTTGTGCGGTGTTGTCAACCAGAACGTCGATATGAGGTAGAGGGAAGTCATCCTTGGGGCTTGCCATGTTCAGGTCCCTATAATCGACACACATTCGAACTTTACCATCCTTATTCGGCACAGGAACCACGTTAGCAACCCACTGTGGGTAAGAAGTAATTGCTAGAAAACTGGCGTCAAACTGCTTCATCACTTCAGCCTTGATTTTCTCAGACATCTCCGGGCGCATTCGACGGACTTTCTGTTTTATTAGAGGACAGTCTTCCTTGGTAGGTAAACGGTGAACCACGATATCGGTATCCAACGCAGGCATATCTTCATAAGACCAAGAAAAGATCTCAACATAGTCACGCAACATCTGAATCAACTGTTGCTTGACACTAGGTTCCAGATTTGCACCGATCTTGACCTCTTTCTTGTCTATCTCTGTACCCAGATTTACCGATTCCACTGGCTCTTCATGTGGATGTATGACCCTATCTTCTTGAAGTAACAGTCTAGCAAGTTCACCAGGCACTTCACAATCATCTTCACCTTCGTCTTCGGCTAAGTTGATCGGACTTTCGAAGTCATAACCGGCAGTAGCAGAGTTGTTATCAGTGGGATCCAGAGTGGATGTAGATCTGTATATGTGAGTGTGTGTAAAATAGCTGTTTTGCAATATGTAATAAAAGAAAAACAAGGAGCGCAAAATTTGAAATGCAAGAAACGTCCAATGCTTTTATTAATGATATATGTAGATGACACACATAAAGCCCTCACAAATAAAACCACGGTACCTCGGGTAAGACACCGGACCGTAAAGTTTAAAACATTGTCTGTTACAAATTCAAAAACAAAAGTCTCATTACTGGGTAAGAAAAGAAATTGGGACGAAGTCTTTTGCTGTCCAATTGCTTAGTCCACCATCAGTAGTAGGATAGATCCAACTGTCGAACTCAGATTCTTCAACATCGTCTTCAATGGCATTTACTCTTGAATTGCTCATAAACAGGGGAGGTTCTCCGATCCGTGCACTCCGAACAACCCTTTGAGCTTCTGGAGTGAAACCCAAACCAAACTTGTTAGTTTTATGTGAAAAATCAGGGAGTTGGCCCCAATTTGCACACCCACCTTTCTCAATAACAGCCCGGGCATCCTTGAAGGAAGCCATCTTCTTTGGAGGATCTTCAACAACAGTTTCAGTTGATGCCAACATCTGGGGAACCTCTTCAAAATGTTGAAACGGGGTTTCAATGAACTCCCCGTCCATCTCCACATATTGGAAAGAGTTGAGATGGCTCACCATGTACTCCTCCTCTCCTCGTACCGTAACAATTTTCCCCTTGACCGGGTATTTCAGCATCTGGTGAAGCGTAGACATTACTGCCCCAGTTTGTGGATCCATGGGCGACCCAGCAAACAAGAATAGGATTGCCGAATGTCCATCACATAAAAAGTAGACGCAGAGATCTGAGAACCAACCTTCACTAAAATATCCACTTCTCCATGTACCATTCTCTTTGACCCATCAAAGGCCCTAACAACAATGTTACTTGGCTTCAACTCTAAACCTTCACAGTCTAACTGGTCTAGAGCTTTCTTAGGTAAAACGTTCAATGAGGAACCAATATCCACCAATACATGAGCTAGAGTAGTGCCCCTGCATTCAATGGAGACATGCAGGGCATCATTGTGATTCCTCCCCTTAGCAGGCAAGTCTGCGTTGGAGAAACCCAACCCATTATCCGCTGTTAGACTAGCCACACAATCTTTAAACTGATCAGCTGATGTTTCCTAGGGGACGTGTGCAGTTTTTAGGAAGGCAATCAGAGCCTTGGCATGGGCTTCTGAGCATAACAACAGAGACAACATAGAGATTTTGGACGGGGTTTGCCCCAACTGTTTGACTACATTATAGTCGCTCTTTTTGATGATCTTCAAAATTTCTTCCATCTCTTGTCTAGAGTCTTCAACAGTAATCCTCTTCGGTGCCTCCGTCTGGGCAGGCTCATTAGTGGTCCCTTTGCCTTGAGTATCAGATGACTCGGCAACAGGGGTAAGAATGGGAACTTGAACAATGATAGTATTAGGTGCACTAGCAGGCGTAATGACAACAGGCGTCCGAACAACTGGTGGAGAGATCTCGGGGGAGAAAAGTCTTCCGCTGCGGGTGACTTTTGCAGGTCCAACAATATTGCTGACGTAACTATTGAAATTCTGGCTGCAGATACTCAATGTCACGCTCAATGTTATGACACCGTATCTGACTTTCTATAAGACAGTAAATACAAAAACAGTAAAGAACACAGTCAATTGTTTACCCAGTTCAGTGTGCAACAACACCTACTCTGGGGGCTACCAAGCCAGGGAGGAAATCCACTATAAGAGATATTAATTCAGGAATAAACCAACCAGTTTATCTCCTTCACTTAAGACCTACCCAATGCAACTTCAATCTAAGTACAACTTAAACCTGAGTTCCTACTCACTCCCCCTCAATCACATCAGTGATACATAAAACAATTTGACTAATGAATTGATGAAGACACTCTTCAAAACATACACTTGATTGTGCTTCACAGCTTTTTAATCAAGCAACACAAACACTCTTGCTTCACATCTTTGAGTGATATACAAACCTAACTTGACTTTGCTTCACAGCTTTAGTCAAGAGACATACAAACACTCTTGCTTCAAAGCTTTGAGTGTTACACAACCCTTAAAATTAAAACCTATTCCAAGTCACTTATCACAATGATAATTGCTTGGATTACAATAGTTAAAACTATACAGCTTCTAAATGATCTTCTGTCAAAAAGGGATACATTCCAAGACAGCAGCTCTGTTGAATATATAGTAGCTGCATCTTCAGTTAGGGTTTCCACAAAAATCTAGGGTTAAATCCGTTTGACCTTAAGACTAGGTCACAGGACTAGATCAACCAGGTTGGGGTTGAGCTAGGTTAACCCAAAGAAAACGCAGGATTCTGTTCTGGAAAGACTGAGTCATTTTCCTGAAAAAACTCAGAATTAACCAAACTGCATACCTGTTAGTTCAGAACAGGATGTCTTAACATTTGTTATGACATCTGAATTCCTGTTTACTGATTTTGGTAAATGTGATCATTTTGCAAAATGCTCAGATACACACTCATAAACATCAGTACCTGTATGACAATATTTTTCTGCAAAGGTACCTAATAAATCTGTACCTAATAAACTAGAATGTTATGACATCAGTCATGACATTCATACACCTGGTTTTACCAAAAATGCATGCCAATACCTAAACAACTACAAACTCCCCCTTTGGCAGATTTTTGGCTAAAGCCCCTAAGCAATCAGAGATAGATAGCAGCAGAAAAAATATGACTGCAGAAAAATAGAATGTCTAATAAAGTACCAAAATATATCTCCCCCTATTTAGCCACAAATGGGCCAAAGATACATGTTCATAAAAATTATACAGACATCCAGAAACAGTAATAAGAGCAGCAACTAAAAACTGAACACACTTCCAAACTCTACCAGGGACCAGCATCAACACCACCAAACAGCAACTCCACCAACCTTTAAGCACTGTCATCAGACTCAGAGGAGCTAGTTTCTTCAGTATTGAGATGACCTTCAGCTTCTACACCCTCTTCCCTTCTGTTTCCTTCAGCTTCCTCCTTTTCTAACCTGGCAATTAGGTTTTCTAGGGTCTTTTTCCTAGCTTCCAGTTCTTTGCAGGTCTCTTTTAATATAGCAATAACATCAGATGTTTTGGACTGGGTCTTCACAGACGATGTCTCAGCTGATGTTATGATAATATCAGGAGCATAAGATCCCTGAAACAGTTTGTAGTGCAACCCAAGGGCAGGAGCTCTTTTGCAAGCAGTATCTCTTGCCACCAGGATATCAGGGTATTGTGCAAGGATAATTCCACAAAGGAGGGAGGGAAAGGCAATTGGTCCTTTGACAGCATAACTACCAGCATGTTTTAAAGTTTGTTCAAAAATATACCTGCCATAGTCAAAAGCAGTCTTGGTTCCCACAACATAAATAAATCTCCCCAATCCAGTGGAGATAGTTGATTTATGGTTTGTAGGGACCCAGTTGGCTGCACCAATCTTGTGCAGGATGGCAAATTTCATGCTAAGTTTGCTGGCATTCGGCTTGCCTTTCAAGGGCCAGCACTTCACTTGCCTTGCTGTGATGGTTTGACAAACTTCATTGTCAGTGACTTCCAGATCAGGACAATCCTCATTTGATCTTCCAAGAAATTTGTTAATTTCTGATGGAGAGAAATTAACCCTTCTTCCTCTAACAAAAACACTTTCAAAGTCAGCTAACCTTCCATCAGCACAATCATTAGACAAGTTAACTATGAACTCCTTGACCAGATTTTCATAACACTTGGTAAATTTTATCACTGTATTCATCAGTCCAGCATTCTTGATCAGGTCCATGATGTCTTTGCACTCCATGGCATCATTGTTGAGTTCTCTTTCTAAAGCTATTCTCTTCAAGCAAACATACTTCCATCTGTTTGCATTGTCAGGATGGTGGAAAGAGATGTTGTCTGTTGGGACTTCAGGAACTCTAGCAATTTTGCTGGAGGGCAGTTTCCTTCTGATAGGAATTTCTTCAGCATCAAACTCAAACTCTGATTCCTCATCAGAATCAGAAGATTCAGGTTCTTTTCTCTTCTTTGTAATTGGTTGTCTACCAGTAAACACCTGGGCTTTCACCTTCCCTTTGGGCTGACCAGTTTTCACAGATTCTACCCCAGCCTTGCCTTCAGCCTTAGATTTCTTAACAACAGGTTTATCTTTGGACATACTTTTTGCATCATTTTGATTACCTTTTCTTTTCATCATTCTCCTAGCTATGCTAGGGTTTACATTGGCAATCAGATCATTGTTTGAGTATTCCTCATCCACATCAATGATAGGTGGATCAGCAGTCTTTTCTGAAGGGTTCTGAATGTTGTCATTTTGTGTCATAACATTCTCAGAGACATCTACATTCTCAGAGACATCCACATTTGGGCTTCCTGATTGATTTAAAGGGACAGAAATCCCCGGTACAGGTTGGTTTCCGCTTAGTATACTAGTAACAAGCCTAGCAATAGCTTGATGAACTTGAACTGATCCTTCTCTATTTGGTACAGAAGAAGAAGGATGAGAAGGATTACCAGAGGCAGCAGCTTGAGCTCTTCCTGCATGTCTAGTTCTCAGCTTTTTGACTTTGGCGGGGTCAGTAGCCATCTCTCTGAGAGGAGTGATCTCAATAACTTTAGATTCTATGCATGTGGTGATTGCTCGAGAGTCTTGGTCAGATGATGAAGATGATGAAGATGAAGAGGTCGCCTTGGTTGAAGATGATGTTTGAGACATTTTGATTGACTTAGATCACCAGTAGCAATTTGAGAAAAAACTGTGATTGAGAGAAGGGAACAGGTTGCAAAGTCGAGAGAGGTAGGAGGCAAAAGAGAGTCTTTTCAACTTCTTAAAGATTTTGAAAGAATTGGGAAAACATATGATTAACCCACTAAAAATAGACTTAACAAAATTAACTCCTTCAACCCTTGTTTTAAGAAAAATTAATTGCTATAATTTCTCATGTTGGCAAATACCCAACCTGCCCCTCAAGTTTTCAAGTTTATTTCCAACAAGAGCCTTGGTAGAAGAATCAGTCAGCTGAAGCTTAATGATACCATGTTCCAGTTTAATTGACTTCTTCTCTACAAAGTCAATGTGCTTGGTCCTGCTATGCTGAATAGGGTTCATGGAAATATTGATTGTATTCAGATTGTCACAATACAATGTCACAACATCTTGTGAGACATTATACTCAGTGAGCATCTGTTTTGTCCAGATATTTTGAGAACAGTTACTACTAGCTGCAACCATTTCAGCACAGAGTTGGGAAGGCATTCTTTTGACATGAATCATAGTTCTAGTTGATTCTTGAATGATCTTATTTTTCTTTTTGTCAACTCCATTTTGATGGTGAGTTATAGGAGAAGAGACTTCACGACTCATTTCTTCTGGGAAACAGAATTTATGATTACTTCTGGTTCTGACAACACATCCTTCTTCAAGTTTATTCACCATATCATACACATGTTCCTTTTTACCAAGCCTTTCAATTTTAAGTTCACCACAAACCCTTCTTTTATCAATCTGTAGTCTTGGAGTCCTTCTGACTGCTTCCATAGAGATAGCTCTTTTCATTCTTCTTAGATGAAGATGACCAAGCTTATGATGCCACAGTTTCATCTCTTTTTCTTCTTTGGTAATTGGACACATAGTGGAGTTATTAGTGTTCTCAGGCTGCCACAAGTAACAGTTATCTTTGGATCTGATTCCTTTCATTACAACTTCTAGTTTTTCATTAATTACTAGACATTCAGATTTTGAGAAGTTGACCTTGAATCCTAGGTCACATAATTGACTGATACTAATGAGATTAGCAGTCAGCCCTTTTACCAGCAGTACTTCACTCAGACTTGGAACTTCAGGGCAGTCCAAATTACCAACTCCTTTGATTGCACCTTTAGCACCATCTCCAAAGGTCACATAACTAGTGTTGTGAGGTTTAACATGATTGAGAATGTTCTTTATGCCAGTCATGTGTTTAGAACACCCACTGTCAAAGTACCAGCCTTCCTTTACAGACACTCTCAGGGAAGTGTGGGCTATCAGGGCAGTAGCCTTTTTCTTCCATTGAGGAGTATGTGGTACCCTTTTTGACTTAGGTTTAACACCTGAGTTTTGATTAGGGTATCCATGCAATTTGAAGCAGAAGGGCTTTATGTGTCCATACCTTCCACAATGATGACATCTCCATCTTTGGTACTTTTTCTTCATATGTCTCTGTTCCTGATGTTGAGAGTTGTGTTGAGACATCTGCTTTGACATTTGTTTAACAGGCCTGATCTTCTTGTCTGTACCAGATTTCTTTGCTTCCATGAATCCTAGTCCAGATTTATTTCCCACATTTTGTCCAACCTGAAGAATCTCTTCCAATTTGTCTGTTCCATTAGTCAGCATCTTGACAGATTTGGTCATTTGGATCAGTTGTGAGTTCAGCAACTGAACTTCCCCTTCTAGATGACTTATAGTTTCAAGGTTTGCCCTTTTTTCAGCCTCCAGCTTTATGATGAGTTTTGATTGTTTCTCATTCTGCACACAGACTTCAGTACTTCTGATACACAATTTCTTGTAAGTATCAGCCAGTTCTTCAAATGTCACTTCTTCATCACTGGTGTCACTTTCAGAGGTACAGACACCAGTTAGAGCAGTAACTAGTTTGGCAGATTCTTCTTCAGAATTACTTTCTGAATCACAGTCAGACCAAGTAACAGTCATTCCTTTCTTTTGTTACTTAAGAAAGGTAGGACATTCAGCTCGAATATGCCCATATCCTTCACAGCCATGACATTGAATACCTCTGCCTTGATTTCCCTTCTCTTCTGACCTTGGTCTTCTGCTGGAACTGTCAATGTCAGAGGGAATGTTATGAATATTAGACCTTGACTTTGGATCTATTCTTTTGATGAGTTTGTTGAACTGTCTTCCAAGCATGGCTATAGCTTCTGAAATATTTTCTTCTTCATCCTCCTTGTTTTCAACATCAGTGTTGGATACAAGTGCTATGCTCTTGTTCTTCTTGTCACCATTTTCAGTGATCCCCATCTCAAAAGTCTGAAGAGACCCAATAAGTTCATCCACTTTCAACTTGCTGATGTCCTGGGCTTCTTCTATGGCAGTTACCTTCATTGCAAATCTTTTAGGCAAGGATCTGAGAATCTTTCTCACCAATTTTTCTTCTGACATCTTTTCTCCCAATGCTCCTGAGGTGTTGGCAATCTCCAAGATGTTCATGTGAAACTCATGAATGGTTTCATCTTCCATCATTTTTAGATTCTCAAACTTGGTAGTCAACATCTGAAGCCTTGACATTTTCACTTTGGAAGTGCCCTCATGAGTAGTTTTGAGAGTGTCCCAAACTTCCTTGGCCAATTCATATTGATTTACTAGTCTGAAAATGTTTCTATTAATTCCATTGAACAAGGCATTTAAAGCTTTGGAATTTCCCAGGGCTAACTCATCTTCTTCTTTACTCCAATCTTCCTCAGGCTTCAAACTGATTGTCCCATCTTTCTCAGTTATGGTGGGATGGATCCATCCTTTGTCAGCAGCTCTCCAAGCCTTTTTGTCCAAAGATTTTAAGAAGGCAATCATACGAGGTTTCCAGTAGTCATAATTAGTTCCATCCATAATGGGTGGTCTATTTCCAAAAACTCCTTCTTTGTCCATAGTGTCAGAAAGTGATATCCCTAGATCTCACCCAGTAATACAGGCAGGGTGCCTGCTCTGATGCCAATTGAAATTCTGGCTGCAGATACTCAATGTCACGCTCAATGTTATGACACCGTATCTGACTTTCTATAAGACAGTAAATACAAAAACAATAAAGAACACAGTCAATTATTTACCCAGTTCAGTGTGCAACAACACCCACTCTGGGGGCTACCAAGCCAGGGAGGAAATCCACTATAAGAGATATTAATTCAGGAATAAACCAACCAGTTTATCTCCTTCACTTAAGACCTAGCCAATGCAACTTCAATCTAAGTACAACTTAAACCTGAGTTCCTACTCACTCCCCCTCAATCACAGCAGTGATACATAAAACAATTTGACTAATGAATTGATGAAGACACTCTTCAAAACATACACTTGATTGTGCTTTACAGCTTTTTAATCAAGCAACACAAACACTCTTGCTTCACATCTTTGAGTGATATACAAACCTAACTTGACTTTGCTTCACAGCTTTAGTCAAGAGACATACAAACACTCTTGCTTCAAAGCTTTGAGTGTTACACAACCCTTACAATTAAAACCTATTCCAAGTCACTTATCACAATGATAATTGCTTGGATTACAATAGTTAAAACTATACAACTTCTAAATGATCTTCTGTCAAAAAGGGATACATTCCAAGACAGCAGCTCTGTTGAATATATAGTAGCTGCATCTTCAGTTAGGGTTTCCACAAAAAGCTAGGGTTAAATCCGTTTGACCTTAAGACTAGGTCACAGGACTAGATCAACCAGGTTGGGGTTGAGCTAGGTTAACCCAAAGAAAACGCAGGATTCTGTTCTGGAAAGACTGAGTCATTTTCCTGAAAAAAACTCAGAATTAACCAAACTGCATACCTGTTAGTTCAGAACAGGATGTCTTAACATTTGTTATGACATCTGAATTCCTGTTTACTGATTTTGGTAAATGTGATCATTTTGCAAAATGCTCAGATACACACTCATAAACATCAGTACCTGTATGACAATATTTTTCTGCAAAGGTACCTAATAAATCTGTACCTAATAAACTAGAATGTTATGACATCAGTCATGACATTCATACACCTGGTTTTACCAAAAATGCATGCCAATACCTAAACAACTACAAGTATCAGCCTCCTAAGCACTCAAGTCTTGCTTAACTCCGTGATAATATACGTAGCCCCATAATGCCACAGAACATCTTTATCAGATGTATAGGGGATAGGCCCAGGAACGGTGATGATCAAGGGTGCAATTCTCGGAACAAATGTAATTCTAACAGGCTTTCTCGAGGATGCCTTGGAAGAATTGTCGAAAATGGTGATTATAGCAACTTCTTCAATAGGAACCAAAGGAACAAAAGTCTTCTCAAATAGAATTTCTTTATTATCCATCAGGCGTTGGACACCTGTCTTTAAAAGATGGCAACCAGTAGGTAGGACGACACACAGATGGCAACCTTCGCCACAGCCCGAAAATAAACCGGCTAACAGAAGGTTCTTCTTCACAGTCATCATTGGAGTAACAATGTCTTTCACAGAAACCACAAACAAGTCTTATTCTACAGCATTCACTCCATGCTTGGGCATGGGAGCAGTCACAACATTAGGTCTTTCTGGTGCTTCGAACTCAATCTCTTTAGCATCAATCAAGTCCTGTACTTTATTCTTCAGGACCCAGCAATCATTCGTATCATGCCCCAGGCTATCAGAATGAAAAGCCCAGCGGGCGTTCGGATTGTACATGGGTGATGTTGTATTGGGATTCTTCGGGGCCTCCTTCGGAATCACCAAGTTGGTCTTCAATAACTGTGGCAGAATCTGAGACAAAGTCATGTTGAGCAGAGTGAATTGTCTTTGGGGTCTCTCGGCCCTTGGCTGATTGTTGCGTTGTGCGACAACTGTTGGTCTTGAAATAACAACTGCATTAACAACTTGGCGGCGTTCATGTCTATTATGGCTTTTTAAACTGTAAATAGCACTGGATTCCTTCTTAAAAGGTTTCTGTTCGGTGCCTGATGAAGCACCCTTCTGTATTTTACCGCTCTTGATACCGACCTCAATTCTTTCCCCGGTCATAATCAGCTCTGTAAATCCGGACGATGAACTTCCAATCAGATGGTTGAAATACGGACCAGACAAGGTCCCCATAAACATATCCACTAGCTCCCTATCAACCAAGGGTGGTTGCACTCTTCCAGCAAGGTCCCTCCACTTCTGAGCATAGTCTTTGAAACCTTCGCCCGCACCCATGGACATACCCTGGAGTTGGGTAGCGTGGGAGCGAGGTCGGCATTGTATTGGTACTGCTTGTAGAAAGTAGCAGCCAAGTCCTCCCAATTACAGATACTAGCTCCTTCCAGCTGGTAAAACCATTCAAGCTGAGTCCCTGAGAGACTGTCTTGAAAGAAGTGGATCCAGAGGTTCTTGTCAGCGGTGTATGGATGAATCTTTCTAACATACGAACGGAGGTGCAACTTTGGGCAAGAAACCCCGTCGTATTTAGCCAAGGCTGGTGCTTTAAACTTGTAGGGAATCACCACCCCATATGACAAACCTAGATCACCAAAGTCCAACCCAGGGACCTTCTAAATCTCCATGGCACTTAACCAGTCTTCAAGCTGCTTATACCTATCCTCAGTCGGAGGATACTGGTCTTCATCAAAGTCAGTCTCGTGGTCAGATACCACAGGGCTAGGCACCCTCCTTTCTTCTTGGTTTTCTCCCCCTCCAGCTGAGTGGGATAGATTGACTTCATCTCGCAGCCTGTTCCTAAACCCGTGACCCATGTTCAGGAGGATTGTCTTCTTCTTCTTCTTCTTCTTCTTATCCTTCAAGATAAGGGTCTTCAAATCTTGCTGACCCTTAGCCAAATTCATGAACATTTCCTGAAATTGAGCGTTTTGAGCTTGTAGAGCCTTGATAGCTTGATCAGTTGATGTTTCAGCAGACATGATGTGCTGAAATAAACAACAAAGAAGATGAGAAAAACTGTAAGGGTACCTGTTATGAGGTGCATGGAATGAAATGTGCATGATATGATTTCAAAGACTTTGGAGATTCAAATTCGTAAACCAAAACGAAACACACTTTTATTAGATAAATAAATTGAAACAATGTTTGATAAGTGCCTTTAAGGCGTTACAAGAAAGAAAAACTGAAACGTAAATCAAAACTATAAATAATCAAAAGACATCAGCGCTCCCATGGTCGTTTGCCTTTGGTACTGACATAGTCATTGAGGACCTGCTCATTCTCCAATTGCCTTGTCAACCTCAGGATCTTCCGCTCTTGTTCGTGATACTTTTCTCTATAATTATCCCGCTCTTCCCTTAGCTGCATCCAGGACCTCTTTAACGCCCCAATATCAGTAGGCATGTACGGATGTAAGATGGTAGGAGGAACCCCTTCTTCCTCAGCAACCTTAACAATCACAGGTAAGACAGCTTCGTACGGCATTCCCTGCTTTTGGGCACGTATACGAACCCATCGGAGATATGGTTCCATTGGAAGAGAAGTCTTCGCTCCAGCTCGTACGGATCAGACCTGTGTACCCTATCCCAAGCTCGTATGAACCTGCGGAGTTGCTCATCACTATCCCCTTGGAAATCAAAGACAATTCTCGGCATCAGTAACTCATGAGGTCCTTCCCTCCTAGCTCGCCCAAATTGACGTAAGGCCAAACATGGATTATAGGTGATCCCTCCATTGATTCCTAGTAGTGGAACATTGGGGTACTCCCCACAGCGATCAATAATAGCCATGTCTTCCATACCTTTGATAGTCCAAATGATGTCCATGTGAGAGAGAGAGACATAACCCTGTAGGCCCAACCCATGCCTTCCTTAATCTTCAAAACTAATTTGGGGAGGTGACAAATAAACCACCTCACCAGCAATGGTGCATAACACATAAGGGTTCCCTGTTTCCGAGCAGTACGGGCATAAAGAGAGTGCAAAATGTCACCCAAGAAAGTGGGTACCGGATTACGGGAAATGAAGATCTTCACCGCATTTACGTCAACAAAGGAATATGATTTAGGAAACAACACCAAACCATGTATGAGAAGAGCCAGAATATCCTCAAATGCCTGAAAGTCTAGACTGTCCCAGAACTGATTAGCCCGATCAACCAAGAATTTAGCCAAGAAGCCTTTTGTCCCACTTCTAGTCTCCCAGTTAGACATTACCTCAGCCTTTGTCAGATGGAGGGCTGAAGCAATCTCTTCCGGTCTAAGGATCTTCTCCCAACCTGTAAACGGGGTCTGCTCTAGAATGGAGATACCAAGAAGATCAGAGAAATCTTCCAAGGTAGGGACCAACTGGTAGTCCGGAAAAGTAAAGCAATGGTACAACGGATCAAAGAACTGGACTAAGACACTCATCATCTGTTCATCCATCTTAGAGGTGATCAAACCAAGGAGGTGCCCATGTCTTCTGATAAAGGAAGAAGTATCTGGCATCTTTGCAACCAATTCCTTAAGCTGAGTGGGAATCTGGACAAACTTGATCCGAATAGTGTTTCTACGCATGGGTGCCATGACCTACAAAATAGAACAAAGATGAATCCCCTCTGTCTTAGAAATAGGTTAGTCCAATGCAATATGCATGCAATGTCATGATGCAAGATGTCATGATAGAAACATATCACAAGTATTCACAGATGGCAAACATGGTAAAGGCAAACAAGTCACACATATAGCCCTTAGATTTCAGGCTGGCAAGGAGTTTAGGTATTACCCTCTTTCAGTTTAGTTGGTTCAAACCTATCCTAAAAATAGTAACCGGGTTCTAGAGGATCTCAATATCACTGACCATCCTCGATCGGTCATAATTCCAGTTTAGCAACCTTTTCTTGCAGCCGGAATCATCGCGAGAGATTGATCTCAATGAGTGTAGCATACTGCTACTGTTCTATGGCCAAGTTGGTCAATTTAAAGGTTCTAAGGTTAGTTGGTGCTTAATAACCCCTTAGCAGACCCATATTCTCCTTGTTGCGCCACAAGGGATATCGGTACATACTAAAGTGTCACACCAACATAGCTACTGCTTCAACCGTATCGGTCTACACCGTACAGTTCCCTCACAGTTTATTGCTACTTAACTAAGGGGTATCCCCTAGATCCGGGTTAGGATCTATAGTAACTCCGATTCAAACCCACAAAGATAAAGCATACAAGTCAAGCAATTGAAAACAATATGAACTATTCCTAAGGTACACCCCACTTATAAGCTCCCCAGCAGAGTCGCCAGTTCTGTGATACGGTGGGAAGAACTAACTGTTTTTCGGAATGCTGGTTTGCGTTTTGCGTTTTGTATTCGCAAAATGTCGCGGTAAGCAAGAGTCGCCATCGACTTTTATTTTATCCAACAAGGAAAGGAAAAAAGCACAGAAAAATTCCTTTTTCGAGATATTTCTGAGTACGGGGGATAGATTATAGAAAGGGAAGGTATTAACACCCTTTCTATCCGTAGTTATCTACGGGCTCTTAGGTACTTGCTCATCATTTTCAAAATTGTTTTCTTTGTGTTTATGGGTTTTGAAAATTTTTGTTTTAACTTCGATTTAACTCTTGCTTCTGTCTTCAAGAGTGTAATGAAGTATTTTGAAAACTTTGTTTGAAAAGGAGTGTAAGTGTGAAAAAGTTTTTTTTTTGGATGAGCAAGTATCTAAAAGCTATCTACCTACTCGAAAAAAAGAATCGTTCTATGCTAATTTCCTTTAGACAATTCTATCCTACTATTGATGAGTAGGTAACGTCGTTGTTGGAGTTTGAGGGTCAATTCGAATGAGGGACATACGGTCACTAAAGCAATGTTAGGACACTTTAGCGGTAACCCTAATGTCTTAGATCATTTGTTCGAGGCGACAATATCCGAGGCAACTATTTCGAGGCAACTATGATCTTTTAGACAAGAGGGCGACCTCTAAAATACCCTATACTCAATGACCGTGTACGAAGACAACCAAGTGGGGTGTACCCTAAGAGTGTGCATGTGCGAGTGTGCTGTTTTCAGTTATTTTTTTGTCTTTGTACATGTTAAAGGTGATCTAATTTAATTTTAAGATTAACATTCAGTCTTGTCATGCAAACCCTATTTATCAAACATCTAGCATTTATATAATTTGCGGAATTAAAAAGCGGAAATTAAATTACAAGGCGTCGGGTATTTACATCGCCAAATACAAACCCTTTGAAAAATAAAATAAAGCGATAAAAATAATAAAAAGTCCTATTAAATATTAAAATTCGGAAACAGGTACATTATTGGATAAAATAAATAACGCGCGGGAAATTAAATCGATTGCAAGATTTAGGGTTTTGACCCTTGTGAAAGAAAATGCCATCTTTTTGGTTTTTTTGTTGTTTTTATTTTAAGAAAGAAAATAAACCTAAGTTAAATTAATAAATTAATTAAATGAAAAATTAATTATTTTTTTGGAGTTCTTGATTATTTAAGAAAGAAATTAAAAATAATTAAATTAGTGGTTAATACCTAATTAAGTCTAATTAATTTTAAATATTTGCAAAAATTGTTTTAAAGTTATTCTAGAATTAAAACCTAAATTAATTAATTAAAAAAATAAAAGTTAAAATTTGATTGGATGAAAAAAGATATTTTATGATTTTATTTGATAAAAAATAATTTTGTGATTGGTTAGAAAATTAAATAAATAAAACAAAACAATTAATAAAACAAAATAAAATAAATAAAAGAGAGAGAGGTGTTGGGCCTGTTTTGGATGGTGTTGGTAGCAAATCTGAAGGCCCATTAGCAGCTGGCCTTTGTGGACTTTTTGGATCTGGTGCTCATGCATTGATTGGCGCCTTGGTGGACCTCCAATCATGGACCATCAGATCTGGCCTTTGGCCATCTGGCATTTGAATGGATGGGGATGTATGGTGGATAGCAAGCTAACGCGCGCATGTGATTATCTGTAAGCAAAAATCATTGAGAAAGTGGGGGACCTGGGATTCAAACCCAGGTCCTGAAGGAGAATGCACTAACACGATTGCCACTACACCACACTGCCTTGTTTGTTATAGTAATAAGCATAAATAATAATATATCAAGACAAAACAAATGCCAGTAAAACAAAAAAAAACGCGCAAAATTATTTGAATTGGCCAACAGGAGGATGACACGAATTTATCCCTGTCCTCAGACCTGTAAAAAAAATACCTGCAGATTTGAATCCACAGCTAAAAGCACAGGCCTATGCTAAAATTCTCTCCAGGCCATATAAATCTATTCAAAGAACATGGTTCAATTCGTCATGGCCTCCTGATCAAAACCATGTTCTTATTGAATCTCAATTTCACCTGAAACAAAAGTCCCTAAAAACAACAACAAAACCCTAGCCATGGCGTTTTGCAAAACAAGTCATATGAATGAAATTAAATGATGCAGAAAGTTTGGAAATGTTATTGTGATCATGAATATGCCATTAGTTTTCTCAAATGATGCAAGAACAAATCAAATCGAATTCAAGAACATGGGTCGTTTTCGTGAGACTTACAGCGCATGTAGAGCCTGAGGATACGTGGTTTTGATCCAGGTGGCTTGTGTGAATGGCCAGGAATCAATTGAGACAACTCTCGCCTCCTGAAACTGCCTCTAACCTGGATTTTGATCTCTCACTTTTTTGTGAATTTTTGCACTTTTGTTCTGCCTCTTCCAACACTTGCCAACCCCTATTTCGTGTGCTTTTTCTTGCTTATGTATTATGCTTTGTATTAGGTCTACAAACTTGGTTCAAATCTCTCCATATCAATGCCCATGAATTGGATTTGATTCTTCCATTAAACCTTTCCAAATTTGATTCAAATCATATATTTTTGTACAATTATGCCTTGATACGAGTTTGGAGATGTGCTAGCTGTCCATTGAAGCCTATAACCAACAAAAAATCTTTGGTTATCAATATTTTTGATTTTATATGATTTTATTTGATTTAAAATGAATAAATTCAAATAAAAATGAAATTAAATAATAAAAATGAGATATGGACACATGGATGAAGCTAGGGCACGTGGGCTATAATGCAAACTCAAAACAAGTGAAAAAGAATGGGCCCATTTGACAAAATTTGAAGTTTTGGGGATAGTTGACTTTTGGCAATTTTGCAAAAAAGTCCAACTTCAACAATGCATAACTTCTGCAATTTTGAACTTTTGGAGGTGTTCTTGGACTTTTTAGAAATCTTGAGATGTCCTCTAAATAACCCTTTTAGTATCATATCATTTTGATATTCCATACTCAAGTTATAAGCTTTGGAAAAAAAGGTGTTTTTGTTGACTTTCAAAAATGACCTATAATGTCCAAATTCATAACTTCTTGTGAGTACATTTTTTGATCTTGTGGAATGAAGATGGATTGTATGAAATTGCATCCTATTAAAAATGAGATTTGGATGGGTCATTTCTCATAAAGTATGAGAAAGTTATACTTGGTCAAAGTTGAGTTGACTTTTCCTACAAAACCCTAATTTAGCAACTTTTGAGTCTTGATGAATTTTGAGCAATCCTTGATGAATCATGATCAACCCTTGATAAAATGATGAAATATCATTCAAAATGAGAATGTTGCCAACAAATCTTGAAGTTTGACTGTATGTAGGTCACAATTGACTTTTGCCCTAACACAATCGACTTTTGGACCTTTGAGCATTTGACTGAGCAAACTTCCTCTGCAAGGATTGAAATTTGACATGAATGATCTTGAGAACATATTAGGACATTGGGGAGCACTTGAGGCCATTTGGACTCAAGGATCTTGGTGCAACACAAAACCCTAATTTGGGGTAGACTGCCTTAGGAGGTAGCTTGTCTGACCAACTCTTGAGCAACCTTGAGCCACTTGGAGATTTTTCTTGCAATGTCTTGAGAAATATGGGAGGGAAAATTTTGGGGAACAACAGCTGCCCCTGTTCAATCTTCTTAAACCTGAGGATGTAGATTGGCTTGAAATTTGGCATGAGGATACTTTGAATCATATGAGAAACCATGAATCCACTTGAGGCATTAGAAGTCCAATTTTCCTTGGGAAAATCAAAATCTTAGTTGTAGGCCACTACTTAGGAGAAGGATTCATCTAATCATTCTTTGAGTAGTCTTGAGTACTTGAGAAACTTAGGAGTATGAGAAGGTATTTTGAATCATATTGTGTTGAAAAATGGGAGGGAAATTTTTTGGGTACAACAAGTACTATGGTCTGTTTACCAACCATGCAATGAGAACACTTCTCCAAATCTGCATTCTTTAATCTTGCAAGTACATCCTTTTTTGCCAAAACATTCAACCCCTTTTCACTAATATGACTAGGTCTTCGGTGCCACAAAGATACTTCCATGTCGATAGCATCACACTGTCCCTAGAAACCAAAGCTTGTGTCAAATATATTTTAGAAAGCTTATCCCCTATAGACACAACCAATTTACCTTTGTTGGGTTTCGACTTTCTAGAACCAAAGTGATTGTCATAACAACAATTATCAAACATATGCACATAGATCAAATTAAAGCTGACATATGGAGCATGTTTGACACCTCTTAGCAACAATTTCATTCCCGTGTTGGTTTTCAAGTAACCATCACAAAAATTAATTACCTTAGATACACCATCATTACCCATCTTTAACACTCCAAAGTCACCAGGATGATAAGATGTTAATAAACCCTTCCTTGGTGTAACATGCAATGTAGCACCAATGTCAACTAT
The DNA here is from genome assembly GCA_948472305.1 of Vicia faba. NCBI lineage: Eukaryota > Viridiplantae > Streptophyta > Magnoliopsida > Fabales > Fabaceae > Vicia > Vicia faba. The sequence goes on from OX451740.1 coordinate 74,040,231, forward strand.
CCACATGCTCTAGTCTGATATATATTAATATACTCATGATAACGGAGAATAAAAAGATCATCATTAGTAGCAGTAGTAACATGATCATCATCGTGTCTTCGTGATATCTTTGTTTAAACTTACCTTTCTTACCCTTTTTATCCCTTTTCCATCAATAATAAATACTTATGTGCGTGTTCTATTTTGTGACAATAATGACACTTTAGATTCTTTTATCGTGGCTTGGACTTGCTTTAGCTATTCTGTCTACCACCATTTGGTTTCTTTTTTTACTTCTCCCCCTATTTTCAGTGAAAAGTACCTAAAATTTAGATGAATAACCATGTGCATTCCTTCTCATCTCCTTATTAAGAATACATTCCTTAGTCGTTTCCAAAGAAACAACGAGGCATAGAACTTATGATAGAAACCTGAAATGTATCCCAAGAATCAAGTAAAGATAACAATAGAAATAGTCTCAAAAGTTTATCATCAAATTTGATATCCATTTGTGACATCTAACTAAGGATCCCTTGAAATTCACTCACGTGATCTGAAATACAAGTCTCATCCTTATAATTCCAACTTATGAAGCTATTCAACAAGAACAATTTATTGTTCCTTGATTTAGAGGCATATAAGAACCTTATCTTCTCCCATAAATTTTTTGCATGTATCTCATTATAAATATTGTCTTCTACATATTGTCGAATAAAACCACATACCTGTAGATATGCAAACTCCCATTCTTCATTGTTAACAGAATCTGGCTTTGCGGAACTAAACACCAGTAAATGTTTCACAAATAGTAAGTCTTTCATATTTCCCTTCTACAAATGGTAATTATAACAATTAAACAATACCATTTTCATATTTGTATTTGACTTTATTATTCAAACAAGTAAAATAACCTCTAATAAAGAGCTTGTTAAGGGAAAAAATATTGATATATTTGTAGACAATTTTGTGTTCTTTGCACTCTATTTTGATAATTAGTAGTGTTTAAGTTTGTAAATAGTTGTAAATAAGAAATTATATAGTTTTTGAGATAAATCAATTTGTTTACTTAGTTTTATGCTCAAATTGTAGGTTTTGATGTTGATCATTGGAGAATTAGAGCTTTTGGAAAGCTAGAGCCAAGAGTGAGGTGCTACAAGTCAAAAATTGAAGATTTGCTCAGGCTAGCGCACTAAGCGCAAATTGCAGTGCACTTTGATGTTTTGCGCATTTGGTAGAATGACATGTTTTTTGGTCCCGCTAAGCGGCCTCATTCCGCTTAGCACGGCCCACTGAGTCAGACAAAAATATATTTTCGTTGAGCCCGTTTAGCGCGCTCTGGCCGCTTAGCGGGACTCACTTTTTAGGCACTTGTATAAAAAGCATTCTTTGTGATATTTTGGCCACCAACTCTTGTCAAACACACAAAAATCAGATATCTAGGTCTAAGAAATACATTTTATCATTTTGGAACTCAAGATAAAAGATTTCTACTTTAAATCTTTGATATTTTCTAGTTGATGTTCATCAAGCTTCACACTTTATTTTTTATCAAACTACCATGGTGATGGGTAGCTAAATCCTTCTTTGTGTCAAGATTAAAGGTACATAATCTTCATCTTTGTATGTATTTAGCTTGAGCATTTGTATGTGAACATGTTGATGATAAATATATGGTGAAAACTCTTGTTTTATGGTTTATATTTGAGTTGATCATTATTGAGAAATATGTTCATCTCTTGACCTAGGTGTTCACTTATTAATGAACAATTTCTAGACATGGTTTTGTGAGTTGATATTCACTAATATTGAGCTTTTAAAGTTATCAAATTGATAGTCATGTAAAGAGATCATCTAAGGATCAATTTGATAAAACTCACAATTTGTTTTAGAGATGAAACATCTTGAGAGGATATGTGATTATGTTTATTGTTAATAAGTTCACATACTTGATTGAGAAAATACGTCTGAAAGAGATTATCGAGCCCTAATCTTGACACGCTTTTACCAAACATTTAAAACCAAAACTTTATTTTCCATATACTTGATATTTTGCATGAAATCGACATTTTCAATTACTAAAACCAAAATAAACCCTTTTACGAATCTTAAGCTTAAAACGATTATAACTGTAGAATGGAGGTAATATCACACCAATATTTATAGAAAACGATAATATAAATACTTACCCTGTAAAAAATATTTCAACAAAATGGCATCTTTGTCGGGGATTGGTGTTTGATATTGCAAGCTTTTCAATAGTTATATTGTTTTAAGTTAAATTATAACATTTTAATATCTCTTGTTTTTTCACTTGTTTGTCTAGTGTTTTCAGACTTTTGTTTACGCGAGGAAGTGTTTATGAAGATCAACTCCTTTTTGATCCTGAAATCGAAAGGACTTGTAGAAGACTTAATAGATAGACAAGAAGGAAGATAAATATAGCTAAGGAAAGGAAAGAAATAGAGGAAGCATCTACTTCTTCAACAATCCAAAATCTAGAAGAAGTTATGGAGGATCCACCACCTTCATCTAGAGGCCCGTGAATAAATAGTCCTAGACAAAATGCTCAATTTGCTCACCAAGCCAATGCAAGGAATTCTGAGATGATAACTGGCATACTACAGCTTTTATATGTGAATCCTTTCACTAGCCTGGATCATGAAGACCCGTACTACTATCTCACAAATTTCTATGAGATTTCTGGTTCCGTGGGAGCTCTAAAAGATGAAGAAGAACAAGTCTTCAAGAGAATATTCCCTCATTCTTTAGTGGGTAAAGCCAAAGATTGGTATCTTGACCAACCCACTCAAAGTATGATGGAATGGAATGTTTTAGAAGAAACATTTCTATAAATATTCTTTCCTCAATCTAGGTTTATGGAGGCCAAAACTGCAATATCTATATTTTTTCAAGGTAGTAATGAATCTCTCAATGAAGCTTGGGAGAGGTACAACTCAATGTTTAGAAAGTGTCCTAGAAATGGTGTTGTACCCCAAAATTTTCCCTCCCATTTTCTTCAAGATATCTCCTCATGCTTCAAGGGTTTTCAGTTGCTCAAGGCTACTCAAGGTTGGATCAGACAAACCCTCTCCCAAGCAAATGATCTACAATTAGGGTTTTGTGCTTCTCAAATAAAATTAAGCTTCTAACGCCACAAGTGAATTTCATGTTTTCTCATATGTATCTAAGAATGTCTATGCCAAGTTTCAGGCCATGCATCATAAGTTTGCTCTGTCAATTACTTAGATGATTGAAAATCAATTGTATTGGACAAAAAGTCAATTATGGTCAACATATAATCAAACCTCAAGATTCTTGGTCAACATTAGGATTTTGAAGTCACTTTCATCATTTGAACAAGGGTTGATCATGATTCATCTAGAAAACTTAAGATTCGTCAAAAGTCAAAAGTTACTAAATTAGGGTTTTCTTAAAAAGAAGTCAACTGAATTTTGACCAAGCATAACTTCCACATGCTTCATCATATTTTTCTCAACCAAAGCTCATTTTGTAGAAAATTCAATTCTCTACAACTTTGTCTCTCTAAGCTCAAGTCCAAAAAAGGCTCCATTTGGAGATATAAGCCAAAACATTGTAGGTCATTTCAAAAGTCAACAAAAAGACACTTTTTGCCAAGGAAACTTACATCAAGATAAAGTCAAATGAAAAAATGATAGACATAAATATCGTATAGGACATCTTGAGCTTTCCAAAAATTCAAATATCACCTTCAAAATATGAAAATTGAGAGAGTTATGATTGGTGCAAGTTGGTCAATTTTGAGAAAATGCATGAAACCTAAAGTGACCAAACTTGAATTTTTGGGCTAGTGGGCTTATCTTTCAAAATCCAATCGTGTATTAGACCTCATAATGAACCTCTAAACCAATTCATACACCCCTTGGATTTTTATTCGATTTATTTTTTATTTTATTTATTTAAATTCAAAAATAAATTAAATAAAAACAAGGCTTTCATGATAAGGTCCAAGCCCATTTTCTTGACCTAATTTGTCTCTATATATTCTCATCATGCATACAAGACAAAAGACATGAAATCCTTGCACAAGTTCACCTTCCAAAAATTCCAAAACTCTCAAAACTAGGGCAAACTATAAACCCTATTTGCAGCCACCTTCAACACAAACCAACCCTTCAAATCGATCTCTGATGTATTGTACAATAAGAATGGATCAACCTTGAGGATCCAAGGGGCCTGAAACGCATGAACATGCACCATCGTTTTTCATTATTTCATAAAATTCATATTTTTGTTTTCATTGCGTTTTGTTGCATACTAATGTTACTAATGTTCTCCTGAGGTATCAATATGGAGAATAAACCCATCACATGACCCCCATAATGGTTGAATCGTGTTTGGCCATGTTTACACCATTTGATGTTGTTTACGTTGTATCTCTTTGTACAACATGAATTAGCCAAAACTAAGGGTTCCATTAAAATAGCAAGGCCCAAATTAGGGGGGTACAGTACCTTTGAATCACTGATGTGCTTTATTTTTGCAGGGATAAAAAAGAGCTCGCCAGAGAAGATGGCCGGAGCTAAGGCTCAGGCGCTTCTACGGTCCAGTAAATCCAACTTATTATATATTTATTTGATTTCAATGATATACCAGATGAAACAGCCACCCCAGTGGCAAGGAAGCGTGCGATAAGGCATTAGTGTACAAGGGCATGGGTTCAATTCCGACCTTTTGTTGTTTTTCCATATTTTCTAATTTTTGTAGATCACATGCAACACTCGTCCTCCTCATACAATGCACCTTCAGTCTCGCAGCCCTCATATCCAGATCTCACGCCTCCAGATGCGCAGCCCATGATATGCTCCTTTCAGCCACCACATTGGATCCAGAGCTGGAGCCTCAATTGGGCCTGGACTTTATTGCAATCCGCACCCCCTCTTTTTTGCTAACTCAGGCCAAATTCTCTTTTTTTCTCTTATATTTTATTTTTTTCTTCTTTTACTCATTTTTTTTAATTATTTAATTAAAATAAAAAAATATAAAAAAACACTTTTTTATAAAAAAAACATAATTAGTTTTAGGTTTTTTAATTTTAAAATTAATTAGATTTTAAGTTTTTTAATCAACTTTTTTTAATTAATTAAAATTAAATAGTTTTTATTTTATTTTAATCATCATCAAAAACTATTCTTTTTATAACAAAATCTCCAAAAGAAAAAACATTTTTATTTTCCTCTTTCCTTTTTCTTATTCCATAGATCAAATTGTATAGGTTTCGCGAATGTAATCTTTATTTCCCGCTTGTTTTTTATTATCATGTAATTACTCCAGGATGTAATAGTTATAGGTTTTAGTTTCCGCATTATATTTTCTCGCACCTTTATTATGTATCTGCCCCACAGTGTTGTAATAGTCTAGATTTAAGTTTCCACACTTTATTTTTTCTGCTACTATATTTATTATATTACTGCTTAGTAATTAGGGTTTATACGGAAAGATAAAAACGAACGCTAGAAAACCCTAATATCAAGATAAGCATAACCAAATCAATACACTTGCACACTTGCACCTCTAGGGTAACATCCCTCTGTTGCCTTCGGGAAAAAAACAGTCATGTCCCTCGAACGTAAGCATGTTTTAGCAAAGATCCTCAAATAAAAGATTGTAGTCCCTCGATGACCCTTCGACATTGACTTTCGAATAATGATCTAGTCCCTTACAAAACTGCTAAAGCATCCTTACAAGTTGCCTTTGATGACCGTACGACGAGCCTCGATGTCCTTTCACATCCAATAGATAGGGATACCTACCAACTAATGGTACGGATATCACTGTCTCAAAAGGAGAAGTAAAAAGTACAAAAACGACCTTGAGTGGGTAGAATACTGTTAATCGCTTGCTCACAAACTCTTCAAAAAACCAATCATTTCTCACAAACAAATGTTTTCAAAGAAACACTTTATACGCATTCTTGAGGACTGATACAAGAATCATTACAAAGTTCAAATTTCAAAATATTTTCAAACCAATCACACACAAAAAGCAAGTTTTCAAAGTGAGCTAAGCGATTAAGAGCCCGTAGATAACTACGAATGAAAAGGGTTCTAACACCTTCCCTTTTCATAACCTGCCCCCCGTACTCAAAATCTATCAAGGTCTTTCCTGTTATTTTTACCCTTTCCTTATTGGATAAAAGAAAAGTCGGTGGAAGCTCTTGCTATCCACAACCTACCCCCCGAACTCAAAATCTATCAAGGTCTTAAATCACTTTTACTTGCTTTATTTATCTGCTTTGTTTTCTTTTACTTTAAGGGTTGCTTAGGTTTATTTTCTTGCAAAGATAATACACCCAGATCTAGGGATGCCTTAGGTAAGTAACAATAGATCATGGAAAATGTATGGCATAGACCAATATGGTTAAAGTGATGTCTACATTAGTGTGACGCTTTGGTTTATACCGATGTTCCTTGAGTCAGTCGAGGATAACATTGGGCTTCCGCGTGGTGTCATAAGCACTAACTAACTTTTAGAACCTTAATTGACCCATCTTGGCAATTAGAAGGTAGTGAGATAGCCAGATTTGGTGCAATCCAAGGTTGGTTGATACTCGATGCTACACTCAATGAGATTCAACTCGCGAGATGTTTTGTTGGCAAATCATTTGCTGTACTAAAATAAAACCTTCGTGAAAGATCTGTAATGTGAGATCCCTAGAACCCGGTTACTATTTTAGGACAGGTTGAGCCAACTTAACTTTGATAGAAATGGGTACTTACCTATAGACCCCATGCAAGCCATTAAACCTAAGGCTCTTGTGTGATCTGTTTGTGTTTACTATCCGTTTAAACATAAAATAACATCATGACATCATAACATCTAACATGGAATTATACTAACTATTTCAAGGATTTTAGGGATCTTTGTTGCAGAATTTCAAGCCAGACTGCTAGCAAGGAGGAAAGGAGATTTATTTTCCTCTAACCAGACGCCAGAAAATTCCCAGTAGAGTTTATTACTCCAGCGCTGTTAATCTTTATCTTTGTATGTATTTAGCTTAAGCATTTGTATGTGAACATGTTGATGATAAATATTTGGTGAAAACTCTTGTTTTATGGTTTGTATTTGAGTTGATCATTATTGAGAAGTATGTTCATCTCTTGACCTAGGTTTTCACTTATTAATGAACAATTTCTAGACAAAGATTTGTGAGTTGATATTCACTAATATTGAGCTTTTAAAGTTATCAAATTGATAGTTAGGTAAAGAGATCATCTAAGAATGAATTTGATAAAAATCACAATTTGTTTTAGAGATGAAACATCTTGAGAGGATATGTGATTATATTTATTGTTAGTAAGTTCACATACTTGATTGAGAAAATATGTTCGAAAGAGATCATCGAGCTCTAATCTTGACATGCTTTTACCAAACATTTAAAACCAAAACTTTATTTTCCATATACTTGATATTTTTCATGAATCAACATTTTCTGATACTAAAACCAAAATCAAACCCTTTTATGAAACTTAAGCTTAAAACGATTATAATTGTAGAATTGCGGTAATCTCACGCCAATCTCTGTAGAAAACGATAATATAAATACTTACCCTGTAAAAAATATTTCAACAGAGCTCTGATACCACTATGATGGGAAAATAACACACAATAATAAACTAATACACAAAAGATATAAAATTCCCAAACTTGTAAGAACCTATGAGGATCAACAATAAATATATGACATCAAATAGAACAAATAAAGGTACTAGATAACACATATTTTAATGTGGAAAACCCTTAATGTGAGTAAAAAATCACAGGTCATCCAGATTAAATAAATAGCTCCATTTTAATCAAATAAGAGTACAAAAGAGTCTCAAAGATTTATAAACTAGTGCTCACAACAGCAAAATCATAAAGTAAACTAGCTTACAAAAAGCTGAAAATACCCAAATATACAGTTTCAGTGCATGGCCTATATCTCTCAACTGAAACATTATTTTAAAGATCTGAACGGTTAAAAGGTAGAATAGGTGTTGAAAACATGCCCTCTAAAAATGAGTTCGGTCCAACGGTCAACAAATCTATAATCACCAATTTACTGAGACTGAATACAGAAAAACGAGAATAATTTTTTCTCCTCTTTTCTCTCTTTTGAAAGTTGGTTGTTGTTCCTTATCTCTCTCTCTTTATCTCTCTCTCTCTCTCTCTCTCTCCACCCTAAATTGAATCTCTCCAATTAAGTAAGTGAGACACAAATGGGCTAATAAATTTAGGCATCTCTCCACATAGGAAGGGAGTCAAAACACAACAAAAACTACACATTAAAAACAAGTGGTGTTCTTTCTTGATTTCCAACATAAAACACACATCTAAAATAGTTAACTCTATGATTAAATAAGTTATTACATATTGATACTTATTCTAAAATGAGCTTCCAAGACAAATATCTAATTGTTAATTTTCTCGCACAATGAGACAAATAATATGATAGTCGTTAGAGAGGGGGGGGGGGGGGGTCTAATTTATCATTAGTCCAAATAGTCTCGTAAATTGAAGAAAAAATTGACTTGTAGAGTTGTGAATCAAAACCACGTATTAGCATTCTAACTAATGAAAACCCATATATGAGTCTGTTTGCGAGTTAGGTTTTGAAAATGTTTAAAGATGAGAGTTTTGAAGGGTTTGGTTATATTTTGATGTGTTTAATATTTATAAAACATTAAAAAAATAATATGATATATGCAATGTAGCCATCCATATCTCTCTCCCTCTAAAATCTTAAAAAAATTAACTCACAAAATAGACTTTAAAGAAATCAACAGCCCGTCAATCAGTTCTATTTTCATTGTCCCCAAATCAATGATTTCACTACTATAGAAAATACATTTAATCTCAGTTAGATATGAGGTGTTATCTCAGTTTCATATGCGAAGTAATGAAGGACTTCATAAAAAGTGAGCCATATTACCTCTCAGTTGAAATTCCACCGACGGGAAACGTGTAGTGGTCATGGGTTCGATCCCAAGAAAAAACATTTTTGAAAATTTAAAATGGAAAAACACATTTTCCCACAGTTATTATACCTAATGTGAATTTCTTATTTCACCAAACACTAACTGGACATATAAATTTTTAAATTGGTTTAGAAAATAATCATATGAACAATTATGTTATATTTGAAGAACATTTTACACTAATCGATGATTTTCGCGCATCATGTAATTCAATATTTTTCTCTCTTTCTTTAATTGTTCGAATCTTGTTCAATATTTCATGTTCTTCATTCAACACTTCCTTCTCTACTAATTCATTCTTCAAAGTATAAAATTTTATGCTTTTCAAAATGAGAAAGTATAGAAGAAGGTTGAACGAAAACTAATAGTATTGAGAGAAATTTTAACCATAAAAGAAAGAGAGATGAATGATGAGTTACAAAATGCTCGAAAAACCTTGATTAGTGTAAGATGTTTTTCAAATAAAACATAATTCTTCATATTATTATTTTCAAAATTAATTTAATAGGTTATGTGTTCAAAGAGGGTTAATGAAACAAATAGTCGATATTATATATAATAAACTCAACAGTATTTTCTGTCACTCTAATGTCCTCTTGACATGTTCGTTAGAAAAAGATGAGAGTTGCACAAAAAATCACAAAAACATAATCTCGATATCAATCTCAAACTGAAATTCAATAGCAACAAATAAACAACAATAATATATATATATATATATATATATATATATATATATATATATATATATATATATATATATATATATATATATATATATATATATATATATATATATATATATATATATATATATATATATATATATATATATATATATATATATATATATATATATATATATATATATATATATATATATATATATATATATATATATATATATATATATATATATATATATATATATATATATATATATATATATATATATATATATATATATATATATATATATATATATATATATATATATATATATATATATATATATATATATATATATATATATATATATATATATATATATATATATATATATATATATATATATATATAAACATCAACCATTTGAAACAACAATAAATAAAAATTCAAAACATTGTTAAGTGAAACAAGTAAACAACAACAATAACAATGTCAACATCTAAAATATATATATAACAAAAACAACATTAACATTCAATCTCAATCTAAACAACAACCACATTGACATTCAATCTCAATATAAATAACAACATTAAACAACAACTCAAAAATAATAATGTATAACAAAATTATATCAACATCAACAATAACAATAAACTTATAACGTAATTATCTCAACAAAAACAACAACGTATAATATTCAATCTCAGTTAAAAAAACAATAAAAAGATTAAACATTTAGGATTTAGGCTCTCAACAAAAATAACAACAACAACATCAACGACAATGACATGCAACAACAACAACAACAATAACAACAATGTAATATGAGTAGTGATGTTCGATGTACCGGATATGTGATGAAGAAGTAAAAGAAATAATTTCGGTCTTTCATTCGGACAAGTATCGAATGAAATCCTTAAACATATGCTAGAGGATGATATGTGTTTAAGATTCTCGTTGTTTATGGTTCTTCGTTACAGTTTTACGTATTTTGTTTTAGTGTGTTGTTTTATGTAAGTGAAACTAAAAGCTATTAGATAAGCTATATACAATAAGACTAAACTATTTCATCTCGATTGGTAAACATAATCGACGTGAAAAATGACTTATTTTTGGATTAAAAATAAAATATGAAGGAATGTATCACTTTTAATAAATAAAAACATAAAATGCAATTGTTAAGATTCGAAGTATGTATCATGAATTAGTTTATCCATCAATTATCTATTTGAACCGGCAAAATATATTATATTTAAAAAAAATATATAGCGCACCCAAAAATTATACCACAATTTTTGTTAAGTGATGTAAAATTATAATCCTAAAATATATTATTTATAATAGTGTTATTTCTATTAATATTCTAACAATATTTAGTTCAAACACTGAAAACAACATGAAAACTGGTGTTGTATGACATCGGTGTTTTGTAGTTTAGTGTAATTTTTTATAACTAGTGTTTTTCTATTTAAAATAAGATATCAATTAAAATAAGATATCATTTAAAGTAAAAGTCACATTTTTTTATTGGTTTTTTATTGGTATGACATTGGTGTTTTGTAATTCTATCATCAAATAGTTTCAGTTCTCTTCCAATCGCAATTATGGAAGATCGAATTTTGATTTTATCAATTCTAACGTCAATTACAACTAAACCAACTAACAATTAATAGACAAAAATCACATTTATTTTATAGGTTCTTGCACCTCAATGATAACTATGTGTTTTTAGTCTCAATAATATTAGAATATCTATTTAAAGCCAAAATCACATTTATTTTCTAACACATCTAGTTTTTATATTAAAAAGACATCACTCAAAGTTCACTTTAGACCTTAAAAAATGTCCTATGGATGAGGATGGACTTATGGTCCCCTATCTAAATATCTGAGGGCATATCTCTGTGAACTTATATTGTTGTTTCCAAACTATGGTGTTGGTCCCTTTTATTAGAATCTAATAATAATTTGTCTACTTGTACTTTATCTAGAAAATATGGTCTACCAATATTGGAAAGGGATCAGATTCAAATTCAATCCAAACCAAATTTCCAATGTTGGTTAGGCTGAATAACCTATGTAGTGCTTCCCTAAATATGTGTTTGTTAAGTTTTAATCATCTTTGGACACAAATGCTTATATCTGTTTGGAAAACTAACAAGATATGTAAATTGTTTAGTTTAAGATATTTGTGTAAGGTTCATGGGCTCCATATATGCTTCATTGTTTGGACTTTAGAGCATTGGAATTTATGCTCTATCCACTAAACCTAAGCTTTTCTATAATATACTATAGTAACTATTTATCGTAAATTCTTTTCTTTTTTTTTATATGTAAATTGGATATATTTTGCATGTAATTGTGGAGATTGATTTCTCAATCATAATAAATGATAAAAAAAAAATTCTAAAAAATGTAACAATATTGTGTACCCAAATAGTTAGCTATTTAACCATCTCACACGGATTTTAAAAAATTAATAAATAAAAAGAGATCAGAATAATTTACTATATTAACTTAAACTTAAAAGTAGAAATACAACATTTATTACACTCAAAATCTAACCTAAAAGATAAAGCAATATCTAGCATAGTATAATTACGAAAAAAAACAATATCTAAAGAGGCAAGAATGTCAATACAATCATTGTCTTATTTATAAAATATGAGAAATTAAAAAAAATCTTATATATTAAATTAGTTTAATTTTCTTTTGAGATTCCAGAAAACAAGATTAATATTGAAGAAGTCATTTTCTACAAGTTTAGAATCACATTCTAATCAAAGATCATTTAATTTCTTATGTGAAAATTTCAATAACAAACATGATCTTAGAAATAAAGCATGAATATAAGAAAGAAAGACGCAAATAACTCATAATTATCGTACTCCTATAAACTGAAAAATGATAATTGATCATTGATGAATATAATATTAATTAGGGTGGAATTGATATAAAATAAGTAATAAGTAAACTATATCAAAAACTTAGTTTTATTCTTTACAAAACAATTTAATTATATAAATATGTAATAGTTATTTTGATGCCAGAGTATATTTTTGGTGAATAAGCCTTTTTCTACTAAATGTACTTAGATATTATGTAACATCACCTCAATAAGATCCGAGAAAAACCTAAGAATTTGTGGGAGTGTATTTAGCCAAATTGACTATTTACGCACTTTTGGGGTCTCTAACACGACTAATGACCACCAAAAGATTAAAGGAAAGCAAGATTATGAGTTTTGAATTGGGTCTGTGACTGATTTAGCATCGAGCACGGTCTAATTCATGTTTATGTTGAGGATAATTTAAAATGCTTGTCCAGTCGAAAAACATGTTTTCCATATGCTTTTCTTCTAAGGACACGTCACCAATCGAACTTACACGCCTCACGTGATTAGAGGAATCGTTCTATCATTCGTAACAGGCAAGTTCATCCATTACTTGTGGATTATAGAACGGTTCATCCAGAATGATGAGCACGTGCTGCTCATCCCTGCTTTCACGTGGGAATCCTGGCCGTCATTCGTTGTGGGCCTGAACACTCAGCCCACAAGAGAGACCATTGGCCAATCGCTCGGGGATCACAATAAATACCATCCTCTGCAGGAGGATCGGGTATTCTATTCTCTAATCCTTATTCACTTACCTCTTCACCCGAACTGACTTAAGTATCAGAGTGCTTGCAGGTACAACCCCACGGTTCGAGACTACTCCCGTGTCGCCGACCACTCACCCGTTCTGATCAACAGTCAAGATCAGTGGTGCCATCAGTGATAGTTTTTTCCCCTTATTTTCTTTCCATGAAACCAAAATATCAAAACATAAAACTCAAAACTGATCATGATCGACCAAGACGACGACAACAATGACGATCGCAAAACAATCATCTCTCCCGTCTATAACGCTGACAACGATGCTGAAATGCTACTCTTGGAGGAAGGCTCTCCACTGAGGAGAGACGGATGCATCGCTTCCCCCTCATTCGATGACGCGACCGTGTTAGCTGAGAGTTTCGACGATAGAAAAATAAAGATATTTTTATAAGGTTTGACTGATCAAGATTATGGATGGTCCAAACTTGTTGAAATAATTTGATTGAATAAAGGTTTAGAGATTTAATTTTCAAAAATCGGTTCGTTATGGCACGTTGGATACGAATGAAAAGTGGATTCAAATTCATACATTTGATCTTATCCAAAAGATGCGTGGTGGTTTGATATTTCGAAAGTGCATGCAAAGGCCGAACGTGGCATTTAGGCGTAGAGTGATCGTTAAGGTCAAAATAGTATAAATAAGAGTCTTAGAAATAGGATTCATGTGTTCATTCGTTTGTACAAAATCTCACATAAACTCAAAGTATCTGCTTGTTGAGAAAAGAGTCATCTAAGAAATGTACGTGTAAACACCATCTTTTACTTTAGTAAAATTTCCTTTTTCCAGAAATTTACTTATAGCAATTTACTTTCGATTTACCTTTATTGCATTACCTTTACAAATCTTTTCATAGGTTTATTTCGAAGAGTCATTCAAATCGAAATCAATATTATTTAAAAGACTATGAATGTTGTCTAAAGTATTCTTTGTTTTTAAGAACAAAAGTTTGAATAAGAACACATGACCTAGGATCAATCTAGTCGATCACTACAACATTTAGGCTCTCCAGCAACAATTGAAAAACGTTGTCAGAACTCTGAAAATCGTTGCCTAAAACAATAGGGGACGTTTTCTGGGCGTCTCCTGTGCGAGCGTTGCCTATTGTTTGAGGCAACGTTTTTTTATGTTTTTTGGGATCGCTTTTGAAAAACGTCGCCTATAGTAAAGGAATAGGGGACGATTATTTACGGCCTCTGAGACAACGTTTTTTAAGCGTTGCCAAATTCGGCTACAATTAACAATCGTTGCCTTAAACCTGAATCAGGAAGATCGTTTTTGAAATGTAGCCATAGCTTATAGGTTGTTGTTTTATAATGTCCACATAAAATATACAATTTTGCAATTATTATCAAAATAATATAGTCAATAATAATTGGCTTCAAAAATAATATTGATTATATAACTTAAACCATACATCCATAAAAATTGTAATATAATAAAATCGAGTTCGAACTTTAATTCAAGATATAGTATATAGAGTACACAAAATGCCTAACGTAACAATATTACTTTTAATACTTTGAAGTATGACCCTAGTAAAATAACTAAAAACATAGTTCAGCAAAAGAACAAAAATCATATTTCAAGTTTAATGCTTTCAACTACAAGCCAAAAAAAGACATCATCCAACTCATTCAAGTTTGTCTTCTAGGAGTAAAGCATCCAGATCGTCCTCTTGAAATTCGTTAGATATGTCATCCTCCATAAATTCTTCATCTACGTCGTCCTCTTGAAATTCACCATCTATATCCTCCTCTTGAAATTCATCATCTAGATCTATGTCGTCCTCTTGAAATTCGTCATCTACGTCGTCCTCTTGAATTTTATCATTTAGGTCGTCCTCTTGAATTTTATCATTTATGTCGTCCTCTTGAATTTCATCATTTATATCGTCCTCTTGAATTTCATCATTTATATCGTCCTTTTCAACATTTTCAACATCTTCATTGATACATTGCTGCATAAGAAAATAAAATAAAACACATTAACCATAAGTATTTTTGGTCCAAAGGACAATTAAGACATCAACAAGAATTAAACCTCGCACAAATAAAAACTAAACCAATGAGCAAAACACATTGTTTATATTCTTCACATCTCATGGATGTGAATTAATTATGAAGGTTTTTAATGGATGTGAATTTTCATCATCACTATCACCATCAAGATCTATAAGACTCTCATCTTCACCATGATAAATCCATTCAGTGTATCCCTTTACAAATCCTTTACTACATAAATGGTCATACACTACATCTCTTACTTCCCAACTATCATTGCAACATTCAGAACAAGGACACAAAATCTCTTCTTCTTCAACCATTCCTTTGGTGAATGCAATATCCAAAAAAGTAATTTACACCGTCCTTATAACTTTGACTATGTGGAGGTAACTCCACCCAATCCTTCTTTATCATGTTTGGTTTTCTAAAATGAAATAAATTATACATTACTCTTTATCATATAAAGGATGGAAAAACACCATGGTTCATATATCAACGTAGTTTTTACAAATGCATAGTTATTATAAAAATTTCATTTATAATCTAAATATACACTAAACATGCATTCCAATACCAAACATAGAATAAATTGGTGAACTTTTAATCTAAACATGCACAAACATTTCATAGTCTAATATAATATGTATTTGTTGTTTCTTTTCAAACTATATAATATGTATATGTTACCTGAATTCTTTCAACTTGATTCCAACAGTAATAGAAACTAAAATCTTGTCCTTAGTTACAAGCGACTTCGATTTCAACACAACTTCCTTCACTGCAACAACAACAACAAAGCTAGTAAATGAAACGGAGACGTTTCTTTCCCAAACAATGTTGAAACCGATGAAATATCTATTGAGGTTTAACCGAAACAACGACGGTGAATGATCTACAGACAAATAATTAGAAAATGAGAAAATGAAATGCAATTACAATTACAAACTTATTAAACAAAATTTGCAGACTAAGAGGTATAACTTGACCTGTAATTCAACAATTTTATTGAGTTTTTCCGTTTCTACTCAGTCTGATCGGACCGAGTTTTTCTTATCCTACTCGGTCTGATTGTTGTTTTTGCTCATTCACTTATTTATTATCACCGTACTAATCACTTTGTTGTGTCATATCTAATTGATAAATATTAAAAAAAAGTATAATTAATAATTAATTATAAAAGTAATATTGATAAGTTCCAAATATATTTGAGGATTGGACATACGTGTATCAAAATAAATACAACAGATACATTTAATCTAAGTTGAGAAAAATATTTTTCATCGGAGAAAACTCACCTATCCAGCTTTGGTATGAGCGGGACCATGAAGGGCTTTGATAGTGAATTGTCTGAAGTATAATTTAAATTTTACAGTCCTTTAAAGCATGTGCGTCATCCATGAGTACACATCTTCACTTCCAACGCTTCAGGATTTTACCATCATCCTTCTGTTGTGGAGTAGAGCAAATATATATTTTAAAACTATAATTAATGTATGAAAAAGTCATATAAGTAGCAAAAAAAAAGTATAGGAAAGAACCTGTGTCGGTTCGAAAAGTGAATAACACACAAGAAGAACATTAAATGGGGGAGGCAATCCTGCTTTGGATAAGGAGTTTAACTCCTTGCAGTATGTTGCGCGTGCGTGACACATGAAATCAAAAGTTAATCACAGATTCATAACAACCATACCAACCTCTAATTCTAAAGCACAAATACTGTTACCAGAATCAAAACCACAAACAAAGCTTTAAAACATCAGTGGCACTATACACACAATAATGTTCCAATAAACACAAATTCAAAAGCTGCACAAACATTAATCACACAGCAAGCATGTCATTCCACAACAATGAATAATCACCATCACATGAAACAAACAGTCACAATATTGAGAAAACCGTAATGAAATATCAAAATATCTATCCTATCATGGATTCTTTTTCAAATAACACAATAACAAGTAGATGTGGCAATTTAATCCATTACAGAGTGTGAAAGATAATAGATTATAGAAGCATAATCCAAAATGAAGCTGAAGTTACTGTCCAAAAGCAAGTAAATAAATAAAATGGAACTAAAGTATCTGACCTTTTTTCAATATTTACCAGACCTCTCTCCATCATTTCATGACGAAGTTTCTCTGCCTTTTCGGTCTCATTTCTCTTGAGCAGTGCACCAATAATTGTATCAAAAGTTACAGCATCAGGGAGGCAATCATTGGTATCCATTTTTGATAGTAAGAGTGTAGCTTCATCAAAAGAGCCATCTTTACAAAGTGCATTGATCAATATAGTATATGTTCGGACATTTGGAGGACAACCATGCACCAAAAGGTATTGAAGAGCATCTTCTGTAATCTTCAAGAGTTCAATAAATCATCAACTATCGAAACATACATTTACAAGCATAGCACAACAGATTGCACAAACGAGATAACCAGTTAAATGTGAATAACTTACCCCCTCGAGTTTTCTGAGAAGTGCCCGTCACAGGGGTGTCATCAGTGTTTTTAGCCCCATATTCACGTCCTGACTCTGACACATCCATAGCCCCAGTCTGATATAAGCAAGCAAACCAGATTCAGAAAAATACTTGGGCAAAGATTATGAAGCGAACATTAACAAAAACTCATAGATTAATTACAAGTGTATGACTTGAGGTATGAGTGCAAATCCAGAATTATCTTCCAAATGCAGAATTGCATGTACAGTGTAAATAGATTTACAAACTTTCATCGATATGAATACATAAAAACAAACCGCTTTATGGAACAATTGAAGTGCAAAGTGAAGCTCTGATCTAGTGCGAAATGAGAGAGGAAATTTGGATGGAATCCCATCCTCAGAGACGCTACAAGAGAAGTTAAAAAACCGAAAATGAAAAATGAAAAAGAGGGAAAGGTGTAAGAAATTCTCACCATTCTCGGCGGTTGAAGAGCAACTCTTGGATTCTAGGATGCCCAATAAGAAAAATATTCGTTCAGAAATTTTACCGAACACTTGGTGGACATAGCACGAAACACTATGCTAAAAGGATACTTTGTCCTCTGACTACATTTTCTAGTTTCTCCTCATTTTCTACCAAAATTTCCTTTGAAGATGCAAACTGCACTAAAAATATAAAAGTGAAGAGCTAAAGTATTACTTGTACAAGTGAATACTTACTGCAATCATGACACTTTCATGGAATATCAACGGAGATATGAACACCCAAAAGATGTTGTAGGCAAAAGCAGAAGAGAGGAGTACAGTCGCAACCTATTAAATTAGATGAATAAGAAAATGACAATAATTGTAATTGATGACAAACAGAAAAAATTAAGAAAAGGAAGAATGGTCAATTAACTGTAGATATAAGGATTCCATTTAGCTACCTTAATATTGGGTAATTGAGCCAGCTGCAAGACTGTTATCATCAAACAGATTCCCTGTTAAGAACAAAAAATACATTAAGTGAACAGCTATCAGTCAAAGATCAATCACACAGTTACTCATTGGTTTACAGTCTCAAACATGCTAGATAGCAAACAAACTTCCAGTGCAATGCTTCAGAAAGCTCAATAGGAACCAACCAAGATCCCAATGTTGTATTTGGCCCATGTGTGCAGACTCATACAGAGGCATTATTTAAAGATTTGACAATAATAAACTTGACGAGTATGTGTAGGGAAATGGGAATAATGGTCATAAGATTTCCAATTTATAGACTAATGAACAGCGCTCAAGTAATCAGGTTGTTAAAATTGTTAAAACTTCAAAGAACGGTGGATGAGGAACCAGTTGTCAAATCAATTGGAAACTTAATAGATGAGCTATAAAGTGTGTTAAACCATGAATTCCTGTTTTGAAACTTTTAATAGGACATGTTCACATATGAGAACTAGGAAAATCCGACTACAGAAACCATTGCAAACTTCTACTCTAGTTTATCATACAAAGCTTCTAGCTTCCTCTCAACTTCAAATGACAGACAGTATTCACAAACAACATTTAAGAAAGGGAATTGACTTTTGTCTGCTAGGCATCTGAACAAAGTAAGATTCAATTTAGACACTGCGGTGATAACAGAATTTAAAGAACTGTAATGAAGATACTAGAATATGAAACTTACAACCCATTGATTAAAATCCCATAAGTAAACTCATCAAAAAGATACCCTTGGGCTACTAGGTCTTGGTAAAAGTTCAAAGCTTTAAAAATCATCCCATTCATACAAAAACCATTAATAATTGTATTAAAAGTCACCATGTTAGGTTCATAGCCACTCTTAAGAATGGTACCCAATAACGAAAAAGCAAAACCCATATGAGATTGATGACAAAAACAGTTAATCAAGATGCTGAAAGTAGCAATGGAAGGTGAAATTCCCCTAAGTTGAAACTGCGAAAAAAGAGAAATTGCAGTGGGATAATGACCCATCCTCACAATAGCTCCTAAAACCTTGTCAAATTCACAAGTGGGTGGCGGAGAAAGTGCGCGAATCAAGCAATTGAAACGAGTAACAGCAGCATCTACATTATGAAACCCAGAACTTTTTCTACCATAGTGGCGTTGCAAATGACTGAAGAAGCGATAAAGAAACAATGTAGAAGAAGTTAGAATAGGATTAGGAGAGAATTTGGGAATGGCATACCTTGGATTTAGCATCATCAATAGAGTGAGGTGATTTCACACTCGAGATTCGTTCCGTTCCGTTCCTCTCTCGTTTTCTTCTTCAACTGCGGAACGAAAAGCTCTTGTTGTCACTGTGTGTTGCAGCAAGGGTGGTGTGTGGTTTTTCTCTTTAAATCAGAACCATTCTTCATTAAAAAATGATAATAATGCAAGGTGAATAGAAATATGATGCTCCTAGGGTTTATGTTTTGATTCTTTTCAGTCTCCACCTCCAACATCAGCTCATGCTTTGTGACAAGATTTTTGTGTATTTCTATGTTTTTAGAAGAAAAATTCATGTTTAATTGAAATATATATAAGTTTTAGACTATATATATATATATATATATATATATATATATATATATATATATATATATATATATATATATATATATATATATATATATATATATATATATATATATATATATATATATATATATATATATATATATATATATATATATATATATATATATATATATATATAATTTTTTATTTTCTGTTTAATTGAAATTTTTTATTTTTAAATTTCTGTGTTAGAAAAATATTTTTTTATATATATATTAATAATGTTTAGAGAAAAATATTTGTTTTTTAGTGTATAAGATTTGGAGGGAAGATTGCCACCCAAAATTTGATAATTCTAAAAAAATTTATACAACATTTCAGAAATGTAGCCTTTTATTAGAACTAATGTAACAATCTAAAAATGTCTCCAAAAATATTTTAGGGGACAATTGTCAAACATTGCTAAAGAAATAATATTTTAACGCTCTAAAATCGTCCCCAAAAGCAGTTAAGGGCACAATTAACAACCGTTGGCAAAAAAAATAAAAGAGTATCGCTTCATAAACGTCCCCAAAAGTATTTTAGGCGACGATTATCAAGGGTTGCAAACATATTTTTGACAACAATCGTAAATCGTTGCCTATATGAATTTAAGACAACAATTTCTACATGTTACCTAAAAAAGTGTTGCCAGAGACAACAAATGTTGTAGTGGATCCTGCAAACAACTAAAGATTTTTATTGTTTTTAGAAGACTAGCGCTTGTTTACCAATTTTCACGGTAAACAAATTGGCACACCCAGTGGGACCTGTGTTCAATTAATAAATATTTTGTTCCAGTAAAAAGTTTTAAAAATCTTCATCATCCTCTTGTATTTTTCTGTGTTATATGAGACTTAGAAGTGATAAATTAGCCACAAACAACAAGGAAATACCTAAGAGAAAGTACATTAAGAAAATGGAAAACCAAAATCAGTCAGGTAATCAGAATCCTCCTAACAATGATGAAGTACCACCCCCAGTCACTTCGACAGGGGGAATTGTTGCTTCTATGCCTTTTTCAGAGGCTATACCATTTTCAACAAGTTCGACGCCAATGTAGTCGAACACGTACACTGACCCTATTTTGACCTATATAGGACCACATGGTCCACAAGGGACCCCCCTCAAGGGGGAAATACTTTCCATAGGCCTCAAGGGCCGCCTGGTTTTTCCATTCCTCTAAATGGTCGTGAGCGGTCTTATGGCATGCCATCTTCTTTTAGGATGGGTTTACATAGTTCCACTTCAACATACTTAGATCCTGTGATGAGCGTTACTTCGCCATTACAAGGTTCTGGATCTACTTTTAATAATAGGGGTCGAAATGTCCAACCCCAGGTAGAAGGAGTTTCTTCATAAATGCCAAATTTAACAAATCACTCTACAACAGTAACTAGACAGCAAATGGACGAAAATAACCATGAAATGGTCCAAATGCTTACACAAACAATGAATACAATCTTTAACCCTTTGATTCAAAATACCACTCAAGTGAACCAACAAATGGCTGCGCAAATGATGCGTATCGCTGAATTCTTTGGTGTGCCCCAACCCCACCATGTCCTCAAAGGGAATGGTTAGGGAAAATCAAGGGGTAGTCTTTGAAGAAGACCCAACAATTAGCCAAGTTCAACATAATCAAAGAAATGCACGCCAGGCGAATATGGTAAATCAGAGAGGGGTAGTCGAAGTACCTAGAGTTACGAATGTCAAAATACCTAGAGCCAAACATCTTAGGCTAGAACCAAAATTTCTAAGGGAACTAGAACCTAAGGTTATGATGGTAAATAGAAATCAAAATTATGATGAAGTCATATATCAAGTTCGACAAGATAATACGGAAGCAGACAATAATCTAGAAGCCATGGTCGAAAGGATTATGGCTCGAAATGGTATGAATGTTGAACTTCATAGGCCAAGTTACACTTCACCATTGAGTGAATATATCTTACAAATGGATATACCTCCTAGATGGAAAGTCCCCAAATTTACTAAATTTTCTGGGGACACTACTGAGTCAAATGTTGAACATGTGGCTAGGCACCTGATAGAGACATGAGAAATAGCCAGTAACGAAAACCTTAAGATTAAATACTTCCAAAGTTCACTAACGAAGAATGCTTTTAGATGGTTTACAATATTACCAACAAGTTTGATCCATTGTTGGGCTTAGTTGGAAAGGTTGTTCCATGAACAATTTTACATGGGACAGACGAAGATTAGTTTGAAGGAATTGGCAAGTGTTAAGCGTAAATTCACTGAGCCCATAAATGATTATATGAACTAATTTCGTTTGCTCAAAGCCAGATATTTCACTCAGGCGCCTGAGCATGAGTTGGTCGAAGTGGCCGCAGGGGGTCTAGATTATTCCGTTAGGAAGAAATTGGATACCCAACACTTGAGAGACATGGCCCAGTTGGTTGATAGGGTTCATCAGATAGAACTCTTAAGGATTGAAAAGGCTAGAGCAAATAAGAATAACATAAAAGAAAGGATATCGTATGTTGAATTAGATGAAGGTGATCTGGGGTCACATGAAGACTTTTTAGAATTTGAAGAAGGCGAAATAGATCTTGCTGAACTTAAGCAAGGACCCCCTTATTCTTGTAAAGTTTTGCACCTTCGAATGGTAAAAATCCAGTCGAACCTGATAAGGGCGATAAATTCCCCAAAAGAAGTTATACTCTTGGTGCTAAAATATCCCCTTTGGAACAAAGGAAAAAGAAGGGTTTTTGCAAATATCATAATTTTTTGGGCCATAAAACATCTCAATATTTTCTTTTCAGGGATCTCGTTCAAAATGCAACCAAAGAGGGAAGGCTCAAATTTGGGAAGAAATCAAAACCCCATATGAAGGTTGATGCTCGCCCCCTTTATGTAGCTGAGGCCCATTATGTTGAACCAACTTCGATCAACATGGTAGCAGTCACTGAAGATTGCACCAAAGAGGTGGTCATGGCTAAAGTTGAAGGTTTCACAAAGAAAAGCATTGATGGTAGGTTTACATCATATCGAAGGCTACTGAAGGCCTAATGGTAGAAACTACTGATGGTTTCATGCACATTGACAACACGACTCAAGCTACTGAGGACCTTGTTGCCAAATTACGTGATATGGGCATCACTGATGACGCACGTGTCGAAGTAAATATGGTTGAAGCTTCACAAAAGACTGAGATGGAAGTGGATGAAGAGGCAAGGATATGGAAGGAATGTAACCAAGTGGCATATCCTAAGAAAATTGAAAGTTTGTTAGAATTTTTCCAGAGGTGCCAGAGGAAAAAGTCTGAGGTCATGTTGTTCCCCATATGCATTTCAATCTTTAATAAAAAAGCTGCTGAAAACATTGAAGGCTATCGAAGGATCAAAAAAAGGAGGAATCAGAAAAATGGAAATGACAGGTTTGCCTTTGATAAGAGGGGAATTCTAAGAAACCAGAACCAAGGAGGACAGGGGTTTCGTGTGAATAACCAGTCTTCTTTCAAACCAACTGCTGAAGTCCCCAAAGGGAAATGGGCGAAGCATGCTCATAGGTGGGACCAAGACCAGGCTAAGTGGAAGAACTTCGAAGTTGGGAGAGGATCTTTGATGGAATATCAAAAGGAATTTTAAGTTACTAGGTAACATGTGTGTGATCGATGGAAATAGAACTGACTGTTTTTAGCTGGATCGCGTATGTCGCGGTAAGCAAGAGTCGCCACCGTCTTTTATGTTCTCCAACAAGGAAAGGAAAAAAGCACAGCAAAATTCCTTTTCGAGATGTTTCTCGGTTCGGGAGGTAGATTATAGAAAGGGAAGGTGTTAGCACCCTTTCTATCCGTGGTTATCCACGGGCTCTTAGGTACTTGCTCTTATGTTTTCAAAATTTGTTTGCTTTTCAAATGTGAGTGGGTTTGAAAAAAGTTCCGTTTTTGAAAGATTTCTAAGTGACTCTTGTATCTGTCCTCAAGAGTGTATGAAAAATTTGTTTGAAAACTTTTGAAAGTGTCAGTGTGAAAAGATTGTTTTATTTGTTTTTTAGAGAGCAAGTACCCATGAGTCATCTACCTACCCTAAGGAATTAGGCTGTGTAAGAGTCCTTAAGATAGTGTCATCCCATCATTGAGAGGTATGTAGCACCACCGTTGGAGGTGTTCAGGTCAATTCGATTGTTAGGGACATTGTGGTCACCGAAGCAATAGTAGGACACCTTAGAAGTAACCCTAATGTCCTAGATCCTTTTTAATCAGAGGCAACCGTTTCGAGGCAACTGGATCTTAGACATAAGGGCGACCGCTAAAACACCCTATACTTGACGACCACTTTCGAGGCAACGAGTGAGGCGTACCCTAGAAGTGGCGTGTGCATTGTGTGTTGTTTTCATGTTAACATTTATCTTGGATCATGCAATTGTGAGCTACGAGTTGTTTTTAATTATCATACATTCTTTCATGCAATTTAGCAGTTAGGAGTGCGGAAAATAAAATACGGAAAGGTAAAAGCTACGCTATTACAAGGCGCGGGTCTATACATCGCCAAAAAACAAAGACCCGTTTTTGATAAAGTGCAGAAAGTAAAGAAAGCAATAAGCCTAATTACTATTACATTCCGGAAACAGTTACATAATAATCAGATAAAAAATAATGTGCAAATAGAAATTAAACTGGACGTCCTTAGGGTTTTGACCCTTTTGAGAAATTACGAGCTTTTTTGTCCTTTGCTTTAAATTAAAATTAAACCTAATTATTTAATTAATTATTTACAAGAAAGATGTTTTTTATGTTTTTCTGTATTTAATGAAAATAAAATAAATTAAAAGTCAAAAGAAAACCCTAGTTCTAAGTTTATTTTAATTATTATAAAAATGTTAAAGTTAAGCTAATTTAAACTAATTACTTAATTTACATGTTATTTACAAAAATAATAGTAACTAATAATGATGATAATTAATTAATTAAGAAAATATGAATAAAAATGTTAAAAAACCTAATTCTATATGATTTTTATTTATTAAGAAAAAGGTTAAAATTAAACCTAAATTAAACTAAGTTAATTGTTAGCATTTATTTACAAAAATAAGTTAATGATGAAATTAATAAATAATTAAAATATATTTACAATTTTTGATTTCTGGTTTTATTAGGAAAAATTAATTTGTGAATTAATAATAATAATAATAATTAAAGGAATTAAAAGAAAAGAAAATAAAACAAAATAGCAAACCAAGGGGGTATGTTGACCCATATGGAGGTGTACTGAAACAATCTTGGCCCATTAACACAAGCCCTTTATTGACTCCTGGGGATTGGCTATGCATGCGTTGACTGGAACACACCATGGTCTTCATCTTCTGATCATTGGATGTACCTTTGTGGCCACTTGGCGTGCTATTGCTGGGAGTGCATGGTGGAGTATTGGACATATGCTGCATTGGAACACGTTATGAAAAATAGAAACAAGAGTTTGGGGGACCTGGGAATCGAACCCAGGTCCCAGTGATGAACAAACACGTCACCAACCACTCCACCATCTGCGTATGTTTGTAAACATATTGACAAATAAATATAATATTAAGGAACCAAACAGTTATGCCACAAAACAAAACGCGCGCCAATCATTTGAATCACCCGGTCATGTTCATCCACGTAATGTCTTCTTCATCTTTTCCTGCAAAACAAAGAACAAGTAGCGGGGGTTTTTAACCCCCACTAACTACAATAACGAAAAATAACGATTAGAGCTAGGGTTAATATAAATTGAGCGCGAGGGTTGGGTTGAATTCGTCTGGCCTTGACGAATTCAACCATTCTTGTCTCAAGGTCCAATTTTTCCTTATGTGAAAAGCCCTAAATTTCAAGCTTCTAAACCTTAGATATCTCCAATGGTGGATTTCGATTCAGAATGCTATAACCAAATTGGTTTATACCAATAGCTTCAGAAGGTTCCTGTTAACATAAATCAACCAAGAAAATGGATTAAAAGCACATGAATTATGATATGCAATTTTGGAAAATAATGCAAACCGAGTGACTTGGTGTGGACGATTCTGATGGTGTTAGGGCTTGTTCTTGAGTGCAATAGGTTCCTGGAGACTCAAGCAAGGTGTGTGAATCAAAAAGAGGCTTTGAATTGCGCTGCAAATAAGAATTCAGTTTCACACTTTTCTTGAATTTTTAGAGTTTGATTATGGTGTTTCAGCAGCAGTTTCACGTGTCTCAGAATAGGGTTTGCTTCAGCCTCTTTATGTGAAGAGAATTAGGTCAATTTTAAGCCCAACAATCCATTGCATTCATGTTTCATTATGTGATTGCCAATCAAATATTTTTTAATCTTTTTCTTTGATAAAACCTTGCCAATCATGGAGATTTTGATGTCTTTGAGGTGCACACGAATTTCCAGCTTGCCCTGATCTCATTTGCCTTATAAAAAGATTTGAAAACCATGTTTTGATATTTTCCTATAATTAAATTAATTAAATGAATTATTAATCAATTAAAAATACAAATAATTAATAAAAAATGAGAAAATAAATCAAATTAATCTTAATGGGTCGTGCATAAGCCTTGGGTAAAGATTCAAGAAGGAATTTGAGGCCCATTAGCAAAAATGAAGTGTTTTAGGCAAAGTTGACTTTTGCAAATTCACAAAAATTTCCCAACTTCATCAATGCATATCTTGCTCAATTGTGAAGCTATGAACATGTTCTTGGACATTTTGGAAAGGTCTTGAAGTCCTCTAACCAATGTCTTTGGTCCCATGTCATTTTGATTTACCAATCTTAAGTTATGGTCTTTGACTTGAAGTGCCCTTTTGTTGACTTTTGAAAATGACCTATAATGTAGAAATTGATAACTTTTTGTGAGAGCATTTCTTGGACTTGGAATGTGAAGATGAGTTGTAGGAAATGTCATCCCCTTCAAAATGAGCATTGGATGGGATTTTTATGATGAACCATGAAAAAGTAATGCCCTGGTCAATTTGCAGTTGACTTTTCAGCTGTCCTAAAATAGAAACTTTTTGCATCTTGATGATTTCTGAGCCATGCTTGAGGAATCATGATCAAGAATTGATCAAATGATTATTGTGGCTTAAAATAAGATGTTGACCAAATTTTTTGACTTTTGACTGTCAAATGACCATTTTACCCCTGCAGTTGACTGTGAAGCAATTAGGGTTTTTGACTGTGCAACTTGACCTTGTGAGTCTTGAAACTTGACATATGGATGCTTGACAATGTATATAGGCATATGGGACTTGATTGGACCCTTGGAAACCTCCACTTCCTTTGCAAGAACCAAAACCCTAATTTTGACTGTGTTAGGAGGGTGTTTGCACTGTGCAATCCTTAATCCATTTGAAGCTTGATCTTGCAAAATCTTGAAGAATATGGGAGGGAAAATTTTGGGGTACAACAGTTGCCCCTGTTCAATCTTCTTAGACCTGAGGATGTAGATTGGCTTGCGTGCCTTTCGTGATCCGAAGGTGGAAGATGATTGAACACTAAAGTGCCCAGAAATTTGCACTCACATAGTAGAATATTAGTAGTGTGATGGCAGGAATGGGCTTACAAATGCCATTTGGAGAGATGATCGATAGGAGGATGGGCTTATAGATGCCATCTAGGTGTCGATCGCGTAAGAGATTCCTTAGCGAGAACTTGCGTACCTGAGAAAGAAAAATAATTACCTGGCCTGTTACAGGGGTTGATCTTCAAACTCTTTATGTAGATATGCCATGGCTGGATACAAGTATCGAATCTCTAAACTCTTCATGTAGATATTCTATGGCTGGATACAGGTATCGAGTCTACAATCAGTTACTCACAGATGTGCCGTGGCTAGATACAGGAATCGAATCTGGAATCAGTCGTCAATAGATATGCCCTGGCTGGATACATGAGTCAAATCTTCAAACTCTTCAGACGTGCCCTGGCTGGATACAGGAATCAAGTCCGGAATTAGTCGTCAACAGATATGCCCTGGCTGGATACAGGAGTCGAATCTTCAAACTCTTCAGACGTGCCCTGGCTGGATACAGGAATCGAGTCCGGAATTAGTCGTCAACAGATATGCCCTGGCTGGATACAGGAATCGAATCTTCAAACTCTTCAGACGTGCCCTGGCTGGATACAAGAATCGAGTCCGGAATTAGTCGTCAACAGATATACCCTGGCTGGATACAGGAATCGAATCTTCAAACTCTTCAGACGTGCCCTGGCTGGATACAGGAATCGAGTCCGGAATTAGTCGTCAACAGATATACCCTGGCTAGATACAAGAATCAAATCTTCAAACTCTTCAGACGTGCCCTAACTGGATACAGGAATCGAGTCTGGAATTAGTCGTCAACAGATATGCCATGGCTGGATACAGGAATCGAATCTTCAAACTCTTCAGACGTGCCATGGCTGGATACAGGAATCGAGTCCGGAATTAGTCGTCAACAGATATGCCCTGGCTGGATACAGGAATCGAATCTTCAAACTCTTCAGACGTGCCCTGGCTGGATACAGGAATCGAGTCTGAAATTAGTCGTCAACAGATATGCCCTGGCTAGATACAGGAATCGAATCTTCAAACTCTTCAGACGTGCCCTGGCTGGATACAGGAATCGAGTCCGGAATTACGACAGTTGATAGTAATCATCTTTGTATTGACCTTTTCCCTGAAAAGGCAAAACATTAGTTGTATGCAATGTCATGATGTATGAAGTGCGTGATGTTCTCAAAATAAATGAGATTGTATGTTCATGATGCGTATGTGCATGCTATAATGTATGAAGACGTGATGTTTATGAATGTATTTTTCGTCTAGGAAAATAAATCCTTGATGGATGCCGGGAAGTCAAATCCTGGGCTGATGTTTGAAGAGGAGAGTTCTTCGTTTCCGCTGGGGATGATGGTCGCGAGAATAAACCGGTAGGAGAAGATGACTCCGTTGGGGAATAAACTTGTTGAAGATATTATTCTGCGGGGAATTACTCTGTGGGGAAGAGATACTTCGCTGAGATTTTGATGATAAGTCCGCTGGGGATTCCTTTGATAAGTTCTGTTGGACTTGAAGAACTCCGCTGGTGGATAGGAAGAGCTTCGCCGAGGACGATCTTTCCGTTGCAATTAGCTGAGGATACCCAGTTATAGGCTCTGGTGGGGAATAACCTCTGAATAAAGTCGGGGAAACGCGCTCGTATCCTGTAGGTGATAAGCTTCCAGAATCTACTGGGGATAAGCTTCCTACTGGGGAGATTGATTCAACTTTCCTGGGGAGACTTTGGACTGCATTGGGGAAATGGCTCCACTGGGATGTCTGGTATTCCGCCGGGGAACAATCTTAGATTAAGACTGTCGGGGATGCTTGTAGAGGAATATCTGTATGCTCTGCTGGGGAATATTGAGATTTTCTGGGGATATCCAACTTCCTTAAGGCTGACAGTAGACTAACTCTGCTTGGGGAGAGTGTTGTTGACTTGCTGGAGATGCTGTGCCTTTTTAGGACTGATGGGAGACCAACTCTGCTTGAGGATAGTACTGCTGAATCTTGTCTTACTCTACGGGGAGCGAAGGTATCTTGGTCACATTCTTCAGCCGAACTTACCTTGGTACCTTGGTGGAC
Source organism: Vicia faba (assembly GCA_948472305.1). Classification (NCBI taxonomy): domain Eukaryota; kingdom Viridiplantae; phylum Streptophyta; class Magnoliopsida; order Fabales; family Fabaceae; genus Vicia; species Vicia faba. The sequence goes on from OX451740.1 coordinate 74,070,121, forward strand.
AGAGCAACTAGATCGCTTAGACAACTCATTATTGCCCCTGTTTCTTATGTCACCTGTAATTAGTCCTTTGTTTCGTATGCAGATATTTATGAGTTAGCAATTAATGTCAAATGCATATATCAAAAATGAACATTGGACGTTCTTTGCAAAACAAAACAGAAAAAGGAAAAACAGTTGGCAATTTGTCTGAAAAGTGAATTTGTATTGATTTTTTGAATTTGCCTGTAAATAGGCGTTTATGTACAAGAGGCTGACGTCCTAGTAAGAGAATGCCGCCGAATAACATAGAGTTTTATACAATTTTGTGAAAAGGAAAACAAAACAGCTATGTGAAAAGAATAATCCCACTGGGTTCCAACTCTACTATCGCCTTTATATCTTCAAGCGTCTCATCACTTGGCTGCTTAGTTGAAGATGAAGCTGACTGATCGATGCCGTCTGAACCTGATAGTTGATACCGGATTCTGGATATAAGGTGATTCAATGAGACATAGTATTACGCTTTAATCCCTAACTTTTGCCTGGACCGCCCTTTCGGGTTTTCAGTCCACCGGGATACCCATTTTTGCCCAAGCCGCCTTTTCAGGTTTTCGACTTGCCGGGTATACATATTTTTTCATTTTTCATCCCTTATTTTTGCCCGAACTCTTTTGGTTCACCGGGAAGCCCTTATTTTTGCCTAGGTGTATCAACCTAGCGGGTCTTTTATTCATGCGTAGTATCTTTTTACTATGTCTGCATTGGCGGGGTGAGGAAGGTCGTCACCATCCATGGTGGTTAAAATCATAGCTCCTCTTGAGAAGATATGTTTAACCACAAATGGCCCTTCGTATGTGAGGGTCCATTTTCCCCTGGGATCACTTTGAGGTAGGATGATGCGCTTGATTACCAGGTCCCCAACTTGATACTCTTGTGGTCTGACTTTCTTGTTAAATGCCCTGATCATCCGTTTTTGATACGTTTGACCATGACAAATAGAAGTGAGTCTTTTTTCGTCAATTAGGTTTAATTGATCAAGTCGAGTCTGGATCCAGTCATCTTCGCTCAAACCTGCATCCTTCATTATCCGGAGAGAGGGTATCTGGACTTCAATCGGCAAGACTGCCTCCATGCCATAGACCAAGGACAAGGGAGTTGCCCTGGTTGACGTTCTTGCTGAGGTACGGTACCCATGAAGAGCAAACGGTAACATCTCTTGCCAATCTTTATAGGTCATTGTCATCTTCTGCACAATCTTTTTGATATTCTTATTAGCTGCCTCTACAGCCCCATTCATCTTCGGCCGATAAGGAGAAGAGTTGTGGTGCTGTATCTTGAATTGCTCGTAGAGCTCAGTGATCATCTTATTATTGAGATTGGTACCATTGTCCGTAATGATCCTCTCAGGGACACCGTAGCGACAAATCAGGTTATGTCGAATGAATCGTGCCACGATGTTCTTGGTTACGATAGCGTAGGAAGCTGCTTCAACCCACTTTGTAAAGTAATCGATCGTCACCAGGATGAAGCGATGCGCGTTGGATGCCGTAGGTTTAATCTCACCGATCATATCAATGCCCCACATTGCAAAAGGCCAAGCTGCTGTCAAGACATTCAGAGGGACTGGAGGAACGTGCACCTTATCAGCATAGATCTGGCACTTATGACATGTCCGAGAATGTTGGTAACAGTCGGCTTCCATTGTGGACCAGAAATATCCTGCCCGAAGGATTTTCTTTGCCATGGTGTGTCCACTGGAATGCGTTCCGAAGGTACCTTCATGCAGTTCTGCCATGATCTTTTCTGCTTCAGTCTTATCCACACAACGCAGTAAGGTTGAATCATGGTTTCGTTTGTAGAGAATGCCATTGCTGAGGAAGAAATTTGCAGCAAACCTTCTCAGAAACTTCTTGTCATTGACAGATGCACCCTCTGGGTATTCTTGAGCTTCCAAGTACCTCTTCACCTCATGATACCAGGGTTTTTCAGTTACCACCTCAGCCTCAAGATCACAGCAATATGCAGGTTCGTCCAATTTCCAAATAATGATCCGGGGAGCTTCGTAGTCCCATTTGACTTTGAACAAATAAGACATCGTAGCCAGCGCGTCCGCCAACTGACTCTCCTCTCTTGGGAAGTGTTCAAAAGTTATCTCCGTGAAGTGGGGGATCAATGTCAACACACATTCTTTGTAAGGAATAAGGTTTGGGTGTTTCGTATCCCACTCGCCTTTGATCTGATTGATGACGAGAGCGGAATCTCCGAAGACACTCAGAAACTTGATCCTTAAGTCAATTGCAGCTTGCAGACCCATGATGCATGCCTCATACTCCGCCATATTGTTGGTGCAGTTGAAACATAGCCGGGCAGTAAGTGGAGTATGAGTGCCTTTTGGGGATATGATCACAACGCCGATACCGTTACCCAAAGCGTTAGAGGCTCCATCAAAGTGCATAGACCATCGGGATCCTTCCTCAGGTCCTTCATCCGGTCCAGGTACTTCACAATCAGTCACTACCATGATGTTCTCGTCGGGAAATTCAAAGTTCATTGACTGGTAGTCGTCCACTGCCTGGTGTGCCAAATGGTCTGCCAATACACTTCCCTTGATGGTTTTCAGAGTCGTGTACTGGATGTCATATTCTGTCAAGATCATCTGCCATCTTGCTATTCTTCCGGACAAGGCGGGCTTTTCAAATATGTACTTGATTGGATCCATTTTTGAAATCAACAGAGTAGTGTGAGTCAGCATATACTGTCTCAGCCGGCGAGCAGCCCATACCAAAGCGCAACAAGTTTTCTCAAGCAGTGAGTATCGGGTCTCACAGTCGGTAAACTTTTTGCTAAGGTAATAAATGGCATGCTCTTTTCGGCCAGACTCGTCATGCTGCCCCAGCACACACCCCATTGAGCTGTCAAGTACTGTCAAGTATAATATTAGAGGTCTCCCTTCAACCAGTGGCATAAGAATGGGTAGTTCTTGGAGATACTCTTTGATTCTGTCGAAAGCGGCCTGACATTCATCGTTCCAACGTACTACTTGATCTTTCTTCAGTAGCTTGAAGATTGGTTCACAAGTAGAAGTTAGATGTGACATGAATCGGGCAATATAATTCAGACGTCCTAGAAAGCCTCTGACTTCTTTCTGTCTTGGGAACTGGCATCTCTTGTATGGCTTTAACCTTGGCAGGGTCCACTTGAATACCTTTGTCGCTCACGACGAAGCCTAGCAACTTTCCAGATCTTACCCCAAATGTGCATTTGTTTGGATTCAATCTTAGCTTGTACAACTTCAGACGGTCAAACAGCTTCTGCAGATGGTCAAGGTGTTCCTCCTCAGTTTGAGACCTTGCAATCATATCGTCGACATATACTTCTATCTCATGATGGATCATGTCATGAAATAAAGCGACCATGGCACGTTGGTAGGTTGCCCCAGCATTTTTCAACCCAAAAGGCATGACCTTGTAACAGAAAGTGCCCCACTGAGTAACAAAGGTAGTCTTTTCCATATCTTCAGGAGCCATCTTGATCTGATTATAACTTGAAAAGCCGTCCATGAAGGAGAACACCTTGTGCTGAGCAGTGTTGTCAACCAGAACGTCGATGTGAGGCAGGGGGAAGTCATCCTTGGGGCTCTCCCTATTCAGATCCATGTAATCAACACACATTCGGACCTTACCATCTTTCTTCGGCACCAGAACCATGTTGGCGACCCACCGAGGGTAAGAAGTCACTGCTAGAAACCCGACATCAAATTGTTTCATAACCTCAACTTTGATCTTCTCGGACATCTCTGGACGCATACGGCGGACCTTCTGTTTAACCGGAGGGCAGTCTTCCTTGGTAGACAGGTGATGAACCACAATGTCGGTGTCCACCCAGCATGTCTTCGTAGGACCAGGCAAAGATTTCCACATAATCATGCAACATCTGAATCAACCGTTGTTTCACACTGAGCTCTAGGTTGGCACCAATCTTGTCTTCCTTTCTGTCTGCCTCAGTACCCAGATTTACCGTTTCCACCGGCTCTTCATGTGGCTGAATGGCCCTCTCTTCCTGGAGTAGCAGTCTTGCAAGCTCACTAGGCACTTCGCAGTCATCTTCACCTTCGTCTTCGGCTAAGTTGATCGGATTTTCGAAGTCATAACTGGCAGTAGCAGAGTCGTTACCAGTGAGATCCATAGTGGATTGAAACCTGTATAGGTGAGTGTGTGTAAATATAGCTGTTTTGTAATACATAAAGAAAGAAAGGGAGCACAAGATTCGAAATGCGAAAAACGTCCAATGTTTTTATTCATGATATATGGAAATGACAAGTAATAAGCCCTCACAAATGAAGCCACGGTGCCCCGGGTAAGACACCGGACCGTAAAGTTTCGAATTATTGTTCGTTACAAATTTAAAAACAAAGGGGTTCATTACTGAGTAACAACAGTAACAGGTATGAAATCTTTGGCAGTCCAATTGTTCAGTCCACCGTCCGTTGTTGGGTAGATCCAGCTGTCAAATTCAGATTCCTCCGCATCGCCTTCAATAGCATTCACTCCCGGGTTGGTGATGAATACGGGAGGTCTTCCAATCCTTGCTTTACGTACAGCCCTCTGAGCCTCTGTAGTGAAACCCAGCCCAAACTTGTCAGTCTTCGGAGTAAAATCAGGAAGTTTGCCCCAGTTTGCACACTCACCTTTCTCAACCACAGCCCGGGCATCCTTCAAGGAAGCCATCTTCAAAGGAGAACTATCTTCAGTCACAGTCTCTGTTGCTGCCAATGTCGGAGGCACCTCTTCAAAGTGTTGAAAGGGGGTCTCAATGAACTCCCCGTCCATCTCTATATACCGGAAGGAGTTAAGATGGCTAACCATGTATTCTTCCTCCCCCTGAACTGTAACAATTTTCCCTCTGACCGGGTACTTGAGTTTTTGATGTAGAGTGGAGGTCACATCTCCAGCCTTGTGGATCCAAGGGCGACCCAGTAAACAAGAATAGGATGGTCGGATGTCCATCACATAGAATGTTGAGTCAAAGACTTGAGAACCAACCCAGATTGGAATATCAACTTCACCATGTACCATCCTCTTCGACCCGTCAAAGGCTCGGACAATAATGTTACTAGGCTTCAACTCCAAACCCTCACAATCCAACCTGTCTAAGGCCTTCTTGGGCAATACGTTCAGTGAAGAACCGGTGTCTACCAACACGTGGGCAAGAGTAGTGCCCCTGCATTCAATGGAGACATGCAGGGAATCGTTGTGGTTCTTTCCCTTGGCGGTCAGATCAGCGTCAGAGAAACCCAGACCATTATCAGCAGTTAAGTTGGCCACACAATCAGTAAATTGATCAGCAGACGTTTCTTGTGGCACATGGGTCGTCTTCAGGAAGGAAATCAGGGCCTTGGCATGGGCCTCTGAACATAACAGCAGTGATAGCATAGAGATCTTAGAGGGGGTGTGCCCCAACTGTTCAACGACGTTGAAATCACTCTTCTTGATAATCTTAAGGATTTCTTCCATCTCTTGCTGTGAAGCTTCAACATTAACAGTCTTCGGTGCCTCCATCTGGGCAGGCACATCAGCAATCCCTTTGCCCCGAGTGTCAGATGACTCGGCAGCAGGGGTAGAAACATGATCAGGAGGGGAAACAGGCACACTGGCAGGTGTGATAACAAGAGGCCTCTGAATAGCAGGAGGTGCAATATCAGGCGAGAAGAGCCTGCCACTGCGAGTAACTTTAGCAGGACCGGTGATGTTACTGATGCCGGTACTAGTATTGAATTCTTGTTTTACTCCGAGCACATACACATCTGCCCCATAGTGCCACGTGACAGCCTTGTCAGATTTATAGGGGAGGGGCCCCGGAACGGTAATGATGATAGGTGCAACAAACATGATTTTGACGGGCTTCCTCGGGGGAGCCTTGGTAGGATTGTTGAAAATGGTGACAACAGATACTTCTTCAGTAGGGACAATAGGAACAACGGTCTTCTTGAACAAGATCTCTTTGCTATCCATCAGGTTTTGGACGCCTGACTTCAACAACAGACAACCAGCAGGTGAAACAGCACATAGAAGGCAACCCTTGCTACATCCCGGAAATAAACCGGCTAGCAACAGGTTCCTTTTGACGGTCAACAATGGAGTAACAATCTCATCCACAGAGACTACATACAGGTCTTCCTCAATAGCATTTACTCTATGCTGGGGCATAGGAGCAGTCACAACGTTGGGCCTTTCGGGTGCCTCAAACTGTATTTCCTTGGCATCGATAAGGTCCTGGACCTTATTCCTCAGGGCCCAACAATCATCAGTAGAATGCCCCAGGCTGTCAGAGTGATAAGCACAGCAGGCGTTGGGATTGTACTTCGGAGAGGTTGTGTTTACCACCTTCGGAGCTTCTATGACAGTTACCAAGTTGGTTGATAGTAGTTGCGGCAAGATCTGCGACAAGGTCATACTAAGCCGAGTGTATTCTCTTCTGGGTCTCTCACCCCTTGGTTGGTTAGGTTTCCGAGGAGCGGCAGCAGGCTTTGAAATCACCACCGCGTTGACAGCTTGGCGGCGTTCTGGTTTATTTTGTCTTCTGGGACTATACACAACACTGGCTTCCTTCTTGAAAGGCTTCTTTTCAGAACTTGAGGACGCACCTTTCTGTATCTTCCCCGATTTCATACCAGCTTCTATCCTCTCACCAGTCAGAATAAGGTCTGTAAACCCTGCAGAAGAATTGCCAATCAGGTGGTTGAAGAACGACCCAGACAGGGTCCCCAAGAACATGTCCACGAGTTCACGGTCGGTCAACGGTGGCTGCACCCTGCCAGCCAGGTCCCTCCACTTTTGCGCGTACTCTTTAAAACCTTCTCCCGATCCTAGCGACATACCCTGGAGTTGGGTACGTGTAGGAGCGAGGTCGGCATTGTACTGATACTACTTATAAAAAGCAGTAGCCAAGTCCTCCCAGTTTCGAATACTGGCTCCGTCCAGCTGATAGAACCACTCGAGTTGAGCCCCTGAAAGGTTATCCTGGAAGAAATGGATCCATAAGTTCTTGTCCACAGTATACGGTTGGATCTTCCGCACATAAGATCTGAGATGTAGCTTAGGGTAGGAAGCCCCATCATACTTCGCAAAAGATGGTGCCTTGAACTTGTGTGGGATCACCACCCCAGAAGATAAACCCAGATCTCCAAAATCCAACCCAAAAACCTGTTGAATTTCCATGGCACTCAGACGATCCTCTAACTGCTTGTACCTGTCTTCAGCGGGAGGGTACTGCTCTTTATTGAAATCAGTCTCGTTGTCAGAGACCACAGGACTAGGAACCCTTCCCCCTTGGGGACTGCCTTTGCCTACAGAGGAAGCAGCTTGGTCAGCCTCATTTTGCAGTGTATTGCCAAACCTCCGTCCAGTGTTGAATAGTACAGTTCTCTTCTTCTTCTTCTTTACCAGCAGAGCCTTCAATTCCTCTTGACCTTGGGCTAAACTCATGACCAACTCTTGGAACTGGGCGTTCTGGGCCTGTAGGGCCTTGATGGATTGCTCAGTAGATGATTCAGGATTCATGATGATTGCTGAAATAAATAGCGAAGAACATTAAGCAACCTGAAAAGAAGAGTACCTGTGATGCATATGATGAATGGAATGCGTATGTTTTCAAAGACAATCGGGATTCAACTTTGTAAACAAAAAGGAAGCACACTTTATTAGATTCAACTTTGAAATTTAAATTGTTCAACAGATTGCCCTTAGGCGTTACATAAAAATGGAAATACTGAAAAGGGAAATAAAAACTGTAAAAGAACATCCAAAGCTCATCAGTGATCCCATGGTCTCTTTTTCTCAGTACGAATGTAGTCATTCAAGGTCCGCTCGTTCTCCAACTGCTTTGTCAACTTCTGGATCTTCAATTCCTGCTCGTTGAACTTTTCCCGATAAGAATCCCGTTCTTCTTATAGTTGCACCCAAGACCTCTTTAGTGTATCAACATCAGTAGGTATCTGAGGAGGGAGAACAGTTGGAGGAACCCCGTCTCTATCAGGAAATTCAAGAATGATGGGTCTGACAGCTTCGTATGGCATACCTAACTTCTGAGCACGGATGCGGACCCATCTGTAGTAGGATTCCATAGGTAGAGAAGTCTTCGGTCCCAACTCTTGTGGGTCAGCTTTGTGAATTATGTCCCAAGCCTTGATGAATCTACGACGCAGCTCGTCACTATCTACCTGAAACTCAAAACTGATGTGAGGCACCAACATCTCATGAGGCCCTGCTCTTCTGGCTCTTCCAAACTGACGGAGAGCTAGACATGGATTATAAGAGATTCCTCCTTGGGTACCAATCAAAGGAACATTAGGATATTCTCCGCAACGATCAATAACAGCTACCTCATCCAAACCTCTGAGAGTCCAAATGATGCCATTATCAGTGAGAGACATTAACCTATGAGCCCAGCCTCTTCCTTCTTTGTTCTTCAGCACGAACTTAGGGAGGTGAGAAATAAACCACCTCACTAACAAAGGAGTACAACACCACAGAGTTCCTCGTCTTCGGGCAGTACGAGCATAGAGTTGTTGCAGGATATCACCCAAGAGAGTGGGCACAGGGTTCCGAGACATGAAGATCCTTATGGCATTGACGTTAATGAAGTTATCAGGATTAGGAAACAGAACTAGACCATAAATAAAGAGAGCCAGAATGTCTTCATACGCCCTGAAGTCTAAGTCATTCCAGAAACTGTTAGCTTTACCAATCAGAAACTTGGCCAAGAAACCCTTAACTCTGCTTCTAGTCACCCAGTTATCCATTACCTCCTTGTTGGTCAAGGGAAGGGCTGCAGCAATCTCCTCAAGCCTAAGAGTCTTTTCCCAACTAGTGAAGGGAGTCTGATCCAAGATAGGGATACCAAGCAAATCAGAGAATTCTTCCAGGGTAGGGACCAGCTGGAAGTCTTGAAAGGTGAAGCAATTATACAAGGGATCATAAAACTGGGTCAAGACACTCATCAGTTGTTGGTCCCACTTCGCAGGGACTAAACCGAGAAGAGAACCATGCCTCTGGATGAAGGAAGTGGTGTTTGGAATTCTGCTAACCAATTCTTCAAGCAAATCAGGTGGGTGAACAAAGTTGAGCCGGATAGTGTTCCTTCGCACAAGCATCATGATATCCTATAAAACAGAGCAAAGATGAAACCCTCTTGTCTTTGAAATGGGTCAGTCCTTATGCAGGATGCATGCAATGTCTATGATGGTATGATGTCATGATAAAGCACACCACAAGTATTCACAAAGGCAAACATGATAAGGCACACAAGTCACACAAGACAACCCTTAGAGTTTAGGCCAGCATGAAGTTCAGGTACTACCCTCTTTCAGTTTGTTGGTTAAGACATGTCCTATCAAAAGTAACCGGGTTCTAGAGGATCCCAATATCACTGACTACCCTCAATCGGTCATAACTCCAGCGTCACAATCTTTTCTTGCAGCCAGAACCATCGCGAGAGTTTAGCCTCAATGGGTGTAGCATACTGCTACTGTTCTATGGCCAAGTTGGGTCAAATTAGGGTTCTAAGGTCGGTTGGTGATTAATGACTCCTTAGAAGACCCATATTCTCCTCGTTGCAACACAAGGGATATCAGTACAGACCAAGGTGCCACACCAACGTAGCCACTGCTTCACCCGTGTCGGTCTACGCCGGACAGGTCCCTCACAGCTTATGCTACCTAAAAGGGTATCCCCAGATCCGGGTTAGGATCTATGAAACTCCAAGACAATGCCCACAATAATAAAGCAAGCAAAACATTCAATTGAAAACATAAGTATGATCTATCCTAAGGTACACCTCACTTTAAAGTATCCCCAGCAGAGTCGCCAGTTCTGTGATCGGTGGAAATAGAACTGACTGTTTTTAGCTGGATCGCGTATGTCGCGGTAAGCAAGAGTCGCCATCGTCTTTTATATTCTCCAACAAGGAAAGGACAAAAGCACAACAAAATTCCTTTTCGAGATGTTTCTCGGTTCGGGAGGTAGATTATAGAAAGGGAAGGTGTTAGCACCCTTTCTATCCGTGGTTATCCACGGACTCTTAGGTACTTGCTCTTATGTTTTCAAAATTTGTTTGCTTTTCAAATATGAGTGGGTTTGAAAAAAGTTTCGTTTTTGAAAGATTTCTAAGTGACTCTTGTATCTGTCCTCAAGAGTGTATGAAAAATTTGTTTGAAAACTTTTGAAAGTGTCAGTGTGAAAAGATTGTTTTATTTGTTTTTTAGAGAGCAAGTACCCATGAGTCATCTACCTACCCTAAGCAATTAGGCTGTGTAAGAGTCCTTAAGATAGTGCCATCCCACCATTGAGAGGTAGGTAGCACCACCGTTGGAGGTGTTCGGGTCAATTCGATTGTTAGGGACATTGTGGTCACCGAAGCAATAGTAGGACACCTTAGAAGTAACCCTAATATCCTAGATCCTTTTGAATCCGAGGTAACCGTTTCGAGGCAACTGGATCTTAGACATAAGGGCGACCGCTAAAACACCCTATTCTTGACGACCACTTTCGAGGAAACGAGTGAGGCGTACCCTAGAAGTGGCGTGTGCATTGTGTGTTGTTTTCATGTTAACATTTATCTTGGATCATGCAATTGTGAGCTACGAGTTGTTTTTAATTATCATACATTCTTTCATGCAATTTAGCAATTTGGAGTGCGGAAAATAAAATACGGAAAGGTAAAAGCTACGCTATTACAAGGCGCGGGTCTATACATCACCAAAAAACAAAGACCCGTTTTTGATAAAGTGCGGAAAGTAAAGAAAGCAATAAACCTAATTACTATTACATTCCGGAAACAGTTACATAATAATCAGATAAAAAATAATGCGTAAATAGAAATTAAACTGGACGTCCTTAGGGTTTTGACCCTTTTGAGAAATTACGAGCTTTTTTGTCCTTTGCTTTAAATTAAAATTAAACCTAATTATTTAATTAATTATTTACAAGAAAGATGTTTTTTATGTTTTTCTGTATTTAATGAAAATAAAATAAATTAAAAGTCAAAAGAAAACCCTAGTTCTAAGTTTATTTTAATTATTATAAAAATGTTAAAGTTAAGCTAATTTAAACTAATTACTTAATTTACATGTTATTTACAAAAATAATAGTAACTAATAATGATGATAATTAATTAATTAAGAAAATATGAATAAAAATGTTAAAAAACCTAATTCTATATGATTTTTATTTATTAAGAAAAATGTTAAAATTAAATCTAAATTAAACTAAGTTAATTGTTAGCATTTATTTACAAAAATAAGTTAATGATGAAATTAATAAATAATTAAAATATATTTACAATTTTTGATTTCTGGTTTTATTAGGAAAAATTAATTTGTGAATTAATAATAATAATAAAAATTAAAGGAATTAAAAGAAAAGAAAATAAAACAAAATAGCAAACCAAGGGGGTATGTTGACCCATATGGAGGTGTACTGAAACAATCTTGGCCCATTAACACAAGCCCTTTATTGACTCCTGGGGATTGGCTATGCATGCGTTGACTGGAACACACCATGATCTTCATCTTCTGACCATTGGATGTACCTTTGTGGCCACTTGGCGTGCTATTGCTGGGAGTGCATGGTGGAGTATTGGACATATGCTGCATTGGAACACGTTATGAAAAATAGAAACAAGAGTTTGGGGAACCTGGGAATCGAACCCAGGTCCCAGTGATGAACAAACACGTCACCAACCACTCCACCATCTGCGTATGTTTGTAAACATATTGACAAATAAATATAATATTAAGGAACCAAACAGTTATGCCACAAAACAAAACGCGCGCCAATCATTTGAATCACCCAGTCATGTTCATCCACGTATTGTCTTCTTCATCTTTTCCTGCAAAACAAAGAACAAGTAGCGGGGGTTTTTAACCCCCACTAACTACAACAACGAAAAATAACGATTAGAGCTAGGGTTAATATAAATTGAGCGCGAGGGTTGGGTTGAATTCGTCTGGCCTTGACGAATTCAACCATTCTTGTCTCAAGGTCCAATTTTTCCTTATGTGCAAAGCCCTAAATTTCAAGCTTCTAAACCCTAGATATCTCCAATGGTGGATTTCGATTCAGAACGCTATAACCAAATTGGTTTATACCAATAGCTTCAGAAGGTTCCTGTTAACATAAATCAACCAAGAAAATGGATTAAAAGCACATGAATTATGATATGCAATTTTGGAAAATAATGCAAACCGAGTGACTTGGTGTGGACGATTCTGATGGTGTTAGGGCTTGTTCTTGAGTGCAATAGGTTCCTGGAGACTCAAGCAAGGTGTGTGAATCAAAAAGAGGCTTTGAATTGCGCTGCAAATAAGAATTCAGTTTCACACTTTTCTTGAATTTTTAGAGTTTGATTATGGTGTTTCAGTAGCAGTTTCACGTGTCTCTGAATAGGGTTTTCTTCAGCCTCTTTATGTGAAGAGAATTAGGTCAATTTTAAGCCCAACAATCCATTGCATTCATGTTTCATTATGTGATTGCCAATCAAATCTATTTCAATCTTTTTCTTTGATAAAACCTTGCCAATCATGGAGATTTTGATGTCTTTGAGGTGCACACGAATTGCCAGCTTGCCCTGATCTCATTTGCCTCATAAAATGATTTGAAAACCATGTTTTGATATTTTCCTATAATTAAATTAATTAAATGAATTATTAATCAATTAAAAATACAAATAATTAATAAAAAATGAGAAAATAAATCAAATTAATCTTAATGGGTCGTGCATAAGCCTTGGGTAAAGATTCAAGAAGGAATTTGAGGCCCATTAGCAAAAATGAAGTGTTTTAGGCAAAGTTGACTTTTGCAAATTCACAAAAATTTCCCAACTTCATCAATGCATATCTTGCTCAATTTTGAAGCTATGAACATGTTCTTGGACATTTTGGAAAGGTCTTGAAGTCCTCTAACCAATGTCTTTGGTCCCATGTCATTTTGATTTACCAATCTCAAGTTATGGTCTTTGACTTGAAGTGCCCTTTTGTTGACTTTTGAAAATGACCTATAATGTAGAAATTGATAACTTTTTGTGAGAGAATTTCTTGGACTTGGAACGTGAAGATGAGTTGTAGGAAATGTCATCCCCTTCAAAATGAGCATTGGGTGGGATTTTTCTGATGAACCATGAAAATGTTATGCCCTGGTCAATTTGCAGTTGACTTTTCAACTGTCCTAAAATAGAAACTTTTTGCATCTTGATGATTTCTGAGCCATGCTTGAGGAATCATGATCAAGAATTGATCAAATGATTATTGTGGCTTAAAATAAGATGTTGACCAAATTTTTTGACTTTTGACTGTCAAATGACCATTTTACCCCTGCAGTTGACTGTGAAGCAATTAGGGTTTTTGACTGTGCAACTTGACCTTGTGAGTCTTGAAACTTGACATATGGATGCTTGACAATGTATATAGGCATATGGGACTTGATTGGACCCTTGGAAACCTCCACTTCCTTTGCAAGAACCAAAACCCTAATTTTGACTGTGTTAGGAGGGTGTTTGCACTGTGCAATCCTTAATCCATTTGAAGCTTGATCTTGCCAAATCTTGAAGAATATGGGAGGGCAAATTTTGGGGTACAACAATGTGTATGAATCAAGTAACTACAAAAGAAAGAACCTTATGTCCCGTTCCCAATGGCGTAGGGAATAGAGGAAGCAAAAATATGAAAGAGAAGCCAAAGAGAGAATGGTTGCGAAATAAATTAGTAACATACCTACAGACTCAATGAAGGATGTTGTGAAGGAAAATTAGAGGGTGAGAAAACTCTTTGAAGCTGAATATTTCGAAGATAAGGTCAAGGGTGCAGAGAATGAAGATGAACTAATAATAGAAAACTTCGACGCAAAGTCAAAATCAAGCCTCAATATCGTTTGCAATGTAGTGTCTATTCTACCAAGGGAGTATGGCCAAATTACAAAGTTCGGAGAATCAGAGGAGAATATCGATGCTGAAATGGCCAGACATAGGCTGTTTGTTACTTTGTAATGAACAATGGGTGTGTCGAAGAACAAAATGCCTTCTTCGAAAGGCCAGACGAAGTTATGAGAAGCCATTTAAAACCTCTCTTCATAAGAGGTAAATTGGAAAACATGGCTATAAACAAGAGATTGGTTGACAAAGGCGTTGTAGTGAATCTCATGCCTCACACTACCCTGAAGAAGTTAGGAAAAACTGACATGGATACAAAGCCACACAACATCGTTTTGTCGAATTATGAGGGTAAGATAGGAGCAACTTTAGGGGTTATCCAAGTTAATCTAACTATTGGCACAATAACAAGACCAACTATGTTTATGGTGGTCGAATAAAGAGCCAATTACAACTTGTTGCTGGGCAGAGAATGGATACATGGCATAGGAGTAGTGCCATTCTCAAGGCATAAAAGAATAACCATATGTCGCAACAATGATATAGTGGAGAATAACGAAGTTGACCAGGGTTATTTATGGCAAAAGTTAATCATGTTGAAAGGCTCCACTTCGATTGAAATTTGGCGAACATTGCTCATTGATGTCCCGTAGAGTTTTCATTTTCATCTGATGATAATGCATATTGTTCGATTTACTTACATCCTACTTAGGGTTTCTAGTGAGATAGACAGGTTGTAGGAAATAAAGACCTGAGTTTTGGGGGAATGATGATATCCAACCAACTGGTTAGGGTAGAGAATTCAGTGAATATATCCAACCAATTGAGTCCCAGACATTAAGTAAGAGTTTGGCCTATGTGCCTGAAAAAAAACTAAAATCGGCCTTAAAGGCTTAGGTAAAATTCATGTCTATTGAATCCAACGAAAATGAAGTGCGTATTAAGGAACTTGGAAAAGACTTCGATCCCGAACCACCTAATAAAGTTCAAGACTAAGTGCAGGGCCAAAGGCTTAACGCCATCTATGATGACGAGCCTCTGGGTTTCGAGAAAGATACGTTGGCGAACGATACGAAGATGCTAGCACAAGATCCACTCGAAGAAATAGAATTGGGTGAGGGGGAGATCAAAAGGCCAACATACATCAGCTCCAACATCAACCCATAACTCAGGCTCGAAGTAATTAAACTATTGAAGGAGTTCAAGGACTGATTTGCATGGGATTATGATGAAATGCCTGGTTTAAGTAGAGATCTTATTGAACTGAAGCTGCTAATAAAGCCTGGGAAAATCCAATCAAGCAAACTTAAAGGCATTTCACACTTGAAGTTCTGTCCAAAATCAAAGAGGAGGTCGAAAGGCTTCTGTGCTGTAATATCATTCGAACAACCAGATATGTTGAATGCATTTCCAATATAGTACCAATTATTAAGAAAAATGGAAGTCTTAGGGTTTGTATATATTTTAGAGATTTAAATACTATAACCCCATAAAATGAATACCCAATGCTTGTGGCAGAGATGCTGGTTGATTCTGCTGTAAGGCACGAATACTTGAGTATGCTTGATGGGTACTTTGGTTATAACCAAATTTTCATTACTAAGGAAGATGTGCCAAAAATGGCTTTTGAATGTCCTGGAGCCTTAGGCACTTACGAATGGGTGGTGATACCTTTTTGGTTTAAAATGTTGGGGAAACTTATCAAAGAGCAATCAATTTCATTTTGATGACTTCATAGAAACATTCATGCAAATTTACATTGATGATATTGTTGTTAAGTCTGTTTCAGAAAAAAAGTCATATAAATCATCTTCGGCAGTCATTAGAAAGAATGAGTGTAATACGGTGGGAGAACTGACTTTTGGTTTTGCATTTTATCGCAAATATTACGGATAGTAAGAGTCGCCACCGACTTTTCTTTTATCCAATAAAGGAAAGGATGAAAAGAATATGAAAGACCTTTGAGAATTTTTTGAGTAAGGGAGACAGGTTATGAAAAGGGAAGGTGTTAGCACCCTTTTCATCCGTAGTTATCTACGGGCTCTTAATCGCTAGCTCATTTTTGAAAATGCTTTGTGAATGTGTAAGTTTTGAAAATATTTTGAAAAATGCCTAAGTGCGGAAAACTTTTTAATGATTCCCGTATCGTTGAGAACGCATACAAAGTGTTTGTTTTTAAAATATTTCATAAGATAAGTGTATTGTGTGAAAAATGTTTTGAAATGTTCACGAGCAAGGGATTAAGAACTATCTAACTACTCAAAAGTCTTTTGTTTTATTCCTCCTCCTTTAGATAGTCTTATCCTATCATTGGTTAGTAGAAAGCCCTATTGTTGGATGTTTTGAGGGACATGCGCATGTCATAATATAATCATAAAGGCAACATATAGGGATACCTTTAGAATTTCGAAGGGACTATCATCATGTATTCGCAAGCAACATCAAGGGACAAGATCATTTATCGAAGGTAGCTTTGAAGGGTCATCGAGGGACTATGATATTTATGGTGATTTTTAACTGAGGGTCTTTGCTAATGGTATCCCTACATTCGAGGGACACGACTGTTTTTTATCTGAAGGAAACAAGTGGAGTTACCCTAGAGGTGCGTGTGTGAAAAGTGATTTATTTTCAGTTAATTTGTCTTAATTAGGTTTTCTAGCATTTGATTATTATCTTGCCATGCAATCCTATTTAGCTAACAATTATATATTCATACAAGGCATAAAAAATATAGGTGCAAAAAGTAAAAGTGCGGGATGTAGCGGTAGAAATGTTTAAGACTAAGCCATTGGATTGGATAGACTTATACAGATCAAAATAAGAATCACCACCGCGCTTTATTGTTTCCAAAGGAATGAGAAAAGAGCGAATAACCCAAAAAAGAGGAGGAAAGATTCAAGGTAAGGGGGTTGGTTATGCAAAGGGAAGGTATTAGTACCCTAAACATCAACGGTACTCCACAGGAATCTCTTTATAAAATCTGTATATTTTGGCTATAAAACGTTGTATAAAAATATATGGTGGAGGTGAGAAAAGAAATATATTTTTATGGTTTTTTTCACCCGCAATGGTTGCAAACCTTTAGTGCCTACGTACCACCTTTCGTGCAATAGGGGATCAGGGTACACGTAGTTCCTCTTTTAAAAAATTTTAAAACACAAATGTGTTGGTTAATTTTATAAGATAAGACATCATCGTCATTGTCCGTGTGGAAAATATACTTACTACCCACAATCATGAGAAAGGAGAATTTGCATCATCTCAAAGTGGAGGATATGACTTGGATTTTAAAATCAACAATGCCTCACTCAACACCCAAGTGGAAAATGTCTCACTTCACTACATATTGTAGAAGTATAATTGTTTGCATCACTACAAGGATTGACAAGAGTCCAATCTTTTGAGAAAGGTTTTAAAGTAAAAATGCCAAAGTGGCAAAATGGTTTGTAATGAGATTGATTGACTTTTAGTGTTCTCACAAAAAAAAGTCAAGGTATTATTAAATTGATTAGATTTTATTTATGAAAATGTTTTGAAAATGGATGGACCTAAATCTAAGTTTATTATGAAAGTGGTTCAAGTTTAAAAACAAGAAGAATTTTCAAAAGGAGGGAGAAGATTTTTGAAATTAAAGAAGATGGGAGGAGAAGAAGGGACTATCCTAAAGCATAAGGCAAAATTTAGGGATAAGAACCATCTAACCAATAAGAAGCCAATATTTGACATTATGAGTCAAGATAAAAATCCCATTCTTTGGATTGAAACCAAGCAAGCAAAAATACTAGACCTCTTGAAAGAACTAAACTTCAAGTGTATTAAGTCTTCACAAAAATTGAGCTGAGTAACGGCTGTATACGGGTGAATTCCAGATTACAAGCAAAGAATGTAATTACAATAACCTACACACAAAACAAACAAACAACCAAACGTTTTGAGGTAAACCTCAAGAACTCCAGACAAAATATCAATTAAGGTCACAAGGTCTCCAATATAGGCCAAGGTTTCTAATCCTAAGTCGCAGAAGTCCAATACTCCATAATGCCAAGGATAGTAACCAAATAGTCCAAGTATTTTAAAGATTTTTGTGGTTCATGTTGATTATTAGGTGTCTTAGGAGAGAAAAGAAAAGGCTCAAGTACGAAAAATAAAAATGACATGAAATGTAATTCTTAAAGTAAATGCTACATAAAGCATAAAAAATAAAAGAATATAAATTAAAAATAATTTAATAATTAGTGGTTAGTTGGATGACCATCTTGAAACTTGCATTTGGAACTCATTAGAGGATTGGTAGAACCAAAGCCTCCACATAACAAGTTGCATTTGCTTTTTGTCAAGTATATCACCCATTTGGAATCCTCAAAAGTACCATTTAATGATCAACGATGTTTAAGTGATCCGCGTTGACCAAAAGTGTTATAGATCCATTAGAGGATTGGTAGAACCAAAGCCTCCACACAACGAATCTCAAAGTTATTGAATCAAAGGGATCAAATAAACATACCTGGGCTTGCAAAAATAGGTTTGGGCCACGAATGATCATTTATTCGAATTGGGACAAAATTTAGGGTTATGTTAAGCAATCTTATGTGGACTTATATAGAAGTCGCACCTATTTTGAGGCCGGTCAAAAGCAATCTATGCACCATTTGT
This sequence comes from Vicia faba, assembly GCA_948472305.1. NCBI lineage: Eukaryota > Viridiplantae > Streptophyta > Magnoliopsida > Fabales > Fabaceae > Vicia > Vicia faba. The sequence continues at coordinate 74,088,673 of OX451740.1, forward strand.
TTTGAGGCATGATATAGAGATCATGCTCCAATAATACTTAGTGCAATAAGAAAGGGACAAGATGAAGAGGGGTGGGAAAGAATATACAAACCATATTTGAATTAAATTTAAATCAAACTATTATTAAAATCATTCATCCATTTTTATGGAGTTAGAGTCAACACCATGGAACCAATGATGTTAATAAAGTTTATGATCAAAATTCAACCCAAGCTCAGCCAGAAAATACTCACAAAATAATATTGCATTTAATATATACATTAAAAAAGGTTTTAAAAATATTTTAAAATGGAAATAAGAAAGAAAAATATCAACTATATTCAAATTAATCAAGAAAAATTAAGACCATAGAAAAACCAGAAAAGGACTCAAATATTTTTATAAATTTTTTGGAACTTTTAAAAAATTCAGAAACTATTTTAAAACTAATTAAAATTGTTCAAACAAATAGAAAATAGATCAAAAATAGTAAATATCAATATAAAATTCCATAAAATTTTCAAAAAGTCAGAAATATGCAAAATGATATTTATAAAAAAATTTAGAATTAAGAAATGTCAGAAAGTATTTTTAATGTAATTAAAACAAAGTAAACAATGCAAAAAATATAAAAAAATATCAATTTTCAAAATAAAATATGAAAAAAATACTCGTGAGATCAGAAATAATTTAAAGTATTTTTGTGAATTTTTTCATAATTTTTGGATAAAAAATAAATGAGTTATGAATTTTTGAAAATTAAATCAATTAAAGTATAAAAATTAGAAAATAAAATAAAACCAAAAAAGATATGAGCCATCAGATCATAGTAAAAACGTGTTAGTAAGCTAATCCAATGGACCAGACACGTTGTGCTGGATATGGACCTTAGTAAGATGCACAGGGAATCAGAAAACAGACAACCAATGAAATTAAAATGTTTGGCACGCTATCATTGGCTGAGACGAGACATGTCATCGTCTTCAACCTCCAGCCACCCTGTAATGGAGATTTTGTGAGATCTTTCAAACGGAAAAATTAGGACCCCAAACCAGTATCATTGGATTCGTCTCTTCAAGACGATCCTAACACCACCATCGCGCCAATTTTATATAAAGTATACAAACAAATATGAATCAAAAACCCAGAAAATAGCGAGCACCTTCAATTTGAGATTTCTCTCTCAATTCTCAATGGATTTAAAAATTGTAAGAAGCACTAGAATCAAGAGAATGAGTAGAACAGGTTAGTGCTTTATTTGGATCTAAATGGTGGAGAATTATACGTTTTCAAAGTTCAAGAAAGAAGCTCTGAAACTGGACTTTTGTAGCTTGGATTATAGCTCGTTTTGCTTGGTTTAAGTGCTGGAGAGTTTGTATGATGCTTAAGGAAGATGAATGTGCAAAGAATTTTGGAAGAAAAGGCTGGAACCTCAGAAACTGATTTAAAAAATGTGAAGTTCGCATGAGGTTTTGATAGAGTGTTTTTTGTCTCTCAAAGCTTGAGGAAATGAATGGGGGATGACCCTCTATTTATAGGGAATCAAATGGAATGTTCAAGCGTGTGAAATGATGAAGTTTGGAGGGAAATCGTGTGAACCTGATGCACGAGCAAAGTGTGATCTGATTTCCATCAAAACCCACCCAATCCTTGTGTTTTAAGGCTCCAATCCACTTTAGTAACTTGGTTAAACATGTTTAGATCACAAACGCGTGCTAATTTGATGTTTAGAGGCCAAAACATGAATTTCAAATTCTGACTTATGAAGAAACTTCAGTTCTAAGTTACCAAGTTCAATCCAATGGCATTCTCAGCTCAAGGGGTCTTAAGGCATGATTCTTGATGCTTTAGAAAGATGAGGTTACAAGCTTTGAAATGGAAAAAGAATGGAATCAAATGTATGCTTGAGATGAAAGTTGCATTGAGTCAAAGTTGGGGAAAAAAGGTTGACTTTCCATACTTAGAAATATTTCAAAATTTTCTTCAAAAGTGACATATAATGTTTTGCATCCAAACATGGCCTTTCACTTGGAATTGGCTCTTGACCAAAAAAGATGTTATAAAATAGACCTCTTGAATGAAATTTTGAAACTTGAACCATTCAAAATACCCAAAAATGGAGAGAGTTATGAATTGTTGAAGTTGGCAAAAAATCATGAAATGACCTATAATCTTTTGTATCCTTAGGGAATCTTCCATCCATTTTCTTACTTTTCACATAAAAGAAGGCATAAAGTTCACATCCTCAACATCATTATGGAAAAAGAGTGGACTCAAGGTGATAAAAATTGACCAAGTTATAATCATTTGAAGTCACACATGAGAAATTGGGGGTTCATCTGAAGGACTTGTAATCTTTCTTCATCATCAAGTTTCTTCCACATGAAAACTCCTTGAAACTTTTTAAGTGATTTGTTAATAACCCTTTAAAGAGAGGTATTTCTTTGGAATCACTCAAAAATACCAAAATATGAGCAAGATATTCTTCTTTGAAGTTCAAAACCCTAGTTCCTAGATCAAGAAAATGCTTTGAGGAACTTTGATAATTTTGAACAACCTTCTTTTACCAACACAATTTATTTGTAAATAGAAGTTGTTGAGGATGAAAATGAGAACTCATAGCCACCAAAACCACTTCCCTATCTTGAGAATTTAGATAAATATGCACTTATGATCATTGGGAATAATACCTTGTCCAACCATGACAACTTCTTCTATCAATCCCTTGCACTTTTGAATCAATCTTGATAACTTTGAAATATGGTGAACCAAAGGAAACCTCACTATGCCATCCCTTTCAAAACAACTTCAATGGTGAGGTTTGGACTTCTCAAGCTTTATTGCCTAGGGAATGGAAATAAACTCATGAACCCATGGAGCAACTTTCTAAATCTCATTGCCCTTATCTAAGTTTCTTCCATTCGGAGATACAAAGGTTAAAAATCTTCGTGTCGACGCGATCGAAGATACTTAAATATAAAACAAACCCTGTTCTTGGTACTAATATTCCATGTAATGCTTATGAGCATGAATGTATATGAATAAAACCAAAGAGACGCAAAACACCACTAGGGATGTAGCAAAGGAAATAAAGAAACAAAAGAGAAATCCGACCAAGAAAATAAATCACTGATGGATCAATTGACCCAACTCAGAGAGGATGGTAAAATGGTCAAACGATACACCAACTTTTACTAAAGGCGAAACTATCAACGTTCACTGAAGGTAGAAAGAAGAAAGAAATAACAACACCGACGTTCACTGGCGGTGAGCTACCAACATTTACTGAGGGTAGCAAAAAAGATAACAATCACCAAATTTCACTGATGGTGACCAACCAACTTTCACTGAAGGTAGAGAGAAAAGAAATATTATAGCACCGCCGTTCACTGACGATGAACTACCAATGTTCACTGAAGGTAGCAAAAAGATAACAATCACCAACTTTCAACAATGGCGATTGTGATACGGTGGGAGAACTGACTTGAGGTTTACGTTTGTATTCACACTTGTTCGGTTTAGCAAGAGTCGCCACCGACTTTTTATTTATCCTAAGGAAAGGTCAAAAAGCACAGGAAAGACCTTTAAGATGTTTTCGTGGGTTCGGGGGGTAGATTATGAAAAGGGAAGGTGCTAGCACCCTTTTCATCCATGGTTATCCATGGGCTCTTAGTTACTTGTTTTAGATCACTTTCCTTTACTTTTCAATTGTTTGAAATGGTACTTTGTGTGTCTGGTTTTGAAAATGTTTTGAAAAAGATGCCTTGTCTAGGCAACCTTTGTAACAATTCGTTTGAATGTTTTACAAAGGTGTTTGTCTTTTTGAAAAGATAACTCAATGTTTTTGAAAGTTGTTTGGAAGTTGTGTTGTGGTGTGTGTTTTGAAAAATGGCAAGGATGTTTTGCAAGTTTGATCAAGTAACTAAGAGTTATCTACCCTAATTTACTCAAAGATCTTTCTTATGTTTTTTAACCCTTTTAAAAGTGTTGTTTCACCATTGTGTTTGGTGAACAACCTTGCGTTAGGATGTTAACGGGACGGGCGCGGGTCATCGTATACAATCATTGAAGGCAACTTGTGATACGCTCTAGCAATTTTGTAAGGGACGAGATCATTTTATCGAAGGCAACATCGAGGGTCATCGAGGGACTAACGATCTTTGTTTATCGAAGGGACGTTTGCTAGAGTGTCTCATACTCGAGGGACATGATTGCATTTTTCCGAGGCAACAAGCGAGGTTACCCTAGGGGTGTAAGTGTGAATTGTGTATTGATTTTCATGCATTTGTCTTGTATTAGGTTATCTAGCGGTTGATTTTGAATCTTCGCATACAAACCCTAATTACTATACAGTATATGGAAAGCGATAAATTGCGGGAATTTAAAGTCTAAGCTATTACAAATAAGTATCCGGGGATGGGGGTACAAATGTTTACAAATGGGGATGAGTCTTATCAGGATAGTAGTGTCCAAATATTATTTACAACCAAATCGAATCGTCGCATTCTCAATATAAAATATAAGAATAAAAAGGAATCAAAAGCAATGTATGATGCACATGATTATTTACAAGTGATTAAGATGTCAACCTAATGTATTTATTAAGTATTTTATTATTTTTTGTGTTTTTGTTAATGTTATATAAACAAAAAGGGTTTTAAAGAGAAAATTATTTAACTTAGAAAAGTCCTATTTTTATGTACTTTTAAGTGTGATAAAAAGTATTAATAAAATTTTTACATGAAAGTACTATATTATTTTTAACAAAGAAAAAGTAAATGAAGTGATAATAAAAAAAAGGTATTGGTTTATAAACATAAAAAAAAGGAAGTTAAATGGGCTTGGAGATTGTTTGGCCCAAATAAAAAAACAGATTAACACAAAAAAGGGGGTGTAAGAGCCAGTTTCAATTGGGCTTAGGGTTCGTGTGCAAAGGGCAGGCCCAAACGCATTGACAAAGTTTTTGTAGGGTTTGTTTGCATTTTGCTCAGAATTGGGTTTGTTCAGCTTGACGAACGGCGCCGCTCCTCATCTTCTTCATCGCCTCTTCATCCTTTCTCAAAAGAGCCACTGATGCTCCTCTCTTCACCTCAGGCTACCAGGCGCCATGCCTCCCTTCTCCTCTCCCAATGGTTGTTCAAGCGGTGATGAAAAAAAGGTATTTATTTCTCTTCAAATGCGTTTTAGGTTTTCTTGTTCTTGGGTCTTGCATGTTTTATCTTTTTCATGTTTTAATCATGGATGTTCGTGTTTGTGTGAGATGTGAAGCAGAAAAAAGGAAGGGGGGACAATACCTTTGTTAGAGGGGAGACGGAGGAGTGGACGGCGGCGCTTCTCAGGTGGCCAAGGTGGAGGGAACGCGTGATGTTGCTTGCTGGCTCCCTGGTATTTGTATCTTTTGCTTTGCTTTGGTTGTTTAGTGATGATAATGTTTCTGAAAACCCTAGGACATCCGTTTCTGAATCTTCTTTTCTTCTTCTGATTTTGTTGATCTTTCAATGATGAGTTTCTAAGATGCTTTTGCTTCAGTTGTTGTTTGATTGCTTGATGATATTGATGAACCTTGTTGTTCTGATGTTGATGATTTTGATGTTGCTTTACAATCTTCCTCTTTCTTCTTGTCAATGATGATGATAATTTTGAGATTACTGCTTCAGTTGTTTTTTTGCTTCTGAGTTGCTTTTCCTCTCTTGGGCTTTGTTGGCTTTTTTCAATGATGATGATATTGAATCTGAGATGCTTGCTTCAGTGTTGTTTTGATATTTGGACTTGCTTGAGTTTGGTTGTTTGATTCAGGCAAGCTTGCTTTTGGTTTTAGGAAGGCTTGGCTTGAATGCTGTAACAAGTTTTTTAGGCTTGCTTCTGTAAGTTTGCAACTGGTATAGGCAGGCTTTAAGGTTTTATGCAGGTTGCTTGGTTTGGTTACAGGCTTGAGGCAGGTTTCTGGTATGAGTTTGCTTGCTTGAAGGCAGTTCTGAAGCAGGCTGCAAGGCTTGTTTTGGTTACAGGCTTGAGCAGTTTGACAGGTTTTTTTGGCTTGAAGGCTTGCTTCTGTTGTTTGCAAACTTGAAACAAGTTCTTATGCAGGCTAGAAGGTTTTTGTTGGTTTGCTTCTGGTATGGGCAGACAGGCTTACTGATACAGGCCTCAAGGCTTGTGTTATGTGTTTACAGTTTTGTGGTATATTTTTCTATGTGTTCTGCCCCCCTTGAACTGTTGGATATCTTGTTATATTTATCTATCTTCTAAGCCTGCCCAAAAACTGTAAGCCTACTTTCTCTCTCTCTCTCTCTCTCTCTCTCTCTCTGTCTCTGTCTCTCTCTCTCTCTCTCTCTCTCTCTCTCTCTCTCTCTCTCTCTCTCTCTCTCTCTCTCTCTCTCTCTCTCTCTCTCTCTCTCTCTCTCTCTCTCAAGAAATCATATTTTAATGCTTTAGAATAGCTTTTTTCTGAAAAGGTTGTGGCTGGAAAATGATGAAAAAGGTTTTGACAATATGCTTGCATCTTTGGTTTTCCTCTGCGTATCCTCCAGATTTTCTGCATTTGCTTTTTATGTACTTGTTGACAGTTTTTCTGTTTTGATATCTTTCTTGACAGTTTTTGATAGCTTTGATATCTTTCTTGACAGTTTTTGACAGCTTTGATATCTTTCTTGACAGTTTTTCTGTTTTGATATCTTTGACAGTTTGGTTTGCCTCTCTTTGACAGTTTGGTTTGCCTAGTTTGACAATGCAATTTGGTTTGGCATTTTCAGTTTGCAATTTATGCAGCTTTGTATTTAATTAATTCCATGCTTGAAAACAATTTTACTTTCCTCTTTGTGAACCAAGAGGAGGAATTTTCTTGTGTTTTGCAAAGAGGATGAGCAAAATATGATGAAAACCCAAAATAATCTGATTTCGGCCAACAACCTTTAATGATGAACCTTTTTTGTTTATCTGTTCAAAACTGCTTTTCAAATTTAACTGTATTGACTTCTTCCTTTTTTTGTCTTTGCAGGTAAATATCAGTTGGGCAAAGGAAGCAACAGTAGAAGATGAAGACTTCAAGAAACTTAAGATAGTTTTATTTTATTTCTAATCATTTGTAATAAACATTATTGTAAATACTGTAAATAAATTTACTGTATTCAAATAACACTTGTACCAATAATTAAAAATAAATAAAAGTCCTTTTGTCAGATAATTCTTTATTTCACTGTCTATTTAATTATTTAAGTTTCTTGAATTAAAATAACTGGAAATAACCCCAATAATTTTAGCTCAGATAAAACAAATAATTAATAAACGTTGTAGTCTCACAACTTCGCATTAACCAGCAATGCGCTCGGCATTCCAATTAATCACATGTTTTGCACAGTTAAACGAACAACGTCCATACACCTTCTTCTTTACTGATCAAACTAAAGCTTCAAACTTTCAATCAGAAACCTCAACTTCTATCCCATATGGTTAGGCTTTGAGAAATAAACGGCAATCTTGAACAAGCATCAAAGCAGTGTGACAATCAATTGAAAAGAACTGTGGATTCAATTCCTTTTGAGAATGCGTGTGCAAACCCTAATTTGGGATCTACTGTCGAAGAAATGTCTGCTTGATCAAACCCTGAGCCAAACTCAAACAAATCAAAAGAAACCCTAATAATCTGCTTGACTGATTCGAAATCAATGAAAACCCTAATTTTGTCTGACTGATAAGAAAAGTCTGTTTGACCGATTCTTAAGCCAATCTGAAAAATCAAGAAAAGCCCGAAGCCGTGATTTCTTGTGAAAAAGAGGAGGGAAAATTTTGGGGTACTACAACGACCTACCAACTTTCACTGAAGGTAAAGAGAAAATATATCATAGCACCGCCGTTCACTGACGATGAACTACCAATGTTCACTGAAGGTAAAAAAAAGATAACAATCACCAACTTTCACTGATGGTGACCTACCAACTTTCACTGAAGGAAGAGAGAAAATATATCATGGCACCGCCGTTCACTGACGATGAACTACCAACATCCACTGAAGGTAGCAAACATATAACAATCACCAATTTTCACTGATGGTGACCTACCAACTTTCACTGAAGGTAGAGAGAAAATATATCATGGCACCGCCGTTCACTGACGATGAACTACCAACGTTTATTGAAGGTAGCAAAAACATAACAATCACCAACTTTCACTGATGGTGGCCTACCAACTTTCACTAAAGGTAGAAAGAAATATATCATGGCACCGCCGTTCTCTGACGATAAACTACCAACGCTCACTGAAGGTAGCAAAAAGATAACAATCACCAACTTTCACTGATGGTGACCTACCAACTTTTACTGAAGGTACAGAGAAAATATATCATGGAACCTCCGTTCACTGACGATGAACTATCAACGTTCACTGAAGGTAGCAAAAAGATAATAATCACCAACTTTTACTGATGGTGACCTACCAAATTTCACTGAAGGTAGAGAGAAAATATATCATGGCACCGCCGTTCACTAATGATGAACTACCAACGTTCACTGAAGGTAGCAAAAAGATAACAATCACCAACTTTCACTGATGGTGACCTACCAACTTTCACTGAAGGTAGAGAGAAAATATATCATGGCACCTTCGTTCACTGACGATGAACTACCAACGTTCACTGAAGGTAGCAAAAAGATAACAATCACCAACTTTCACTGATGGTGACCTACCAACTTTTACTGAAGGTACAAAGAAAATATATCATGGCACCGCCGTTCACTGATGATGAACTACCAATGTTCACTGAAGGTAGCAAAAAGATAACAATCACCAACTTTCACTGATGGTGACCAACTAACTTTCACTGAAGGTAGAGAGAAAATATATCATGGCACCGCTGTTCACTGACGATGAACTACCAACATTCACTGAAGGTAGAAAAAATATAACAATCACCAACTTTCACTGATGGTGACCTACCAACTTTCACTGAAGGTAGAGAGAAAATATAAGTTTCCCCAAAATTCTAGTGTTTCACCTAGAACGGGTCTCAACTTCTTCTTTAACCAAGGCACTCCGCCTGGAAAGTGTAATATATAAGTTGTCTCAAATAAAGAGACTACCACTTGCAAAGATTTCACAATGAACTATCTCTGCGATATTGAAAGTCTTTCCATCCACTGGAGTAATTTGACAAAGGATTGCAAACTATCCACTGATAGAGAAGATATCAAAAAAGTTACGTCAACTTTTACAGGGTAGTACAAGTTGCTCAAATAAAGAGACCTGCTAATTGTTGTTATAGGAAGGATTGTAAAAAAATTATCTTTGGGGAAAGCAATATCGCTTCCTGGGGAATGAAATATGACTTCTTGGGGAAATGATAATCTATTCCTGCAGAGGAGATAAAGTCTTCTCGTGAAAAATAAATGCATATTCTCAAACCAAAACTCGAAGCTTTCAAACGTCCAAAGTAAAAATATTGGTGGGAAACAAAGATTCGATCCAGAAATAAATTGGAGTAAAATAGTCTACCAAAATACATTCTCTGAGAAATAATCTCAAGAGGGAAACCCAATCTATCCAGACAAAGAGCTGTACAGGAAGGCTAAAGCAAATATCTTCCACGAGGGATAACTCAGTGGGGAAATTGAAAGAATATACACTTTCTGCTTAAGGATGGCACTCTATTGGAGAGAGGACAACGCAACTCTGAAAAACAGGGTAATATGTCAACAAAACATTAACGAATGTGAATGAGCAGTGACTTGCCAATTTTAGCTATGCATGATGTATGTATGAATGTACGAGTGTTATCGTGCATATGCTGACAAAACAAATATATAACATTGGGAGTAACCAGGCAAAACTAACTCGGGCACAATTAACACTCGGCTAAATCACATCCAAGATGAACATTCCAAGAAAAAGTAAGCACCAACTGAGGAAAAAAAATCCTACTGCATGGCTTAACTTCACCGAGGAGAAACGTAATTCAGAAGTAAACAAAACATAGCGACCAAATAGTACAGATACAGAGATATACCATCCTTTCCCAGACTTTACCAGGGAATAACAGTCAACTTCAACGGGGAAACAAATATTTTCAAAAGTAACGCTTCTACTGGGGATTTGAAAAATCAATTTCAAGTAGAGCAGACGAACATCAAATCATCAAAACATTCACTGGGGAATTCGTGCCGAATTCATTGGGGAGGTCAACACCACATTCACAAAGGGAAAACCATTATACTTTCTTCACTAGAGAAACCAGAGGCCCGTGTTCTTCAAGAGTAATTATTGTAGCAACTTCTCTGGGAAGAAAGGACTTCTATTAAGCAAACGAAACATTCACTAGAGAAATCTTGGATTGAATATTCATATCATGCAAACTCAGAAAAGAAGAAAAATGAGCAAAAACATGACCAGGGACACTGGAGTCACAAACCCAATACAGTGAAAACATCCTAAAAAATACTTCCCTGGGAAACAAAACATTCTCAAAACAACTGGAGTTCGTCCATTCATGGGATCACCACTTTTGTTTTTCTCTTGCGTCACAAATTTTAAAGTAAAAGAAAATTGTAAATTATTTTTGAAAATCAATTTTGTTATTTAATCTTTTCGCTTTGAAAGTTATTATCAATAATAAATGGAGTCTTTGCAAGCTAAATAAAATAATAAATACAAAGAATTGGGTAAAAGTTCAAATTTTATTAATAGAATGGTAGTCTGCGAATGGCGAGACTCCATGGATGACTACAAAGTTCGGAAAATGGTAATATATAATGGGAAAGATACATTGAGATACAATGGCCACTATCCCCTCTAACAACTCTTGAAATCCTGAGCAACAACTTCTGTTGAAGTATGGTGAGGATCCGAGAAGATTGTTGCTCCAACGATCAAGTCTTGTCTGATGTAGTTACTTGCCAAGAAAGTCCATAACTTTTGCCTAACCTGCCCTTGCGGGTTTTCAACTTAGCGGGAAATTTTATTCTGTTTATGTCTCTAATTTTTGCCTAGACCGCCCTTTCGGGTTTTCACCCTACCGAGATGCACTTTTTTGCCTAAGCCGCCCTTTAGGGTTTTTAAATTAGCGAGTTGTTCTTTTATTTCATTAGGCGAAGTATTTCTTGACTGCATCAACATTCACAGGACGTGGGAACTCCTCGCCATCCATAGTTTCAAGAATTAATGCACCGCCAGAGAAGGCTTTCTTGACAACATATGGGCCTTCAAAATTGGGAGTTCACTTTCCCCTAGAATCAGCGTTAAAAGACATGATCTTCCTGAGCACGAGGTCTCCTTCTCTGAGTTCACGAGGTTTGACCTTCTTATCAAAAACTTTCTTCATCCTCTTCTGATATAACTGTCCATGACACAAAGCTGTCATTCTCTTCACTTCGATCAAATTCAATTGGTCAAACCAGTTTTGGACCCATTCAGCCTCTGATAACTTGGTTTCCATTATCATACACAAAGAGGGAATCTCAACCTCAACTGGAAGCACCGCTTCCATTCCATACACAAGGGAGAACGGGGTTGATCCTGTTGAAGTGCCGAAAGATGTTCGATATCCATGCAAAGCAAAAGGGAGCATTTCATGCCAATCCTTATAAGTAACAACCATTTTATGGATAATCTTCTTGATATTCTTATTAGCACCTTCAACAACCACATTCATCCTTGGCCTGTACAGAGATGAATTGTGATGGACAATCTTGAATTCTTCACACAGTTCTGTCATCATCTAGTTGTTCAGATTCGAACCATTATCAGTGATAATTCTGCTCGGCACACCATACCTACATATGAGATTATTCTTAATGAATCACACAACCACCTACTTGGTGACGTTAGCATATGAAGCAGCTTCTACCCACTTGGTGAAGTAATCAATTACTACCAAGATAAAACAGTGTCCATTCGAAGCTTTGGGTTATATCATTCCAATGATGTCAATACCCCACATAGATAAAGGCCATGGTGAAGAGATCACATTAAGAAGTGTTGGAGGCACATGAACCTTGTCCGCATAAATCTGGCATTTATGACACTTCTTTGCAAACTTGTAACAGTCAGATTCCATTGTCAGCCAATAGTAACCTTCCCTTAGCATCTTTTTAGCCATCGAATGTCCATTAGCGTGAGTGCCAAATGAGCCTTCATGAACCTCATGCATTAACATGTCTGCTTCGTGTCTATCCACGCATATGAGCAGGACCATGTCATAATTTCTCTTGTACAACACATTTTCATTGAGGAAGAAACTGCCAGCCAATCTTCTCAATGTTTTTCTATCTTTATTTGATCCAACAATCGAGTATTCCTGAGTTCAGAGAAAAGGCTTGATATCATAATACCAAGGTTTCTCATCTGCTACCTCTTCTGTTGTAAACACATGAGCGGGCCTATCCAGTCGTCGAACCATAATTTGAGGTATATCATTCCAAGTATTTACTTGATACATAGAAGCTAGAGTTGCCAGAGCATCCGCCATTTGATTTCCATCTCTAGGAATGTGATGGAATTCAATTTTATTAAAGAAGGGTAACAATCTTCTAGCATAATCTTTGTAAGGGATCAAGCCAGGGTGACGAGTATCCCATTCTCCTTTAATCTGATTTATTACCAAAGCTGAATCACCATACACATCTAGAATTTTAATTCTGAGATCAATAGCTTCCTCAAGACCCATGATGCAAGCCTCATATTCTGCCATATTATTAGTACAATTAAATGTCAACCTTGCAGTAAAAGGAATGTGTGATCCATGTGGAGTGAAAATCACAACACCAATTCCTTTACCATAAGCATTCACAGCTTCATCTGATATCATACTCCAACGAGATTCAGGATCAGGACCTTCCTCAGGCAATGGTTCATCACAATCTTTCACTTTCAGAAACATCACATCCTCATCGGGAAAGTCTTACTTCACAGACTGATGATCATCAACTGGTTGGTGAGCAAGATAATCTTCCAATATGTTGCTCTTAATATCCTTTTGAGTGCAATATTTGATGTCATATTCGGATAACAGCATCTGCCAGCGGGAAATTCTCCCAGTAAGAGCATGCTTTTAAAAAATGTACTTGATTGGATCCATTTTAGATATTAACCAAGTGGCGTGATTCAACATATACTGCCGCAAACGTTTTTCCGCCCAGGCTAGAGCACAACATGTCTTTTCCAGCATGGAATATCGTGACTCACAATCAGTAAACTTTTTACTGAGATGATAAATGGCGTACTCTTTCTTCCCTGTTTCATCTTGTTGTCCCAGAATACAACCCATGGAATTATCTAACACTGCAAGATACATAATCAACGGTCTTCCTTCGACAGGAGGGAGCAAGATAGGAGGTTCAAGCAGATATTCTTTAATACTTTCAAATTCCCTTTGGAAGTCATCCGTCCATACATAACCTTGATCTTTCTTTAACAACTTAAAGATCAGTTCACATGTTGCAGTCTTGTGGGAAATGAATCTGGAAATATAATTCAAACGCCCGAGGAACCTTCTGACTTGCTTTTCAGTTCTTGGCGCTGGCATCTCTTGAATTGCTTTGACTTTATCATAGTCAACTTTAATTCCTTTCTAGCTAACAATGAAACCCAACAATTTCCCTGATCGAACACCAAAGGTACATTTATTTGGATTCAAGCGGAGACGATACTTCCTTAAACACTGAAACAACTTCAACAAATCTTCTGCATGCCCTTCTTCAGTCTGAGATTTAGCAATCATATTATCAACATATACCTCAATTTCCTTGTGCATCAGATCATGGAATAGGGTTGTCATAGCCCTCTAGTATGTTGCACCAGCGTTCTTCAACTCGAAGGGCATCACTCTGTAACAGAATGTTCCCTAGGGTGTGATAAATGTAGTTTTTTCCATGTCTTATAGAGCCATTCTTATTTGATTATACCCGGAAAATCCGTCCATGAACGAGAATACTTTTAATTTTGCTGTGCTATCCACTAACATATTAATGTGTGGCAATGGAAAATCATCTTTTGGACTACCTTTATTTAGATCTCTATAATCAACGCACATGCAAGCTTTTCCGTCTTTTTTTCTGTACTGGGACAATATTGGAAATACATTGAGGGTACACCGAAGTCACAAGAAAAATGGCATTAATCTGCTTTAGAACCTCGTCTTTGATTTTTACTGCCATATCTGGGTGAGTTCTTCTCAACTTTTGTTTGATTGGCGGACACTCTGGCTTCAACGGCAAACGGTGCTCTATAATATCTGTATCTAGACTAGGAATATCTTGATAAGACCAAGAAAAAATATCCACATACTCTTTCAAGAACTTAATCAACCTGCTCTTCACATCAGGTTGCAACAACGCTCCGATCTTGACTTCTTTCAGATCTTCTTCTGAACCCAAATTGATTACCTCCAATGGCTCTTTATATGGCTGAATGGCATTTTCCTCGCGCTCAAACAACTGTGAGACCTCTTCTGGAATTTCATCATAGTATTCTTCTTCGGCCCCATACACAGGCCATTCAAAGTTGGGAGAGGGTGCAGGGTCATTGTATTCAACGGTTTTTTTAATTAATCTGCACATATGATTTATGATTGCATTTAGAAACTGACACATATAACAAGTGATCATGTAGATTGAATTTCAGTTATTATTTATTTTTGAAAGGTTTTTTCTTTTTGATTACCATTTTCCAAGAAAAAGCAGAAAATAAAGACACAATTTGGGAAACAAAGACAACTTTTATTATTGATTTTAAAAGTCACAGCAAACAGATAAGCCTATATAATATTAATACTTCCACCTTGGGCAGAGTGAAACCTTTTCAAAAAGATTAACAAAAAAAATTACTTTGAAACATGTATGCAAGAGGGAATATCAATGGTGATCCAGTTCTGAACCCTAACTCTGTGCATCACGTAATTTGGCATTTCCTGCTCTGCTTCATCTTCCATAATGGAATTAATATCAGAGACAGTTGGATGAAGATAACCCCCGATATAGAAGATGTCTTGATACTTGCCTGCCGCAAACTTCAGATTTGTGCTCTTACTTTTGTCATTCTTCAGAGAGAACCCCAAGCCGACTCTGTTCTTGTTAACAGGTGGATCCACAATGTGTCCCCATACTTCACTATGACCCTTACGCACAACTTGTTGCGCATCCTTAAGCGAAACCATAGAATTCTCATTTTCTCTTATATTATCAATGGATAAGGCTTGGAACTGGGTTCCAACAACATCTTCATCCGCCTCTACAATGCTGAAATAGGACAAATGAGATATCAATAATGCCTGTTCTCCATTTATGTTACCACTTTTCCTTCACGTACAAACTTCAGTTTCTAGTGTAAAGTTGAAGTGACAGCCACTGCCTCATGTATCCACGACCGTCATAGCAAACAACTATAAGCGAGTACAATATCCATGACCTGGAAAGTAATCTGAAACAAATGTGGGTCTATATGAATAGGCAAGTCCACTTCACCAATGACATATTTCCTTGATCCATCAAACGCTTTCACAATAATGCCACTTGGACGCATGGGCGTTCCCTGATATTTCAATTTCATAAATGTGCTCCTCAGTATAACGTTTAAAGCGGATCCATTATCAATTAACACATTGGATATTGAATCATTCTTGCAATTCATAGAGATGTGGAGGGCCAGGTTGTGATTCCTTCCTTCTTCTAGAAATTCGTCATCGCAGAAACTCAGGTTATTACATGATGTAATGTTCTCTACTATAATACTGAGTTGGTCTACAGGCATATCACTTTCCATAAAAGCTTGGTCCAATACCCTGATCAGAGATTCCCTATGAGCAGAGGAGTTCATCAATAAAGCCAAGATAGATATTTTTGAAGGAGTCTGTAGTAGCTGATCTATAATTCTGTAGTCACTCATCTTGATTATCTTCAAAATATCATCCACTTCTTTCTCTAATGTATCTCCACTAGATTCACCTGTAATCTTCTTGGGTTCAACATTCTCAGCAATTTTCTTTCTAGTGCTAACATCTCCACGAACAATTGGTGCAAATACACGACCGTTGCGGGTCACTCTGCTAGTTTCAGCAATATTTCCAACATCAGGCATTGGCTGGATGGGAACTTCCACACCATCCTCTAAGATTGTAGCGTTATATTTGTAGGGTACAACCTTATCTGACTTGTAAGGGACATGACCCGGAAAACTAATCACCAATGGAGTAATAGCCGACTTGTTATGATACTCGACTTCAAAATGGGCAGGTGCACCAAAACAAGGCACAATAACATTTACTCCCTCTTCAACATAATCCGTCATTATTGAGTCATCTCTAGAAAATAAATCCTCATCTGAGGAGAAATACTCATCTGCAGAGGCATACTCATCATCCGACTCTTCTTCAGTCAAACAAACCTCAATCATATCAACTTCATGGTAATCATCCCTTTGACCTGTAACCTTGATAGTTCCATTGTCCAATAACAAATGAACACCTTTCCTCACAATAGAACATCCTCGAGAGTCTAGGAAGCAAATTCGGCAAGATCCATACTGATGTTCTACTTTACTAGCCATGTAGCAGAAAGTAGCATGCAATTGTACAAGATCCTCATTCATATACTCCACATCAAAAATTCTGAACTCTCCAGGACATCCATAAACCATATTCACCTCCTCTTCATACTTTTCCCTAGGCCTGAGTATGTGGATGATGCCTTCATCCATCATCTCCTACAAATCAGCCTTTATCTTGTCGCAACCCTGTATGTTTGTACTGCAAATAGCACAACCAGAATGGTCATGCGTATAATAGCTAAATTCATAGAGGTCTGCATGCATTTTCACCAAATCTCCTCTAACCAGATGAATATAAAAAATCCAGAAGTCGCCTGGACAACCGGCCACCATATTCACAGCGTTTGTTCCTCCATGCTTGGGTAGAGGATTGTCTTTCACATTAGGGCCCACGTACTTGAAAGATAGAATACCAAACTTCACCAATTTCTGCACCTCATTCTTCAAATGATAGGAATTCTCAACATTATGCCCTGGTGCTCCCTGATGAAAAGCACATGTTTGGTCTGCTTTGTAATACCAAGGAAATAGTGATGGTACAACGGGAGATGGTCGGGTCTGGACCAACTTTTTCTGAATCAATTTAGGTAGTAACTCCGTATAACTCATAGGAGTAGGGTTATAACTCTCCCATCTCTAATTATGCCATTGATTCCCTTGCTGGGATGGTCTCTGATAAGCAACGATGGTTGGAGCTACACCAACAACTAGAGTAACTGAGGTGACTTGCTGATGACGCTGATAATTTCTTCTAGGAGGATTAACCCTCCTCTCTTGCATAACAACATTTGTATCCCCTTCATTCTTCTTGGTAAACCCATAAGATGGCTTCTTCGCACCTCCAGATCCTTCACTCTTCGTTAAATGGCCCTCTCTTATAGCCTCTTCTAAACGGATACCCATGCCTACCGTTTCAGTAAAGTCACTTGGTGCACTTGCTACCATCCTTTCATAGTAGAAAGCACCCAGAGTCTTCAAGAAAATCTTAGTCATCTCCTTATCTTCCATGGGAGGAATCACTTGGGCGACTACCTCACGCCATCTCTGTGCATATTCTTTGAATGATTCCCTGTCTTTCTGAACCATGGCCTTGAGTTGATCATGGTCAGGCGCCATGTCCATGTTGTATTTGTATTGTCTGATAAATGCTTCCCTCAAGTCATTGAAAGTATGGATATTGACGATGTCCAAGCTCATATACCACTTCAGCACAACACCAGTCAAACTATGCTGAAAAAAGTGAATCAGCAGACGCTGATCATCAGTATGGGTAGACATTCTCCTTACATACATTACCAGATGAGCACGAGGGAAAGTGTTTCTTTTGTACTTCTTAAACTCCGGGACCTTAAACTTTGTAGGTATCTTAACATTCGGGACCAAACATAACTCATTCATATTCTGCCCAAATAACTCTTTTCCTCTGAGGGCCTTCATCTCCCTCTGCATTTTGTCAAACTGCTCTTAAAAATCATCCATTCTGTCATAAAGACCCAAGTCTTCACTTGGTGGAGGAAAAGGATGACACATATCATCATTAACAATTGGAACCATATTCACTGAAGGAGGTGCAGCAGGAGCAGTTTGCACCACAAGAGGTGTAGGAGTAACAGTAGTCTGAACTACTGGAGTATCTTGAGGACCAAGATTGAAACCTTCAGGCGCAAAGTTCTCTGGCATTCCCCATAGATAACCTTGAGGCATGCGACTCTGAACAACAGTTGGAGTAGAAGATACAGGAACAACTGAAGCTTCAGTAGTAGCCCTTGTTGGTTGAGGTTGAACACTCGGTGGCTGATTCTGAGCAGCCACCAGAGATTCCATCAGAGCAGTAAGATTGTCCATGCTGGCCTTCAAAGCAGAAACATCCTCACGCAGCTCACAATTCTCTTGTTCTAGGTTGTCCATGTTCCTTCTGAAATTAGCCAGAGTGTTGTAGTGGTGAGTCAGCTTGCTGAACGAGGTAAAGAAGCTTGGTAAGGCACCTGGATATGCATAACAAATGCAAGAAATATGTGAAATATGATGCATGATATACAATGCTTATAATTTATTTTATTATTTAATATTTCAAGGGGTTTAAAGATTTATAGACACATTGTAAATATCAAAGTAATAACACATTTGAAATAGTTAAAAATCTTCAAAACATGTTACAAGTCTCAACAATCCCAAGTACAAGATGAAAATAAAGTCTAAAACCCTGAGAAGTAAAGTTGTCGGAGATCACTCTATACGCTGGCGTTTCCCTGTAAGCCTGGCAATCTGAGCCTTCAACCTCTGGTTTTCTTCCGCATACCTGGTGGCAACCTCCTTCCAATCACCTGAATAAGGAAGTGAGTAATCAGCATCTGACTGAGGCTTAGGAGAAAATAACTCCCCTTGTCTCTCCATAGTCTCTATCGCTCGACTCTCAAGGATCTCAATCAAGTCGTCTTTCTCCTTTAAGTCTTCTCTATAGGAAATCTCTAAAGTCTGGCACTTATTCTTTCAAGCATCCTTTTCCTGATTCATCCTAACCAAAGCAAGTTGCAGCCCTTCTAGATCATCCAATAAGGGAGGAGTGGTTTTCACAAACAAATCAGGCATAGGTGTTTCCCGAGAATACGACATCTTCAACTGAATAGCTCTCGCTTGAACCCACTGAAGATATGGCTCCAAAGAAACAGCCCCCTAGGTCCCAAGTCTTTCCTACTCTTCTTATGAATGTGACGCCAGGCCTTCGCAATCTGTTCCCTAGCTTCCTTATGGTCTTCTCCCTCCTTTCTAAAAAACTACTCAAATGAATACTATTTGGTTTATCCCTCATCGGATAACCAAGCTGTCATCGTGCAACAACAGGGTTATAGTTAATTCCTCCCTTTGTACCAAGAAGAGGTACATTGGGGAAACTACCACAATTGTCAACAATATCTATATCCTGGTAAGCTCGATGATACCAATCAATATCCGAGTGAGTAAGTGCCATTATCTCAGGAGCCTAACGGGGTTCCTTCCTGACATCCCAAAAAGCATCAGAATGAGGCATATGAGAGATAAACCATAAGTACAACAAAGGTGTGCAACAGATAATCATCCCCCATGATAAGAATTCCAAAGATGAATAAATTAATAAGCATCAACCAACAATGTAGGAATTGGGTTTCCAATCATGAAGATCCTGATAGAATTAATGTCAACAAACTTGTCCACATTAGGAAATAAGAACAAACCGTAAGCAAGTAGAGAAAATATAGCCTCAAAAGCGACTGTACTCTTCATCCTGGAAAAGTAACGAGCTTTCTCCAATAAGAACTGGGCCGGTAATCCTCTACTCCCCCCTTTAGTAGTCATATGGGCTTCCACCTCAGACTTCTCCAGATGGATCAAAGCAACAATCTCATGTGGTTTTGGCTCACCCTCCAAACCAGTAAAAGAAACAAGATCGGTAATGGGTAAATCTAGAAAATAAGAATACTCCTCTAGTGTAGGCATCAACTTATAGTCGAGAAAAGTAAAGCAATGATACATCGAATCATAGAACTGGACCAAGGTCGAGAGAATACCCTCCTTCATCCTAAGCTTCATAAGAGGAATGATGGATCCATACTTCTTCCGAAAATATGCAGAACACTCGATCTCGGGAATTAGACTGATCAACTTATCTATCTTGGGATCCTTGAAATTGTACTTCCCGGTCTTTCTTTTTCCAGAGTCCATGGTTAAAAAGTACCTGAGATATTCACAAATGGTTAACTTTTTAAGTCCCTTGAAATAAAAATTCTTCAAAAGATGCTCATGAGTGCATGCATGCATGATGCAACAATCACACACAAGATCATACATATAGGGTTCATAGGTTCAACGTCACGAGCATGAGGTTGAAGGTACTACCCATAAGGTGTTGGTCTAAAAGTTATCACCTGCCGAACAAGGTTCTAGAGGTTCCCATAGTCTACATCCTTCCTTCAGATATTACCAACTTCCTGGTTAACTCGGTAATTAGTAATATTCTCAAGAAAAACTCGTCTGAGCGTAGTATCGCGTGACAACTATTTCTGGATTACTCTATCATAGCTTCCGCAGTACACCTAAAAGGCCAAGATGGGTTTGGTATTCTACGGTCCTCAGCTTCAGCAGGCTCCCAGGTCGAAAGCAATATGTCTTCCCAATTACTCGGTAAACGACACTACAGTCAAAGGGGCCTCCACTGAGTGGGGGATCTCATGTCTCCTTTTTTGGGATTACTCCCTCAAAGTTAACATGACTATACCTCCCGTCCTATCTTAAAGTTTGCACTAGTCCGGGTATAGGACTTATAAGTAATCACCAAGCACCCTGAAAACCAGGAAAATTCAGACAAACATATATACAACATATACCACATAAACAATGATAGCACATATACATATAAAAACAAAGATAGGCTCAACCCACTTAAGGATGGACCAGCAAGAGGTCAATTTTTCCCCAGCGAAGTCGCAATTTTTTTTGTAGTGGTAGAAATCTTTAAGACTACGCCATTGGATTGGCTAGTCTTATACAGATCAAAATAAAAATCTCCACCACGCTTTATTGTTTCCAAAGGAATGGGAAAAGAGCGAATAACCCAAAAAAGAAGGGGAAAGATTCAAGGTAAGGGGGTTGGTTATGCAAAGGGAAGTTATTAGAACCCTAAACATCTACGGTACTCCGCAGAAACCTCTTTGTAAAATCTGTATATTTTGGCTATAAAACATTGTATAAAAATGGATGATGGAGGTGAGAAAAGAAATATATTTTTATGGTTTTTACACCCTCCGCGGTTGTGAACCTTTAGTGCCTACTTACCACCTTTCGTGCAATAGGGGATCAGGGCAGACGTAGTTCCTCTTTTAAATTTTTTTAAAACATAAATGTGTTGGTTATTTTTATGAGATAAGACATCATCGTCATTGTCCGTGTGGAAAACATACTTATTACCCAAAATCATGAGAAAGGAGAATTTTCATCATCTTAAAGTGGAGGATATGGCTTGGATTTTAAAATCAACAATGCCTCAATCAACACCCAAGTGGAAAATATCTTACTTCACTACATATTGTAGAAGTATAATTGTTTGCATCACTACAAGGATTGACAAGAGTCCAATCTTTTGAGAAAGGTTTTAAAGTAAAAATGCTAAAGTGGCAAAATGGTTTGTAATGAGATTGATTGACTTTTAGTCTTCTCACAAAAAAAATGTCAAGGTATTATTAAATTGATTAGAGTTTATTTATGAAAATGTTTTGAAAATGCATGGACCTAAATCCAAGTTTATTATGAAAGTGGTTCAAGTTTAAAAACAAGAAGAATTTTCAAAAGGAGGGAGAAGATTTTTGAAATTAAAGAAGATGGGAGGAGAAGAAGGGACTATCCTAAAGCATAAGGTAAAAGTTAGGGATAAGAACCATCTAACCAACAAGAAGCCAATACTTAACATTATGAGTCAAGATAAAATTCCAATTCTTTGGATTGAAAGCAAGCAAGCAAAAATACTAGACCTCTTGAGAGAACTAAACTTCAAGTGTATTAATTCTTCACAAAAATTGAGCAGAGTAATGACTGTATACTGGTGAATTCTAGATTACAAACAAAGAATGTAATCACAATAACCTACACACAAAACAAATAAACAACCCAATGTCTTTAGGTAAACCTAATGAACTCCAGACAAAATATCAATTAAGGTCACAAGGTCTCCAATATAGGATAAGGTTTCTAATCCTAAGTCCCAGAAGTCCAATAATCCATAATGCCAAGGATAGTAACCAAATAGTCCAAGTATTTTAAATTTTTTTATGGTTCATGTTGATTATTAGGTGTCTTAGGAGAGAAAAGAAAAGGCTCAAGTGAGAAAAATAAAAGTGACATGAAATGTAATGCTTAAAGTAAATGGTACATAAAGCATAACAAATAAAAGAGCATTAAGTAAAAACAATTTAATAATGAATGGTTAGTTGGATGACCATCTTGAAACTTGCATTTGGAACTAATTAGAGGATTGGTAGAACCGGAGCCTCCACACAACAATTTGCTTTTGCTTTTTGTCAAGTATATCATCCATTTGAAATCCTCAAAAGTACAATTTAATGATCAATGATGTTTAAGTGATCCGCGTTAAACAAAAGTGTTGTAGATCCATTAGAGGATTGGTAGAACCAAAGCCTCCATACAATAAATCTCAAGGTTATTGGATCAAAGGGATCAAATTAACATACTCGGGCTTGCAAACATAGGTTTGAGCCACGAATGATCATTTATTCGAATCAGGACAAAATTTAGCGCTATGTTAAGCAATCGTAAGTGGACTTATATAGAAGTCGCACCTATTTTGAGGCCGGTCATTAAATATCTATGCACCATTTTTTTGAGACATGATATAGAGATCATGCTCCAATAACACTTAGTGCAATAAGAAAGGGACAAGATTAAGAGGGGTGGGAAAGAATATACAAATCATATTTTAATTAAATTTAAATCAAATTATTATTAAAATCATTCATCCATTTTTATGGAGTTAGACTTAACACCATGGATCCAATGATGTTAATAAAGTTTATGATCAAAATTCAACCCAAGATCAGCCAGAAAATAATCACAAAATAATATTGCACTTAATATATACATTAAAAAAGGTTTTAAAAATATTTTAAAATGGAAATAAGAAATAAAAATATAATCTATATTTAAATTAAACAAGAAAAATTAAGTAAGACCATAGAAAAATAAAAAAAGGACCTAAATATTTTTTAAAATTTTTTGGCAATTTTTAAAAGTCAGAAACTATTTTAAAACTAATTAAAATTGTTCAAACAAATAGAAAATAGATAAAAAATAGTAAACATAAATATAAAATTCCATAAAATTTTCAAAAAGTCATAAATATACAAAATGATGTTTATAACAATTTTAAGGATTAAGAAATGTCAGAAAGTATTTTTAAGGTAATTAAAACAAACCAAACAATGCAAAAAATATAAAAAATATCAATTTTCAAAATAAAAATATGAAAAATATTCATGAGATCAGAAATAATTCAAAGTATTTTTGTGAATGTTTTCATAATTTTTTGGATAAAAAATAAAAGAGTTATGAATTTTTTAAAATTAAATCAATTAAAATATAAAACCAAAAAAGATATGGGCCATCAGATCATAGTCAAAATGCGTTAGTAAGCTAATCCAATGGACCAGACGCGCTGTGACCAGACGCGCTGTGCTTGATATGGACCTTAGTAAGATGTGCAATGAATCAGAAAATAGGCAACCAATGAAATTAAAAAGTTTGGCACGCTATCATTGGCTAAGACGAGACATATCATCGTCTTCAACCTCCAGCCACCCTGCAAATGAGATTTTCTGAGATCTTTCAAACGAAAAAATTAGGATCCCAAACCAGTATCATTGGATTCCTCTCTTCAAGATGATCCTAACACCACCATCACGCCAAATTTATATAAAGTATACAAAGAGATATGAATCAAAAACCTAGAAAATAGCGAGCACGTTCAATTTGTGATTTCTCTCTCAATTCTCAATGGATTTAATAATTTTAAGAAGCACTAGAATCAGGAGAAGGAGTAGAACAAGTTAGTGCTTTATTTGGATCCAAATGGTGGAAAATGCTACCTTTTCGAAGTTCAAGAAAGAAGCTCTGAAATTGGACTTCTGTAGCTTGGATTATAGCTCATTTTTCTTGGTTTAAGTGCTGGAGAGTTTGTATGATGCTTAAGGAAGATGAATGTGCAAAGAATATTGGAAGAAAAGGCTGGAATCTCAAAAACTGATTTAAAAATTTTGAAGTTCGCGTGAGGTTTTGACATAGTGTTTTTGGCTCTCAAAGCTTGAGGAAATGAATGGGGGATGACCCTTTATTTATAGGGAATCAAATGGAATGTTTAAGTGTGTGAAATAATGAAGTTTGGAGGGAAATCGTGTGAACCTGATGTACGAGCAAAGTGTGATCTTATTTCCATCAAAACTCATCCAATCATTGTGTTTTAAGGTTCTAATCCACTTTGGCAACTTGGTTAAACATGTTTAGATCACAAACACGTGCTAATTTGATGTTTAGAGGCCAAAACATGAATTTCAAATTCTGACTTATGAAGAAACTTCAGTTCCAAGTTACCAAGTTCAATACAATGGCATTCTCAGCTCAAGGGGTCTTAAGGCATGATTCTTGATGCTTTAGAAAGATGAGGTTACAATCTTTGCAATGGAAAAATAATGGAATAAAATGGATGCTTGAGCTGAAAGTTTCATTGAGTAAAAGTTGGGGAAAAAAAGGTTGACTTTCCATACTTAGAAATATTTCAAATTTTTCTTCAAAAGTGACCTATAACTTTTTGCCTACAAATATGGCCTTCCACTTGGAATTATCTCTTGACCCAAAAATATGGCATGAAATAGACCTCTTGAATGACATTTTGAAACTTGAACCATTCAAAATATCCAAAAATTGAGAGAGTTAGAATTGTTGAAGTTGGGCAAAAAATCAAGAAAGGACCTATAATCTTTTGTATCCTTAGGGAATCTTCTATCCATTTAATCACTTTGCACATAAAAGAAGGCATAAAGTTAACATCCTTAAGATCATTTTGGAAAAATAGTTGGCTCAAGGTGATAAAAATTGACCAAGCTATAATCATTTGAAGTCACACATGAGAAATTGGGGGTTCATCTGGAGGACTTGTAATCTTTCTTCATCATCAAGTTTCTCCCACATGAAAACTCCTTGAAAATTTTGAAGTGATTTGTTAATAACCCTTTGAAGAAAATGATGTCTTTAGAATCACTTAAAAATACCAAAAAATGAGCAAGATATGCTCCTTTGAAGTTCAAAACCCTAGTTTATAGATCAAGAAAATGCTTTGAGGAACTTTGACAATTTTGAACAACCTTCTTGTACCAACACAATTGCTTTGTAAATAGAAGTTGTTGAGGATGAAAATGAGAAATCATAGCCACCAAAACCACTTCCATATCTTGAGAATTTACATAAATATGCACTTATGAACATTGGGAACAAGACCTTGTCCAACCATGACAACTTCTTCAATCAATCCCTTGCACTTTTGTATCAATCTTGATAATTTTGAAATGTGGTGAACCAAAGTAAACCTTGACATGCCATACCTTCTAAAACAACTTCAATGGTGAGGTTTGGACTTCTCAAGCTTTATTTCCTAGGGCATGGAAATAAACTTATGAACCCATGGAGCAACTTGCTAAATCTCATTGCCTTTACCTACATTAGTAACAAGCAAGACAAACCAATATTGAATTCTGTTAATTAAAAGGAAAAATCAAGACAAAATATTCATGATCACAAAAGAAAACAAGTCAAGGTGCTTGGTGATTCCTCAAAGAGCAGAGCTAAAGGTAGGGAGGAGAGCCAAGAATCCTAATGTGATCTTGTTGTGATTGAATCAATATGGTATGATGAAGGGATCTTAGGGGGAAAAATTGGGGTACAACACGGGAAAATAAACCTAGGCTATTACATCCCATGAGCAGTTACATAATAGGAAAAAACGCGAGAAAATAAACTAAGCTATTACAAAATCAACCGTGCGACCTATACATTTGTTTTCTAGAATTTAAAAATGCAAAGCAAAAATAAATTTTAGAAAAATGTTTTAATAAACCTAAGATTCTAAGTGTAGAAAAAAAATATTTTTGATGTTTTATTATTTGTAAAAAAATTAAAGTGATAATAAAATAATTAAAACCTAATTATTTCTACTTTTTTTTTCTTTTTTAAGAAAATTATATAATAATAATAAAAAAACCTAATGTCTAACTATTTTTAAATACAAATTAATTAATAAAAAAACCTAAGTCTAAATATTTTTAAATAAAAATTAGTTTTTTTGATTTTATATAGTCTAATTAAAAAGGTAATTAAATTTATTAAGCAAAAGCAAAAAATAATAAAAACAAGAAAATTGAAACGTTAATGGGACCCTCCTCCCTTAATTCAAGGACTACGAATCTGATGATGGGGTTCTTTTCTCTTGAATATGCCTGTAAAGAGAGATCTGAAGCAAACGTATTTTTATGCCTTAAAATGGCATATAGAGATTTATGCATCAAATCTTGCACGTGATACGTCAAACTCATCCTAAATAATGTCCTGAATATATTTCAGCTCATCAAACACATTAGTAATGCATGGAATTTAAGATTGAATTCAAAGAAAAAATGCAAACCGGTAGAGTTTGAAGCACGAGTTCCATGCACCAAATCTTCTGGTTCTTGGGTTGGATGTGTTCCTGAGGACTTCAGGAAGAGGTTTGGACACTTTGTTTGACTTGAGAGTGGTTGGACCGTGTGATATGAATTTGTACTTTTCTTGAGAATTTTAAGAGATTTTTGAAGTGGTTCTTGAGGAAGCATCTTGTGTGTATTTTGCACTTGCGTATTTCATGTATATATAGAGGAATGAAATTGAAGAAGAACAAGACAAGAATCTTGTACCATCATGTCACAATTCTTTGAAAAAAAATAGATTGAAATCTTTCCAAAATTGTTAAAAAACATTCCAAACTTGAAGATTCTCGTTCCCAGCATGTTTTCACGGTTTTGGCATGTTTGTCATGTGTTCTTGGGCCTCCATGTGATTGGAATCAAAACCCATGCGCCTTGGCCCAATTATTTTATATTTTATTTGATTTACTTGCATTTAAATGAATAAAAATTAAAATAAAAGAAATAAAAATCATAAAAAATATATGAATGGATTTAGAGGTCTTCTAACACATTGTGAACATGTTTGAAAATCAAAAGTTAGGCCCACTAGTTTAAAATTTCAAGTTTGCTCACTTTGCATTTCATGCATTTTCTCAAAATTTATCAACTTGCACTGGTTATTACTGTCTCAATTTTCATCTTTTGAAGGTGATCTTTGACTTTTTGGAAAGCTCAAGATATCCTCTACAATTTCTTTGTTGATCATTTTTGCATTAGAAGACTTTATCTTGATGTAAGTTGCATTAACAAAAAAGTGTATTTTGTTGACTTTTAAAGTGTCTTATAATGTATGGACTCATATCTTTCAAATGAAGCATTTTTTGGTTGGATAAAAGTTGAGGAAGCATGTGAAAGTTATGCTTGGTCAAAGTTCAGTTGACTTCTCCTAAGGAAACCCTAATTTGGAAACTTTGGACTTTTGATGATTTGAGGGCTTCTCTAGAGAAATCATGATTAACCCTTGATCAATAATGAATATCACTTCAAAATATTGATGTTGACCAAAAATCTTGAAGTTTGACTGTATGTTGACCACATTTGACTTTTTTCCCAATACAATTGATTTCCAATCATTTGAGCTATTGACTGAGCAAACTTGTGATGCAAGGCTTGAAATTTGACATGAGAATTGTTTAAGACCTGTGGAGAATCATGGAAACCACTTGAGACATTAAAAAACCAATATTCCTTGAGAAATTCAAAACCCTAGTTGTAGACCTATTTCTTAGGAGGAGGTTTGACTGGTCAACCCTTGAGATTCTTGAGCATTTTAAGAACCCTTAAAAGAATGTCTTGAAGAAAATGGGAGGGAAAATTTTGGGTTACAACAATGAGGAAGCATTTTCTAAAAATGAACCCTCTTAAATGCATTTTTTGTGTGCAGGCTGGGGATTTCTTAGGCTTTATGGTCCATAAGAAAGGAATAGAAATAAATCAGAATAATACCAAGGCTATTATGGATGCGAAAATGCCATCAAATAAGAAGATACTTCAGTTGCTGTTAGGAAAAATTAACTTCTGGAGGAGGTTTATTTCTAAATTAAGTGGCGAGACTCAAGCTTTCTCACCACTGCTTCAACTCAATAAGGAAGGTTTTAAATGGGGGAATAATCAACTAGAAGCATTCGACAAGATCAAGAATTATCTTGTTTAACCTCCAATCTTATCTCCTCCTTGTAGAAATAAGAGAATGAGATTGTATATATTTGTGTCTGATGTAACTTTAGGGAGATGTTGGCTCAAGAGGATGAAAATGGCATCGAGAGGGCCATTTATTATCTTAGAAGAGTTTCGAGTGACGCATAAACTAGATATAGTACAGTTGAAAAGCTATGTCTTTGTCTATATTTTTCATGTACAAAGTTGAAGCATTATATAACACCAGTTGATGTTTATGTATCGTCTCATTTCGACATTATTAAACATATGTTATCTAAACCAATATTACACAGTCGAATTGGAAAATGGAATCTTATATTTACTGAATATTCACTGATATATGAACCTTTAAAGGCTGTTAAAGGACAGATGGTGGCATATTTTATAGTTGACCACTCTTTAGTTGAAAGTCCTTTGGATTATCTTGAACTTGAGCCTTGAAAGTTGTATTTCGATGGCTCTAGTCACAAAAATGGAACATGAGTAGGAGTGTTGATCATTTCTCCTAATAAAATCCTAACAAAATTCAAGTACAAGGTTGAAGGCCTTTGTTCAAATAATGAGGCTGAGTACGAAGCTTTGATAGCCGAACTTGAAATGTTGTTGTAGTTGGGGGCAACTCGGGTCAAAATAATGGGTGACTAAGAGAAAGTTAGAAAGAAAATTACAAAAGAGTATAACTGCATTAAAGAAAATCACGTTATGTATTTTGTAATAGCTATTCGACTCCTACGAAGATTCGAAATGGTAATTATTCGACATATACCTCGACTTGAAAATCGTGAGGCTAATGATTTTTCACAAATTTGGGTACAAAATTTTAAAAAAAAAGGTTACAAGACGCAATTGAAGTCAGTGGAAGAGTTGTTGCAACCAGACTGTCTCCATCAGATTCAAAAACTACAAAGCTAGGGTACGCTGATGAAGAGAATTTTGAAATTCTATCCATAAAAGTTTAACAGACGGAGATTGGAGAAAGCCAACGGTAGAATATTTGAAAAATCCTACAACTTTTGTCGAAAGGAAAATCAGGCACCGAGCTTTAAGTTATATCCTTATAGGTAATGAGTTATTTAAAAAGACACCTAAGGATGTCTTACTTAAATACCTTAGCAAATCTGAGGCCTATTTGGCCCTTTTTAGTGTCCATAGTGGGACATGTAAGGCACATCAAGTAGGTCATAAGATGAAATGGCTTTTGTTTCGACAAGGAATGTATTGGCCTGCCATGCATAAGGGTTGTGTGGAGTTCATTAAGAATGTTAAGAATGCCAAATGCATGCGGTAAAACAGCACGTCCCTGCAAGTGAATTACATTCCATTATAAAACCTTGGCCTTTTAGAGGATAGGCTTTAGACATAGTTGGAGAAATTCGACCAACTTCATCAAATAATCAAAGGTATATTTTAGTGGGGATTGTTTACTTCACCAAGTGGGTCAAAGAGATACCATGGAAAAATAAGGATCAAGAAGTTGTGCTTGAATTCATCCAAAAGAATATCATCCATAGGTTTAGAATCCCCAAGACTATTACAACTGACTAAGGATCAGTTTTTACTGGTCGGAAAGTTCAGGAGTTTTCCAACAAAATGGGATTCAAGTTATTGAAATATACACCTTATTACACCCAGGAAAATGGCCAGGTCGAAATAGTGAATAAGGTAGTAATTGGTCTGATTAAAAAACATGTGGGAAAAAATCAAAGGAATTGGCATAAGGTGTTAGATAGATATTATAGACTTGTCAAACTTCCCCTAAAGAAGCTATATATGTTACACCGTTTCGACTGGCTTATGGCCATGACGCAATATTTCTAGTTGAGATTCATCTGCAATCAACTAGGATTCAGAGACAACCTGAGATTCCATCTGAGATGTATTGGAATATGATGTTGGGAGAGTTAGTTGAACTAGATGAAGAAATATTGCATGCTTTAGAGATCTTAAGAAGACAGAAGAAGAGAATACCTAAATCCTATAATAAAAGAGTTAAGGGAAAAGTATTCTCAATCAACGATTTAGTTTGGAAATTGATATTAGCGATAGATCGAAATAATAGATTATTGGGAAAATGGTCACCACATTGGGAAGAACCTTTTCTAATCATTGAAGTAATTTCCAACAATTCCTATTAGATAGAAGAGTTAACATGGGATCGAAGAATCCTGAGAATAAATGCAAAATAATTGAAAAGGTATAAGCCCATACTCTAAGATATAAAAATTATGACAGAATAATAAAACAAAATACTATGAAGCCAAAATGGTACTCATTAAACAAAATATGCAAAAATGGATATGTCTTAAAGATTACATTTTTGAAGGAAAAGAAAAAAGAAAAACAATAAATTCTAAGTGCCAGAAGTTCAAAAGGGCAAATTAGTTTTCATCCTGTCATACTTAATCTTCGCCAGTCTCATCCTGTAGTTAATGGAAGTTTAAGTGCTCTGAAGAGTACAAATCTCTTCGTCTAGTGCTTTGGATTTTTCGACATGAAGAACACTTTGTGTAGTGATTTTTTCGATTTAAGTACAATATGTGTCCTTAATTGCTCTCTGTCGGGCTTAAGCTTGAGAAATATTGCCCCACAGCTCTTGGATTTGCTCCTTCCAAAGGGAAATAGAGCGTGCATACACATCAAAATTTGCTTCTGTTGTGTGTCATAACCGTAATTTGACCCATCAGATAATCATTCTATGTTACTATTTTTTGTTCCCTAAAATTGGCTCTCCCATTTTTCAAGACAATATGATTCAAGATACCTTCTTATGCTTCTAAGGTTCTCAAGTACTCAAGACTAAAAGAATGATCAGATGAATCCTCCTCCTAAGCAGTGGACTACAACTAGGGTTTTGATTTTATCAAGTAAAATTGGACTTCTAATGCATCGAGGCGACTTCATGGTTTCTCATATGCTTCAAAGTATCCTCATGCCAAATTTTAATCATTGCAGCACAAGTTTGCTCAATCAAATAGTCAGATGATTGAAAATTAACTATATTGGACAAAAAGTTAACTTTGACCAATTTACAGTCAAACTTTAAGATTTTTGGTCAACTTCAAGATTTTGAACTCATATTCATCATTTGATCAAGAGTTGATCACGATTCATCAAGAGACCTCAAGATTCATCAAAAGTAAAAAGTTACTAAATTAGGGGTTTATTTAGGAGAAGTCAACTGAACTTTGACCGAGCATAACTTTCATATACTTCATCAGAAAATTATCAACGAAAGCCAATTTTGATGGAAATTCAATTCTCCACAACTTTGTCTCTCTAAGATCAAGGCCAAAAATGCTTCATTTGAGAGATATGAGCCAAAACATTACAAGTCATTTTAAAAGTCAACAAAAAGACACTTTTGTCAAAGAAATTTACATCAAGTTAAGATATTAAAATGGAAAAATGACCAACATGAAAGTTGTATAAAACATCTTGTGGTTTCCAAAAAGTCCAAGATCACCTTCATATGATGGAAACTGTGTGAGATATGATTTGTGCAAGTTGGACAATTTTGAGGAAATGCATGAAATTCAATTTGAAGCAAACTTGAGTACTGGGCTAATGGACCTATATTTTGTGGTATAAACATGTTCATGATACCTTAGAAGACCTCTAAGTCCCGTCATGCATTATTTTAATTTTTATTTCATTTATTTTGATTTTTATTATTTAAATTCAAAATTAAATCAAATAAATATTAGATAAATGTGTAAGGCATAAAAGGCTTGTGATTTGATTATTTTGGAGGCCCAAGATCATGATAGAAACCGTTGTAATATGGTGGGAAAACTGACTTGTTTTGTGTTTTATTGCAAATGTTGCGGATAACAAGAGTCTCCACCAACTTTTATTTTATCCAATAAGGAAAGGGTGAAAAGAACAGGAAAGACCTTCGATATTTTCTTGAGTTCGGGGGGGGGGGGGGGGGGGGGGAGGTTATGGAAAGGAAAGGTATTAGCACCCTTTTCATCCGTAGTTATCTACGGGCTCTTAATATCTAGATCACTTTGTTTTGAAAGATTGCTTTGTGAATGTGTGTTTGAAAATATTTTGAAAATGCCAATTGTGAGGCAAGACTAAGTAATGATTCTCGTTTCTGTTCTTGAGAAAGCATACAAAGTGTTTGTTTTTTTAAAAATATTTTTAAAAGTGTCTTGTGTGAAATGTTTTGTTTTGTTTTGAAGAGATTTTTGAGCAAGCGACTATGAGTGGTCTACATACTGAAGTTCTTTCTTATTCTTTCCTTCTCCTTTAGATAGTTCTATCCTAGCATTAGTTAGTAGGAAGTCCTATCGTTGGATGTGGAGGGATGGGCGTGGGTCATTGTTCAGTCATATAAGGCAACTCGTAGGGACGCTTTAGCAATTTCGTAAGAGACTAGATCGTTTACCGAAGGCAACATCAAAAGGGTGATCGAGAGACTACGATCTTTGATTTCGAGGGACAACGCTAAAGCGTCCCCACATTCGAGGGACATGATTGTTTTTATCGAGGTAGTAAGGGAGGTTACCCAGAGGTACGGGTGTTCAAAGTGTGTTGTGATTCAGTTATTGTTTATCTTGCATTAGGGTTAACTATCGATTTGTTTTATCTTTCCATACATGACCTAATTACTAACTGTAATATAATAAAATAGGAAAGCAATAAGGTGCAGAAAGTAAAATAAAAGAATAAAACCCTAGACTATTACATGGCTTTGGGAGAAGTACAAAAATAATAACAGTGCGGGAAAGTAAACCTAATTACTATTACAAACTGTGAGCAATTACTGTAGCGGTAGAAATGTTGAGACTAACCCATTGGATTGACTTAACTCGCACATATCAAAATAAAAATATCGCCACCATGCTTTATTGTTTTCAGAGCAATGGGAAAAGAGAAAATAACTCAAAAAGAGGGGGAGAGAATCTAAGTTCAGAGGTTGGTTATGCAAAGGGAAGGTATAAACATCCTAAACACGAACGATACTCCGCAGGAACCTCTTTGTAAATATGTGTATTTTGGATATAAAAAGTTGTATACAAAAATAGATTCTGGGGATGAGAAAAGAAGTATTTTTTATAATTTTTGCACCTGCTGCGGGTGCGAACCTTTAGTTCCTACGTACCACCTTCCCTAATAAATTCCTACAAAATTCAAGTACAAGGTTGAAGGCCTTTGTTCAAATAATGAGGCTGAGTACGAAGCTTTGATAGCCGAACTTGAAATGTTGTTGTAATTGGGGGAAACTCGAGTCAAAATAATGGGTGACTCAGAGTAAGTTATAAAGAAAATTACAAAAGAGTATAACTCCATTAAAGAAAATCTCATTATGTATTTTGTAATAGCAATTCGACTCCTACAAAGATTCGAAATGGTAAGTATTCGACATATACCTCGACTTGAAAATCAAGAGGCTAATGATTTGGCCTAAATTGCTTCTCGGTACAAAATTTCAAAAAAAAAGTTACAAGACGCAATTGAAGTCATGGGAAGAGTTGCTGCAACCAAACTGTCTCCATCAGATTTAAAAACTACAAATCTAGGGTACGCTGATGAAGAGAATTTTGAAATTCCAGCCATAAAAAGTTTAACAGACGGAGATTGGAGAAAGCCAACGGTAGAATATTTGAAAAATCCTACAACTTCTGTCGAAAGGAAAATCAGGCACCGAGCTTTAAGTTAAATCCTTATGGGTAATGAGTTATTTAAAAAGACACCTAAGGAAGTCTTACTTAAATACCTTATCAAATCTGAGGCCTATTTGACCCTTTCTAGTGTCCATAGTGGGACATGTGGGGCACATCAAGTAGGTCATAAGATGAAATGGCTTTTGTTTCGACAAAGAATGTATTGGCCTGCCATGCATAAGGGTTGTGTGGAGTTCATTAAGAATGCCAAATGCATGCTGTAAAACAGCACGTCCCTGCAAGTGAATTACATTCCATTATAAAACCTTGGCCTTTTAGAGGATGGGCTTTAGACATAGTTGGAGAAATTCGACCAGCTTCATCAAAGAATCAAAGGTATATTTTAGTGGGGATTGTTTACTTCACTAAGTAGGTCAAAGCGATACCATGGAAAAATATGGATCAAGAAGCTGTGCTTGAATTCATCCAAAAGCATATCATCCATAAGTTTAGAATCCCCAAGACTATTACAACTGACCAAGGATCAGTTTTTACTGGTCAGAAAGTTCAGGAGTTTTCCAACAAAATGGGATTCAAGTTATTAACATATACACCTTATTACGCCCAGGAAAATGGCCAGGTCGAAATAGTGAATAAGGTAGTAATTGGTCATATTAAAAAACTTGTGGGAAAAAATCAAAGGAATTGGCATAAGGTGTTGGATCGATATTATGGGCTTGTCAAACTTCCCTTAAAGAAGCTATAAATGTTATACCGTTTCGACTGGCTTATGGCCATGACGCAATATTTCCAGTTGAGATTCATCTGCAATCAACTAGGATTCAGAGACAACCTGAGATTCCATCTGAGATGTATTGGAATATTATGTTGGGCGAGTTAGTTGAACTAGACGAAGAAATATTGCATGCTTTAGAGATCTTAAGAAGACAGAAGTAGAGAATACCTAAATCCTATAATAAAAGAGTTAAGGGAAAAGTATTCTCAATCAACGATTTAGTTTGGAAATTGATATTAGCGACGGATCGAAAGAATAGATTATTGGGAAAATGGTCACCAAATTGGGAAGAACCTTTTCTAATCATTAAAGTAATTTCCAACAATGCCTATTAGATAGAAGAGTTAACATGGGATCGAAGAATCCTGAAGATAAATGCAAAATACTTGAAAAGGTATAAGCCCATACTCTAAGAAATAAAAATTATGACAGAATAATAAAACAGAATACTATGAAGCCAAAATGGTACTCATTAAACAAAAGATG
Source organism: Vicia faba (assembly GCA_948472305.1). Classification (NCBI taxonomy): domain Eukaryota; kingdom Viridiplantae; phylum Streptophyta; class Magnoliopsida; order Fabales; family Fabaceae; genus Vicia; species Vicia faba. Next base: position 74,123,985 of record OX451740.1, read on the forward strand.
CCAAAATGGCTATGTCTTAAAGATTACATTTTTGAAGGAAAAGAAAAAAGAAAAACAATAAATTCTAAGTGCCAGAAGTTCAAAAGGGCAAATTAGTTTTCATCCTGTCATACTTAATCTTCGCCAGTCTCATCCTATAGTCAATGGAAGTTTGAGTGCTCTGAAGAGTACAAATCTATTCGTCTAGTGCTTTGGATTTTTCAACATGAAGAACACTTTGTGTTGTGATTTTTTAGATTTTTGTGCAATATGTGTCCTTAATTGCTTTTTTTCGGGCTTAAGCTTGAGAAATATTGCCCCGCAACTCTTGGATTTGCTCCTTCCAAAGGGAAATAGAGCTTGCATACACATCCAAATTTGCTTATGTTGTGTGTCATAACTGTAGTTTGACCCATCAGATAATCATTCTATGTTACTATTTGTTGTACCCTAAAATTGGCTCTCCCATTTTTCAAGACAATATGATTCAAGATACCTTCTTATGCTTCTAAGGTTCTCAAGTACTCAAGACTAAAAGAATGATCAGATGAATCCTCCTCCTAAGCAGTGGACTACAACTAGGGTTTTTATTTTATCAAGTAAAAATGGAATTCTAATACATCGAGGCGACTTAATGGTTTCTCATATGCTTCAAAGTATCCTCGTGCCAAATTTTAAGCATTGTAGCACAAGTTTGCTCAATCAAATAGTCCGATGATTGAAAATCAACTATATTGGACAAAAAGTCAACTTTGTCCAATTTACAGTCAAAATTTAAGATTTTTGGTCAACATCAAGATTTTGAACTCATATTCATCATTTGATCAAGAGTTGATCACGATTCATCAAGAGACCTCAAGATTCATCAAAAGTCAAAAGTTACTAAATTAGGGGTTTCTTTAGGAGAAGTCAACTGAACTTTGACCGAGCATAACTTTCATATACTTCATCAAAAAATTATCAATGAAAGCCCATTTTGATGGAGATTCAATTCTCCACAACTTTGTCTCTCTAAGATCAAGGCCAAAAATACTTCATTTGAGAGATATGGGCCAAAACATTACAAGTCATTTTAAAAGTCAACAAAAAGACACTTTTGTCAAAGAAATTTACATCAAGTTAAGATATTCAAATTGAAAAATGACCAACATGAAAGTTGTAGAAAACATCTTGAGGTTTCCAAGAAGTCCAAGATCACCTTCATATGATGGAAACTGTGTGAGATATGATTTGTGCAAGTTGGACAATTTTGAGGAAATGCATGAAATTCAATTTGAAGCAAACTTGAGTACTGGGCTAATGGACCTATCTTTTGAGGTATAAGCATGTTCATGATACCTTATAAGACCTCTAAGTCCCGTCATGCATTATTTTAATTTTTATTTCATTTAATTTTATTTTTATTATTTAAATTCAAAATTAAATCAGATAAATATTAGATAAATGTGTAAGGCATAAAAGGCTTGTGATTTGATTATTTTAGAGGCCCAAGATCAAGATAGAAACCGTTGTTATACTGTGGGAAAATTGACTTGTTTTGTTTTTTATCGCAAATGTTGCGGATAGCAAGAGTCTCCACCAACTTTTATTTTATCCAATAAGGAAATGGTGAAAAGAACAGGAAAAACCTTCTATATTTTCTTGAGTTCGGGGGGGGGGGGGGGGTGGTTATGGAAAGGGAAGGTATTAGCACCCTTTTAATCCGTAGTTATCTACGGGCTCTTAAAATCTAGATCACTTTGTTTTGAAAGATTGCTTTATGAATGTGTGTTTGAAAATATTTTGAAAATGCCAATTGTGAGGCAAGACTAAGTAATGATTCTCCTTTTTGTTCTTGAGAATGCATACAAAGTGTTTGTTTTTTTAAAAATATTTTTAAAAGTGTCTTGTGTGAAATGTTTTGTTTTGTTTTGAAGAGATTTTTGAGCAAGCGACTATGAGCGGTCTACATACTTATGTTCTTTCTTATTCTTTCCTTCTCCTTTAGATAGTTCTATCCTAGCATTAGTTAGTAGGAAGTCCTATCATTGGAAGTGAAGGGATGGGCGTGGGTCATCGTTCAGTTATATAAGGCAACTCATAGGGACGCGTTAGCAATTTCGTAAGGGACTAGATCGTTTACCGAAGGCAACATCAAAAGGGTGATCGAGAGACTAAGATCTTTGATTTCGAGGGACAGTGCTAAAACGTCCCCACATTTGAGTGCCATGATTGTTTTTATCGAGGTAGTAAGGGAGGTTACCCTAGAGGTACGGGTGTGCAAAGTGTGTTGTGATTCAATTATTGTTTATCTTGCATTAGGGTTAACTATCGATTTGTTTTATCTTGCCATACATGACCTAATTATTAACAGTAATATAATAAAATAGGAAAGCAATAAGGTGCAGAAACTAAAATAAAAGAATAAAACCCTAGACTATTACATGGCTTTGGGAGAAGTAAAAAAATAATAACAATGCAGGAAAGTAAACCTAATTACTATTACAAACTGTGAGCAATTACTGTAGCGGTAGAAATGTTGAGACTAACCCATTGGATTGACTTAACTCGCACATATCAAAATAAAAATATCGCCACCATGCTTTATTGTTTCCAGAGTAATGGGAAAAGAGAAAATAACCCAAAAAGAGGGGGAGAGAATCTAAGTTCCGAGGTTGGTTATGCAAAGGGAAGGTATAAACACCCTAAACACAAACGATACTCCGCAGGAACCTCTTTGTAAATCTGTGTAGTTTGGATATAAAAAGTTGTACACAAAAATAGATTGTGGGGATGGAAAAGAAGTATTTTTTATAAGTTTTGCACCTGCTGCGGGTGCGAACCTTTAGTGCCTACGTACCACCTTCCCTAATAAAATCCCAACAAAATTCAAGTACAACGTTGAAGGCCTTTGTTCAAATAATGAGGCTGAGTACGGAGCTTTGATAGCTGAACTTGAAATGTTGTTGTAATTGGGGGAAACTCGGGTCAAAATAATGGGTGACTCAGAGTAAGTTATAAAGAAAATTACAAAAGAGTATAACTGCATTAAAGAAAATCTCGTTATGTATTTTGTAATAGCTATTCTACTCCTACGAAGATTCGAAATGGTAGTTATTCGACATATACCTCGACTTGAAAATCAAGAGGCTAATGATTTGGCCCAAATTGCTTCTGGGTACAAAATTTCAAGAAAAAGTTACAAGATGCAATTGAAGTCAGGGGAAGAGTTGCTGCAACCAGACTGTCTCCATCAGATTTAAAAACTACAAAGCTCGGGTACACTGATGAAGAGAATATTGAAATTCTAGCCATAAACAGTTTAACAGACAAAGATTGGAGAAAGCCAACAGCAGAATATTTGAAAAATCCTAAAACTTCAGTCGAAAGGAAAATCAGGCACCGAGCTTTAAGTTATATCCTTATGGGTAATGAGTTATTTAAAAAGACACCTAAGGAAGTCTTACTTAAATACCTTAGCAAATCTGAGGCCTATTTGGCCCTTTCTAGTGTCCATAGTGGGACATGTGGGGCACATCAAGTAGGTCATAAGATGAAATGGCTTTTGTTTCGAAAAGGAATGTATTGGCCTGTTATACATAAGGGTTGTGTGGAGTTCGTTAAGAATGTTAAGAATGCCAAATGCATGCGGTAAAACAGTACGTCCCTGCAAGCGAATTACATTCCATTATAAAACCTTGGCCTTTTAGAGGATGGGATTTAGACATAGTTGGAGAAATTCGACCAGCTTCATCAAAGAATCAAATGTATATTTTAGTGGGGATTGATTACTTCACCAAGTGGGCCAAAGCGATACCATGGCAAAATATGGATCAAGAAGTTGTGCGCTAATTCATCCAAAAGCATGTCATCAATAGGTTTAGAATCCCCAAGACTATTAGAACTGACCAAGGATAAGTTTTTACTGGTCGGAAAGTTCAGGAGTTTTCCAACAAAATGGGATTCAAGTTATTGACATATAAACCTTATTACACCCAGGAAAATGGCCAGGTCGAAATAGTGAATAAGGTAGTAATTGGTCTAATTAAAAAACATGTGGGATAAAATCAAAGGAATTGGTATAAGGTGTTGGATCGATATTATGGGCTTGTCAAACTTCCCCTAAAGAAGCTATAAATGTTACACCGTTTCGACTGGCTTATGGCCATGACGCAATATTTCAAGTTGAGATTCATCTGCAATCAACTAGGATTCAGAGACAACCTGAGATTCCATCTGAGATTTATTGGAATATGATGTTGGGCGAGTTAGTTGAACTAGACGAAGAAATATTGCATGCTTTAGAGATCTTAAGAAGACAGAAGGAGAGAATATCTAAATCCTATAATAAAAGAGTTAAGGGATAAGTATTCTCAATCAACGATTTAGTTTGGAAATTGATATTACCGATGGATCGAAAGAATAAATTATTGGGAAAATCGTCACCACATTGGGAAGAACCTTTTTTAATCATTGAAGTAATTTCCAACAATGCCTATTAGATAGAAGAGTTAACATGGGATCGAAGAATCCTGAAGATAAATGCAAAATACTTGAAAAGGTATAAGCCCATACTCTAAGAAATAAAAATTATGACAGAATAATAAAACAGAATACTATGAAGCCAAAATGGTACTCATTAAACAAAAGATGCCAAAATGGCTATGTCTTAAAGATTACATTTTTGAAGGAAAAGAAAAAAGAAAAACAATAAATTCTAAGTGCCAGAAGTTCAAAATGGCAAATTAGTTTTCATCCTGTCATACTTAATCTTCGCCAGTCTCATCCTGTAGTCAATGGAAGTTTGAGTGCTCTGAAGAGTACAAATATCTTCGTCTAGTGCTTTGGAATTTTCAACATGAAGAATACTTTTTGTAGTGATTTTTTCGATTTATGTGTAATATGTGTCCTTAATTGCTTTCTGTCGGGCTTAAGCTTGAGAAATATTGCCCCGCAACTCTTGGATTTGCTCCTTCCAAAGGGAAATAGAGTGTGCATACACATCCAAATTTGCTTTTGTTGTGTGTCATAACCGTAATTTGACCCATCAGATAATCATTCTATGTTACTATTTGTTGTACCCTAAAATTGGCTCTCCCATTTTTCAAGACAATATGATTCAAGATACCTTCTTATGCTTCTAAGGTTCTCATGTACTCAAGACTAAAAGAATGATTAGATGAATCCTCCTCCTAAGCAGTGGACTACAACTAGGGTTTTGATTTTATCAAGTAAAATTGGACTTATAATGCATTGAGGCGACTTCATGGTTTCTCATATGCTTCAAAGTATCCTCATGCCAAATTTCAAGCATTGCAGCACAAGTTTGCTCAATCAAATAGTCAAATGATTGAAAATCAACTATGTTGGACAAAAAGTCAACTTTGACCAATTTACAATCAAACTTTAATATTTTTGGTCAACATCAAGATTTTGAACTCATATTAATCATTTGATCAAGAGTTGATCACGATTCATCAAGAGACCTCAAGATTCATCAAAAGTCAAAATTTACTAAATTAGGGGTTTCTTTAGGAGAAGTCAACTGAAATTTGACTGAGCATAACTTTCATATACTTCATCAGAAAATTATCAATGAAAGCCCATTTTGATGGAGATTCAATTCTCCACAACTTTGTCTCTCTAAGATCAAGGCCAAAAATGCTTCATTTGAGAGATATGAGCCAAAACATTACAAGTCATTTTAAAAGTCAACAAAAAGACACTTTTGTCAAAGAAATTTATATCAAGTTAAGATATTCAAATGGAAAAATGACCAACATGGAAGTTTTAGTAAACATCTTCCGGTTTCCAAAAAGTCCAAGATCACCTTCATATGATGGAAACTGTGTGAGATATGATTTATGAAAGTTGGAAAATTTTGAGGAAATGCATGAAATTCAATTTGAAACAAACTTGAGTACTGGGCTAATGGACCTATATTTTGAGGTATAAACATGTTCATGATACCTTAGAAGACCTCTAAGTCCCGTCATGCATTATTTTAATTTTTATTTCATTTATTTTGATTTTTATTATTTAAATTCAAAATTAAATCAAATAAATATTAGATAAATGTGTAAGGCGTAAAAGGCTTGTGATTTGACTATTTTCGAGGCCCAAGATCATGATATAAACCGTTGTAATATGGTGTGAAGGTTGACTTGTTTTGTGTTTTATCGCAAATGTTGCGGATAGCAAGAGTCTCCACCAACTTTTATTTTATCCAATAAGGAAAGGGTGAAAAGAACAGGAAAAACCTTTGATATTTTCTTGAGTTCAGGGTGGAGCTTATGGAAAGGGAAGGTATTAGCACCCTTTTCATCCGTAGTTATCTACGGGCTCTTAATCTATAGATCACTTTGTTTTGAAAGATTGCTTTGTGAATGTGTGTTTGAATATATTTTGAAAATGCCAATTGTGAGACAAGACTATGTAATGATTCTCGTTTCTGTTCTTGAGAATGCATACAAAGTGTTTATTTTTTTTAAAATATTTTTAAAAGTGTCTTGTGTGAAATGTTTTGTTTTGTTTTGAAGAGATTTTTGAGCAAGCGACTATGAGCGGTCTAAATACTCAAGTTCTTTCTTATTCTTTCCTTCTCCTTTAGATAGTGCTATCCTAGCATTAGTTAGTAGGAAGTCCTATCGTTGGATGTGAAGGGACGAGCGTGGGTCATCGTTCAGTCATAATTTGCAACTCATATGGACTCTTTATCAATTTCGTAAGGGACTAGATCGTTTACCAAAGGCAACATGAAAAGGGTGATCGAGAGACTACGATCTTTGATTTCGAGGGACAATGCTAAAGCATCCGCACGTTCGAGGGACATGATTGTTTTTATCGAGGTAGTAAGGGAGGTTACCCTAGAGGTACGGGTGTGCAAAGTGTGTTGTGATTCAATTATTGTTTATCTTTCATTAGGGTTAACTATCGATTTGTTTTATCTTGCCATACATGACCTAATTACTAACAGTAATATAATAAAATAGGAAAGCAATAAGGTGCATAAAGTAAAATAAATGAATAAAACCCTAGACTATTACATGGCTTTGGAAGAAGTACAAAAATAATAACAGTGCGGGAAAGTAAACCTAATTACTATTACAAACTGTGAGCAATTATTTAAGCGGTAGAAATATTGAGACTAACCCATTGGATTGACTTAACTCGCACATATCAAAATAAAAATATCGCCACCATGCTTTATTGTTTCCAGAGCAATGGGAAAATAGAAAATAACCCAAAAAGAGGGGGAGAGAATCTAAGTTCATATGTTGGTTATGCAAAGGGAAGGTATAAACACCCTAAACACGAATGATACTCTGCAGGAACCTCTTTGTAAATCTGTGTATTTTGGATATAAAACGTTGGATACAAAAATAGATTGTGGGGATGAGAAAAGAAGTATTTTTTATAAGTTTTGCACTTGCTGCGGGTGCGAACCTTTAGTGCCTACGTACCACCTTCCCTAATAAAATCCCAACAAAATTCAAGTACAAGGTTGAAGGCCTTTGTTCAAATAATGAGGCTGAGTACGAAGCTTTGATAGCCGAACTTGAAATGTTGTTGTAATTGGGGGAAACTCAGGTCAATAAATGGGTGACTTAGTAAGTTATAAAGAAAATTACAAAAAAGTATAACTGCATTAAAGAAAATCTCGTTATGTATTTTGTAATAGCTATTCGTCTCCTACGAAGATTCAAAATGGCAATTATTTGACATATACTTCGACTAGAAAATCAAGAGGCTAATGATTTGGCCCAAATTGCTTCTGGGTACAAAATTTCAAAAACAAGTTACAAGATGCAATTGAAGTCAGGGGAAGAGTTGCTGCAACCAGACTATCTCCATCAGATTTAAAAACTACAAAGCTCGGGTACACTAATGAAGAGAACTTTGAAATTCTAGCCATAAAAAGTTTAACAGATGAAGATTGGAGAAAGCCAACAGTAGAATATTTGAAAAATCCTAAAACTTCTGTCGAAAGGAAAATCAGGCACCAAGCTTTAAGTTATATCCTTATGGGTAATGAGTTATTTAAAAAGAAACCTAACGAAGTCTTACTTAAATACCTTAGCAAATCTGAGGCATATTTGGCCCTTTCTAGTGTCCATAGTGGGACATGCGGGGCACAACAAGTAGGTCATAAGATGAAATGGATTTTGTTTCGACAAGGAATATATTGGCCTGCCATGCATAAGGGTTGTGTGAAGTTCATTAAGAATTTTAAGAATGCCAAATGCATGCGGTAAAACAGCACGTCCCTGCAAGCGAATTACATTCCATTATAAAACCTTGACCTTTTAGAGGATGGGCTTTAGACATAGTTGGATAAATTCGACCAGCTTCATCAAAGAATCAAAGGTATATTTTAGTGGGGACTGATTACTTCACCAAGTAGGTCAAAGCGATACCATGGCAAAATATGGATCAAGAAGCTGTGGTTGAATTCATCCAAAAGCATATCATCCATAGGTTTAGAATCCCCAAGACTATTAGAACTGACCAAGGATAAGTTTTTACTGGTCGGAAAGTTCAGGAGTTTTCCAACAAAATGGGATTCAAGTTATTGACATATAAACCTTATTACGCCCAGGAAAATGGCCAGGTCGAAATAGTGAATAAGGTAGTAATTGGTCTAATTAAAAAACATGTGGGATAAAATCAAAGGAATTGGTATAAGGTGTTGGATCGATATTATGGGCTTGTCAAACTTCCCCTAAAGAAGCTATAAATGTTACACCGTTTCGACTGGCTTATGGCCATGACGCAATATTTCCAGTTGAGATTCATCTGCAATCAACTAGGATTCAGAGACAACCTGAGATTCCATCTGAGATTTATTGGAATATGATGTTGGGCGAGTTAGTTGAACTAGACGAAGAAATATTGCATGCTTTAGAGATCTTAAGAAGACAGAAGGAGAGAATACGTAAATCCTATAATAAAAGAGTTAAGGGATAAGTATTCTCAATCAACGATTTAGTTTGGAAATTGATATTACCGATGGATCGAAAGAATAAATTATTGGGAAAATGGTCACCACATTGGGAAGAACCTTTTTTAATCATTGAAGTAATTTCCAACAATGCCTATTAGATAGAAGAGCTAACATGGGATCGAAGAATCCTGAAGATAAATGCAAAATACTTGAAAAGGTATAAGCCCATACTCTAAGAAATAAAAATTATGACAGAATAATAAAACAGAATACTATGAAGCCAAAATGGTACTCATTAAACAAAAGATGCCAAAATGGCTATGTCCTAAAGATTACATTTTTGAAGGAAAAGAAAAAAGAAAAACAATAAATTCTAAGTGCCAGAAGTTCAAAATGGCAAATTAGTTTTCATCCTGTCATACTTAATCTTCTCCAGTCTCATCCTGTAGTCAATGGAAGTTTGAGTGCTCTGAAGAGTACAAATCTCTTCTTCTAGTGCTTTGGATTTTTCAACATGAAGAACACTTTGTGTAGTGATTTTTTCGATTTATGTGCAATATGTGTCCTTAATTGCTTTCTGTCGGGCTTAAGCTTGAGAAATATTTCCCCGCAGCTCTTGGATTTGCTCCTTCCAAAGGGAAATAGAGTGTGCATACACATCCAAATTTGCTTCTGATGTGTGTCACAACCGTAATTTGACCCATAAGATAATCATTCTACGTTACTATTTGTTGTACCCTAAAATTGGCTCTCCCATTTTTCAAGACAATATGATTCAAGATACCTTCAATTGCTTCTAAGGTTTTCAAGTACTCAAGACTAAAAGAATGATCAGATGAATCCTCCTCCTAAGCAGTGGACTACAACAAGGGTTTTGATTTTATAAAGTAAAATTGGACTTCTAATGCATCGATGCGACTTCATGGTTTCTTATATGCTTCAAAGTATCCTCATGCCAAATTTTAAGCATTGCAACACAAGTTTGCTCATTCAAATAGTGAGATGATTGAAAATCAACTATATTGGACAAAAAGTCAACTTTGACCAATTTACAGTCAAACTTCAAGATTTTTGGTCAACATCAAGATTTTGAACTCATATTCATCATTCGATCAAGAGTTGATCACGATTCATCAAGAGACCTCAAGATTCATCAAAAGTCAAAAGTTACTAAATTAGGGGTTTCTTTAGGAGAAGTCAACTAAACTTTGATCGAGCATAACTTTCATATACTTCATTAGGAAATTATCAACGAAAGCCCATTTTGATGGAGATATAATTCTCCACGACTTTGTCTCTCTAAGATCAAGGCCAAAAATGCTTCATTTGAGAGATATGAGCCGAAACATTACAAGTCATTTTAAAAGTCAACAAAAAGACACTTTTGTCAAAGAAATTTACATCAAGTTAAGATATTCAAATGGAAAAATGACCAACATGAAAGTTGTAGAAAACATCTTGCGGTTTCCAAAAAGTCCAAGATCACCTTCATATGATGGAAACTGTGTGAGATATGATTTGTGCAAGTTGGACAATTTTAAGGAAATGCATGAAATTCAATTTGAAGCAAACTTGAGTACTGGGCTAATGGACCTATCTTTTGAGGTATAAACATGTTCATGATACCTTAGAAGACCTCTAAGTCCCGTCATGCATTATTTTAATTATTATTTCATTTATTTTGATTTTTATTATTTAAATTCAAAATTAAATCAAATAAATATTAGATAAATGTGTAAGGCATAAAAGGCTTGTGATTTGATTATTTTGGAGGCCCAAGATCATGATATAAATCATTGTAATACGGTGGGAGAACTGACTTGTTTTGTGTTTTATTGCAAATGTTGCAGATAGCAAGAGTCTCCACCAACTTTTATTTTATCCAATAAGGAAAGGGTGAAAAGAATAGGAAAGACCTTCTATATTTTCTTGAGTTCGGGGGGGCGGTTATGGAAAGGGAAGGTATTAGAACCCTTTTCATCCGTAGTTATCTACGGGCTCTTAATCTCTAGATCACTTTGTTTTGAAATATTGCTTTGTGAATGTGTGTTTGAAAATATTTTGAAAATGCCAATTGTGAGGCAAGACTAAGTAATTATTCTCGTTTCTGTTCTTGAGAATGCATACAAAGTGTTTGTTTTTTTAAAAATATTTTTAAAAGTGTCTTGTGTGAAATGTTTTGTTTTGTTTTGAAGAGATTTTTGAGCAAGAGACTATGAGCGGTCTACATACTCAAGTTCTTTCTTATTCTTTCCTTCTCCTTTAGATAGTGATATCCTAGCATTAGTAAGTAGTAAGTCCTATCGTTGGATGTGAAGGGATGGGCGTGGGTCATCGTTCAGTCATATAAGGCAACTCATAGGGACGCTTTACAAATTTCGTAAGGGACTAGATCATTTACCGAAGACAATATCAAAAGGGTGATCGAGAGACTATGATCTTTGATTTCGAGGGACAGTGCTAAAGCGTGCCCACGTTCGAGGGACATGATTGTTTTTATCGAGGCAGTAAGGGAGTTTACCCTAGAGGTACGAGTGTGAAAAGTGTGTTGTGATTCAATTATTGTTTATCTTGCATTAGGGTTAACTATCGATTTGTTTTATCTTGCCATACATGACCTAATTACTAACAATTATATAATAAAATAGGAAAGCAATAAGGTGCAGAAAGTAAAATAAAAGAATAAAACCCTAGACTATTACATGGCTTTGGGAGAAGTACAAAAATAATAACAGTGCGGGAATGTAAATCTAATTACTATTACAAACTGTGAGCAATTACTGTAGCAATAGAAATATTGAGACTAACCCATTGGATTGACTTAACTCACACATATCAAAATAAAAATATCGCCACCATGCTTTATTGTTTCCAGAGTAATGGGAAAAGAGAAATTAACCCAAAAAGATGGTGAGAGAATCTAAGTTCATAGGTTGGTTATGCAAAGGGAAGGTATAAACACCCTAAACACGAACGATACTCCGCAGGAACCTCTTTGTAAATCTGTGTATTTTGGATATAAAAAGTTGTATACAAAAATAGATTGTGGGGATGAGAAAAGAAGTATTTTTTATAAGGTTTGCACCTGCTGCGGGTGTGAACCTTTAGTGCCTATGTACCACCTTCCCTAATAAAATCACAACAAAATTCAAGTACAAGGTTGAAGGACTTTGTTAAAATAATGAGGCTGAGTACGAAGCTTTAATAGCCGAACTTGAAATGTTGTTGTAATTGGGGGAAACTTGGGTCAAAATAATGGGTGACTCAGAGTAAGTTATAAAGAAAATTATAAAAGAGTATAACTGCATTAAAGAAAATCTCGTTATGTATTTTATAATAGCTATTCGACTCCTACGAAGATTCGAAATGGTAATTATTCGACATATACCTCGACTAGAAAATCAAGAGGATAATGATTTGGCCCAAATTGCTCCTGAGTAAAAAATTTCAAAAAAAAGTTACAAGACGCAATTGAAGTCAGGGGAAGAGTTGCTGCAACCAGACTGTCTCCATCATATTTAAAAACTACAAAGCTCGGGTACACTGATGAAGAGAATTTTGAAATTCTAGCCATAAATAGTTTAACAGACGAAGATTGGAGAAAGCCAACAATAGAATATTTGAAAAATCCTAAAACTTTTGTCGAAAGGAAAATCAGGCACCGAGCTTTAAGTTATATCCTTATGGGTAATGAGTTATTTAAAAAGACACCTAAGGAAGTCTTACTTAAATACCTTAGCAAATCTGAGGCCTATTTGGCCCTTTCTAGTGTCCATAGTGGGAAATGTGGAGCACATCAAGTAGGTCATAAGATGAAATGGCTTTTGTTTCGACAAGGAATGTATTAGCCTGCCATGCATAAGGGTTGTGTGGAGTTCATTAAGAATGGTAAGAATGCCAAATGCAGGCGGTAAAACAGAACGTCCCTGCAAGCAAATTACATTCCATTATAAAACCTTGGCCTTTTAGAGGATGGGCTTTAGACATAGTTGGAGAAATTCGACCAACTTCATCAAAGAATCAAAGGTATATTTTAGTGGGGATTGATTACTTCACCAAGTGGGTCAAAGCGATACCATGGCAAAATATGGATCAAGAAGCTGTGATTGAATTCATCCAAAAGCATATCATACATAGGTTTAGAATCCCAAAGACTATTACAACTGACCAAGGATCAATTTTTAGTGGTCGGAAAGTTCAGGAGTTTTCCAACAAAATAGGATTCAAGTTATTGACATCTACATCTTATTACACCCAGGCAAATGGCCAGGTCAAAACAGTGAATAAGGTAGTAATTGGTCTTATTAAATAACATGTGGGAAAAAATCCAAGGAATTGGCATAAGGTGTTAGATCGATATTATGGGCTTGTCAAACTTCCCCTAAAGAACCTATAAATGTTACACTGTTTCGACTGGCTTATGGCCATGACGCGATATTTCCAATTGAGATTCATCTGTAATCAACTAGGATTCAGAGACAACATGAGATTCCATCTAAGATATATTGGAATATGATGTTGGCCGAGTTAGTTGAACTAGACGAAGAAATATTGCATGCTTTAGAGATCTTAAGAAGGTAGAAGGAGAGAATACATAAATCCTATAATAAAAGAGTTAATGGAAAAGTTGTTAGAACATAGTTTGATTAGGGTTTTGATGATAACAAACACAAAGAACAAATATGCACTCTAAATTTGTGTTGTTTTTTATACAGAAGTTCTGACTGAAACAACATCAGAAGTTAAGCCACATAAGCTTTCAAGCTGAGCTAATCAGAATGTTATGAAGAATGATGATCAGAATCTGCGCTAAAGTAAAATATACTCTGATTCTGAACAGAAGTATAATGCGCCAACAGATCCTTATATCTCTGAGTCATCAAAGTTCTAAAGTAAAGAAGCATGCAAGATTCCCAAGTTCTGAAGCGTTACTTTTCAATTAAGATAGTATCATATGCAACGACTTCATTCAGACAATAATCTTCTCAGTATGGAAAGTGAATTGAGTGTCCATTATCACGTTTTATTTTGGACAGATTTCCACGCCTATATAAACAAGCTCAAAGGACAAATCGTTTACGATTTTACCAACGACTGCATATACATCTCAAAAAGTTGCAAATATTCATATTCTTTCATATACTCAAATTGTGTAATACATCACAGTAGTGATACAGTTTTTGTAACGAAAAAAAATAGTACACAATTAATTGTTCTTTTATTAAGATATTGTTCCTTGAGATAAACCAGGTTGTGGTCATACTCAAGAAGACTTTGGCAGTTGTCAAAGTAGTTTTGTAATCTGTTTGATTAGTGGAATAAGTCCTGGTTGGAGAGAGGAGAAATCACCTTGGTGGGTGGACTGGAGTAGTTTGAGATCAAGCGAACCAGGATAAAAATCTTGAGTCTATTGCATTTGATTTTTAAGTTACAATTCACCCCCCCCTCTTGTGTTTTTGACTTCTTCAAAAGTATTCTCAATCAACGATTTAGTTTGGAAAGTGATATTACCGATGGATCGAAAGAATAGATTATTGGGAAAATGGTCACCACGTTGGGAAGAACCTTTTCTAATCATTGAATTAATTTCCAACAATTCCTATTAGATAGAAGAGTTAACATGGGATCGAAGAATCCTGAAGATAAATGGAAAATACTTGAAAAGGTATAAGCCCATACTTTAGGAAATAAAAATTATGACAGAACAATAAAACAGAATACTATGAAGCCAAAATGGTATTCATTAAACAAAAGATTCCAAAATGGCTATGTCTTAAAGATCACATTTATGAAGGAAAACAAAAAAGAAAAACAATAAATTCTAAGTGCCAGAAGTTCAAAAGGGCAACTTAGTTTTCATCCTATAGTCAATGAAAGTTTGAGTGCTCTGAAGAGTAGAAATCTCTTCGTCTAGTGTTTTGGATTTTTCAACATGAAGAACACTTTGTGTAGTGATTTTTTCGATTTCAGTGCAATGCGTGTTCTAAATTGCTTTATGTCGGGCTTAAGCCTGAGAAATATTTCCCCGCAGCTCTTGGATTTGCTCCTTCCAAAGGGAAATAGAGCGTGCATACACATCAAAATCTGCTTCTGTTGTGTGTCATACCCCTAATTTGACCCATCAGATAATCATTCTATGTTACTATTTGTTGTACCGCAAAATTTGCTCTTCCATTTTTCAAGACAATATGATTCAAGATGCCTTCTCATGCTTCTAAGGTTCTCAAGTACTCAAGACTAAAAGAATGTACAGATGAATCCTCCTTCTAAGCAGTGGACTACAACTAGGGTTTTGATTTTCTCATGTAAAATTGGACTTCTAATGCATCGAGGGGACTTCATGGTTTCTCATATGCTTCAAAGTATCCTCATGCCAAATTTCAAGCCTTACAGCACAAGTTTGCTCAATTAAATAGTCAGATGATTGAAAATCAACTATATTGGACAAAAAGTAAACTTTGACCAATTTACAGTAAGACTTTAAGATTTTTGGTCAACATCAAGATTTTGAAATCATATTCATCATTTGATCAAGAGTTGACCACGATTCATCAAGAGACCTCAAGATTCATCAAAAGTCAAAAGTTACTAAATTAGGGTTTTTTTAGGAGAAGGCAACTGAACTTTGACCTAGCATAAATTTCATATACTTCATCAGAAAATTATCAATGAAAGCCCATTTTGATGGAGTTTCAATTCTCCATAACTTTGTCACTCTAAGATCAAAGTCAAAAATGCTTCACTTGAGAGATATGAGCCAAAACATTACAAGTCATTTTAAAAGTCAACAAAAAGACACTTTTTGTCCAAGAAATTTACATCAAGTTAAGATATTCAAATGGAAAAATGCCCAACATGAAATTTGTAGAAAACATCTTGTAGTTTCTAAAAAGTTCAAGATCACCTTCATATGATGGAAACTGAGTGAGATATGATTTGTGCAAGTTGGACAATTTTGAGGAAATGCATGAAATTCAATTTGAAGCAAACTTGAGTATTGGGCTAATGGACCTATCTTTTGAGGTATAAACATGTTCATGATACCTTAGAAGACCTCTAAGTCCCGTCATGCATTATTTTAATTTTTATTTCATTTATTATAATTTTTAGTCATTTAAATTCAAAATTAAATCAAATAATAATAGATAAATGTGTAAGGCATAAATGGCTTGTGATTTGATTATTTTGGAGGCCCAAGATCATGATAGAAATAGTTGTAATACGGTGGGAGAACTGACTTGTTTTGTGTTTTATCGGAAATGTTGCAGATAGCAAGAGTCGCCATCGAATTTTATTTTATCCAATAAGGAAAGGGTGAAAAGAACATGAAAGACCTTTGATATTTTCTTGAGTTCGGGGGGTAGGTTATGGAAAGGGAAGGTATTAGCACCCTTTTCACCCGTAGTTATCTACCAGCTCTTAATCTTTAGATCACTTTGTTTTGAAATATTTCTTTATGAATGTGTGTTTGAAAATATTTTGAAAATGCCAATTGTGAGGAAAGACTAAGTAATGATTCTCGTTTCTGTTCTTGAGAATGCATACGAAGTGTTTGTTTTTTTAAAAATATTTTTAAAAGTGTCTTGTGTGAAATGTTTTTTTTGTTTTGAAGATATTTGTGAGCAAGCGACTACGAGCGGTCTACCTACTCAAGGTCTTTCTTATTCTTTCCTTATCCTTTATATAGTGTTATCCTAGCATTAGTTAGTAGGAAGTCTTATCGTTGGATGTGAAGGGACGGGCGTGGGTCACCGTTCAGTCATATAAGGCAACTCGTAGGGACACTTTAGCAATTTCGTAAGGAACTAGATCGTTTATCGAAGGCAACATCAAAAGGGTGATCGAGAGACTACGATCTTTGATTTCGAGGGACATGAGTGTTTTTATCGAGGAAGTAAGGGAGGTTACCCTAGAGGTGCGGGTGTGCAAAGTATGTTGTGATTAAGTTATTTTTTATCTTGCATTAGGGTTAACTATCGATTTGTTTTATCTTTCCATACATGACCTAATTACTAAGAGTAATATACTAAAATAGGAAAGCAATAAGGTACGGAAAGTAAAATAAAAGAATAAAACCCTAGACTATTACATGGATTTGGGAGAAGTACAAAAATAATAACAATGCGGGAAAGTAAACCTAATTACTATTACAAACTGTGAGCAATTACTGTAGCGGTAGAAATATTGAGACTAAGCCATTGGATTGACTTAACTCGCACATATCAAAATAAAAATATCGCCACAGTGCTTTATTGTTTCCAGAGGAATGGGAAAAGAGAGAATAACCCAAAAAGAGGGGGAGAGAATCTAAGTTCAGGGTTGGTTATGCAAAGGGAAGGTATTAACACGCTAAACACCAACGGTACTCCGCAGGAACCTCTTTGTAAATCTGTGTATTTTGGATATAAAAAGTTGTATACAAAAATAGATTGTGTGGATGAGAAAATAAGTATTTTTTATAACTTTTGCACCCGCTGCGGTTGCAAACCTTTAGTGCCTGTGTACCACCTTCTGTGTAATAGGGGATCAGGGTACTCGTAGTTCACCTTTAAAAATTTAAAACACAAGTGTGTTGGTTAATTTTAAGAGACGAGACATCATCGTCTTATCCGAGCAAAAGAACATACTTACTACCCATGATTATGAGAAAGCAGAATTTGCGTCATCTCAAAACGGAGGATATGGATTGGATTTTAAAATCAATAAATCCTCGCTCAACACCCAAGTGGAAAATATCCCGCTTCACTACACATCATAGAAGAATAGTAGTTCACATCACTACAAGGATTGACAGGAGCCTAATCTTTTGAGAAAATTTTAAGGTAAAAAGCCAAAGTGGCAAAATAGTTTGAATGAGATTGATTGACTTTTAGTCTTCTCATAAAAATGTCAAAGTAATGTTAAGTTGGTTAAAGTTTGATTAATAAAATGTTTTTTGAAAATGCATGGACATAAGTCCAAGTTTATTATGAAAGTGATTCAAGTTTTGAAAACAAGAATAATTTTGAAAAGGAGGGAGACGATTTTTGAAATTTAAGAAGATGGGAGGAGATGAAGGGACTATCCTAAAGCATAAGGTAAAAGCTAAGAAAAGAACTGTCTAACCAACAAGAAGCCAACACTTGACACAATGAGTAAATGTATAATTCTCATACTTTGGATTGAAACCAAACAAGAAAAGATAATAAAACCTCTTAAGAAAACCAAGATTCAAAGGCATTAAGTCTTCACAAAAATTAGACAGAGTAACAGTTGCATACAGATGAATTCCCAATCACCGACAAAGCATATAATCAGAATAACTTGCATACAAATAAAACAAAAAACCCAATGTTTTGGGGTAAACCCCAAGAACACCAGACAAAATTGCAATAGAAGTTACAAGGTCTCAAGGTAGGTCAAGTTCTCTAACCCTAAGTCCAAGAAGTCCATAACTCCAAAATGCCAAGGATAGTAACCAAATAGTCCAAGTAACATTAAAGATTTTTATTGTTCAAGTTGGTTATTAGGTATCTTCAAAAAGAAAATAAAAAGCTCAAGTGAGCAAAATTAAAAGGACATAAATATAAATGCTCAAGTGAGCAAAGATAAAAATAGCATGAAATGAAAATGCTAAAATAAATGATGCTTAAAGTAAAAGCGTAAAGTAAAAGCATAGAAATAAAAGTCAATTGTTAATGAGTTAGAAATTAGAGCTTAGTTGAATGACCATATTGAAACTTGCATTTGAAAACTCATTAGAAGATTGATAAAATTAAAGCCTCTCAACAACAAGTTTCATTTCCTTTTTGTCAAGTATATCATTCATTTCAAAATCTCAAGGAAACAATAAATGATCAACGATGTTTAAATGATTCACTTAGTTCCAAAATTTATGAAGATTCATTAGAGGATTGATAAGACCAAAGCCTCCTAACAATGAACCTCAAGATTATTGGATCAAAGGTTTCAAATTAAACATGCTTGGGATTGCAAACATAGGTTTGGGCCACAAATGGTCATTTCTCGAATCAGGACAAAATTCAGTGTTATGTTAAGTAATCGTAAGTGGACTTATATAGAAGTCGCACCTATTTTGAGACCGGTCAATAGCAATCTATGTGCCATATGTTTAGAGTGATGATATGTAGATTATCCTCTAACAAAATGTATCACAAAGAGAAGAGGATGAGATGGAGAGGGAGGGGAAACATTTGAATTAAAGATTTTAATTAAACTATCATTAAAATTATTTATCCATTTTGGTGAAGTTAAACTCAACATCCAAGATCCAATGATGTTAATGAAATTAATGATCATAAAAACACATGGCCAGAATATATTATAAATAAATAAATTGTAATTAATAAACAAGATAAAAAAAAGAAAATGATTTTTTTAAATTGTTTTTTTTAAATGAACACAAAAGGCAAAATAGAAAATTATATTCAAAGTATCAAAGAAAAATTAAAAGAGACCATAGAAAAGTCATAAGTGGTCTCAAATACATTTTTATGTTTTTTTTTATAATTTTTTAAAACAGAAAAGTATTTTTAAACTAATTAAAATCACTCAAATAAGTGAAAAATATCAAAAATAGTAAAAGTCAAAATAAAAATCTAGAAAAATTTCAGAAAGTCAGAAATAAAGAAAATGATCTTGATAAAAAAATTTAGAACTTTAAAATGCCAAGAAGTATTTTTAAAACAATTAAAATAAGGCAAACAATAAAAAAAATTATGAAAATAAAAATATGAAAAAATATTCAAAAAGTTAGAAATAATTCAAAGTATTTTTAAGAATTTTTTTGAGTCATAAATGAATTTTTTATGGATTTTTGAAGTTTAAATCAATTAAAATATAAAAATCAGGAAATCAAAATAAACCAAAAAGATATAGACCATTGGATCAATCTCAAAATGCATTAGTAATCAAATCCAAGGGATCTGGCGCGCTGTGCATATCATGGTCATTAGTGAATAAACCACTGGATCAAATATTAAAAACATATTTGAAAAATGTGCGGCAAATTCTCATTGGTTGAAGACGCCATCGTGGTCGTCTTCAACCTCCAGCCAACCTCAGAACCAGGTTCCTTAAACTATAAAACTATAGGTCCATACTAATGTCATTCTCTTCGTCTCATCAAGACGAAGACAACAGTACCCTTGCGAAAAATTTATATAAGATGTAGCTCAGTCGATTTGAAGAAACCCAAAAGAAAAAGTTGAATAGGGATTTGAAAATTCATGATCAAAACTCAATTCCAGTTGAAAACAAATGATGCGACGAGTATCAGAGTGATGAGAGCTTTATTGTAGCAACAAATTTCGAAAGAATTGATGAAGGAATCTACCTATTGAAGTTCAAATTCAAAGCTCTAAAACTTAACTTGGCTAGCACGATTTAGGATGCTTCAAGTCTTAGTTCTTCTTCTGTTAGCTTCACTAAAGTTCAAGGATGAAGAATTAACAAAAAAAAAGGATTGAAGAAGGCTGTAAATCCAAATTCAAAGTTGCAGAATTGTGAGTTATGGAGAGAGTTTGACAGGGTGATTTTTCATGTCTAAGCTTGAGTAAATGAATGCAATATGTCCCTCTATTTATAAAATATTGAATGGTGAAAAGAATTGGAAGAAATAGTGAGGTTTGGAGGGAAAATGAGTGAAGCCCAAAAATGTAAAACATGTGACTTGAACTTGCTCAAAACTCAACTAATTCTTGCGTTTTGTCCTTAATTTAACTTTGGGAACATTGTTAAACATTTTTAAATCAAAAACATGTGCTAATTTGGTGTTTAAAAGCTGGATTATGGATTTCAAATTCTGACTTGGAGGAAAAAGTCAGTTTCAAGGTATCAACTTTAAATCAATGATATTCACAACTCAAGGAGTCTTAGGGAAGGATTCTTGAAGCATTTAAAATATAAGTTTACAATATTTACAATATGAAAACAATGGAATCAAATGGATGCTTGAGCTAAAATTTGTGATGAGTCAAAGTTGAGAAAAAGATGTTGACTTTTTGTACTTATAAAAATTCTAAGTTTTTCTTCAAAAGTGACCTATGATGTTTTGGATTCAAAAAAGGTCTTCCTTCAAAATTGAGCTTTTATAATTGAATCTAGATTGAAGTGTACTCCTTAAAGAGTATTGTGAAACTTGAATCACTTAAAAATAACAAGCATTGAAAAAGTTATGGCCTTGTGAAGTTGGTGAATATTCATGAGATGACCTATAATCTTTTGCATTCTTAAGGAATCTTACATCCATTTAAAGCTTTGCACATAAAAGAAGAGTTGAATTTCGCATCATTAAGATAATTATGGGAAAATAATGGGCTTAAGGAGATAAAAATTGACCAAGTTATGATCTTTTGAAGTCACAAAAGGGAATTTGATGGCCTACCTAGAGGACTTATAATCTTTCTTCATCATTAGGCATCTTCCACATAAAATTTTCTTGAAACTTTTGAAGTGATTGATTGATAACTCTTTAAAGATAAGCATGTCTTTGGAATCACTCAAAAATACCAAAATATGAGCAAGATATAGCCCTTAGAAGTTCAAAACGCTAGCTCCTAGAGCACCAAAATGACTTGGAAAACCCTTTCAATTTTGGCAATCTCCCCTGCACAATAACTCTTTACATGTGAGTAGAAGTTGTTGTGGATGATAATAAGAACCCATAGAAACAAAAGCCACCTCCAAATATTAAGATTTGAGAGAGTTATGCACTTGTGACTAAGAAATCAAGAACTTCTCCAATTAGGTCAAACTTCTTCAATCAACTCTTGCATCTTTTGATTTTCTTTGACAAATAGAGGCATGATAAATCATAGTAGACCTTGCCATGATATTAATTCAAAGTATATTCAATGATGAAGCTTGAATCTCAATGAAACTTTGTTGAAGAAGGCATGGAAATAAACTCATGAACCTATAAATCAAGTTGATGAAATGTGTTATGCCATTACCTATAATATCATCAATTAGAGCAAACATTCATTGTATTTATTAATTAAAAGTTAATAAATACAAAGCATAGATGATCACAATATATAAATTAAGGTGCTTGGAGATTTCTCATGAGCAAAATTAAAGATATGGAGAAGAATCAAACCCTAGTGTGATCTTGTTGCATTGAGCTGATATGAGGTGATGTAGAAATCTTAGAGGAAAAAAATTGGGGTACAACAATTACAATAATCATAAAAAATTCAAGAATAATAAACTATGCGAAAATGTAAGATAAGAAAGCGAAAGCGAAAGGGTTTTTTGGTGATTTTTGATAAAAAAGTTTTTTGATGATTAACCTAAAAAACCCTAATTAATGTTGATTAAAAAGGAAATTTATTAATTAAAATAAAACCTAAAAAAAACTTAATAATTTTGATTAAAAATAAATAAATTAATTTAATTATTAAAAAAAGTTCGATTAGTTAAATTAATAAAAAGTGATATAAAAAACCTAAGAGTCTAAATTAATTTTAATTAATTAAACTAAAAAACTAATTATGTTATAAAAAAATAGTAAATAAAAAAGGACAGAAATTGGGCCTGAAATAGCAAGATGGAAGGGGTGTAAATAGCAATCTGAGTACAAGCCCAACGACAAGAGCCCACTGATCTGGTGCGCTACAGCTTCAGGGGTGTAGCATGAATTGCATGTTTATGGTCATTGGATCAGATCTGGGGATATCTAATGGCTGATGAGAAGCGAGAGTGCATGGTAGGCAAGGGATGGGGCGCACAACACCATTTGTCTCCTTCATTCCATTGAACATATTCTTTACAGTGCTTGAAGACGCAACCACTTGAATTTTTCCACTTCTAATACCATCTTCGACACATTCCCCGGTTAGTATCAGCTCGATAAAACCAGATGAAGAGCTTTCAATCAGATGATTAAAGAAAGGCCCTATCAAAGTTCCCATGAACATATCAACCATCTCCCTAACAGGAAGTGGAGGTTGAACTCTTCCAGCCAGATCTCTCCATTTCTAGGCATATTCTTTAAACCCTTCATTCGAGCCCATAGTCATACTTTGTAGTTGCACACGAGTTGGTGTAAGGTCAACATTGTATTGATACTGGTTGTAAAAAGCAGTAGCTAGGTCTTCCCAAGTGCAGATCTTGGTTCGCTCCAGCTGATAGAACCATTCGAGTTGTGTCCCATATAAACTCTCTTAAAAGAATTGAACCCATAACTTTCTATCAGTAGTATGGGGCTGGATCTTTTGAACACAGGACTACAAATGAAGCATGGGATAAGAAACACCATCATATTTGGAAAAAGTAGGGACCTTGAACTTGTGAGGGATAACAACCCCTGAAATAAGACCCAGTTCCTCAAAATCCAGTCCAGGCACTTTCTGGATCTCCATAACATTAAGTCGATCTTCCAGCTGCTTGTATCTGTCATCAACGGGAGGATACTGTTCAGCAGAATAGTCTTCATCCGAATCTTGTCTAGAACCAAGGTTGTTATTCTCTTCATCTTTCACACTCCTATTATCTTATTCTTGGTTATCGTCTTCCTTTAGGGGAACCTCAAAATCTAGGGCCCTTCAGACCGGACCCTTGAATCTTCTGCCCATGTTAAGAAAGACTGTTGGCTTCTTAGTCTTCTTTTTATTCCCTTTTGTGATGAGGGTATTCAGCTTGTCTTGTCCCTTAGATAAGTCCAGGAACATTTGCTAAAACTGAGCGTTTTGAGGTTGAAGTTCTTTCACAGTTTGTTTTAGAGCTATATTTTACTGAAATAAACAGTAAGAAGATGATAAAACCTGTCTAGGTAGTACCTGTTATGTGATGATATGCATGATATGTAAGTGCAATGTTTTCAAGGACCTTTCCGGGATTTAAATTTGTTTAAACAAAAGGAAACAAAAGAAATTTTAGTAATAAGTTCAAATTATAATTGCCTTCTTGGCTTATAATGACAATAAAAAGAATTACAAAGAAGCAAAATATGAAATCAAGTCTCCCATGGGTGCTTCCTCTTTGTGTTGACATATGCATTAAGTCTATGTTCTTTGTGGAGTCGTTTTGTCAGCTCCAGTACTTTCTTCTCACTAGCATAGAACTGAGTCTCAAAGGTATCCCTTTCTTCTTTGAGTTAAATCTAGGACTTTTGTAGTTCCTCGAAGTCAGTAGGCATATCGGGATGAAGAATGGTATGGGGAACATCTCCTTTAACAACAGGTTCTACGATCACTGGTAGGATAGCAGGATATGGCATCATAATATTTTGAGCACGAAACCGGAACCATCTGAGGCAAGGCTCCAGAGGAATGGAATTCTTATGCCCCAAAGTCTTGTTATTAATCTTGTTGACCATGCCCTAAGCACATATAGACCTTTGGCGGTAACTCTGAAGATCGTTCTCATAGTCGAATACTATACCCTGGATGAGCATATCATAAGGACCGTCTATTCGAGCATAAACTGACGTAGAGCTAGGGAAGGGTTATAAGTGATACCTCCCATTATGCCAAGGAGTGGCACATTAGGGAATTCCCCGCAGCGGTCAATAATAGTGATGTCTGCCTGAGATCGAGAACACCAATGGATATCCAAATTAGTGAGTGACATCAACCTTTGTGACCACCTCAAACCTTGTTCATTCTTCATCACTGATCGGGGCAGGTGCGAAATAAACCACCTTGAAAGTAGAGGTATGAAACACATGAAAGTCCCTCGCTTCCTCATAGTACAAGTGTGAAGAGAATGCAAAATATCTCCAAGAAAGGTAGGCACCGGATTATGGGTAAGAAACATTTTGATGGTGTTTACATCTATGAGCTGGTCTGAGTTATGGAAAAGTACCAAACCATAGATCAGCAAAGCCAAAATATCCTCAAAAGCACAAAAACTCATGGCATCTAGAAACCACTGAGCCTTCTCTATCACAAATTTAGGAAGAAATCCCTTGACTCCATTTCTTGTTTCCTAATTAGATACGATGTTCGATTGTTTCAGATGTAAGGCTACTGCAATGTCTTCAGGTTTTGGAACTTGCTCTAGACCGGTGAAAGGTATCTGATCAAGAATAGGCACTCCGATTAACTTAGATAATTCTTCCATTGTGGTCACTAACTGATAATCCTGGAAGGTAAAATAGTGATGTTTAGGATCAAATAACTGGAATTGAACACTCATCATGTCCTCTTTGAAACTTGTAGTAACCAAACTGAATAGATGACCATGTCTATTGGTGAATTGAGAATTGTCAAGAACCTTTGAGACTAATTCCCCAAGCTTGGAGGGTACCTTTACAAAGTTGATTTGGATAGTATTTCTGTGATTGGAAGCCATGACCCTACAACAAAGAACAAATATAAATCCCATAGATCCTTGAAATGGTTAGTGAAAATGTCATGATATGATGTTATGATGTTATGTTTAAACAGATAACAAACACAAACAAAGAACATAAGAGCCTTAGGTTTAAAGCTTGCACAGGGTTCATAGGTGATTACCCTCTTGAAGTTTAGTTGACTCAACCTGTCCTAAGAATAGTAACCGAGTTCTAGGGATCTCAATATTACTAACTTTTCTCACAGGTTTCATTTAGCATGACAACTAACTTGCCACCAAAAAAACCTGAGAGTTGAATTTCAATGAGCGTAGCATCAAGTATCAACCAACTTCAAACTGCACCAAAGCCAACTATCTCACTACCTTCTAATGTCTAAGTTGGGTCAATTAATGTTCTAAAGGTCAGTTAGTGCTTAGGACACCACGCGAAATCCTAGTATTTTCCCCCGACTGACTTGACAGACACCAGTACAAACTAAAGCGTCACACTAATGTAGCCGTCACTTCAACCATATACGTCTACACCGTACAGTTTCCATGATCTATTGGTACTTACCTAGGGTACCCTAGATCCGGGTGTAGGATCTTTGCAAGAAATAAACCCGAGCAAACCCCAAATGTAAAACAATCAAAGCAAACAAGTAAAAACAAAATAAAGTGACCATAAGCTCTAAGTTGTAATACGGTGGGAGAACTGACTTGTTTTGCATTTTATCGCAAATGTTGTAGATAGCAAGAGTAGCCACTGACTTTTATTTTATCCAATAAAGAAAGGGTGAAAAGAATATGAAACACCTTCAAGCTTTTCTTGAGTTCGGGGGGTAGGTTATGAAACGGGAAGGTGTTAGCACAATTTTCATTTCTAGTTATATACGGGCTCTTAATCGCCAGCTCACTTTGTTTTGAAAGATTGCTTTGTGAATGTGTGTTTCAAAATATTTTTAAAATTCCAATTGTAAGGCAAGACTTTGTAATGATTCTTATTTCTACTCTTGAGAATGTGTACAAAGTGTTTATTTTTTTATAATATTTTTGAAAGTGTCTTGTGTGAAATGTTTTGTTTTGTTTTGAAGAGATTTGTGAGCAAGCGACTACGAGCGGTCTATCTACTCAAGGTCTTTCTTGTTCTTTCCTTCTCCTTTAGATAGTGTTATCCTACCATTAGTTAGTAGGAAGCCCTATCGTTGGATGTGAAGGGACGGGTGTGGGTCATCGTTCAGTCATAGAAGACAACTCGTAGGGATGCTTTAGCAATTTCATAAGGGACTAGATCGTTTACCGAAGGCAATATCGAAAGGGTCATCATGGGACTACGATCTTTGATTTCGAGGGACAGTGCTAAAGCGTCCCTACGTTCGAGGGACATAACTGTTTTTATCGAGGCAGCAAGGGAGGTTACCCTAGAGGTGCGGGTGTGCAAAGTGTGTTGTGATTCAATTATTGTTTATCTTGCATTAGGGTTAACTATCAATTTATTTTATCTTTCCATACATGACCTAATTACTAACAGTAATATAATAAAATAGGAAAGCAATAAGGTGCAGAAAGTAAAAGCAAAGAATAAAACCCTAGACTATTACATGGCTTTGGGAGAAGTACAAAAATAATAACAGTGCAGGAAAGTAAACCTAATTACTATTACAAACTATGAGCAATTACAATAATCGTAAAAAATTCGAGAATATTAAACTACGCGAAAATGTAAGATAGGAAAGCAAAAGCGAAAGTGTTTTATGGTGATTTTTGATGAAAAGGTTTTTTGAAGATTAACCTAAAAACCCCTAATTAATGTTGATTAAAAAGGAAATTTATTAATTAAAATAAAACCTAAAAAAAACTTAACTAATTTTGATTAAAAAAAGAAATTAATTTAATTATTAAAAAAAAGATTGATTAGTTAAATTAATAAAAAATGATTAGAAAAAACTTAAGAGTCTAAATTAATTTTAATTAGTTAAACTAAAAAACTAATTATGTTATAAATAATAGTAAATAAAAAAGGATAGAAATTGGGCCTAAAATAGCAAGATCGAAAGGGTGCGAATAACAATCTAAGTCTAGGCCCAATGACAAGAGCCCACTGATCTGGTGCGCCACAACTCAGAGGTGTAGCATGAACAGCGTGTTTATGGTTATTGGATCAGATCTAGGGAGATCTGATGGCTGATGAGAAGCGAGAATGGGTGGTAGGCAAGGGATGGGGCGCACAGGATCTGCAAGAATAAGAAAATAAATAATGTGGAAAAGAATGCAGGGGGCAGGGATTGAATCCATGCCCTTTCATATGAACACCCTAGTCGTTTCGTGTTAATTAAACAATGTTAAAACAATATATAATAAATGTGCTGGAGTCAAACCACCACCTCCGGTGGTTAACTTCTTCTTCTCTGGTGAGGATATTTGCAAAACCTGCGAATTCAAGGCAAAGTGAGAATAAAAAGAATCCTTGTCCACTATTTGAGGCCTCACAAATATAATGGTGATATCTATTTTGATTGAAACGGCCTATAACTAAGGTTTCAAAAATTCACGAGCTCGGTGCCCCAACAATGGCACTTTGTGATTCTGGCGTTGAAGCTCACATGTTATACGTCAAACATGTTCTAATGATGGATATGAACACGTGTAAACACACCAGGTTAATTAACAGTGCATAAATTGAAAGTTTAGATTTGAAAAATAATACCAAATAGATGAGGATGAAATGTGGTCTTCCTGCGTGCTTTTGGATTCAAAGAGGGTAGGGATGACCTCCTGGGATCTTTAGGGAGATGATGGAAGGCCTGACTTTGACTGTAAGAGATTAGAGACAAGATTTTGCTCTTGCCCTAGTTTTGACAATATTTGGAATTTTGGAATATTGATCTTTGCAAGGTTTTTCCCATGCCTTTTATGTCTGAATTGGAGTGAATATATAGGTCGAATTAGGTCACAATATGATGGGCTCGGACTTGTGTAATGAGATTTGTCCTATTTTATTTTATTTTAACCTTTAAATAAATAAAAATAAAAAATAAAATATAATAAGCTAAATGGAGGTGTATGAACAAGTCTTGAGGTGCATATGGAATGTAGAACACGTTTGAACTCTGAAACAATAGCCCATTAGCCCAAAAAATCAAGTTTTCTCAATTTGAACTTCATGCATTTGCTCAAAATTTCCCAACTTATACTGGTCATAACTCTCTCAATTTTCATCATTTGAAGGTTATATTTGACTTTTTGGAATTCTCAAGATGTCCTCTACAATCTCTATGTCGACTAATTTTTCATTTGAGAATTTATCTTAATGTAAGTTGCCTTGACAAAAAGTGTCTTTTTGTTGACTTTTGAATGACCTATAATGTATTGGCTCATATCTCTCAAATGAAGCATTTTTTGGACTTGATCTTAGAGAGTCATAGTTGTAGAGAATTGAATTTCCTTTAAAATGAGCTTTTGTTGAGGAAAACCTGATGGAGTATGTGATAGTTATGCTTGGTCAAAGTCTAGTTGACTTCTCCTTAAGAAAAACCCTAATTTGGTAATTTTTTACTTTTGATGAATGAATAGTTTTCCTTGATGAATCATGATCAACCCTTGAGAAAATGACGAATGTGACTTCAAAATATTGATGTTGACCAAAAATCTTGAGGTTTGATTGTATGTTGACCATAATTAACTTTTTGTCCAATACAACTGATTTTCAATCATCTAAGCCATTGACTGGGCAAACTTGTGATACAAAGCATGAAACTTGGCATGAGCATTCTTGGAGACATATAAGAGACCATGTAAACCACTTGAGACCTTATAAACCAAATATTCCTTGATAAAATTGAAACCCTAGTTGTGAACCCCTTGCTTAGGAGGAGGATCTGTCTGATCAATTCTTGAGCAACCTTAAGCATTTGAAAACCCTAGGAGAATGTCTTGAGTAAAAGGGAGGGAAAATTTTGGGGTACAACAACCATGCATACTTATTTTTCAACCAAATCTCCATAGTTTTGTCACTTTTCAATATATTTCCAAAACAAATCAAAGACATACTTTACATGAGGTCAGAGCCCATGGTTTTGACCTAATATCTTCATCTGTATATATCCATCACATTCAGACCAAAGCATACATAAAGAAGCTGCTCAAGAAACAAGGGTGGTGAATTCGAAATTTGTAAGGAAGAGAGTGAATTCTAAATCCATCATTCAATCATCCTCAAGGCCAGCCAACCATTCAAATCAATTCCTGAGGTATCATAGGGTAAGTTTTGATCATTCTTGATGATCAAAGATGTCTGAAACATGCATATGATGCATCGCCGGTTTACATTTTTTCTGAAATTCATGTTTTGATTTTTATGATGCTTTAATGTAAACTAACAGCTTTAACATGTTCCTGAGACAAAATAGTGTAAGTTTGATCCCTTGCATGAGACCCATGACGCCAAAATAGTCAATCACCATTATTGAACCGTTTTGCTTTGTTTTCATCTTATCTCCTTATACAGGTTGAACTAGCTAAAAATAATGCCATCATTGGATTCGCAAGGGTCGATTTAGGGGGATAAGGTCCTTCTTTATTCCCAACGCGTGCTATTATTGCAGATTACAAAACGATCTCACCGGAGAAGACGACCGTAGCTAGGGCTCTGGCGCCTCTCCGGTCCACTTGTTCATATTATATTTATTAATTTGTTTTTGTATAACCAAACAGAAGCGTGGCGCGGTTGGTTAAGGCAAATGCGTGTAACATGAAGGGCGTGGGTTTGATCCCTGAGTTTTGCAATCTTTTTTTGTTATTTTCAAACTAACGCGCAGGTTTCCTATGTATTGCTCAATTCCTGTTTCCAGACATCAACAAGCGCTTGGCATAGTGGCAAGCGATGCAGTTTGAATCCAGGAGGGCGCGGGTTCAACACCCACCCCATGCAAATCCTTTTCCCTATTTTCTTTTAACCTAATTTCTTTTCTCTTTCTTTTCTAACCCTAATTTTTTTTATTTAATCAATCATTAAACTAACCTAATTTTTTCTAATACTAATAAATTAGGTTTAGGGTTTTTAACTAACATTTAATTTTCTTGATTTTTTATTTTACTAAAATAATTAATTAATTAACCTTTTCTTAAATATTAAAATCAATTAGAATTTAGGTTTTTATTAATTATTATCCTTTAAATTATTTTTCCATAAAATCCCAAAATATTAATACTTTGAATTTTAGGTCTTTCAAACTTTTCTCCAAGCATTTTCCTATTTCTTTTATTTATCTTCATAGATAAAGTGTATAGGACGCACTCTCTATTGTAATAGCATAGATTCACTTTCCACATTTTTCCTATTATGTATCGGCTCAAAGGATGTAATAGTTATAGGTTTAATTTCTCGCACTCTCCTATTATGTAACTGCCCCAAAGCCATATAATAGCATATAAATTTTACTTTCTGAACCTTTATTCTCTGTATAGTTTATAACTGCTAGTAATTAGGATTGTATGGCAAGTTTAAAAATAAACATAGAAAACCCTAAATCTTAAGATAAATAATTGATATCAATATACTCTTCACACTTGCACCTCTAGGGTACCCTCTCTTGTTACCTTACGATTAATGGTCATGTCCCTCGAAATTGAGGATGCTTTAGCAAAAGACCCTTACGAATAAAGATCATAGTCCCTCGATGACCCTTCGAAGTTGCCTACGAAAATTATCTAGTCCCTCCGATACAAACTGCTAAAGTATTCCTACATGTTGCCTTCAATGATCATTCGATGACCCTACACCTGTCCCTTCATATCCAATAGATGGAGCTACCTACCAACTATGGTACATATAGCACTATCTTTAAAGGAGAAGGAAAATAATAAGAAGGACCTTTAGTGGATAAGGAACTCTTAATCGCTTGCTCATGACATTTTCTAAAATAAACATTTTACACATCACACTTTTAAACGAAATATTTTCTAAAATACTTTATACGCATTCTTGAGGAGTGATACAAGAATCATTACAAATTCAACCTTACATTTGCAATTTCAAAATATTTTCTAACAAATCACACACACACAAAGCAAGTTTTCAAAAGTGAGCTAAGAAACTAAGAGCTCGTAGATAACTACGGATGAAAAGGGTGCTAATACCTTCCCTTTTCATAACTTACCCCCCGAACTCAAAATCTATCAAAGGTATTTCCTGTTCTTTTCACCTCTCATAAATATTAGATAAAAGAAAAGTCGGTGACGACTCTTACTATTCGCACATTTGGATAAAACCAAAAAGTCAGTTCTCCCTCCGTATTACAGAACTGGCGAATCTGCTAAGGACCTACTTAAAAAGAGGGGTTACCTTAGGGTTAGATCACTTTACCTGCTTTCTTTGTTTTCTTTGTTTTCTTTAAATTTAAGGGTTTCTTTGGTTAATTATTTCTTATAAAGATCCTACACCCAGATCTAGGGATGTCTTAGATAAGTAGGAATAGATCATCGAGATTGTACGGGATATACCGATATGGTTTAAATGATGGCTACGGTTAGTTCGCAACTTTGGTTTTTGTTAATGTTCCTTGAGTCAATCAAGGATAACATTAGGCTTCCACGTGGTGTCATTAGCACTAACTTACTTTTAGAACCTTAATTGACCCATCTTGGCCATTAGAAAGTAGTGAGATGGCCGACTTTGGTGCATTCTGAGGTTGGTTGATACTCGATGCTACGCTCATTAAGATTCAACTCTTAGGATGTATTGGTGGCAAGCCAATTTCCATGTAAAATAAAGCATGCGAGGAAGATCGGTGATATGTGATTCCTAGAACTCAGTTACTATTTTTAGGACAGGTTGAGCCAACTTAACTTTAATAGGGAAGGGTACTTACCTATGGACTTCATGCAAGCCTTTAAACCTAGGGCTCTTGTGTGACTTGTTTGTGTTTGCTACGTATCTAACATGAACATGGCATCATAGCATCATATCATCATAACATAGCATTTTTACTAACCATTTCAAGGATCTTAGGGATTTATGGTGCAGGTTATCATAAATTTCTAGCAAGGGGCAAGAGGATTTATTTTTCTCTATCCAGATTCCGTCATGATCAAAGTAAATTCTCTTGGGTCAGAGGCTATGACCTACTTGATATGGTGAGCTTAATTCTTATAGAAGGACGCTCAAAGATGAAAACTCAAAGATCTTCAAGACAAAGCTGCAACCAGATTCTTTTTCTAATATATTAATCCCGCGAGATCCTTAAAAATATTGCATATGCATCTACATGTCATGTATACTGTAACACAGTGGGAGTACTGACTTTTGGTTTTTAATTTTATCGTAAATGTTGCGGATAGCAAGAGTCGCCACCGACTTTTCTTTTATCCAATAAAGGAAAGGATGAAAAGAACAGGAAAGACCTTTGAGAGTTTTTCTGAGTTCGGGGGGTAGATTATGAAAAGGGAAGGTGTTAGCACCCTTTTCATTCGTAGTTATATACGGGCTCTTAATCACTAGCTCACTTATGAAAATGCTTTGTGTGTTTGAAAATATGTTGAAAATGCCTAAGTGGGGCAATTTTTTAATGATTCTCGTATCATTGAGAATGGATACAAAATGTTTATTTTGAAAATATTTATGTCGATGTATGAAAAAATATTTCAAATGTTCGCGGGAAAGCGATTAAGAACTATCCACCTACTCAAAAGTCTTTGTTCTTTTCCTCCTCCTTTAAATAGTTCTATCCTACCATTGGTTAGTAGGAAGCCATATCGTTGGATGTTTGAGGGACAGGTGTGGGTCATTGTACAGTCATAAAGGAAACATATAGGGATACCTTTAGCAATTCAAAGGGACTATCATCATGTATTCATAGGAAACATCAAGGGACAAGATCATTTACTGAAGGCAGCGTCAAAGGGCCATCGAAGGACTATGATCTTTATGATGATTTTTAACTGAGGGTCTTTGCTAGTGGTATCCCTATGTTTGAAGGACATGACTGTTTTATCCAAAGGCAACAAGTGGAGTCACCCTAGAGGTTCATGTGTGAATAGTGTTCTATTTTAAGTTAATTTGTCTTAAGATAAAGTTTTCTAGCGTTTGTGTTATCTTGCCATACAATCCTATTTAGCTAACAGTTATATATACATACGAAGCATACAAAATATAGGCGCAAGAAAATAAAATGCGGGAAAGTAAAGACCTACGACTATTACATGGCTTTGGGAGATTTACAATATTTACAACTTTATGGGAATTTAAACGCTAAACTATTACAAGAAAACGTATAAGACTTATACATTTGTTTCTAATAAAATAAATAGCAAAAGTAAATACAAAATATTTGCACAATTATTTTTAAAAGTCTTAACATCTAAAAGATTAGAAAATAAATTTTTTGTGCGTTTTTGGTTTGATTTGAATTATAAAATAAATAGACTTTAAACCTAAACTAAAGATATAATTAATTATAAAAGAAACCTATGTCTAATTAATTAATTAATTAAGAAAAATATTGTCTAGAAATTAAATTAACCTATTAAAAGTCTAAATCTGATTTTATTATATTTTTTGTGATTTTGTTGATTAAAGAAAATGATTAAAAAGAAAAATTAAATTAATTAGACAAAATGAAAAAGAAAAATAGAAATGGGTTAAAAAGTATTGAAAAGAAGAAAAGAAAGGTGCATGTGCTGGGGTTTGAACCCACGCCCTTTTATTTACAATTTCCATCATTTGTCATCTAAACTATGCGCGCTTGGTGTTTGAAATATGGGATTTGATCATTATATGATAAACCTGTAAAGATTGAAAAATAATAACAAAAATATATCATGCATTGTTGTACCACAGAAGATCATTAGTGGTGGTAGTATGCAATAAAACAAAATGAAAACATAAAAATGAATTTGCAAGAAATTAAGAAAAAAATGTGTAGCATGTGTGCTCATTTCATGCTCTTTTGATTATTACAAATGATCCAAACTTACCCTATAATGCTCCTGGAAGTGAATGTAAAGGCTGGTTTGGAATGAAATTGGTTGGATCGTGTAATACAACTTTCCACTTTTTCTTGAGAATTTTATGAATTTTAGAGGTGTGTTTCAGGAAATATTTTCGTGTACCTTGCATATGATCTTGTTATGCTTATGTAGAGGAAGGAGTAGGGTGAACAAATATGGCAAGAAGACAATGTAATCATGGCATGAATTATTTCCAAAAACCAATTGAAAACTTTCCGAAAAAGTGAATATATGCTTCCATGTAGGTCTCTCACGGTTTTGGCATGTTTGGCATGTGCTCTTGGACCTCCATGTGATTGAAATCAACAGCCCATGCGCCTTGGCCCGATGCTTTTACATTTTTTTTGATTTATTTGCATCTAAATGAATAAAAATTCAAATAATAGATATAAAAATCATAAAAATATGTGAATTGATTTAAAGGTTCTTTAACACATTGGGAACATGTTTGAACATCAAAAGTTAGGCCCACTTATTCAAAATTTCAAGTTTGCTCACTTTGCATTTCATGCATTTTACCAAAATTTTCCAATTTGCAATAGTCATAACTCTCTCAATTTTTATCTTTTGAAGATGATCTCAGACTTTTTGAAAAGCTCAAGATGTTTTCTTCAATGTTTATTTAGATTATTTTTTTATTTGGAGAATTTGTCTTGATGTAAGTTGCCTTGACAAAAAGTGTCTTTTATTGACTTTTGAAATGATCTATAATGTATGTGCTCATTTCTCTCAACTGAAGCTCTTTTTAGACTTGAGCTACAATTTTGAAGTTGTAGAGAATTGAATTTCCTTCAAAATGGGCTTTTGTTGGGGAAAAGTTGATGAAACATGTGAAAGTTATGCTTGGTCAAAGTTCAGTTGACTTCTCCTAAGGAGACCCTAATTTGACAAATTCTTGAGCATCCTTGAGCATTTGAGAATCCTAGAAGAATTTCTTGAAGAAAATGGGAGGGAAAATTTTAGGGTACAACAGCTTCCCCTGTTCAATCTTCTCAAACCTGAAGAGTTAGATTCGCATGTCTGCCATTTATAACTTGAAGGTAGAAGATGATTGAACACTTAAGTGCCCAAAAATTCTAACTTGCACGTGCACCAAGTAACATTGTTGGTTGATTATACCGGGAATGGGCTTATAGATGCCATTTGGAGAGGTGACAGAGAGTCGTTAGAGATGGGCTTATAAATGTCATCCGGGATAACTGTTGATAGGAAAATTAGACTAAGTCTACGCAGACTTCATCTTAGAAGATGTATTTGGAATGAGTCTACGTCTGACTTTTTCCAAAAAGAGAATAAAAAAGAATTCTTCGCCTAATTTCATCTGAACTAGAAGATGTCTATTCCCGACTTCAACTAGGAGAGATACTAGAAAGAGTCTACTCCTGACTTTTCCAAAAAGAGCATCAGAAAGAAATTTATGCCTGATTTCATCCAAACCAGAATATGTCTACACCCGACTTCAACAAGGAGAGGTACCAGAAAGAGTCTACGCCTGACTTTTCCAAAAGAATATCAGAAAGAAATCTAAGCTTGATTTCATCCGAACCAGAAGATGTCTATGCCTAACTTCAACCAGAAGAGGTACCAGAAAGAGTCTACGCTCGACTTTTTCCAAAAAAGTATCAGAAAGAAATTTATGCTTGATTTCATCCGAACTAGAAGATGTATTCGCCAGACTTCAACCTGAATATGTACCGGAAAGAGTCTACGCCCGACTTTTTCCAAAAGAGTATCAGAAATAAATCTACGCTTGATTTCATCTGAACCGAGAGATGTCTATGCCCGACTTCAACCAAAAGAGGTACCAGAAAGAGTCTACGCTTGAATTTTTCCAAAAGAGTATCAGAAAGAAATCTACGCTTGATTTCATCCAAACCGGAAGATGTCTACGCCCAACTTCAACCAGAAGAGGTACCGGAAAGAGTCTACGCCCGACTTTTTTCCAAAAAGAGTATCAGAAGGAAATCTACGCTTGATTTCATCTGAATCGGAAGATGTCTACGCCTGACTTCAACCAGAAGAGGTACCGGAAAGAGTCTACACCAGACTTTTTCGAAAAAGAGTATCAGAAGGAAATCTACACTTGATTTCATCTGAACTGGAAGATGTCTACACCTGACTTCAAGAAGGAGAGGTACTGGAAAGAGTTTACGCCTAAATTTTCTAAAAAGAGCATCAGAAATAAATGTACGCTTGATTTCATCCTAACTAGAAGATGTTTATGCCCGACTTCAACTAGAAAAGGTGTCGGAAAGAGTCTACGCCTGACCTTTTCCAAAGAGAGTATCAGAAAGAAATCTATGCTTTATTTTGTATGAATGATGTACTGGGATGAGCCAGTGCCAAGCCGCATTTAGAAATGTATTGGAAGGAAACCGTGTAAGGCTGCTTCAGGATGAGCCTGTGTTAAACTGCATCTGGAAATATATTTAGAAGGAGTCTGGGTAGGGCTGCTTTAGGATGAGCCCGTGCGAAGCTGCATTTAGAAGTTTTTAGAAGTAACCCGTATAAAGCTGTTTCAGGATGAGCCCGTGTTAAATTTCATCTGGAAATATATGAGAAGGAGCCTGGGTGAGGCTATTCAGGATGAGCCCGTGTGGCGCTGCATCTAGAAGTTTTTAGAATTAACCCATGTAAAGATGCTTCAGGATGAGCCCGTGTTAAACTTCATCTGGAAATTTATTAGAAGGAGCCTGTGTAGGTTTGCTTCAAGATGAGCCCGTGTGAAGCTGCATCTGGAAATATATGAGTAGGAGCTTGGGTAGGGTTGCTTCAGGATGAGCCAGTGTGAAGCTGCATCTGGAAATTTTTAGAAGTAACCCGTGTAAAGTTGCCTCAGGATGAACCCGTGTTAAACTTCATCTAGAAATATATTAGAAGGAGCCTGGGTAGGGCTGCTTCAGTTGCGCCCGTGTGAAGCTGCATCTAGAAATTTTTAGAAGTAACCCGTGTAAAGCTGCTTCAGGATAAATCCGTGTTAAACTTCATCTGGAAATATATTAGAATGAGCTTGGGTGAGGCTGCTTCAGGATGAGCCTGTGTGAAGCTGCATCTGGAAGTTTTTAGAAGTAACCTGTCTAAAGCTGCTTCAAGATGAGCCAGTGTTACACTTCATCTAGAAATATATTAGAAGGAGGCTGGGTAAGGGTGCTTCAGGATGAGCCCGTGTGAAGCTGCATCTGGAAATATATTAGAAGGAACACGTGTAAGATTGCTTCGTCCTGTTTTGGGAATTCACGTTGTCTGGTCATATAGATAGTTACCCTGTCCTATTTCGGGAATTCACACCGTCTGATCATATAGATAGTTGCCCTGTAATATTTCGAGAATTAATCAGTGACCTGTTTAAAAGTTGCTGATGATATCCGTCTGTTTGCAAACTTTACCTGAAAAGACAAAACCAGCTTTATGTAATGTCATGATATATGTAATGCATTGCATAATGATTCTCTAAAAATAAATGAGAATGTTATATGCGTTATGTATGCATATGCTACGATAAATTATGTATGTGAAATGTTTTTGAAGTGTATTGTTAGATTCATATGACATTTTTGATCAGGAAAATAAATCACTAATTATTGTTGGGGATGTCGAATATGAATCTTCGATCTGCTGGGGGTTCCTGCTTGCTGTTTGAGGAAACTCCGTTGGGGAATGTTGATTTCTGCTTGGGGAGAAGAGCTCAGGAACATTGGTCATTCGTCTCCCTACTGAGGAATTTAATTCTTATATACCCGGATTGGGGATAAAAGATATAGATAACCTTTTGAGGCATTGTCTAACAGAGTTTCTGATTTGGACGCCTACTCGTCTAGAGAGGATAAGTTTGAACGATATATGGTCTGATTTCAGATTCTTTAGCAACTCTCTGGGGATAGTGGCTTAGACTACCCTTTTGCTGGAGAGAGAAGTTTTGCTGGTGATTTCTAGAAGCTAAAGGAATAGACTCGGGATGGGGAGGCTGAATTTCGTTGGGGAAATAAACCATGTTAGGGAAATAAACCCTATTGTAGAAACACTTTGCTGAAGAATGCTTTTGCTGAAGAGATGAGTCTTGCTGGAGGAGAGAATTATGTGGGGAATTTTATAGTGCTGGAGAAATAAACCCAGCTGGTGAAGAGAATTCCTATGAATTATGCTGACGACCTATTCTTTGATGAGGGTTGGGACTTCGTAAGTTGGTGACATTGTCGGGGAGACAATCACACTTGTTTATCTGTTAGGGGGGTCTACTGGTGAGTACGATTATGTTAACACCTGGAACTTTTTATTGTGAAGGCATATTAGACTTGCAGGGAATGTATATCTGGTTGAAGATAAGCTTGTGCAGATAGCTCTATAGGGATAATTATGTGGAAACTGTTTTGTGGGGCTTTATGGATGACTTGAAGATTATCTCAACTTCTAGAGTCCTCAGTAAATGTTGATCAAGGTGACGAGTCTTCTACTGATAGACAAGAGATAACGGGACATATTTGTACACTTTAATCCCTAACTTTTGCTTGGACCGTCTTTTCATATTTCCAGTCCACCGGGATACCCTTTTTTTCCTAAGCCACCTTTTCAGGTTTTCGACTTGTCGGGTGTATAATTTTATTTTTATATTCCTAATTTTTGCCCGAACTCTTTGATTCACCGGGATGCCCTTATTTTTTCCTATGCCATTCAACCTATCCGGTCTTTTTTCATGCGTAGTATTTCCGACTATGTCTGCGTTCACATGGTGCAAAGAATTGTCACTGTCCATAGTAGTAAGTGTTGTAGCACTACCACAAAATGTTTGCTTGATCGTATGTGACCCTTTACTGGAATTCATGTTTAATGCCCCAAGTGATTCAGATGGAGATCTGCCCCTAGCTATTTAGCACTTTTGAGAGATTCTTTGAATCTTGACTCGACTGC
Source organism: Vicia faba (assembly GCA_948472305.1). Taxonomy (NCBI): domain Eukaryota; kingdom Viridiplantae; phylum Streptophyta; class Magnoliopsida; order Fabales; family Fabaceae; genus Vicia; species Vicia faba. The sequence goes on from OX451740.1 coordinate 74,163,076, forward strand.
CATAAAGAATTTGGATATTAACATGTCATGCCCCTTGATTATGGCAGGCTTGTTATTGGAAGTGTCTTTCCATTTGAAGTGATTATGTTCATTGAGAGGATATTCGTTCATTGAATATTCGTCGTGTGAATTTCTTTTCTGTCGAACAATTAGTTATAAGCAAACAGTGGTATTAAAAATGCAAAGCTTATATCTGTTATGAAGTTGTGAAAATGCATTTTTAGTAAACAAACATAATTTTGTAAGAATATGAATTCAACTCAGGCTTTATAGTAAGCCTTACAGGAGCCAGGATACATTTTGTAACAGTATACTTTCGAACTAACCTATGCTTCAGTTAGTACTTTTAAGGGTTGTAATGTGGCCTGGTTCACGGTTTAAGAAACAAAGGATAAAGGCTCAAACTTTATTTGTACCCAACCTGTTCTCCGTGATGTTCTTCAGCTCTATACTCAGTTAACTATGCGTTTAGATTCCAATTGAGTCTGGGTTGACATTTTGGTGATGGTTCGGATACTGGAAGTTTATTTGAGAAGGAAGTCATTTTTTGTAACCATTTTCTGTTGTTGAGTATTTGTAGGGACCTCTTTTGATTTTATTATCCCTAAATTTTTCCTGAACTATTTCTTATGTGATTACAGTCAGCAGGATGCCCCAGTTTTTTCTTAAGTCTTCTTCATAGGTTTTGACTTAGCAGGCTTTTCTTTTGAGAGATAATGAATGCCTGTTTTATGGGGAACCGTCACAGTCTTTTGATTTGGAAGGATGTCTCCAATACTTTTCACTGTGTATGAAGTAAAAGCTTGTGACAGCATGTGCATTTGAAATAACTGAGAAACTACTCTACCCCGGGTTTTGATTAAAGGTTTCAATTTGTGTGAAAAGAAAACTCCTACTTCTAAGGCTCAAAGGGGTTGACTAGGGATTATCTTCCTTATAACTCCACTATTTAGGATTTGAAACAACACATGTACATCGTCATCAAGGTCTGTTCAAAAGCATACTATAGAGATTATGGTATTGTTTTCGTCATCCTCCCTCTAAAAGCTTATAGCTTTTAATCGAGAGTTGAATATCACAAAAAGGAAGTAAAAGTATAATTTAAGTATAGTGAAAACGAATGGATTAATTCATGACAAACATTTGCAATGCATTAATGGGGAAAACCAAAGTCTGACATAAAGATAATTGTTTGAACAAACAAAGAAATTACAAATGAAAATTCGAATGAACAAAAAGCCTCACCGCCTGAATTTTTCACTTCAGATGGTGTGCCTTTGAGGGGTGACAGAAAATCTCAATCTGACCATCTTGTGTGAATTCCAAAACTTCTTCGCCAATTAAGTCTTGAATCTTATATTTCAACATCCAATAACTATCAGTATCATGCCCCGGACTGTTGGAGTTATATGCACACCTTGCATCAGGATTGTAGCTAGGAGTGGAAGTATTGGGATTCCGAGAAGGATCCTTCAACGTGACCAAATTCATCTTCAACATGTGTTGCAAGGCTTGCGACATCGGCATATTGAGTTTGGTATATTTCCTTTTGGATGTATCCTGCTTATGCTGACCACCTTATTGTTGTTATCATGGTCGGTGTTAGGCTTGTGATGTAGTAGTAATCCGAAAAGGCCTACTTTCAACCAAGCCAACTTCCTGTCTCATCAGAGGTTGATTAATGATTTGGTCCCCAATTCTAACTGTTCATCCCATACGGTTGTATTCGTCCTGATGAAGTTTACTGATGATAATTCTCAACTCTTCTTGTCCTCGAGCTGAGTTTTGGATAAGAACCATATGACCCATCTTCTGGATTCTCATATTTACCATCTCAGCTAGCGATTGTTCCAACTGATCATCCTTGTTGTCATCAGGATTTTTCTTGGTCATGTTCTCAATGAGGAGTGCTTTCGATTCCTCTTGCCCCTTGTCTAAGCTTAGGAACATCTCCTAGAATTGTGCATTTTGAGTTTGGAGATCTCTGACGTTCTATTTGAGAGCCATTTTTCTGCTGAAATAAACAGCGAGAAAATGAGAAACCTGTCTTGAGAACTACCTGTTATGTAATGACATGCATCATATGTAAATTCAATGTTTTCAAGGATCTCGCGGGATAAACATAAGAAAATGTTAGAATACGACTGCAACTTTGATTGAAGAACTTCGTATCGTTGAATCTTCTTCTTCGAGAATCAAGCTCACCATGTCAAGTGGGTCCTAGCCTTTGACTCAAGATAATGTACTTCGTTCTTTGACGACATTTGGTTAGGGGAAAATAAATCCTCTTGCCCATTGCTAGATGTCTGGTTCATGCTACTTCAACGACATTCAGTTAGAGGAAAATAAATCCTCCTACCCCTTGCTAGACGTCTGGTTCATGATACTTCGACGACATTCGGTAAGAGGGAAATAAATCCTCCCGCCCTTTGCTACATGTATGGTTCATAATAAGCTTGCATCACAGACCCTTGAGGTCCTTGAAATGGTTAACGAAATAGCTATGGCATAAAGTCATGATGTGTATGTTGCACCAAGCAAAAGTGTAAGGTGGTGAAAACAAGTAAGTCTTGAAATAAGTCCAAATTATTGGATAATAAATACAAACAATCCTGCAAGGAATTCACGTCGTTAGATGATGAATACCAACAAGCCTTGCAAGTAGTTCAAGTTGTTAGATAATGAATGAAAGCAAATCACACAAGTAGCCTTAGGTTCAGGATTGCATGGAGTTTGTAGGTAAGTACTCTCTTGAGTTTTAGTTGGCTCAAAATGTCCTAAGAAAAGTAACCGGGTTGTAGGAGCCTCAATATCACTGATCTTTCTCCCATGCATTATTTCAGCATAAGCATCTGATTTGCGACCGAAATATCCCGAGAGTCCGATCTCAATGAGTGTAGAATCGAGTATCAACCAAATTCAGTCTGCACCAAAGCCGGCCATGTCACTACCTTATAATAGCTAAGTTAGGTCAACTAAGGTTCTACGATCATTTAATGCTTATGACACCACGCGACAGCCCAGCATTCTCCTTGACTGACTCAAGGGACACCGGAACCAACCAATGTGTTGCACTAACGTAGCCATCGCTTCAACCATATCGGTATATGCCGTGCAGTTTTCACGATCTATTGCTACTTACCTAAAATGCCCCTAGATCCGGGTATAGGATCATTACAAAAAATAAACCCTAGCAAAACCCCGAAACATAAAGCATTCAAATCAAGCAAGTAAAGCATTTTAAATGTGATCTAGATCTAAGGTGACCCCACTTTTAGTTTTCCCCATCAGAGTCGCCAGTTCTATAACACGGTGGAAGAACTGGCTTTTGGTTTTGCGTTTTATCGCAAATGTTGCAGATAGTAAGAGTCGCCACTGACTTTTCTTTTATCCAATAAAGGAAAGGGTGAAAAGAACAGAAAATACCTTTTATAATTTTTCTAAGTTCGGGGGGTAGGTTATGAAAAGGGAAGGTGTTAGCACCCTTTTCATCCGTCGTTATCTATGGGCTCTTAATCGCTAGCTCACTTTTGAAAATGCTTTGTGTGTTTGAAAATATTTTGAAAATGCCTAAGTGCGAAAATTTTGTAATGATTCTCGTATCGTTGAGAATGCATAAAAAAATTTTATTTTGAAAATATTTGTTTAAAAAAGCGTCGTTGTGTGAAAAAGTGTTTTGAAATGTTCGCGAGCAAGCGATTAAGAACTATCCACCTATTCAAAAGTCTTTGGTCTTTTCCTCTTCCTTTAGATAGTGTTATCCTACCATTGGTTAATAGGAAGCCCTATCATTGGATGTTTGAGGGACATGCGCGGGTTATCGTGTAATCATAAAGGCAACATATAGGGATACCTTTAGCAATTCGAAGTGACTATCATCATGTATCTGTAGGCAACATCGAGGGACAAGATCATTTACCGAAGGCAGCATCGAAGGGTCATCGAGGGACTATGATCTTTATGATGATTTTTAAAATAGGGTATTTGCTAGTGGTATCCCTACGTTCGAGGGACATGACTATTTTATCTGAAGGCAACAAGTGGAGTCACCCTAGAGGTGCATGTGTGAATAGTGTTCTGTTTTCAGTTACTTTGTCTTGAGATTAAGTTTTCTAGCGTTTGCTTTTATCTTGCCATACAATCCTATTTAGCTAATAGTTATATATACATACAAGGCATACAAAATATAGGCGTAAGAAAATAAAATGTGGGAAAGTAAAGACCAACGGATATTAGATGGCTTTGGGAGATTTACAATATTTACTACTTTGCGAGAATTTAAACGCTAAACTATTACAAGAAAACGTATGTGACCTATACATTTGTTTCTAATAAAATAAATAGCAAAAGTAAATACAAAATATTTGTCAAATTATTTTTAAAAGTCTTTACATCTAAAAGATTAGAAAATAAATTTTTTGTACATTTTTGGTTTGATTTGAATTATAAAATAAATAGACTTTAAACCTAAATTAAATATTTAATTAATTATAAAAGAAACCTATGTCTAATTAATTAATTAAGAAAAATATTGTCTAGAAATTAAATTAACCTATTAAAAGTCTAGTTCTGATTTTATTATATTTTTTTGTAATTTTATTGATTAAATAAAATGATTAAATAAAATGATTAAAAATAAAAATTAAATTAATTAGACAAAATGAAAAAGAAAAATAGAAAAGGGTTAAAAAGTATTGAAAAGAAGAAAAGAAAGGTGCGGGTGCTAAGGTTTGAACCCACGCTCTTCTATTTACAATCTCCATCATTTGTCATCTGAATCATGCACGCTTGGTGTTTGAAAAATGGGATTTAATCATTATATGATAAACCTTCAAAGATTGGAAAATAATAGCAAAAATATATCCTGCATTGTTGTACCTCCGAAGATCATTAGTGGTGGTAGTATGCAATAAAACAAAATGAAAACAAAAAAATGAATTTGCAAGAAATTAAGAAAAAACGGCGTAGCTTGTATGCTCATGTCATGCTCTTTGGATCATTACAAATGATCCAAACTTAACCTATAATGCTCCTGGAAGTGAATGGAAATGCTAGTTTGGAATGAAAGTGATTGGATCGTGTGATACAACTTTGCACTTTTTCTTGAGAATTTTTTAAATTTTAGAGGTGTGTTTGAGGCAATGTTTTCGTGTACCTTGCATCTGGTCTTGTTATGCTTATATAGGGGAGGGAGTAGAGTGAACAAATATGGAAAGAAGACAATGTAATCATGACAAGAATTATTTCCAAAAACCAATTGAAAACTTTCCAAAAAAATGAAGATATGCTTCCATATAGGTCTCTCATGTTTTTGGCATGTTTGGCATGTGTTCTTGGGCCTCCATGTGATTGAAATCAACAACCCATACGCCTAGGCCCAATGCTTTTACATTTTATTTGATTTATTTGCATTTAAATGAATAAAAATTCAAATAAAATAAATTAAATAAATAAAAATCATAAAAATATGTGAATGTATTTAGAGGCCCTTTAACACATTCGGAACATGTTTGAACATCAAAAGTTAGGCCCAGTAGTTCAAAATTTCAAGTTTGCTCACTTTGCATTTCATGCATTTTACCAAAATTTACAAACTTGCAATGGTTACAATTCTCTCAATTTTCATCTTTTGAAGTTGATCTTGGACTTTTTGAAAATCTTAAGATGTGCTCTTAAATTTTTATTTTGATGAAATTTGCATTTGGAGACTTTAAATTTATGTAAGTTGCCTTGACAAAAAGTGTCTTTTTGTTGACTTTTGAAATGATCTATAATGTATGTGCTCATTTCTCTCAACTGAAGCTTTTTTTGGACTTGAGCTACAATTTTGAAGTTGTAGAGAATTGAATTTCCTTCAAAATGGGCTTTTGTTGGGGAAAAGTTGATGAAACATGTGAAAGTTATGCTTGGTCAAAGTTCAGTTGACTTCTCCTAAGGAGACCCTAATTTGACAACTTTTGATTTTTGAAGATTTGAGGGCTTTCCTTGAGGAATCATGATCAAACCATGATCAAATGATGAATATCACTTCAAAATGTTGATGTTGAACAAAAATCTTGAAGTTTGACTGTATGTTGACCATAGTTGACTTTTTACCCAATACAGTTGATTTCCAATCATCTGGGCCATTGATTGAGAAAACTTGTGATGCAAGGCTTGAAACTTGACATGAACATTGTTAAAGACCTATGGAGAACTATGGAAACCACTTTATACCTTTGCAACCCAAACTTCCTTGAAAAACACAAAACCCTAGTTATGGACCCATTACTTAGGAGAAGAATTTGTCTGATCAATTCTTGAGCATTTGGGAACGCTAGAAGAATGTCTTGAAGAAAATTGGAGGGCATATTTTTTGGTAAAACACATATCATTACATAGAAGGTATTCTCAATATAGGTTTTCTCATCTTCTTGTTGTTTATTTCATAGAAAAAATAGCTCTTGAACAGACAATCAATGATCTCGAAGCTCAAAATGCCCAGTTCCAACAAATGTTCCTGAATTTGGCTAAGGGGCAAGAAGAATTGATGGCACTTTTCACCAATGGGAATAAGAAGAAAAAAAAGAAACCAATTGGTGTCCTTAACATGGGGAGAAGGTTTAGACGTCCAGTCAAGCAAGCTCGAGATCATAATATCCCATTGGATGAAGATGACAAACATGATGAAGATGGTAAGAGTGTGAAAACTGAAAGAAGTAGTCCTGGTTCTGAAAAAATTCCTGATGAAGAGGAAGATGATTATTTGGATGAGCAATATCCCCCTGCTGATGAGAAGTAAAAGCTACTGTAAGAGCTTCTGAGAGCTATGGAGATCCGAAAGGTGTTGGGATTGAACTTTGATGATTTGGGGTTGGTTTCAGGAATCGTCATCCTTCCTAAATTCAAAACTCCTACCTTTACCAAGTATGATGGTGTTTCCTGCCCGAAGCTGCACTTGAGGTCATATGTTCGGAAAATTCAACCACACACTACTGACAAGAAATTATGGTTGCATTTCTTTCAAGAAAGTATGTCTAGAACGCAATTGGAATGGTATTATCAACTTGAAGGTGCCAATATTCATACTTGAGAAGATTTAGCTACAACTTTATATAAACAATACCAATATAATTCTGATTTGGCACCAACCCACATGCACTTACAAAGTATGTCCATGGGTTCTGAGGAAGGCTTCAAGGAGTACGCGCATAAATGGAGATATCTTGCAGGCAAAGTTCAACCTCCTTTGGCTGACAAGGAATTGGTTGACATGTTCATGAGAACACTAATTGTTCCCTTTTATAATCATCTTCTAGGAAGTTCTTCAGCTAGTTTCACTGAACTGATATTAACAGGGGAACATATTGAGAATGGAATCAAAAACGGTAAAATTCAGGTGGCTACATCTTCAAATACTTTGAAGAAGCCTTATAATGGTAAGAGAGAATCAAATGTTGTGTACGACCAGAAGGGTCATAATAAGAGTGACCATAACCAATCTGTGGGAGCAGTGATGATCTCTAATCCTGCTCCAGTGCGACACCAATAAAATAATTAGCGTAGGTAGGATGCAACCAGGAGGCAGTTCACAAGAATCAACATGCCATTGGAGCAAGAATTATAAAACATGTTGAAGGCATGGCTGGTTACATTGAAGGACCCTCCTCAGAACCCCAATACTTCCTCTCCCCGCTATAATCCTAATGCAAGGGTGTGCATACCACTCTAACAGTCCTGGATATTACACTAGCAATTGTTGGGCTCTGAAGAATAAGATTCAAGACATGACCGATGCCAATGAGATTAAATTTGACCCTCCTGAGACTCCTAATGGATCATTCCCCCTATGCCTAATCATGACAAGGGTGTTAATGTTGTGGAAGATGACGATAGCGACTGTGACATAGACAGTTGGATCTTTCCTACTACCGGTAGTGGGCTCAATAATTGGAAGACTGAAGACTTTATACATATCTGCTTTAGTCAGGAGTAAATTCTATTTTTTGTTTTCTTACTTTTAAGTTTTTTGGTTATGTAATTTAAACAATAACTTTAAGCCTTGTGCCTTACCCGGGGCACAACCATCCATTTGTTAGGGTCATTATTATTCATCAGCATATTTTCATTTAATAAATCATTGTATGTTTGCATTCAGATTTTGCGCTCTTTATCTTTTTTTTTTACGTTATTTCTTTTAAAATATCTATGTGTTCTTACACACACCCACACAACAAATTGTAGATCCATATCCACCCTGGACCCCATTGATAATAATTATGCTATTGCCAATTATGACTTCGAAAATCCGATCTACCAAGCCAAGGATGAAGGTAAGTGTTGTACCCCAAAATTTTCCCTCTCATTTCCCAAAGGATCACCCTGAACCCTCAGGTTTGCTTCCATCCAATTTCAAGCTTGGAATTACAAATTTCCAAGAAAGTCATTCACAAGGGCAAAATGGTCATTTGCACACTAAAAAGTCATACTTTGACTTTTGGATCAAAATCAAGCTTCAAGAATCATATTTCATCAAGACACGTTGAAATATGAAGTTTGTTTCATCAAGAAATTCAAAAGTCAAAATTCTAAATACTTAGAATTTCTCTAAGTGTTTAAGAAATATGACAAGCTCAGAACTTATGATCAGATTATCACCATGATGCAAGTTGATTCTGGAAGAACTTCTGGCACAAAAGTTATAGATTTTAATAAGATCTAAAACATTGCAGAACAGAACTTCTCCTGGAAATGCTGGAATTTCAAGTTATAAATGTTCAAAGACACGTCCATGAAACTAAAGCACTCAGCAAATTCTGGACACTTTCAAGACAGAGTTAGGTCAGAACTTCTGGGCCGGTTTTCATAAAGGGTCGGTCAGAGTTTACAAGGGTAATTCAAAGAAGGTTACAAAGCGTGCTACAAGATTCTGAAATGCCTGAGAGTTCTTTCAGAACATGCTGGAGCAAGGAGATACAAAGATCAGAAGTTTGATGCTTACTCTCAATTATGCTGAAGCTGAACCTCTGACCCAGAATCAAGCATTGATGCAAAATCTCACATTGCATGATTTATGGTTTGATAAATCTCATCATCATTTAATGCTCACAACTAATTTTGAGTCTTTATCCAAAGGATTTCCCCACGCGTGGCATAGAAATACCATTGTCGTCCTTGAAAGCAGATTTTGTACAAAGTTTATGTTGGGCCCATGTTTCGTTTTTGCTTCTGAGGGTACTTTTACTTAATTCATGCTTACAAACCCAGCTTAGGCACGGCTAAAAGCTGCTAACCACCTTACTTTGTGCCTTGAACCATACTTGTTTGAACTTGCTTCAAGAACAAGTCAGCGCCTAGCATATGATGGTTGTACTTTTGATTTCTCCAAGATACTAAATCCTTGCCTATAAAATGAACTACATTTGCAACTGTAAGGAGGTCGGAAATTTGAGAAAGAAAATCCCTGAACCCCTGCTAAAATTCCAAGAGTCCAAAAAAACTGCAAACACTACATACAAAATATGTTAACTTTTGATTCCTTGCATTCAAACTCCATTTGTTCTCAAGTGTTTCTTGACCAAAACCATCCATACAGTTTATGATTCACATATTAGAAGTTATCCTAACTTCTGTGTTCATACTGCAATACACTCTCCATCCACCTCCACCTCAAAGAAGTCAGAACATTACCCCTTGGCTGTTCCAGAAGCTAAAAATTTCTAGCCTGCTGAGTACGTGAAGAAGCTGCTCAGAACATCACCAGAGTTCAGGACCAAACTCCAGTTCATCAAGTCTTTTCCAGCTGCAAGGTAAGCTTCTGCTGACTCTCATCATATTACTTAGACATTATCAGATTTGCATGTTCAAAAATACAATGTAGACATCATGTTTATGAGTTTGTACGTATTCTGAGGCTTCACGTATTTGTATGCCTAAGTAGGGAGTAAATTAGTTCGGAACTTCTTAAGGAAAGTAGAATTAGAAAATTCATGCTTGCCTCTGATTTATAGTTCTGATACTTCTTGTTTCTGAAACATTGTGAAACCAGCCATAACTGTCATATGCATATCTTCTGTTCTGTTGAGAAATGACTAGGTTGCATATGTTCTGACTAGCATGGAGAGGGAGACCAAGTTCTGCCAGTGGCATCAAAACTTCTGAAATCTTCTTTATTCCCAGCGGACCCAGAACTTCTGAATTTACCTATTTCTACTAATGTGATTTCTGTTTTTGCAGTATGCCAGAGTCAAGACTTCTGATTTCCTTTAGTCAGCAATACACTGATTCTATTTTTATTTTTCTCACTCTTTTTGTTATTACTTCCTATTTTATTAATTAAAAAAACATCAAAGACATTTTTTTTTTCATTTTTTACATGCTTTATTTTATTTCTTAAAACAAATAGATCAAAAATATTTTTCTTAAACCAAACTTATCTCTTTTCTAAAACAAAACAAGTTCATTTCACATTTCCTTGTACATTCTTATTCATTCAATATGGTTGTAATAGTAACTTAGGATTTAGTTTTATTTACAATCCCCATTCAACAATATGTACCCCCATCCCTAAAATATTGTAATAGCATAGGACTTTACATTTCTGTAATTTATCGCTTTTGAATGTAAACACTAGTAATTAGGGTTTGTATGGAAAGATAAAACCAATACTTAGAAAACCCTAATTCAAAGAAAAATCAAGCATGAAAACCAATACACTTGCACACATACACTCCTATGGTAAATCCACTTTGTTGCCTTACAAAAATTACCATATTATGCATGTGAGGTATCTTAGCAAAAATAAATAAATACAAGATCATAGTCCCTCGATGACGCTATCAAAGTTGCCTTTAAAAAATGATCTTAGTCCCTTAAAGAAAATGCTAATATATCTTACAATATTTCTAATCATGGCTATACGATGACCCTTGCCTGTCCCTTTTACATCCAAAGATAGGGTTACTTACGAAATTAATGGTAAGATAACAATATCAAAGGAAAGAGGAAATAAATATGAAAGACTTTTGAGTAGGTAGATTGTTCCTAGTTGCTTTCTCAAATTCAAAACCAAAAGCATCCTTGCTATTTTCACAAAAAAACAAACACTTTCAAAACAATTTTCAAAACTTGAAAACATTTTCAAAAGATCAACACTTTGTATACATTCTTACAAACGAGAATGATTACAAAGTTTGCCTAAAACAATGACACCTTTTAAAAATACTTTCAAAAACCACACAAAACACATTTTTAAACAAAATCAAGTGATCTAGAAAGTAACTAAGAGCCCATGGAAAACCATGGATGAAAAGGGTGATAATACCTTCCGTTTTCATAATATACCCCCCGAACCCAAGAAACAATTTCAAATGTCTTTCCTGTGCTTTTTCATCTTTCCTTTTGGATAAAAGAAAAGTCGGTGGCGACTCTTGCTAACCACAATATTTGCGATAAAATGCAAAACACCCAAGTCAGTTCTCCAATCGTATCACAGAACTAATGACTCTGCTGGGGAAAATTTCTAAAAGTGGGGTTACCTTAGGGATAGATCATATTTATTTGCTTACATTGTTTGACTTGTATGCTTTACATTATGGTTCTTTGTTTGGGTTTGAATCCTCTACCCGGATTTGGGATACATTATAGGTAAGTAGCAATACATTGTGGAAACTGTGCGGGGTATACCGACATGGTCTTAGAAATAGCTACGTTAGTGCAACATATTTATGGGTACCGGTAGCCTTTGAGTTAATCAAAGAGAATATGGGGCCGCTGAGTGATGTCATGAAGCACTAATAAACTTTTAGAACCTTTACTTGACCAACTTGGCCTTTAGGATGTAGTGAGATGAACGACTTTGGTACAGTCTGAAGTTGGTAGATACTCGATACTACACTCATTGAGGTTTGGTTTCTTGGGATATTTCGGTCGCTATTAAAGAGGCTTGTGCTGAAACAATGACTAAGGAAACAAACCAGTGATATTGAGCTCCTTAGAACCCGGTTACTATTACTAGGACATGTTTGAGCCAACTAAGCTTCAAGAGGGTACTTACGTATAAAACTCCATGCAAGCCTAAACCTAAGGACTTGTTTTCTTTTTATATGCATACTTGTATATAACATCATGAACATCATGAACATCATATACATCCATTAACCATTTCAAGGATTTTGGGATTCATCTTTGTTCTTGTTTTGTAGGATATGGATTCACTTCGCAGGAAAACTATTCAAGTCAACCTTGTGAGAATCCCTCCACAACTTAAGGAGCTAGTTTCAAGGATTCCTGAAAACTCTCCATTCACCGAGAGACATGGTCATCTACTCAACTTGGTCACCTCCAACACAGATTAGGATATGATGAAGGTGCTCTTTCAGTTCTTTGATCCTTTACACCATTGCTTCACATTTCCCGACTATCAACTTGTACCTACTTTGGAAGAATTCTCCTAACCCTTGAGGATTCCCATTCTCAATCAACTACCTTTCAACGGTATGGAAAGAGATCCAAAGCCAGAAGAGATTTCTCAAGCTCTACACTTGCACTCATCCGATATCACAACTCATTGGGAAACAAGGAGTGGTGTCAAAGGTTTCTTAGCAAAGTTCCTGTTTGAGAAAGCCCAAAGCTGTTGGGATTCCTTAGACTTGCAAGCCTTTGAGGAAATTGTGGCTCTCCTCATCTATTGGATAGTTTTTTTTCCAAATCTTGACCAACTCATAGATATCAACGCCGTCAAAATCTTTATATCCCGCAACCCGGTGCCTACCTTGCTAGGGGATATCCTACACTCTTTTCACACTCACACAATGAGGAAAAGAGGTGTTATTATGTGTTTCACTCCTCTCTTGGCAATATGGTTTATTTCTCATCTTCCCCAGTCTGTATTAAAGAATGAGCAAGGTTCAAGGTGGTCACAAAGGTTGATGACGCTTAAACATTCAGACATTTATTGGTGCTCCCGATCCAAAGAGAATGTTATCATTGTCGGCCGTTGTGGAGAATTCCCTAATGTTCCTTTGCTTGGAATTAGGGGAGGAATCACCTACAACCCCTGCTTAGCTTTAAGATAGTTTGGTTATGCCTGAAGGGATGGCCCGCACGAGATGCTGATTCAATGTTTGGTATTTGACTACGACAACGACAATTAAGGTCTTCGCCAAAGATTTATCCGAGCTTGGAGCATGTTAAACAAGGTGGATAGCAAGACTTTGGGGCACAAGAATTCCATCCCTCTTGATCCTTACCTCAAATGGGTACGAACTCGCGCTCAGAGTCTTATAATGCCTTACCCCTCCATTCTCCCGATAATAATTGAGCCTGTCATGGAGGGAGATGTTCCATACACTATCCTACATCCTGACATGCCCACATCTCTTGAAGACCTACAAAGGGGTTGGATACATCTCAAGGGAGAGCGAGATACGTTCGAGGCCCAATTCTACGCAAGCGAGAAGAAGGTTTTGGAACTCGCTAGGCTACTCCATGAGGAGCAGACTCTGAACGCCTACATTGCACCAAAGAGGATGCACACTACCTTTCTATCTTAGAGTTTTTGTATTATTTTTCCCAATGGGAAATTATGTACCAAGCTTTATCTAATTAATATAACGTGTGTTTCCTTTTTGTCTAAAACAAATTTGAATCTTTGAAATCCTTGAAAACATTGCATGTACATATATCATTCATCATAACATAAGCAGGTTTTTGCAACAAGTCTCCTCATATCTCTACTGTTTATTTCAGTGAGATGGATCTCGAACAAACAGTGAAAGACCTCCAAGCTCAGAATACACAATTTCAACAGTTTCTCTTAACCCTAGCCAAAGGACAAGAAGAATTAAAGACTTTGTTGGCTGAAGAAAGGAAAAAGAAAACAAAGAAGGTAACCAGAGTCTTAAACATGGGAAGAAGATTTCATGGACAGACAAGAAGGACTTTGAACTTTGCAACAACATCCGGTGAAAGAGACAACCGAGATGGTAAAAGCAAGGAAACAGTTGTCCCGACAGAATCGGAGGAGGAAGAGGAAGAAGAAGACTACTCTGAGGAACAGTACCCTCCAGTTGATGACAAGTATAAACATCTCGAAGAGCGTTTGAGCACGATGGAAATCCAAAAGGTACGAGGCTTGGACTTTGAGGAATTGGGTTTGGCGTCGGGGATTGTGATTCCTCCAAAATTCAAAGCACCTGCATTCGCTAAATATGACAGAGTTTCATGCCCTAAAATGAATCTTCGGTCATATGTAAGGAAAATTCAACCCCACACCGCTGATAAAGACTTATGGGTGCACTTCTTCCAAGATAGTCATTCTGGAACTAAACTTAACTGGTTTTACCAACTAGAAAGAGCCAACATTCACAATTGGGAAGATCTTGCTGCAACTTTCTACAAAAAATATCAGTACAATGCTGATCTGGAACCTACCTGTACTCAACTCCATAGTATGGCCATGGCTTCCAATGAAGGTTTCAAGGACTATGCACAAAAATGGAGAGATTTGGCTGGAAGAGTTCAAACCCCTCTGTTTGAGAGAGAATTGGTAGACATGTTCTTAGGCACCTTATATGGTCCCTTCTTCAATCATTTAATCGAAGTTCATCCGTTGGCTTTACTGAACTAATATTGATCGGAGAGAGGGTAGAAGCCAACATAAAAAGTGGAAAGATTCAGAAAGATACATCTTTTTCTACGGCGGTAAGGAAGCCTTTCATCGGGAAGAAAGAGGTAGCTTATGCATATCCGCAAAGAAACCAAGATAGGTCCAAGCACCGACCAATGGTGGGGGCTGTTATGATCCCTAAGCCTACGTCTGATCAACAAAGAAGTAATCAACCAAGGGTAGAAAGGCCAGTCAGGCAGTTCACCAGAATAAACATGACTCCGTCTCAAGTATTACCGCATCAGCTAAGATCCAATTTGGTGACCTGGAAAGAAGCTCCGAAAAACCCCAATACAACATCTCCTCATTATCATCCCAATGCCCGTTGCGCATATCACTCTGAAAGTCCTGGTCACGATAGTAATAACTGTTGGGCCTTGAAGAACAAAATACAAGACCTCATTGAAGCAAAAGAAATTGAGTTTGATGCACCCGAGAAGCCAAATGTCATTTCTGCTCCTATGCCCAAACATGGCCACAATACTAATGTCATTGAAGAAGATTTATTTGTTACCTCAGTCGATGAACTCATGACCCCACTTCTGATTGTTAAAATGAGTTTGTTGAATGTCAGTGTGTTCTCGGGCTGTGGTGAAGTTTGCCATCTCTCTTTGTCCTCCCCAACCGGCTGTCCTTTGTTGAAAATAGGCGTTCAGTGCCTAATAGATAACAAATAAATTTTATTTGAGAAGACTTCTGTTCCACCTATTCCTGTTGAAGATGTTTCTATCATTACCATTTCCACCAATTCTTCCAGGTTCTCCACCAAAAGACACGTTAGAATTACATCAATTCCGAAAGTAGCTCCTTTAATAATCACAATGCTCGGGCCAATCCCATATACATCAGACAAAACCATACTATGGAATTATGGAGGGGATGTCTACTACCATGGTATCAAACAGGACTGGTCAGACGTCGAAGATTCAAACTCCGAGAAGGTCAACTCCGACATCAGTAACATTGCAGGAACTAGCAAAATTACCCGAAGCGGTAGGATATTTTCTCTAGAAATTGCTCCCCCAAAAGCAGTTTCTGGACCTGTAATCATTCCTGCTGTTGTTCCCCCAAAAGTTGTTCATGGTCCTACATTTATCTCCAACAGTACTCCAATTGACAAAGTCGTTACAACTCCTGTAATCATTCTTACTGACACTCCTGCTGCCGAGTTAACCGAGGCTCGAGGAAAAGGTGTTATGGTTGAGCCTGTCCGAAGGAAGGCTCAGTCATTGACTATCCCTGAGACATCCAAGAAGGAAATGGAGGATATCTTAAAAGTTATAAAGAGAAGCGACTACGATGTAGTGGAACAACTGGGGCAAACTCCCTCTAAGATCTCCATGCTGGCATTACTACTATGTTCCGAGGCACATGCAAAAGCCTTGGTGAAGTTCTTAAAAACCGCCCATGTACCTCAAGAGACATCTGATGATCATTGTCAAGACTGCGTGGCCAGCCTCACTGCGGACAATGGTTTAGGTTTTTCAGATGCTGATCTGATGCTGAGGGGAAGAAAGCATAATGAGGCATTGCATGTCTTAGTGGAATGTAGGGGCACCACTCTGGCGCATGTTTTGGTGGACACCGGTTCATCTTTGAATGTATTACCTAAAAAAGCTCTTGATAGACTTAACTGTGAGGGATTGACTTTGAAGCCAAGCAACATAGTGGTAAGGGCTTTTGACGGTCCAAAGAGGATGGTACATGGGGAGGTAGACATTCCCATAAAGGTGGGAACCCAAACCTTCAATTCAACTTTTTATGTGATGGACATCCTCCCTTCATACTCCTACCTGCTAGGCCGACCATGGATCCACAACGCTGGTCCTGTTACTTCTACGTTGCACCAAATGTTGAAGTATACAGTTCAAGGGAAGATTATCACCATTCATGGAGAGGAAGAATACATGATCAACCATCTCAATTCCTTCAGATATGTGGAATTGGACGGTAAATTCATTGAAACTCCATTTCAACACTTTAAAGAGGTCCCTCAAGATGTGGCAGCGACCAAGGCTGTTCCCAAGATTACAAGGCCTCCACTTCGGATGTCGTCATTAAAGGATGCTAAAGCAGTGGTGGAAGAAGGTGGATGCACTATCTGGGGATAACTCCCAGATATCCCGTATAAGTCTGACAAGTTTGGCCTAGGTTTCACTTCGAATGCTCAAAAGGTTGTATGTTATGCCCGTGCCGGAGGACAACCCTTGAAGATCAGCAACCGTGAAGTCAACACAGTGGAAGATGGTGAAGATAGTTGCAACCTGGAGGATTGGATCTTCCCGACTGGAAATGAAGGGCTCAGAAATTGAGAGGCTAGAGACTTCGTGCCGATAACTTTCATCCCTCAGTAATTTGTCTTTACATTTTGTTGGATCTGTAATATTCAAAACAATTCGCACTCTTAAAACCTTGTGTCTTACCCGGGGCACAATGGTCCATTTGTAAGGATTATTATCTCATTTTTTATATGACATCAATGAATCATGGACGTTTTCGCATTCAAACTTTTGTGCTCATTGTTTTTCTTTTACATTTTACTTTCTTTCAAAGATAGATATACCCTTACACACACCCACACTCACAATGCAGGTATACATCCATTCCGGATCCCATGGGTAATGATACTACTATGGCCTTTTGTGACTCTGAGAATCTAATCTACCAAGCCGAAGACGAAGGTGAGGAAGATTGTGAAGTACCAGAGGAACTTGCCAGAGTGCTACAACAAGAAGAGAGAACCATCCAGTCTCATGAGGAACCCGTGGATACAATCAACCTAGGTACCGAAGAAGACAAAAAAGAGGTCAAAGTGGGTACCAATCTGGAACCCAGTGTCAAGAAGCGTCTGATTCAGTTGTTACACGATTATGTCGAAGTCTTTTCCTGGTCATATAAAGACATTCCAGGACTTGATGCAGATATTGTGGTACATCGTCTGCCTACAAGAGAGGATTGTCCGCCAGTAAAGCAAAAAGTTCGCCGCATGAGAGCTGATATTTCAGAAAAGATTAAAGCAGAAGTCATGAAGAAATTCAATGCTGGATTCTTGGCTGTCACCTCTTACCCCCAATGGGTTGCCAATGTTGTTCCCGTACCCAAAAAGGACGGCAAAGTTTGAATGTGTGTGGACTACAGAGATTTGAATAGGCCAATCCCTAAGGATGATTTTCCACTCCCCCACATTGATATCCTAGTTGACAATACGGCACAACACAAAGTGTTTTCCTTCATGGACGGATTCTCAGGTTACAACCAAATCAAAATGGCGCCTGAGGACATGGAGAAAACAACCTTTGTCACGCTGTGGGGGACTTTCTGCTATAAGGTGATGTCATTCGGACTAAAGAACGCTGGGGAAACCCATCAGCGCGCCATGGTAGCTCTATTTCACGACATGATACATCATGAAATAGAGTTCTACATGGATGATATGATAGCCATATCTCAAACAGAAGAAGATCATCTTGATCACTTACAAAAACTGTTTGAGAGACTGAGGAAGTACAAGCTGAGGTTGAATCCAAACAAATGCACATTTACAATCTGGTAAACTCCTAGGCTTTATCGTCAGCAACAAAGGTATCGAGGTCGATCCTGCAAAAGTTAAAGCAATACAAGAGATGCCTACTCCTCGCACTGAAAAGGAACTCAGAGGATTCTTGGGACGTTTGAACTATATTGCCAGATTCATCTCTCACCTGACAGCTACTTGTGAACCAATCTTTAAACTATTGAAGAAAGATCAAGTAGTCAAATGGAATGACGAGTGCCAAGTTTCTTTTGACAAAATCAAAGAATACTTACAAGAGCCTCCTGTGTTGATGCCACTGGTCGAGGGAAGACCATTGATCATGTATCTGACTGTGTTAGAAAATTCAATGGGGTGTGTATTGGGGCAGCATGACGAGTCTGGCCGAAAAGAGCACGCTATTTATTACCCGAGTAAAAATTTTACCGACTGTGAAACTAGATATTCACTGCTCGAGAAAACTTGCTGCGCTCTGGCATGGGCTGCTCGCCGGCTAAGACAGTATATGCTGACTCATACTACCTTGCTGATATCTAAAAAGGATCTGATAAAATACATTTTTGAGAAACCTGCTCTTTCTGGGAGAATAGCGAGATGACAGATGATCCTGACAGAATATGACATACTGTATACTACCCAGAAAGCTATAAAGGGAAGTGTACTAGCTAATCACCTTGCTCACCAAGCTGTAGAAGACTACCAGTCCATGAAGTTTGAATTTCCGGATGAAGACATCATGACATTAGACAACTGTAAATAAATCAGGCCATATGACGAACCTGAACAAGGATCCCGATGGACCCTGTTCTTTGATGGAGCCTCTAATGCACTCAGCAATGGTATTGGTGTTGTACTCATATCTCCAGAAGGGTGTCATACTCCCTTTACTGCCAGACATTGCTTCAATTGTACAAACAACATGGTGAAATACGAAGCATGCATCTTTGGTCTCAGAGCTGCCATAGACTTGGGAATAAAATCCTTAGATGTGCTTGGAGATTCAGCTTTGGTCATCAGTCAAATCAAAGGGGAATGGGACACCAAACACCCTAATCTTATCCCTTATAAAGAACATGTTTTGACATTACTACCACATTTTGAGAAGATTACCTTTGAGCATTTCCCGCGAGAAGAAAATCAGCTAGCAGACGCTCTAGAAACAATGTCGTCTATGTTTAAACTTAATTGGGATAACGAGGCTCCCTAGATCACCATCGAACGAATGGATGAACCCGCACACTGTCACGAGATTAATACTGAAGAAGTAGTGGACCAGCCTTGGTTTCATGAAGTCAAGAGGTATCTCGAGGCTCAAGATATCCAAAAGGAGCTTCAATCAATGATAAGAAGTTCTTAAGGAGATTCTATGCTAAGTTCTTCCTTAGTAACGACATCCTGTACAAACGCAATCATGACTTTGTGTTACTTCGGTGCATGGATAAGGTCCAAGCTGAAAGGATCATGGATGAATTACACGAAGGCACTTTTGGTACCCATTCCAGTGGGTATACAATGACAAAGAAAATCCTACGGGCAGGCTATTACTGGTCTACCATGGAAGCAGATTGCTATTACTCTCGAACCTGCCATAAATGCCAGATTTATGCTGACAAAGTGCACGTACCTCCGGTTCCTATGAATGTCTTGACGGCTCCTTGGCCCTTTGTTATGTGGGGAATTGATATGATTGGGGAAATCAAGCCGACAACCTCCAATGGACACCGCTTCATCCTAGTGGAAATTGACTATTTTACAAAATGGGTGGAGGCAGCTTCCTTCGTTTCTATTACCAAAAATGTTGTTGCCCGCTTCATCAAGAAAAATATCATTTGTCGGTACGGTATCCCGGAAAGGATCATCACTGACAATGGTACAAATCTCAACAACACTACGATCACCGCCTTGTGTGAGCAGTTCAAGATTCAGCATCACAATTCTTATCCCTATCGGCCAAAGATGAATGGTGATGTCGAAGCTGCAAATAAAAACATTAAAAAGATCATACAAAAAATGACAGCCACATACAAAGACTGGCATGAGATGTTACCATTCGCTCTCCACGGGTATCGTACCACGGCTCGCACATCAACCAGGGCAACACCTTACTCTCTGGTATACGACATGGAGGCTGTTTTGCCTATCAAAGTCCAAATCCCCTCTCTGAGGATTATGAAGGATGCAGGGCTGAACAAAGACGACTGGATCCAGATTCGACTTGATCAACTGAACTTGATTGATAAGAAGAGACTTACTGTTGTTTGCCATGGTCAAATGTATCAAAAACGGATGATCAAGTCTTTCAACAAAAAGGTCAGGCGCCAAGTGTATCAAGTTGGGGATTTGGTGATCAAACGCATCATACTTCCACAAGGTGATCCTAGGGGCAAATGGATTCCTACCTATGAAGGACCATTTGTAATCAAAAACATTTTCTCTGGTGGGGCAATGATCTTGATCACCATGGATGGTGACGATCTGCCGCACCCTGCAAACGTAGACATAGTCAAAAGATACTACGCATAAGAGACCCGCTATGTTGACATACCTAGGCAAAACAAGGGCATCCCGGCGAACCAAAAGGGTTCGAGCAAAAATTAGGGATAAAACAAAAAAATTTGTACACCCGACAAGTTGAAAATCTGAAAGGGAGACTTGGGCAAAAAAGGGTTTCCCGATGGAATAAAAACTCGAAAGGGCAGTCCAGGCAAAAGTTATGGAATTAAAGCGTATGACTATGTCCCGTTGGATCACTTTACGGACAACCTTTGGCTTCAACCAACAAATTCAGCGGTTCCGACCAATTCAATCAGTTTCGGACGAGGCAACCGATAGACAAGACACTCAGAGATACAAAGGTTATAGCAGAATGGAAACCCCATGGGATTTTTGTACACATAGCTATCTTTTCTTTGTATCAAAGAATTTTCTTTTTTACGACAGCATTCTCTTACTAGAATGTTTGTCTCCATGTACAAAAAAAATCGTACTCAAAGTCAATACAAAGATGTCACTTTGAAAGTGCAAAACTATTTGTTTTTCTTTACTCTTGTGTTTTGTTTACAAAAACGTCCAATGATTCATTGTTGAACATATGCACTTGAACATAATTACTATTTACAAATAAACAAAATGAAAAAAGGCAATTACTGATGGTTTTATTGGATAGGGAAATACCTCTAGGCTATTCCATAAGAAATCCCCACAGTACGTCGTTTAATCCCCTGCAGAACAAAAATCCCAGTTATCACTCCCCATTAGAAATCGTCAAATTTATGAGGATTCCCCAAAAGGATTTTATGAGCAGTACACGACATTTCCCTTACAACAAAGTTTGTTTCTCTAAACGGAGATTCATCAATATTTTGACTTCGAAACATGAAGACTTACATATCCTCAGCAGCAGTCAGGGATTTATTTTCCCGGTCCAACAACAGTGCAGCAAAGTAGCTCATATACGGATACATTGCATCCATATACCATAAAACACGGATGCATTACATACAACATAAACATTTTGTTTACGCTAACATTTTACCCTTTTCAGGATAAGGTTAACAGCTACCACTAACAAAAGTTCAGTCTTCAGATACAATACAGATACGCTATAGATACGGATGCCATTCTGATACTGACTTTTGATACAGTACAGATACGCTCTAGACACAGATGCCATCCTGATACTCATTCAAAGACAACTTTTGATATAGTTCAGATACGGCCCAGACACGGATGCCATCCTGATACTCATTCAAAGACAACTTTTGATACAATTCAGATACGCCCCAGACACGGATTCCATTATGATGATCATTCAAAATAAGCTCTCAGATACAGTACAAACACGCTCCAGATACGGATTCCATTCTGATACTCATTCAGATTTGACTTTTGATACAGTACAGATACGCTCCAAACACAGATGCCATCTTGATACTCATTCAACGACAATTTTTGATACAGTTCAGATACACCCCAGACACCGATGCCATTCTGATGATCATTCAAAATCAGCTCTCAGATACAATACAAATACGCTCTAGATACAGATGCCATTCTGATACTCATTCAAATTCGACTTTTGATACAGAACAAATATGCTCCAGACACGGATGCCATCCTAATACTCATTCAAAGACAACTTTTGATACAGTTCAGATACGCCCTAGACACGGATGTCATTATGATGATCATTCAAAAATCAGCTCTCAGATATAGTACAAATACGCTCTAGATATGGATGCCATTCTGATACTCATTCAGATTCGACTTTTGATACAATACAGATACGCTCCAGACACGGATGCTATCCTGATACCCATTCAAAGACAAGTTTTAATACAGTTCAGATACGCTCCAGACACAGATGCCATTCTGATGATCATTCAAAATCAGCTCTCAGATACAATTCAGATATGCTCCAGACACGGACGCTATTCTGACATTCATTCTTATAACTTACAAATTACAAAACCAATAATCACTTTTAGATGGCATCTTTTAACCCCATCTCCAACAATTATCCATCATTGCTCCGAATGGCAAATCCGCCAACCCTACTATCCAGGCTTTCATCTCGAAGTAACCCTACTATCCAGGTTCCTTCTCCCTTATCTCCAGAAAACAGTTTACAACACTGAAAGGCCCAGACCCGGCCAGATACAATCGATTTCATATTTCGCCAGTAAGTCGCTGAGTAGCCTAGACCCTAACTAGTTATACATTCTACTTTCACTCCCTCAATCAAGAGTTAATTCCTCGGTAGAGTAATGGACAACCTAAGCTCTTAGATCTTACTTCCCAGGGCATAAATCAACATTCCTCAGTAAAGTCCTCCTTAACAGCAGGTACAGGAATTCTCGCCATGGAACCTCTTATGCAACCGATCTTTTCTGGATGGCATCTTTAAGCCCATCTCTGACGATTCCCCGTCGCCTTCCAAATGGCATCTGTAAGCCCGTTCCCGACATCACTGTGATACGGTGGGAGAACTGACTTGAGTTTTGCGTTTGTATTCGCACTTGTTCGGTTGAGCAAGAGTCGCCACCGAATTTTTATTTTATCCTAAAGGAAAGGTTGAAAAAGCACAGGAAAAACCTTTTGAGATGTTTCGTGGGTTCGGGGGGTAGATTATGAAAAGGGAAGGTATTAGCACCCTTTTCATCCATGGTTATCCATGGGCTCTTAGTTACTTGGTTTTTTAGATCACTTGCCTTGATTGCTTGAAATTGTGGTGTATGTGTGTGTTTTGAAAATGTTTTTGAAATAGACGCCTTTGTTTCGGCAACCAATGTAATTGACTCGTGTTTGAGTGTTTTACAAAAGTGTGTATCTTTTCGAAAAGATGTTTCAAATGTTTTTGAGAGTTTGTTTTTGAAAGTGTGTATGAAGTGTGGTTTTTGAAAAGAAGGCAAGTTTTTTTGCAAGTTGATCTCAAGTAACTAAGAGTTTGGTCTACCCCTATTGTACTCAAAGGTTTTCTCTATGTTTTCAACCCCTTTTAACAATTTTGTTCCACCATTGAATTTGGTGGACAATCTTGCGTTTAGGAAGTTTAACGGGACGGGCGTGGGTCATCGTATGGACCATGAATGCAATGGTGCCAAGTATCTTTGGCAATTTGCTTTGAAGGGACTATGATCATTCCATTTAGGCAACTTTCGAAAGCGTCATCGAGGGACTTATGATCATTTGAATTTGTTTTGCCAAAGAAACTCGATGTGCAAGCATGGCCCATTTTGGAAGGCAACATGTGGGATTACCCCAGGGGGTACAAGTGTGATTGTATATTGATTTCATGCATTTGTCTTTGTATTAGGTTATCTAGCGTTCGATTTTATGTACATACAAACCCTAGGTCTAACCATGGTATAATTCGAAAGCGGTAAATTGCGGGAATTTTAAAGTCTACGCTATTACAAATGGTATCCGGGAGTGGGGGTACAAATTCACAAATGGGGATGGAACTTAAATAATTACAACCAAATCGAATCGCAATCAAATATAATCAAGGTATAGCAAAGTATAGCAAATGTATAATGCATCAAAATGTAAAATGTATTGTGTAAGTGTACATGTATGAGAATTGTTTACAAGTTAGGAAAATGTGAATTTGAATGTATTATTAAGTATTGTTAACCTAATAAAAGGAATTAAATACTTTATTTAATCCTTGTAATCTTGTATTTTTCTTTAATATGTACAAAAAGTATTTTAATTAAAAGAAATAAAAATGTTTTAAATTTTAATTGTATTGTGTATATTAAAAAATGTATTTTAATTGATTATGTACAAATTATTTCTAAGAAAAGAAAATGTACTAACTTAAAAAGAATTTATGTACAAATCAAAATAAGTTAAAAAAAGTGTTTTAAATAATGTATTTTTATGTATTTTATGTATTAAGGTATTAATGTAAAGTATTATTTTGAAAGAAAAAAAAAAGAAAAGTATTTATCTTAAAAGGAAAAAAATTATGTAATTATGATCTACGTACAAAAATATTTTAAGAAGTGAAAAGTATTATCTTAAGAGTTATTTCTATGTATTTGTATTTTACTTACAAAGCCCTTTTTTGTTATTTTTTGTATTTTTTAAAAATATTTTAAGTTAGATTTACATTTAAATAAAAGGAGTTTTAATAAAGCAAAGAGCAAAAGTCTTAAGTTTTAATTATATTAATTTAAACAAGTTAAAAAGATGAGGAGGAGAGTTGAATAGGCCAAAGGGAAATTGGGTCTTAGCCAGAATGGACACGAGGGGGGGTGTGAATTGGAATGTGTTGGGCTTTAGGCGCTGAGAATGGGAAGAGGCCCAACTGTTTGAAACAAATAGCTTTAGGGTTCACAGTTTTTGTTCCATTTGGGGAAGGCTTTAGGGTTTGACAGAGGCGCGTCGTTTGTTCATTTTGTCTTCTCCGGCCAATTTCTGATAAAGCTTCTTCGTCCAAAGCCACTGGCGCCACCGCTCCCTATTCTCCCTCCAATGGACCATTTAGGCGACACTTACAAGGTTCGAACTCCGTCTTTCTCGCGTTTAGGGCTTTCGTTATATCTTTGATTTTAAGTTTCGATTGGGTCTTGATTTATGTGTTTTCTTTCGATATTTTGACATGTATGCAAAGGATATAAGAAGACTACCTTTCGGAGACGGAGGAGGGATCTAGGAGGCGCGTATGCGGCTTTGGGCGGAGAAACTTGATGAGGATGTGCTTCCTGGTACCTTTGTATTTTCACCTCTTTAGGTTTAATGATGCTGTCTGAAAGCCTTTATTTGATATCATTTCTTTCTTCTTCGTTGCCTTGATGCTTTGCTTCTGTTTGCTTCTTGCCTTTGAGTTGCCTTTGAATATGTTTTCCTCTCTTCTTTCTACCTCACTTCTGTTGCCTTTTGGAATGCTTGTTGTATGCTGAGATTGAATGATCAGTGTTTGATATCTTGAATGTTATGTTTATGTTGGTAACCCAATGATGAGGAACTCTGAGGGTTTTGAGTTGCCTAATTTTCGAGTTGCCCTTGAATGCTTGATGACTGGTACAGGTTTGATCTGGTTTTCTGGTACAATGTGTTTGATGTAGCAGCTTATACTGTTTCTTTTTGATGGTTAAGGGCTTCCAGGTTAGGCTTATGTGCTGACTTTGGGTGAACTGGTCTTAAGCTAGTTTTGTTTGATGGTTGGTATTGTTTGCTGGTTGTTGCTGGTTTTTGACGGTTAAGGGATTATGCTTCAGTTTTTGGCATGGCTCAGGGGTTTGGACAGCAGGTTGTATGTTTTCTGGTTTTTTGCAGACATTGGAATGTTTACACAGGTTTGGCTTTTGGTTTGAAACTGGTTCTTGGCCTTTTGGTGAGTTTACTGGTTATGACAGGTTGATGGTTTGTTGGTTTCGGTTATGGCTTTGGCTTACTGGTTTTGAAAGGTTGATGGTTTGTTGTGTTGAACTGGTTTTAGGCTTCAGGCAGCTTATGTTCTCAGTTTCGTTTTGGTTTGTGATATCTATTGAACACAGGTTTTTGCTTTTTGTTTGAAACTCGTTCTTAGCTCCTTTTCTTCTTGGACTGTGTTCTTTTCATATATGCTTAGGCTCTTTTGTTTTGGCGCCCTATGATGTCTTTGAACTATGCAGTTTTGATATCTTTTCTTTTGGTCCAGCTAATGGGCAGGTTTGCAGGGTTTTAAAATGGAAAGATAATTTTGTTACACTTTGTGGACAGTTTTGTTTGCATGCTAATTCCTTCATACTGCTGCCTTCTGCTTCACTGTTTTATTGCAGTTTCTGTGTTTATATTTTTTTTATGCCTAAACTCAAACCAGTAAGCCTACACTTCTCCTCTCTTTTTCTCTCTCTCCAATACTTAAGCATATTATATTGCTTAGCATGTATTAGTTCTGAAAAAGCACATTGGCCTGGAAATGATGAACTGAATTTGCTTGCAATAGTAGCCTAACTCTGCATATTTTGTCTTCTTCTTTCCATACTTTGTGCTTCTTGACAGCATTGATGATATTTTTGTGTTTTGACATACTTTGGACAACTTTGACATTGGAACTGAGTTTTGAAATTTAAGCATGCTTTAGGACATTCAGTTTGTAACTTGGACTTTGTTATTTGCCTATGCTGTCTTTGAACTATGCAGTTTTGACAAACTTTGAATTGTGCAATTTTTAACTTGTGCATTCATTTTAAATTTGCAAATATTTGTCACCCCGCTTTGTGAACCGGGAGAAATCCCGTGATTTGCAGAGAGGGTTAACTGATCCCGACCATTTGCTTTTAATGATGAACCCAAAACTTTAATTGTCTTATTTTAATTATTTATCTGCTTCTAACTTTTCTTCTTTTCTTTTGCAGATAAAAATTGAATGGAGAGGATTTAGCAACAAATGAAGAATGAAGAATTGAAGATTTAGAAAAAATTAGGATAGTCTTATTTTAAATTTAATTATTGTAACTATTATTATTATAAATACCGTGTAAATGAATACTTGTATTTACATAATAATTTGTAACAAATATTTAAAGATGAAATAAAAATTCTTTTTATCCAATTAATTCTTTTTATCCTTTTCAATTATTTATTTTATTATTTATAATTCTAAAATTATAATAAATGGAAATAAATTACAATTATCTAAACTCAGAATAATAAACAATTAAATAAACAATGTTTCAGCATCGATCAACTAATAAATCTGGTGCTTCACAAATCCAAAGCAAAGCACAGTCAATCACAACAACTGCCCAGACGTATTTTCCCTTTACTGATTCTAACCAAACACTGCAAATACAATCCCAATGCATCCTTTCACTGATTTAGTCACATAATGCGAATTCAATCCAAATGTTTCAATCCACATCTCAGCATAACTTGAAAAACACTGTAGAGTTAAACCTTTATGAGGAACCGCGCATAAAAACCCTAATTCCTGATCAAATGCCAAAGAAACGTTCGCCTGATCAAAGTTGAGCCAAAATCAAACAAAACCCTAAGCAACTGTAAGAACTATTCTAAAGCCATGAAAATCAATGAACATCCTAATTTTTGTCTGACTGACAAGAGAAGTTTGTTTGACCGATTCTTGAGCCAGTTTGAAAAATCAGGAAACGCCTGAAGCTGTGATTTCTTGAGAAAAATGCGAGGGCAAATTTTGGGGTACAACAGTTGCCCCTGTTCAATCTTCTTGGACCTGAAGAGTTAGAAGGGCAAGTTTGCCTTTCGCGACTCGAGGGTAAAAGGAGATTGGACACTAGAGTTCCCGGAAATTTGCACTCGCATGCAGGAGTATCAGCAATGTGATGGCGGGAATGGGCTTATAGATGCCATTTGGAGATAGGATGGATAGGAGGATGGGCTTATAGATGCCATCTGGAAGTGTGACAGAACCTTGTCGGGAATGGGCTTATAGATGCCATTTGGAAGTGTTGATCGCGTAAGAGATTCCTTAGCGAGAACTTACGTACTTTGAGAGAGGAAGATGTTTCCTGGCTTGTTACAAGTGTTGATCCTTAGTCCCTTCATGCAGACATGCCCTGGCTGGATACAGGTATCGAATCTACAATCAAATGTTCGTAGATATGCCCTGGCTGGATACAGGTATTAAATCTGGAATTGTGATAGTCTTCAACAGATATGACCTAGCTGGATACAGGAATCGAATCTGGAATTAGTCGTCAACAGATATGCCCTGGCTGGATACAGGAATTGAATCTGGAATTGTTGTCTTCAGATGTGCCCTGGCTGGATACAGGAATCGAATCTGGAATTGTTGTCTTCAGATATGCCCTGGCTGGATACAGGTATCGAATCTGGAATTGTTGTCTTCAGATGTGCCCTGGCTAGATATAGGTATCGAATCTGGAATTGTTGAAGGTTGGTGGAGATGGCTTTCCTGGCTGGATACAGGGGTAAACCTTTGTCCTGAGAATGAAAGATACTTTCCTGGCTTGTTACAGGGGTTGATCTTCACACTCTTTATGCAGATATGTCCTGGCTAGATACAGGTATCGAATCTACAATCAATCACTCGCAGATGTGCCCTGGCTAGATACAGGAATCGAATCTGGATTCGTGATATTTGATAGTAATCATCTTTTGGATTGATCTTTTTCTTGAAAAGGAAAAACATCAGTTGTATGCAATGTCATGATGTATGAAATGCATGATGTCATGATGTTCTCAAGAATAAATGAGATTGTATGTTTATGATGCGTATATGCATGCGTCATGGTGTGATGCTTATGAATGTATTTTCGTCTAGGAAAATAAATCCTTGACGTGTGCCGGGAGCTTGTTAAATCCTGGGCTGATGTTTGAAGAGTAGAGTTCTTCATTTCCGCTGGGGATGATGGTCGCAAGATAAACCGATAGGAGACGATGACTCCGTTGGGGCATACACTTGTTGGGAAAATCACTCTGAGGGGAAGTACTTCGTGGGAAGAGATAGTTCGCTGAGGCTTTGATGAGAGTTCTGCTGGGGATTCTGCTGATAAATTATGTCGGAGAATTTGGTGAACTCCGCTAGAGATTGTTGAGGTAGATTGGTCATGTTCTTCAGTTGAACCTACCTTGGTACCTTGGCGGACAAAGCAACTAGACCGCTTGGTCACTTCAAAATTGCCCCATGTCTCTGATGTCACCTGTCATTAATCCTTTGTCTCGTATGCAAAAATTTTATGAGTTAGCAATTTAACGTCAAATGCATATATCAAAAATGAACATTGGACGTTCTTTGCAAAACAAAACAAAAAAGGAAAAGCGATGGATAATTTGTCTGAAAAATCGAACTTGTATTGATTTTGAAATTTGCCTGTAAATAGGCGTTTATGTACAGGAGGCTGACGCCCTAGTAAGAGAACACCGCCGAACAACATAGAGTTTATACAATTTTGAAAAGGAAACAAAACAGCTATGTGAAAAACTAATCCCACTGGGTAACGATTCTGCTATCGCCTTTATGTCTTCAAGCGTCTCATCATTTTGCCGCTTAGTTGAAGGTGAAGCTGACTGATTGATGCCGAAGTCTGAGTCCTGATAGTTGATGCCGAATTCTGGATGTAAGGTGATCTAATGAGACATAGTATTACGCTTCATCCCTAACTTTTTCCTGGACCGCCCTTTCGGGTTTTCAATCCACCGGGATACCCATTTTTGCCCAAGCCGCCTTTTCAGGTTTTCGACTTGCCGGCTGTACAGATTTTTTCATTTCATCCCTTATTTTTTCCCGAACCCTTTTGGTTCGCCGGGAAGCCCTTATTTTTGCCTAGGTGTGTCAACCTAACGGGTCCTTAGTTCACACGTAGTATCTTTTTACTATGTCTGCATTAGCGGGGTGAGGAAGATCGTCACCATCCATGGTGGTTAGAATCATGGCTCCTTCTGAGAACACATGTTTAACCACAAATGGCCCTTCGTACGTAGGGGTCCATTTGCCCCTAGGATCACTTTGAGGAAGAATGATGTGTTTGATTACCAGGTCCCCAACTTGATACTCTTGTGGTCTAACTTTCTTGGTAAATTCCCTGATCATCCGTTTTTGGTACGTTTGACCATGACAGATGGCAGTAAGTCTCTTTTCGTCAATCAGGTTTAATTGATCAAGTCGAGTCTGGATCTAGTCATCTTCGCTTAAGCCTGCATCCTTCATTATCCGGAGAGAAGGTATCTGGACTTCAATCGGCAAGACGGCCTCCATGCCATAGACCAAGGAGAAAGGAGTTTCCCCGGTTGACGTTCTTGCTGAGGTACGGTACCCATGAAGAACAAACGGTAACATCTCGTGCCAATCTTTATAGGTCACTGTCATCTTCTGCACAATCTTCTTGATATTCTTATTTGCTGCTTCTACAGCCCTATTCATCTTCGGTCGGTAAGGTGAAGAGTTGTGGTGCTGTATTTTGAATTGCTCGCAGAGCTCAGTGATAATTTTATTATTAAGATTGGTACCATTGTCCGTAATGATCCTTTCAGGTACACCGTATCGACAGATCAGGTTGTGTCGAATGAATCGTGCCACAACGCTCTTGGTTACAGTGGCGTAGGAAGCTGCTTCAACCCACTTTGTGAAGTAATCAATTGCTACCAAGATGAAGTGGTGCCCATTGGATGCCGTAGGTCGGATCTCGCTGATCATATCGATGCCCCACATTGCAAAAGGCCAAGGTGTTGTCAAGACGTTCAGAGGTACTGGAGGAATGTGCACCTTATCCGCATAGATCTGGCATTTATGACAAGTTCGCGAATGCTGATAACAGTCGGCTTCCATCGTGGACCAGAAATATCCTGCCCGAAGGATTTTCTTTACCATGGTATGTCCACTGGAATGTGTTCCGAATGTACCTTCATGTAATTCTGCCATAATCTTTTCTGCTTCAGTCTTATCCACACAACGCAGTAAAGTTGAATCATGGTTTCGTTTGTAGAGAATGCCATTACTGAGAAAGAACTTTGCCGCAAACCTTCTCAAGAATTTCTTGTCATTAACAGATGCACCTTCGGGGTATTCTTGAGCTTCCAAGTACCTCTTTACTTCATGATACCAGGGTTTCTCTGTTACCTCTTCGGCCTCAAGATCACAGCAATATGCAGGTTCGTCCAATTTCCAGATAATGATCTGGGGCGCTTCGTTGTCCCACTTGACTTTGAACATAGAAGACATTGTAGCCAGCGCGTCTGCCAATTGATTCTCTTCTCTTGGGAAGTGTACAAAAGTTATCTCTTCGAAGTGGGGAAGTAATGTCAGCACATACTCCTTGTAAGGAATAAGATTTGGGTGTTTCGTATCCCACTCGCCTTTGACCTGATTGATCACGAGAGCGGAATCTCCGAATACACTCAGAAACTTGATCCTTAAGTCGATTGCAGCTTGAAGACCCATGATACATGCCTCATACTCCGCCATGTTGTTGGTGCAGTTAAAATATAATCGGGCAGTGAGTGGAGTATGAGTGCCTTTAGGGGATATGATCACAGCGCCGATACCATTACCCAAAGCGTTTGAGGCTCCGTCAAAGTGCATAGACCATCGGGATCCTTCCTCAGGTCCTTCATCCGGTCCAGGTACTTCAAAATCAGTTACTACCATGATATCTTCGTCCGAAAATTCAAAGTTCAATGACTGGTAATCGTCCACAGGTTGGTGTGCCAAATGGTCTGCCAATACACTTCCTTTGATTGCTTTTTGAGTTGTGTACTGGATGTCATATTCCGTCAAGATCATTTGCCATCTTGCTATTCTTCCGGACAAAGCAGGCTTTTCGAATATGTACTTGATTGGATCCATTTTTGAAATCAACAGAGTAGTGTGAGTCAACATATACTGTCTCAGCCGACGAGCAGCCCATACCAGAGCGCAACAAGTTTTCTCGAGCAGTGAGTACCGAGTCTCATAGTCGGTAAACTTTTTGCTCAGGTAATAAATAGCGTGCTCTTTTCGGCCAGACTCGTCATGCTGCCCCAGCACACACCCCATTGAGTTGTCAAGCACTGTCAAGTATAGTATGAGAGGTCTTCCTTTCACTGGTGGCATGAGGATGGGTGGTTCTTGGAGATACTCCTTTATCTTTTCAAAAGCGGTCTGACATTCATCGTTCCAACGTACTACCTGATCTTTCTTCAGCAGCTTGAAGATTGGTTCACAAGTAGCAGTTAGGTGCGAGATGAATCGGGCGATGTAATTTAGACGTCCTAAAAAGCCTGACTTCTTTCTCTGTCTTGGGAGTCGGAATTTCTTGAATGGCTTTAACCTTGGCAGGGTCCACTTGAATACCCTTGTCACTTACAATGAAGCCTAGCAATTTTCCAGACCTCACCCCAAAGGTGCACTTGTTTGGGTTCAACCTCAGTTTGTACAACTTCAGACGGTCAAACAGTTTCTGCAGATGGTCAAGGTGTTCTTCCTCAGTTTGAGACCTTGCAATCATATCGTCGACGTACACTTCTATCTCGTGATGGATCATATCATGAAATAAAGAAACCATGGCACGCTGGTAGGTTGCCCCAGCATTTTTCAACCCAAAAGGCATGACCTTGTAACAGAAGGTGCCCCACTGAGTAACAAAGGTAGTCTTTTCCATATCTTCAGGGGCCATCTTGATCTGATTATAACCTGAAAAACCATCCATGAAAGAGAACACCTTGTGCTGAGCAGTATTGTCAACAAGAACGTCAATGTGAGGTAGGGGGAAGTCATCTTTGGGGCTGGCCCTGTTCAGATCCCTGTAATCAACACACATTCGGACTTTACCATCCTTCTTTGGTACCGGCACCACATTAGCAACCCACTGAGGGTAAGAAGTCACTGCAAGAAAACCGGCGTCAAATTGTTTCATAACCTCAGCTTTGATTTTCTCGGACATCTCTGGACGCATGCGGCGAACCTTCTGTTTTACCGGAGGGCAATCTTCCTTGGTAGGCAGGTGGTAAACTACGATGTCGGCATCCAAACCAGGCATGTCTTCAAACGACCAAGCAAATATTTCCACGTAGTCATGCAACATCTGAATCAATCGTTGTTTCACGCTGATCTCCAGATTGGCACCAATCTTGACTTCCTTTCTATCTGTCTCAGTACCCAGATTTACCGTTTCCACTGGCTCTTCATGCGGCTGAATGGCCCTCTCTTCCTGGAGTAGCAGTCTTGCAAGTTCACCAGGCACTTCGTAATCATCTTCACCTTCATCTTCAGCTAAGTTGATCGGATTTTCGAAGTCATAACTGGCAGTAGCAGAGTCGTTACCAGTGAGATCCAGAGTGGATTGGAACCTGTATAAGTGAGTGTGTGTAAATATAGTTGTTTCGCAATATATGATAAAGAAAGAAAAGAGCACAAGATTTGAAATGCAACAAACATCCAATGTTTTGATTAATGATATATGAAATGTCATACAAAAAGCCCTCATAAATGGAGCCACGGTGCCCCGGGTAGGACACCGCGCTATAAAAGTTTCAACACATTGTTTTGTTACAAATTGAAAACAAAAGAGTTCATTACTGAGTGACAAAAGTAATAGGTGTAAAATCTTTTGCCGTCCAGTTTCTTGGTCCATTGTCGGTTGTCGGGTAGATCCAGCTGTCAAATTTCGCTTCCTCTACGTCGTCCTCAATAGCGTTCACTCCTGGGTTGGTGATGAATACCGGAGGTTTTCCGATCCTTGCTTTGCGAACAGTCCTCTGAGCCTCTGCAGTGAAGCCTAGCCCAAACTTGTCGGTCTTTGGAGTGAAGTCAGGAAGCCGACCCCAGTTTGCGCACTCGCCTTTCTCGATTACAGCCCGGGCATCCTTCAAGGAAGCCATCTTCAAAGGAAAGTCTTCTTCAATCACTGCCTCAGCTGACGCCAATGTTGGAGGTACCTCTTCAAAATGTTGAAAGGGAGTTTCAATAAACTCCCCGTCCATCTCAATATACCGGAAGGAATTCAGATGACTAACCATGTATTCTTCCTCCCCCTGCACAGTAACAATCTTCCCTCTGACAGGGTATTTGAGCTTCTAGTGTAGAGTGGAGGTCACAACCCCCGCCTTGTGAATCCAAGGTCGTCCCAGCAAACAGGAATAAGATGGACGAATATCCATCACATAGAACGTTGAGTCAAAGACTTGGGAACCCACACGAATAGGAATGTCTACCTCGCCATGCACCATCCTCTTAGAACCGTCGAAGGCTCTAACAATGATGTTACTAGGCTTCAATTCCAGGCCCTCACAATCCAACTGGTCTAAGGCCTTCTTGGGAAATACATTCAGGGAAGAACCGGTGTCCACCAATACGTGTGCGAGAGTAGTGCCCCTGCATTCTATGGAGACATGCATGACATCATTGTGGTTCTTTCCCTTGGCGGTAAGATCAGCATCCGAGAAACCCAAACCATTGTCAGCTGTCAAATTGGCCACACAGTCAGTGAATTGATCTGCAGATGTCTCTTGCGGCACATGGGCCGTCTTCAGAAATGAAATCAGGGCCTTGGCATGGGCCTCTGAGCATAGCAGCAATGATAGCATGGAGATCTTGGAGGGGGTATGCCCCAACTGTTCTACGACGTTGAAATCGCTTTTCTTGATTATCTTAAGAATTTCCTCCATCTCTTGCTGGGAGGCTTCAATGTTCACAGTCTTTGGTGCCTCCATCCGGGCAGGCTCATCGGTAACAACTCCTTTTCCCCGAGCATCAGAGGACTCGGTGGCAGGAGTAGACACAGGAACTTGATTTGGAAGGGAAACATGCACACTTGCGGGTGTGATGATAAGAGGTTTTCGGATAACTGGTGGTGCAATGTCAGGCGAGAAGAGCCTGCCATTGCGAGTAACTTTGGTGGGACCAGTGATGTTACTGATACTGGTATCGGTGTTGAACTCTTGCTTCACTCCAAGCACATACACATCTGCCCCGTAATGCCATGGGACAGCCTTATCAGACTTGTAGGGGATTGGCCTCGGAACAGTAATGGTTATAGGTGCAACAGACATAATTTTGACTGGCTTCCTCGGGGGAGCCTTGGTAGGATTGTCGAAAATTGTGACGACCAATACTTCTTCAGCGGGAACAAAAGGAACAACGGTCTTCTTGAACAGAATTTCTTTGCTATCCATCAGGCTTTGGATACCTGACTTCAGCAGCGGACAACCGGTAGGGATAACAGCACACAGGAGGCAACCCTTGCTACAACCCGGAAATAAACCGGCTAGCAACAGGTTCCTCTTAACAGTCAATAGAGGGGTAGCAACATCATTCACAGAAACTGCATACAAGTCTTCATCAACGGCATTTACTCCATGCTGAGGCATAGGAGCAATCACAACGTTAGGCCTCTCAGGCGCCTCAAACTGTATTTCCTTCGCATCAATAAGGTCTTGAACCTTATTTCTCAGGGCCCAGCAGTCATCTGTAGTATGCCCGGGGCTATCAGAGTGATAAGCGCAACGGGCATTGGGGTTGTATTTAGGAGATGCAGTATTCACGACCTTCGGAGCCTCTCTGATAGTCACCAAGTTGGTCGATAGCAGTTGCGGCAAGATTTGTGACAAGGTCATGCTCAGTCGAGTGTACTGCCTTTTGGGCCTCTCACCCCTTTGTTGATTGTACTGCTGAGGAGCAGCAACAGGCTTTGAAATGACCAATGCATTGACGGCTTGGCGACGTTCCGGCTTAACTTGTCTTCTAGGACCATAAACTGCACTACCTTCCTTCTTGAAAGGCTTCTTCTCAGTACTCGCGGAGGCACCTTTATGTATCTTTCCTGACTTGATGCCAGCTTCTATCCTTTCATCGGTCAAAATCAAATCTGTAAACCCAGCGGAGGAATTACCAATCAGATGATTGAAGAATGGACCAGACAGGGTCCCTAGAAACATGTCAACAAGTTCACGGTCAGTCAAAGGAGGCTGCACCCTGCCAGCCAAGTCTCTCCACTTTTGCGCATATTCTTTGAATCCTTCGTCCGTTCCCAGCGACATACCCTAAAGTTGGGTACGTGTGGGAGCGAGGTCAGAATTATATTGATACTGTCTATAAAACGCAGCAGCCAAGTCCTCCCAGCTTTGGATACTGGCTCCGTCTAACTGATAGAACCATTCGAGTTGAGACCCCGAAAGGCTATCTTGAAAGAAATGGATCCAAAGGTTCTTGTCCGCAGTGTAAGGTTGGATCTTCCTTACGTATGATCGGAGATGCAGCTTGGGACAGGAAGCCCCGTCGTATTTTGCAAAGGCAGGCGCCTTGAACTTGTGTGGGATCACCACCCCAGAAGATAATCCTAAATCTCCGAAATCCAACCCCGACACCTTTTGAATCTCCATGGCACTTAAACGGTCCTCTAGTTCTTTGTATCTGTCAGCAGCAGGAGGGTACTGTTCGTCGTTGTAATCCGTCTCGTTGTCGGAGACTGCAGGACTAGGAGCCCTTCCCCCTTGGGGACTGTCCTTCTCTGCAGAGGAAGTAGTTGGATCAGCCTCGTTATGGAGTGTATTCCCAAACCTGCATCCCGTGTTGAACAACGCAGTCCTCTTCTTCTTCTTCTTCTTCTTCAGGAGCAGAGCCTTCAACTCTTGTTGGCCTTGGGCTAGGCTCATGACCATCTCTTGAAACTGGGCATTCTGGGCCTGGAGGGCCTTGATAGCTTGCTTGGTGGTAGGCTCGGAAGACATGATGCTTGAGTGCTGAAATAAACAGCGAAGAAGATTAAACAACCTGTAGAAGAAGGGTACCTGTTATGCACATGATGCAATGAAATGTGTATGATTTATGTTTTCAAAGATAATCGGGATTCAACTTTGTAAACAAAAAGGAAACACGCTTCATTAGATTCAAACTTTAAATTGTTCAACAATTGGCCCTTAGGCATTACAAGAATGAAAATACTGAAAAAGAAATAAAAGCTGTAAAAAGAAACATCCAAAGCCCATCAGTGCTCCCATGGCCTCCTCTTCTCAGTGCGGATATAGTCATTCAGGGTCCGCTCTTCCTCCAATGGCTTAGTCAGCTTCTGGATCTTCCGTTCCTGTTCGTTGAACTTTTCCCGATAAAAATCCCGTTCTTCCTTTAGCTGCGCCCAAGATCTCTTCAGTGTATCATCATCAGTGGGAATTTGAGGAGGGAGGACAGTTGGAGGAAACCCATCTTCATCAAGAGATTCAAGAATGACAGGTCTGACAGCTTCATACGGCATACCTAACTTCTGAGCACGGATGCGGACCCATCTGGAATAGGGTTCCATTGGCAGAGAAGTCTTCGGTCCCAACTCATGCGGGTCAGCTTTGTGAATTCTGCCCCAAGCCTTAATGAATCCACGGCGTAGTTCGTCACTGTCTACCTGAAATTCAAAATGGAAGTGAGGAACCAACATCTCATGAGGCCCCGCTCTTCTAGCTCTTCCAAACTGACGGAGAGCTAAACATGGATTATAAGAAATTCCTCCCTGAGTGCCGATCAAGGGAACATTAGGGTATTCTCCGCAACGATCAATAACAGATACCTCATCCAAACCTCTGAGAGTCCAAGTGATGTCATTATCAGTGAGAGACATTAACCTATGAGCCCAACCCTTTCCTTCTTCATTCTTCAGCACGAACTTAGGAAGGTGCGAAATAAACCACCTCACTAGCAAAGGAGCACAACACCACGGAGTTCCCCGTTTTCGGGCAGTACGAGCATAGAGTTGTTGTAGGATATCACCCAAAAGAGTGGGTACAGGATTCCGAGACATGAAGATCCTTATGGCATAAATACTGATAAAGGTGTCAGGATTTAGAAACAACACTAGACCGTAGATCAAAAGATCCAGAATGTCTCCGTACGCCTTGAAGTCTAAGTCATTCCAGAAATCATTAGCTTTGCCAACCAGAAACTTAACCAAAAAGCCCTTAACTCTACTTCTAGTTTCCCAGTTAGCCATTACCTCCTCTTTGGTCAAGGGCAGAACTGCAGCAATCTCTTCAGGCCTAAGAGTCTTCTCCCAACCATTGAATGGGGTTTGCTCCAAAATAGGGATACCAAGCAAGTCAGAGAGTTCTTCCAGGGTAGGGACCAGCTGGAAGTCTTGAAAGGTGAAGCAATGATACAGGGGATCATAAAACTGGGTCAAGACACTTATCAGTTGTTGGTCCCACTTTGAAGTGATCAAACCAAGGAGAGAACCATGCCTCTTGATGAAGGAAATAGTGTTTGGAATCCTACCAACCAAATCCTTGAGCAAAGTTGGTGGTTGAACAAAGTTGAGCCGGATAGTATTCCTACGCACGGGCATCATGATGTCCTACAAAACAGAGCAAAGATGAAACTCTCTTGTCTTTGAAATGGATCAGTCCTTATACAGGATGCATGCAATGGTATGATGGTATGATGCTATGATGAAACACACCACAAGTATTCACAATGATAAGGCACACAAGTCACACAAGACAACCCTTAGGTTTTAGGCCAGCATGTAGTTTAGGCATTACCCTCTTTTAGTTTCGTTGGTTAAAACCTGTCCTATCAAAAGTAACCGGGTTCTAGAGGATCTCAAATCCTTGACTACCCTCAATCGGTCATAACTCCAGCATCACAATCTTTTCTTGCAGCCAGAACCATCGCGAGAGTTTAGCCTCAATGAGTGTAGCATACTGCTACTGTTCTATGGCCAAGTTTGGCCAATTTAGGGTTATAAGGTCGGTTGGTGTTTGATGACTCCTTAGAAGACCCATATTCTCCTCGTTGCAACACAAGGGATATTAGTACAGACTAAGGTGCCACACCAATGTAGCCACTGCTTCACCCATGTCGGTCTACGTCGGACAGGTCCCTCACAGATTATGCTACCTAAAAAGGGTATTCCCCAGATCCGGGTTAGGATCTATGAAACTCCGATGCAAAGCCCACAAATGTAAAAGCAAACAAAGCAATCAATTGAAAACAAATGTGATCTAAACACTAAGGTAACCCCACTTTTAAGTAAATCCCCAGCATAGTCGCCAGTTCTGTGATACGGTGGGAGAACTGACTTGAGTTTTGCATTTGTATTCGCACTTGTTAGGTTGAGCAAGAGTCGCCACCGACTTTTTATTTTATCCTAAAGGAAAGGTTGAAAAAGCACAGGAAAAACCTTTTGAGATGTTTCGTGGGTTCGGGGGGTAGATTATGAAAAGGGAAGGTATTAGCACCCTTTTCATCCATGGTTATCCATGGGCTCTTAGTTACTTGGTTTTTTAGATCACTTGCCTTGATTGCTTGAAATTATGGTGTATGTGTGTGTTTTGAAAATGTTTTTGAAATAGACGCCTTTGTTTCGGCAACCAATGTAATTGACTCGTGTTTGAGTGTTTTACAAAAGTGTGTATCTTTTCGAAAAGATGTTTCAAATGTTTTTGAGAGTTTGTTTTTGAAAGTGTGTATGAAGTGTGGTTTTTGAAAAGAAGGCAAGTGTTTTTGCAAGTTGATCTCAAGTAACTAAGAGTTTGGTCTACCCCTATTGTACTCAAAGGTTTTCTCTATGTTTTCAACCCCTTTTAACAATTTTGTTCCACCATTGAATTTGGTGGACAATCTTGCGTTTAGGAAGTTTAACGGGACGGGCGCGGGTCATCGTATGGACCATGAATGCAATGGTGCCAAGTATCTTTGGCAATTTGCTTTGAAGGGACTATGATCATTCCATTTAGGCAACTTTCGAAAGCTTCATCGAGGGACTTATGATCATTTGAATTTGTTTTACCAAAGAAACTCGACGTGCAAGCATGGCCCATTTTGGAAGGCAACATGTGGGATTACCCCAGGGGGTACAAGTGTGATTGTGTATTGATTTCATGCATTTGTCTTTGTATTAGGTTATCTAGTGTTCGATTTTATGTACATACAAACCCTAGGTCTAACCATGGTATAATTCGAAAGCGGTAAATTGCGGGAATTTTAAAGTCTACGCTATTACAAATGGTATCCGGGAGTGGGGGTACAAATTCACAAATGGGGATGGAACTTAAATAATTACAACCAAATCGAATCGCAATCAAATATAATCAAGGTATAGCAAAGTATAGCAAATGTATAATGCATCAAAATGTAAAATGTATTGTGTAAGTGTACATGTATGAGAATTGTTTACAAGTTAGGAAAATGTGAATTTGAATGTATTATTAAGTATTGTTAACCTAATAAAAGGAATTAAATATTTTCTTTATTTAATCCTTGTAATCTTGTATTTTTCTTTAATATGTACAAAAAGTATTTTAATTAAAAGAAAGAAAAATGTTTTAAATTTTAATTGTATTGTGTATATTAAAAAATGTATTTTAATTGATTATGTACAAATTATTTCTAAGAAAAGAAAATGTACTAACTTAAAAAGAATTTATGTACAAATCAAAATAAGTTAAAAAAAAGTGTTTTAAATAATGTATTTTTATGTATTTTATGTATTAAGGTATTAATGTAAAGTATTATTTTGAAAGAAAAAAAAGAGAAAAGTATTTATCTTAAAAGGAAAAAAAATTATGTAATTATGATCTATGTACAAAAATATTTTAAGAAGTGAAAAGTTTATCTTAAGAGTTATTTCTATGTATTTGTATTTTACTTACAAAGCCCTTTTTTGTTATTTTTTGTATCTTTTAAAAATATTTTAAGTTAGATTTACATTTAAATAAAAGGAGTTTTAATAAAGCAAAGAGCAAAAGTCTTAAGTTTTAATTATATTAATTTAAACAAGTTAAAAAGATGAGGAGGAGAGTTGAATAGGCCAAAGGGAAATTGGGTCTTAGCCAGAATGGACATGAGGGGGGGGGGGGTGTGAATTGGAATGTGTTGGGATTTAGGTGCTGAGAATGGGACGAGGCCCAACTGTTTGAAACGAATAGCTTTAGGGTTCACAGTTTTTGTTCCATTTGGGGAAGGCTTTAGGGTTTGACAGAGGCGCGCCGTTTGTTCATTTTGTCTTCTCCGGCCAATTTCCGATAAAGCTTCTTCGTCCAAAGCCACCGGCGCCACCGCTCCCTTTTCTCCCTCCAATGGACCGCTTAGGCGACACTTACAAGGTTCGAACTCCGTCTTTCTCGCGTTTAGGGCTTTCGTTATATCTTTGATTTTAAGTTTCGATTGAGTCTTGATTTATGTGTTTTCTTTCGTTATTTTGACATGCATGCAAAGGATATAAGAAGACTACCTTTCGGAGACGGAGGAGGGATCTAGGAGGCGCGTAGGCGGCTTTGGGCGAAGAAACTTGATGAGGTTGTGCTTCCTGGTACCTTTGTATTTTCACCTCTTTAGGTTTAATGATGCTGTCTGAAAGCCTTTATTTGATATCATTTCTTTCTTCTTCGTTGCCTTGATGCTTTGCTTCTGTTTGCTTCTTGCCTTTGAGTTGCCTTTGAATATGTTTTCCTATCTTCTTTCTACCTCACTTCTGTTGCCTTTTGGAATGCTTGTTGTATGCTGAGATTGAATGATCAGTGTTTGATATCTTGAATGTTATGTTTATGTTGGTAACCCAATGATGAGGAACTCTGAGGGTTTTGAGTTGCCTAATTTTCGAGTTGCCCTTGAATGCTTGATGACTGGTACATGTTTGATCTGGTTTTCTGGTACGATGTGTTTGATGTAGCAGCTTATACTGTTTCTTTTTGATGGTTAAGGGCTTCCAGGTTAGGCTTATGTGCTGACTTTGGGTGAACTGGTCTTAGGCTAGTTTTGTTTGATGGTTGGTATTGTTTGCTGGTTGTTGCTGGTTTTTGACGGTTAAGGGATTATGCTTCAGTTTTTGGCATGGCTCAGGGGTTTGGACAACAGGTTGTATGTTTTCTGGTTTTTTGCAGACATTGGAATGTTTACACATGTTTGGCTTTTGGTTTGAAACTGGTTCTTGGCCTTTTGGTGAGTTTACTGGTTATGACAGGTTGATGGTTTGTTGGTTTTGGTTATGGCTTTGGCTTACTGGTTTTGAAAGGTTGATGGTTTGTTGTGTTGAATTGGTTTTAGGCTTCAGGCAGCTTATGTTCTCAGTTTCGTTTTGGTTTGTGATATCTATTGAACACAGGTTTTTGCTTTTTGTTTGAAACTCGTTCTTAGCTCCTTTTCTTCTTTGACTGTGTTCTTTTCATATATGCTTAGGCTCTTTTGTTTTGGCGCCCTATGATGTCTTTGAACTATGCAGTTTTGATATCTTTTCTTTTGGTCCAGCTAATGGGCAGGTTTGCAGGGTTTTAAAATGGAAAGATAATTCTGTTACACTTTGTGGACAGTTTTGTTTGCATGCTAATTCATTCATACTGCTGCCTTCTGCTTCACTGTTTTATTGCAGTTTCTGTGTTTATATTTTTTTATGCCTAAAGCCAAACCAGTAAGCCTACACTTCTCCTCTCTTTTTCTCTCTCTCCAATACTTAAGCATATTATATTGCTTAGCATGTATTAGTTCTGAAAAAGCACATTGGCCTGGAAATGATGAACTGAATTTGCTTGCAATAGTAGCCTAACTCTGCATATTTTGTCTTCTTCTTTCCATACTTTGTGCTTCTTGACAGCATTGATGATATTTTTGTGTTTTGACATCCTTTGGACAGCTTTGACATTGGAACTGAGTTTTGAAATTTAAGCATGCTTTAGGACATTCAGTTTGTAACTTGGACTTTGTTATTTGCCTATGCTGTCTTTGAACTATGCAGTTTTGACAAACTTTGAATTGTGCAATTTTTAACTTGTGCATTCATTTTAAATTTGCAAATATTTTTCACCCCTCTTTATGAACCGGGATAAATCCCGTGATTTGCAGAGAGGGTTAACTGATCCCGACCATTTGCTTTTAATGATGAACCCAAAACTTTAATTGTCTGCTTTTAATTATTTATCTGCTTCTAACTTTTCTTCTTTTCATTTGCAGATAAAAATTGAATGGAGAGGATTTAGCAACAGATGAAGAATGAAGAATTGAAGATTTAGAAAAAATTAGGATAGTCTTATTTTAAATTTAATTATTGTAACTATTATTATTATAAATACCGTGTAAATGAATACTTGTATTTACATAATAATTTGTAACAAATATTTAAAGATGA
Organism: Vicia faba; assembly: GCA_948472305.1. Classification (NCBI taxonomy): domain Eukaryota; kingdom Viridiplantae; phylum Streptophyta; class Magnoliopsida; order Fabales; family Fabaceae; genus Vicia; species Vicia faba. The sequence continues at coordinate 74,206,265 of OX451740.1, forward strand.
AATAAAAATTCTTTTTATCCAATTAATTCTTTTTATCCTTTTCAATTATTTATTTTATTATTTATAATTCTAAAATTATAATAAATGGAAATAAATTCCAATTATCTAAACTCAGAATAATAAACAATTAAATAAACAATGTTTCAGCATCGATCAACTAATAAATCTAGTGCTTCACAAATCCAAAGCAAAGCACAGTCAATCACAACAACTGCCCAAACGTATTTTCCCTTTACTGATTCTAACCAAACACTGCAAATTCAATCCCAATGCATCCTTTCACTGATTTAGTCACACAATGCGAATTTAATCCAAATGTTTCAATCCACATCTCAGCATAACTTGAAAAACACTGTAGAGTTAAACCTTTCTGAGGAATCGTGCATAAAAACCCTAATTCCTGATCAAATGCCAAAGAAACGTCCGCCTGATCAAAGTTGATCCAAAATCAAACAAAACCCTAAGCAACTGTAAGAACTGTTCTAAAGCCATGAAAATCAATGAACATCCTAATTTTTGTCTGACTGACGAGAGAAGTCTGTTTGACCGATTCTTGAGCCAGTTTGAAAAATCAGGAAACGCCTGAAGCTGTGATTTCTTGAGAAAAATGCGAGGGCAAATTTTGGGGTACAACAATCACCAATTAGTATTACTTCATGCGAGTGCAAATTTCTGGGTAATCTGTTGTTCAATCATCTTCCACCTTCAAGTCACGAATGGCAGATCCGCCAATCTAACTCTTCAGGTTTAAGAAGATTGAACAGGGGCAACTGTTGTACCCCAAAATTTTCCCTCTCATTTCCCAAAGGATCACCCTGAACCCTCAGGTTTGCTTCCATCCAATTTTAATCTTGGAATTACAAATTTTCCAAGAAAGTCATTCACAAGGGCAAAATGGTCATTTGCATACTAAAAAGTCAAACTTTGACTTTTGGATCAAAATCAAGCTTCAAGAATCATATTTCATTAAGACACATTGAAATATGCAGTTTGTTTCATCAAGAAATTTAAAAGTCAAAATTCTAAATACTTAGAATTTCTCTAAGTGTTTAAGAAATATGACAAGCTCAGAATTTCTGATCAGATGATCACCATGATGCAAGTTGATTTTGGAAGAACTTCTGGCACAAAAGTTATATATATCAATAAGATCTAAAACATTACAGAATAGAACTTCTCCTGGAAATGCTAGAATTTCAAGTTATAAATGTTCAAAGACACGTCCATGAAACTAAAGCACTCAACAAATTCTGGACACTTTCAAGACAGAGTTGGGTCAGAACTTCTGGTACGGTTTTCATAAAGGGTCAGTCGGAGTTTACAAGGGTAATTCAAAGAAGGTTACAAAGCGTTCTACAAGCTTCCTGAAAAGTCTGAGAGTTCTTTCAGAACATGCTGGAGCAAGGAGATACAAAGATCAGAAGTTGGATGCTTACTCTCAATTATGTTGAAGTTGAACCTATGACCCAGAATCAAGTAATGATGCAAAATATCACATTGCAGGATTTATGGTTTGATAAGTATCATCATCATTTAATGCTCACAACTACTTTTGAATCTTTATCCAAAGGATTTCCCCACGTGTGGCATAGAAATACCATTGCTGTCCTTGAAAAGCAGATTTTGTACAAAGTTTATGTTGGGCCCATGTTTCGTTTTTGCTTCTGAGGATACTTTTCCTTAATTCATGCTTACAAACCTAGCTTAGGCACGGCTAAAAGCTGCTAACCACCTTAATTTGTGCCTTGAACCATACTTGATTGAACTTGCTTCAAGAACAAGTCAGCGCCTAGCATATGATGGTTGTACTTTTGATTTCTCCAAGCTACTAAATGCTTGCCTATAAATTGAACTACATTTGCAACTGTAAGCAGGTCGGAAATTTGAGAAAGAAAAGCCCTGAACCCATGCTAAAATTCCAAGAGTCCAAAAAAACTGCAAACACTACATACAAAACCTGTTAACTTTTGATTCCTTACATTCAAACTCCATTTGTTCTCAAGTGTTTCTTGACCAAAACCATCCACATAGTTTCTAATTCACATACTAGAAGCTATCCTAACTGCTGTGTTCATACTGCAATACACTCTCCATCCACCTCCACCTCAAAGAAGTCAGAACATTACCCCTTGGCTGTTCCAGAAGCTAAAAAACTTCCATCCTGCTGAGTACGTGAAGAAGCTGCTCAGAACATCACCAGAGTTCAGAACCAAACTCCAGTTCATAGAGTCTTTTCCAGCTGCAAGGTAGGCTTCTGCTGACTCTCATCATATTACTTAGGCATTATCAGATTTGCATGTTCAAAAATACAATGTAGGCATCATGTTTCTAAAGTTGTACATATTTTGAGGCTTCACGTATTTGTATGCCTAAGTAGGAAGTAAATTAGTTCAGAACTTCTTAAGGAAAGTAGAATTAGTAAATTCATGCTTGCCTCTGATTTATAGTTCTGATACTTCTTGTTTCTGAAAAATTATGAAACCATCCATAACTGTCATATGCATATCTTCTGTTCTGACTAGCATGGAGAGGAAGACCAAGTTCTGCCAGTGGAATCAGAACGTCTGAAATCTTCTTTGTTCCCAGCGGACCCAGAACTTCTGACTTTACCTATTTCTACTAATGTGATTTCTGTTTTTGCAGTATGCCAGAGTCAGAACTTCTGATTTCCTTTAGTCAACAATACGCTGATTCTATTTTTCTTTTTCTCACTCTTTTTGTTATTACTTCCTATTTTATTAATAAAAAAACACCAAAGACGTTTTTTTTTTCATTTTTTACATGCTTTATTTTATTTCTTAAAACAAAAAGATCAAAAATATTCTTAAACCAAACTTATCTCTTTTCTAAAACAAAACAAGTTCATTTCACATTTCCTTGTACATTCTTATTCATTCAATATGGTTGTAATAGTAACTTAGGATTTAGTTTTATTTGCAATCCCCATTCATCGATATGTACCCCCATCCCTAAAATATTGTAATAGCGTAGGACTTTACATTTATGCAATTTATCGCTTTTGAATGTAAACACTAGTAATTAGGGTTTGTATGGAAAGATAAAACCAATACTTAGAAAACCCTAATTCAAAGATAAATCAAGCATGAAAACCAATACACTTGCACACATACACCCCTAGGATAAATCCACTTTGTTGCCTTACAAAAATGGTCATATTATGCATGTGAGGTATCTTAGCAAAAATAAACAAATACAAGATCATAGTCCCTCAATGATGCTATCAAACTTGCCTTTCAAAAATGATCTTAGTCCCTTAAAGAAAATGCTAAGATATCTTACAAAATTGCTAATCATGGCTATACGATGACCCTTGCCTGTCCCTTTTACATCCAAAGATAGGGTTACTTACCAAATTAATGGTAAGATAACAATATCAAAGGAAAGAGGAAACAAACATAAAAGACTTTGGAGTAGGTAGATTGTTCCTAGTTGCTTGCTCAAATTCAAAACCAAAAACATCCTTGCTATTTTAAAAAAAAACAAACACTTTCAAAATAACTTTCAAAACTTAAAAACATTTTCAAAAGATCAACACTTTGTATACATTCTTACAAACGAGAATCATTACAAATTTTGCCTAAAACAATGGCACCTTTTCAAAATACTTTCAAAAACCACACAAAACACATTTTTAAACAAAAGCAAGTGATCTAGAAAGTAACTAAGAGCCCGTGGAAAACCATGGATGAAAAGGGTGCTAATACCTTCCCTTTTCATAATCTACCCCCCAAACCCAAGAAACAATCTCAAAGGTCTTTCCTGTGCTTTTTCACCTTTCCTTTTGGATAAAAGAAAAGTCGGTGGCGACTCTTGCTAACCACGACATTTGCGATAAAATGCAAAACACCCAAGTCAATTCTCCCACCATATCACAATAAGGAAGACTATGAAATACCTGGAAAGCTTTCTAGGCTGTTATGATCGGTGGATTTAGAACTGACTGTTTAACGCTGGATCACGAAATGTCGCGGAAGCAAGAGTCGCCACCGTCTTTTATTTTCTCCAACATGGACAGGACAAAAGCACAGCAAAATTCCTTATGAGATAGTTTCTCGGTTCAGGAGGTAGATTTATAGAAAGGGAAGGTGTTAGCACCCTTTCTATCCATGGTTATCCATGGTGTGATCGGTGGATCTGGAACTGACTGTTTAACGCTGGTTCGCGAAATGTCGCGGAAGCAAGAGTCACCACCGTCTTTTATTTTCTCCAAATGGAAAGGACAAAAGCACAGAAAAATTCCTTAAAGAGATTGCTCTCGGTTCGGGAGGTAGATTATAGAAAGGGAAGGTGTTAGCACCCTTTCTATCCATGGTTATCCATGGGCTCTTAGATACTTGCTCACTTGTGTTTTCAAAATGTTTGTTTGCTTTTCAATTGTGGGTTTTAAAAAAAGTTCCTTTGAAAAATTTCAGTTCGACTCGTACGTCAGAGTGTTTGAAAAATTTGCTTTGAAAGCTTTTGAAAAGTGTCGGTGTGAAAAGATTTTTGTTTGTTTTTGAAGTTAGAGCAAGTATCCTTGAGAACCTACCTACCCTAAGGAATTCGTCTGTGTAAATGTCCTTTAAAGTAGTGCCATCCCACCATTGAGAGGTAGGTAGCACCACCGTTGGAGGTGTTCGGGTCAATTCGAGTTTTAGGGACGTGGTGATCACCAGAGCAATGGGAAGACACCTTAGAAGCTACCCTCATGCCAGGTTCCCGGATCATGAGGACTTACTAAGACGTCCTCTACTCGACGATCACCTTTCGAAAGGCAACAGTGAGGCGTACCCTAGGGGTGGTGTGTGCGAATTCGTGTGTTGTTTTCATTTGTATTTGTCTTGTCATGTTTGTTGTGATCTACGCTTGATTTTATTTTAAGTCCATTCATTCTTGCATGCTTTTTAACAGTTTATATTTGCGAGAAAATAAATCTAAGGCTATTACAAAGGCGCGGGTCCACATCGCCAAAATTTCCAGAACCCGATTTGACAGAAAATAAAGAAAGCGAATAAAAGTGCGAAAAATAGAATCGTTACATCGCTTTGGGAGAATTACATAATTATAATAAGCAATAAAGTAAATGCGCGAAATTAAATAAATTATGAACATAGGCGTTGGACCCTTTTGCAAGATATTAAAAGTTAATGAGAATTAAAATTAAAAAATTAAATGTTTTTGGTATTTTGTGTTTTTTTAGATTTAAAAGAAAAAAAAAAGGAGTTAATTGAAATTAAACTAAAAAGGCAAACCCTAATTCTAATGTTTTTTTATTTATTATGAAAGAATTAAATTAAAACCTAAATTAAACCCTAAATTATTTATGTACAATTTTTTATTTATGAAAACAAATAAATAATATTATTATTCTGAAAAAAGGGAAAAAATTAAAAAGAAAATAAAAAGTTATTAAACCTAAATTCTATTTTTTTTGGTGTTTTTATCATGAAAAGAATTAACAATAAACCTTAATTTAAATTAACTAATTTACATGCAAGCTTTTTATGAAAAATAATTAAAATATTGTAAATATTATATTTTTGTCTTTTCTGAATTTTTGTGAAGTTGTGTATTTTTATGAAAAAAAATAAAATTAATTATGTTAAAACAAATAAAATAAAAGAAATAGCAAAAATGAAATATAAGAAGAAAAATAGAAAAAATGCAAACCAGGGGGGGTGTAGATCCAAAGGTCCTGGCCCAATAGGCAGTGGCCTGTTGACTTCCCCAACTCGTGTATTACAAGGTTGACTTATGCCCATGGTGCGTTTCAATCCTGAGCCCTTGATTCGCTCTTGATAGGGACGTGTCACGTTGGATTTGGAGGATGTATGGCGTGTACCATCACTGACGCTGCATAGGATTCGTGAAGGAAAAATAATATTGAATTTGTTCAGACCTGGGATTCGAACCCAGGTCTTAGAAGTCACCACGTTCAACACCTGCCAACTGAGCCACTTCAAATGTTTTAATATATATTAGTCAACAAATATTATAAAAAAGAAAAGAAGCTATGATTTGAAATCGCGCGAAAATTTAAACCGACGAATCACAGGTTGCCACCACTTCATCTTCTTCACGTCCCCTGTAATATAAAACAATATGGCAACGGTTTATGAAGCGTTTCCTTAGACAGGCTATCGAAAAATAGCGATTAGCTCATATCCAAACATAAATTAGGCGCGAGGATTGGTCTTTGTTCGTCTTAATACGCTGGATCTAATGGTCTTAATCTCGACCTCTAATTTTGCCTTATCGTGAAAACCCCAAATTTGAACTCTGAAAACCCTAGGAAGTGAACATGGTAAAAACGTATATATGGCACAAAAAAACAATCAAACGCATTGGTCAGCTTAGAAACATCATTATGAGCATGAATCAATAAAGAAAAATGCAAAAAGATGCTGGAATCATGCTATACGATTTCAAAAATTTCTTGGTACAGTTTGAGTTCTAACTACCAATTCCTGGGGCTTTGGTTGTAGTTTGTGATTGGTACACGTTCAGAATTAGTCAAGGAAGCTATTGGAATAAGACTTAGGGCTTCAATCGTCCTCCAAGGTTGATTTCAGATTTGAGTTTTTATGGAAAAATTTCAATGTTCCAATGGCTCTTGAGGCGCAGCTTTTAGTCTAAGGCAATTAGGTTTGTAATCCTGCATATGTAGCCAAGCTTTTAGGTTAAGAAGTTTGTACAAAATCTTTTTGAATTCATTGTTTTGCATATTTGATTTTGTAAAATCTTTTCATATCTTTTTTTCATGTTATTTTTGTTCAATCATGCTCCAATCACACCAAAACTTGCCATATTTAATTGTACACGAAATCTTGAGAGTAGAATGTGCACAAAAAGATTTTTTTAGGTTAAGTTTATATTTTTCACATATTTAAATAATTTAAATGAATTAATATTAATATAAATTCAAATAAATAATTAAAAAATGAGAAAATACTTCCCTTTGGGCCTAATGGTCGTGCATAGGCTTGGCATGAAGAAACTTGGAAGAAAAATGGGCCCATTAGCATTTTTGGATCATTTGAAGTAAAGTTGACTTTCAAAAATTTCCAAAAATTTCCCAACTTCCACAAGGCATAACTTGCTCAATTTTTAAGCTTTTCACATGTTCTTGGACATTTTGGAAAGGTCTTTGAGTCCTCTAACCAATGCCTTTGGTCCCATGTCATTTTGATTTACCAATCTCAAGTTATGGCCTTTGACCTAAAGTCCCTTTTTGTTGACTTTTGAAAATGACCTATAATGTTGAAATTGATAACTTTTTGTGAGAGCATTTCTTGGACTTGGAACATGAAGATGAATTGTAGGAAATGTCTTTCTCTTCAAAATGAGCTTTGGATGGAAATTTTCTGATAATCCATGTGAAAGTTATGCCTTGGTCAATTTCAGTTGACTTTTTCAGCTGTCCAAATATAGCAACTTTTGCATCTTTGATGATTTCTGAGCCAAATTTTGAGAATCATGATCAAGCATTGATCAAATGATGTTTGTGGCTTCAAAATGATATGTTGACCAAAAATTTGAACTTTTGACTGTCAAATGACCATTTTGCCCCTACAGTTGACTGTAGTGCAATCTAGGGTTTTGACTGTGCAATTTTGAGCTGAATGCCTTGAAACTTGATATGAGGATTCTTGACCACATTTGTAGGCATATGAGACTTGATTGGGTCCTTGAAAACTTCCTTTCTTTGATCAGAACACAAACCCTAGTTTTGACTGTATAGGAGACAGTTGAACTGCATAACCCTTGGGGAATTTTGTGACTTGGCTTAGCAATTTCTTGAAGAATATGGGAGGGCAAATTTTGGGGTACAACAGTTGCCCCTGTTCAATCTTCTTAGACCTGAGGATGCAGATTGGCTGACGTGCCTTTCGTAATCCGAGGGTAGAAGATGATTGGACACTAAAGTGCCCAGAAATTTGCGCTCACATAGTAGCAGTGATGATGGAATGGGCTTATAGATGCCATTTGGAGATTGCTGGATAGGGTGATGGGCTTATAGATGCCATCTGGATGCTGATTGCGTAAGAGATTCCTTAGCGAGAACCTGCTTACCTGCAAAAGAAAAATGAGTACCTGACACGTTGCAGGAGCTGATTTTAGATGCTTGGCATAGATATCCCCCGACTGGTTATAGGAGCTGAGTCTGGAGCTTCAAACGCTGATGAATGAACCAGGGATGGTTACTACCTTAGCATGAACGGTAAGAGAACCTTGGGCGACTTTAACTTCAACAACGCTCGTTGAGAAAAATCTTGGGTGTCTTTAACTTCAACAACGCTTGTTGAGAAAAATCCTGGGTGTCTTCTACTGGAATAAGAATCAGGGAGATCTTAGGGTCGATCTGACTGAACCAGAGAGGCCTTTGACTGGGTAGGAATCAGGAAAATCTTAGGGTCGATTTAACTGAACCGGACAAGGTCTTGGAATATCTTCAACTGGATAAGCATCAGGGAGATCTTAGGGTCGATCTGACTGAACCAGAGAAGGCCTTTGACTGGATAAGCCTCAGGAAAATCTTAGGGTCGATTTAACTGAACCGGTCTAGGTCTTGAAACATCTTCAACTGGATAAGCATCAGGGAGATCTTAGGGTCGATCTGACTGAACCAGAGAAGGCCTTTGACTGGATAAGCATCAGGAAAATCTTAGGGGCGATTTAACTGAACCGGTCTAGGTCTTGAAATATCTTCAATTGGATAAGCATCAGGGAGATCTTAGGGTCGATCTGACTGAACCAGAGAAGGCCTTTGACTGGATAAGCATCAGGAAAATCTTAGGGGCAATTTAACTGAACCGGTCTAGGTCTTGAAATATCTTTAATTGGATAAGCATCAGGGAGATCTTAGGGTCGATCTGACTGAACCAAGAGAAGGCCTTTGACTGGATAAGCATCAGGAAAATCTTAGGGTCGATTTAACTGAACCGGACAAGGTCTTGAAATATCTTCAACTGGATAAGCATCAGGGAGATCTTAGGGTCGATCTGACTGAACCAGAGAAGGCCTTTGACTGGATAAGCATCAGGAAAATCTTAGGGGCGATTTAACTGAACCGGTCTAGGTCTTGAAATATCTTCAATTGGATAAGCATCAGGGAGATCTTAGGGTCGATCTGACTGAACCAAGAGAAGGCCTTTGACTGGATAAGCATCAGGAACATCTTAGGGTCGATTTAACTGAACCGGACAAGGTCTTGAAATATCTTCAACTGGATAAGCATCAGGGAGATCTTAGGGTCGATCTGACTGAACCAAGAGAAGGCCTTTGACTGGATAAGCATCAGGAAAATCTTAGGGTCGATTTAACTGAACCGGTCTAGGTCTTGAAACATCTTCAACTGGATAAGTATCAGGGAGATCTTAGGGTCGATCTGACTGAACCAGAGAAGGCCTTGGACTGGGTAAGAATCAGGAAAATCTTAGGGTCGATTTAACTGAACCGGTCTAGGTCTTGAAACATCTTCAACTGGATAAGTATCAGGAAGATCTTAGGGTCGATCTGACTGAACCAGAGAAGGCCTGGGACTGGGTAAGAATCAGGAAAATCTTAGGGTCGATTTAACTGAACCGGTCTAGGTCTTGAAACATCTTCAACTGGATAAGTATCAGGGAGATCTTAGGGTCGATCTGACTGAACCAGAGAAGGCCTTGGACTGGGTAAGAATCAGGAAAATCTTAGGGTCGATTTAACTGAACCGGTCTAGGTCTTGAAACATCTTCAACTGGATAAGTATCAGGGAGATCTTAGGGTCGATCTGACTGAACCAGAGAAGGCCTTGGACTGGGTAAGAATCAGGAAAATCTTAGGGTCGATTTAACTGAACCGGTCTAGGTCTTGGACTGTGATTGAGACTTTAAACTGCATCTTTCCTGAAAGGTAAAAGTCAGTCATATGCAATGCATGATATGGGTCAAGCAATGATGTTCTCAACACAAAGGAGACTTGTATGATGCAGTGCGTTATGCATGCTATGATGTATGTGAAGTTTTATGTATGTTTTCGTCTAGGAAAGTGAATCCTTGACGGGTGCCGGGAAGTTATATCCTGGGCTGACGTTGAAGAATAGATTTTGCTTCTGCTAGGGATGATAACTGCAAGAATACCGGTAGGAGAAGGTAACTCCGTTGAGGAATAAACTTGGCAAATGAAGAGTCTGCGGGGAGAAAAGATACTCTAGCGACTATGCTGGGAAGCGGTACTCTGTGGGGATAGAGATGCTTTGCTTGAATTATTGAGAATGACTTGCTGAGGATACCGTTGTTGTATGAAGTGTTGACGGACTTCGCTGGGGTAAGAAGACTTTGTCGACGACGCTCTTTCCATGGCTTTTGGCTGAGGATAACCCAGTTATATCCTATTAAGGAAATAACTCTTTAAATAAAGCCGGACGACGCGTTCGTGCTCTGCGAGAATAAGCTTCCGAAATCTACCGGAGATAAGCTTGCTGTTTGGGGAAGATGGATTCCAACTTTCCTGGGGAAGCTGGATTGGATTCTTCTGGGGAAGTTTTGGTATGCTGGGGAAGTGATCCCTTTGAATGTTGAGATACCGCCGGGGAACAATCTTTAGACCAAGACTGCCGGGGATGCTTGTTAAGAATATATGTGCTGCTGTTGGGGGAGTGTTGAGATCTACGGGGGATACCCAACTTTCTTGAGATTTGTAACTTTGCTTGGAGAAGAACGCATTGTTTAATCACTCTCTGGGGAATTGAGATATACTGGTTGTTCTTCAGCCGAACCTACCTTGGTACCTTGGAGGACAGAACCATTAGGTTGCTTAGACAACTCTTCATTGCCCCTGTTTCGGAGGTGGGAGAGGAATACCTGTGAGGTGCTTATAGTTGTTGATGGACAAACCTTCTTCTGGTGGGCAGGTGACAAGATGACAGGACGTAGTCGTACGCTTTGATCCCTAACTTTTGCCTGGACCGCCCTTTCGGGTTTTCAGCCCACCGGGATACCCATTTTTTCCCAAGCCGCCTTTTCAGGTTTTCGACTTGCCGGGTGTACAGATTTTCATTTCATCCCTTCATTTTGCCCGAACCCTTTTGGTTCGCTGGGAGCCCTAATTTTTGCCTAGGTGTGTCAACCTAGCGGGCCTTTGATTGTGCGTAGTATTTTTTCGACTATGTCCATGCTCTTAGAATGTGGGGAGTTGCCCCTGTTGGAAGTATTTTGTCATGCCACCAGAAGATGTTTGATCAGGCAAGATTGGTCGTTGGAATGCCCCAAGTGACTCAGGCGGAGATTTTCCCCCAGGCTATTAGGCGTTTGAGAGATTCTCCGAATCTTGATTGAATTGCCCCAGATAACAGACAATAGTCATGCCATGCCCCTTGATTGGAAGCGCTTTTGTTCACTAGGTATTCATCGTGCGAAGTTCCCTGCTGTTCAAACAAAAAGTCATATGCAAACAAAGTTATGTTAAAAATGCAAAGCTTATGTCTGTCTTGAAGATTTTGAAAAATGCATTCTTTTTTTCATAAAACAAATGAGTGTTTGCAAAACGTGATGTCAACTCGTTATTTTACTGTAGGCCTTAAGGAGTCAGGATACCTTTCGTCACAGTACGCTTTCGAACTAACCCATGCTTCAGCTAGGACTTTTAAGGGTTATAACGTGGCTTGGTTCACGGTTTAAGAAACAAAGGATAAAGGCTCAAATTTTATTTGTACCCACCCGCTCTTCGTGATGTTCTCCAAACCTAAACTCAGTTGATCATGCGTTAGACCTTGCTTGGGTCTTTGCTCTGATTTTCCGATGATGGTTCAGATGTTGATAACTTATTTTGAATGGGCAGTCATTTTTGTTTTGGTTGAGGGTTTGTGAGACCTCTTTCTTGATTTTGTTATCCCTTTCTTTTTTGCCTGAACTGTTTCCTTTTTTTGGAATTACAGTCAGCGGGATGCCCCAGTTTCATAAGTCCTCTTTGTAGGTTTAGACTTTTTGGGCTTTTCATTTATGAATTTTGATGATGACTGCCTGTCCTTTTGGTTGTTCTGAACCATCCCTGTCTTTGTTCGTTTTGTGAAGATGCACTTGGATCAACTGAGAGAAACTACCCTGCCCCAGGTTATGATTATGGGTTTTGATTTTCGAAAATAAAACTCCTACTTCTTTGGCCCTGATGGGTTGACGAGGGATTATCATCCTTATAACTCCAGTGTTTAGGGGTTGAAACAATGCCTGTACCTCATCAGCGGGGTCTGTTCAAAAGCGTACTGTAGATCATGGTATCGTTTTCGTCATCCTCCCTCAAGAGGCTTAGAATTTTAGATCAAGAGTTGACATCAGAAAAAACATATGAAGACAATTTGCATATAGTGAATGCGAATATATTGATTCAAAATAGACATAAGCGATGTATTAATGGAATAACAATGTTTTAACATGAATAAATGTTTGAACGGTCAAAAGAAAGAAACACAGCTTGAACATTCGAATGAACAAAAAGTTTCCTAGTCTCGGAGTTTGTCACTTCGACTGATGAGCCTTGGAGGAATGGTAGAAAAATTCAACCTGTCCATCTTGTGTGAACTCCACTGTCCCTTCCTCGATCAGGTCCTGGATTTTGTTCCTCAGCTCCCAACATTCATTGGTATCATGTCCTGGGCTAGCAGAGTGGTAGGCACACCTCTTATTGGGATCATAGGCAGGAGATGCTGTGTTGGGGTTCCGGGGATGAGCCTTTAATGTGATCAGATTCAACCTCAATAGGCGTTGCAAAGCTTGAAACAGCGACATGTTGAGCTGGGTGAATTGCCTCCTGGGCTTGTCTGGCTGAACTTGGCGAGGTTGGCGCTGAATTTGTGGCACGGGAGTCATTTGAGGAGCTTTCCCCTTATCCTCTTGTCTCGAGGATGATTGGATGATGAATGGCTTTTTACCCTCAGATGTTTGCCCCAGTAGGTTACCCTGAAGCAGTTGGTTGAAGAGAAACCAGAGCTCCTCTTGTCTTTGAACTAGGCAGTGAATGACATTCCTCTGTCCCAGCATCTGGGCTTTCATAGCATCCATCTCAGCTTGTAGGTGTTCCAACTTTCCATCCTCAGCATTGCCCCTGACGGAGGTCTCCGTGAGAAGTGTCCTTAGCTCCTCCTGCCCCTTGGATAGATTCAGGAGGATTTCCCCGAACCGAGTCTCTTGATCAAGAAAGTTCTGGTTGTCTTGTGGGCAAGCCATTGCTGAAATAAACAGCGAGAAGGGTGAGTGACCTGCAAAGAACGGGTATCTGTAATGCAATGATATGTATGATATGCATGCAATGTTTTCAAGGATCTCGCAGGGTAAACAGAGAAACTTGTTAGAGTTGGAAACTGGCAGCTTGACCGAAGGAACTTCCTGTTGTAGAGAGCCCTTCTTCAAGGGTCAAAGGCTCACCATATCCAGTGGGTCATAGCCCCTGACAACTTTGGCTGGAGGAAAATAAATCCTCTTTGCCCCTTGCTAGATGTTTGATTCATCATGACCTGCATCACAAGCCCTTGAGATCCTTGAAATGGGTTAGGATGTATGCAATGGTATGCAATGGTATGATGTCATGCTATGCATGGGGTGATGTAGGTAAACCCTGTTATGAGTCCCAATTAAGGACTATAAACCGAAACCTGCAAGAAATTTGATAAACTTGTTATGAGTCCTGATTAAGGACTAAATAAAACCTGCAAGAAATTTAGTACCCCGTTATGAGTCCCAATTAAGGACTATAAACAAGACCTGCAAGAAACTTGGTACCCTGTTATGAGTCCCAATTAAGGACTATAAACAAGACCTGCAAGAAACAAGTGTCAGGTAACAAGCACGCAGATAGTCAAGTACGAAGGCACACAAGTCACACAAGAGAAGCCCTTAGAGTTTAAGGCCAGCATGAGGTCTGGGTATTACCCTCTTGAAGTTGGTGGGTTCAAGACCTGTCCTATCAGAAGTAACCGGGTTCTAGAGGATCCCAATATCACTGACTACCCTCAATCGGTCATAACTCCAGCATCGCAATCTTTTCTTGCGGCCAGAACCATCACGAGAGTTTAGCCTCAATGGGCGTAGCATACTGCTACTGTTTCTATTGGCCAAGTTGGGTCATTTAAGGTTCTAAGGTCTGTTGGTGCTTAATGACTCCTTGGAAGACCCATATTCTCCCCGTTTCAACACGAGGGATATCGGTACAGACCAAGGTGCCACACCAACGTAGCCACTGCTTCACCCATGTCGGTATACGCCGGACAGGTCCCTCACAGCTTATGCTACCTAAACAGGGTATCCCCAGATCCGGGTTAGGATCTATGTAACTCCCATGCAACCCACAATAGTAAAGCAAGCAAGGAAAGCAATTGAAAACACAGTTATGAACTAGCCCTAAGGTACACCTCACTTTATAAATATGTCCCCAACAGAGTCGCCAGTTCTGTGATCGGTGGATCTGGAACTGACTGTTTAACGCTGGTTCGCGAAATGTCGCGGAAGCAAGAGTCGCCACCGTCTTTTATTTTCTCCAAATGGAAAGGACAAAAGCACAGAAAAATTCCTTAAAGAGATTGCTCTCGGTTCGGGAGGTAGATTATAGAAAGGGAAGGTGTTAGCACCCTTTCTATCCATGGTTATCCATGGGCTCTTAGATACTTGCTCACTTGTGTTTTCAAAATGTTTGTTTGCTTTTCAATTGTGGGTTTTAAAAAAAGTTCCTTTGAAAAATTTCAGTTCGACTCGTACGTCAGAGTGTTTGAAAAATTTGCTTTGAAAGCTTTTGAAAAGTGTCGGTGTGAAAAGATTTTTGTTTGTTTTTGAAGTTAGAGCAAGTATCCTTGAGAACCTACCTACCCTAAGGAATTCGTCTGTGTAAATGTCCTTTAAAGTAGTGCCATCCCACCATTGAGAGGTAGGTAGCACCACCGTTGGAGGTGTTCGGGTCAATTCGAGTTTTAGGGACGTGGTGATCACCAGAGCAATGGGAAGACACCTTAGAAGCTACCCTCATGCCAGGTTCCCGGATCATGAGGACTTACTAAGACGTCCTCTACTCGACGATCACCTTTCGAAAGGCAACAGTGAGGCGTACCCTAGGGGTGGTGTGTGCGAATTCGTGTGTTGTTTTCATTTGTATTTGTCTTGTCATGTTTGTTGTGATCTACGCTTGATTTTATTTTAAGTCCATTCATTCTTGCATGCTTTTTAACAGTTTATATTTGCGAGAAAATAAATCTAAGGCTATTACAAAGGCGCGGGTCCACATCGCCAAAATTTCCAGAACCCGATTTGACAGAAAATAAAGAAAGCGAATAAAAGTGCGAAAAATAGAATCGTTACATCGCTTTGGGAGAATTACATAATTATAATAAGCAATAAAGTAAATGCGCGAAATTAAATAAATTATGAACATAGGCGTTGGACCCTTTTGCAAGATATTAAAAGTTAATGAGAATTAAAATTAAAAAATTAAATGTTTTTGGTATTTTGTGTTTTTTTAGATTTAAAAGAAAAAAAAAGGAGTTAATTGAAATTAAACTAAAAAGGCAAACCCTAATTCTAATGTTTTTTTATTTATTATGAAAGAATTAAATTAAAACCTAAATTAAACCCTAAATTATTTATGTACAATTTTTTATTTATGAAAACAAATAAATAATATTATTATTCTGAAAAAAGGGAAAAAATTAAAAAGAAAATAAAAAGTTATTAAACCTAAATTCTATTTTTTTTGGTGTTTTTATCATGAAAAGAATTAACAATAAACCTTAATTTAAATTAACTAATTTACATGCAAGCTTTTTATGAAAAATAATTAAAATATTGTAAGTATTATATTTTTGTCTTTTCTGAATTTTTGTGAAGTTGTGTATTTTTATGAAAAAAAATAAAATTAATTATGTTAAAACAAATAAAATAAATGAAATAGCAAAAATGAAATATAAGAAGAAAAATAGAAAAAATGCAAACCAGGGGGGGTGTAGATCCAAAGGTCCTGGCCCAATAGGCAGTGGCCTGTTGACTTCCCCAGCTCGTGTATTACAAGGTTGACTTATGTCCATGGTGCGTTTCAATCCTGAGCCCTTGATTCGCTCTTGATAGGGACGTGTCACGTTGGATTTGGAGGATGTATGGCGTGTACCATCACTGACGCTGCATAGGATTCGTGAAGGAAAAATAATATTGAATTTGTTCAGACCTGGGATTCGAACCCAGGTCTTAGAAGTCACCACGTTCAACACCTGCCAACTGAGCCACTTCAAATGTTTTAATATATATTAGTCAACAAATATTATAAAAAAGAAAAGAAGCTATGATTTGAAATCGCGCGAAAATTTAAACCGGCGAATCACAGGTTGCCACCACTTCATCTTCTTCACGTCCCCTGTAATATAAAACAATATGGCAACGGTTTATGAAGCGTTTCCTTAGACAGGCTATCGAAAAATAGCGATTAGCTCATATCCAAACATAAATTAGGCGCGAGGATTGGTCTTTGTTCGTCTTAATACGCTGGATCTAATGGTCTTAATCTCGACCTCTAATTTTGCCTTATCGTGAAAACCCCAAATTTGAACTCTGAAAACCCTAGGAAGTGAACATGGTAAAAACGTATATATGGCACAAAAAAACAATCAAACGCATTGGTCAGCTTAGAAACATCATTATGAGCATGAATCAATAAAGAAAAATGCAAAAAGATGCTGGAATCATGCTATACGATTTCAAAAATTTCTTGGTACAGTTTGAGTTCTAACTACCAATTCCTGGGGCTTTGGTTGTAGTTTGTGATTGGTACACGTTCAGAATTAGTCAAGGAAGCTATTGGAATAAGACTTAGGGCTTCAATCGTCCTCCAAGGTTGATTTCAGATTTGAGTTTTTATGGAAAAATTTCAATGTTCCAATGGCTCTTGAGGCGCAGCTTTTAGTCTAAGGCAATTAGGTTTGTAATCCTGCATATGTAGCCAAGCTTTTAGGTTAAGAAGTTTGTACAAAATCTTTTTGAATTCATTGTTTTGCATATTTGATTTTGTAAAATCTTTTCATATCTTTTTTTCATGTTATTTTTGTTCAATCATGCTCCAATCACACCAAAACTTGCCATATTTAATTGTACACGAAATCTTGAGAGTAGAATGTGCACAAAAAGATTTTTTTAGGTTAAGTTTATATTTTTCACATATTTAAATAATTTAAATGAATTAATATTAATATAAATTCAAATAAATAATTAAAAAATGAGAAAATACTTCCCTTTGGGCCTAATGGTCGTGCATAGGCTTGGCATGAAGAAACTTGGAAGAAAAATGGGCCCATTAGCATTTTTGGATCATTTGAAGTAAAGTTGACTTTCAAAAATTTCCAAAAATTTCCCAACTTCCACAAGGCATAACTTGCTCAATTTTTAAGCTTTTCACATGTTCTTGGACATTTTGGAAAGGTCTTTGAGTCCTCTAACCAATGCCTTTGGTCCCATGTCATTTTGATTTACCAATCTCAAGTTATGGCCTTTGACCTAAAGTCCCTTTTTGTTGACTTTTGAAAATGACCTATAATGTTGAAATTGATAACTTTTTGTGAGAGCATTTCTTGGACTTGGAACATGAAGATGAATTGTAGGAAATGTCTTTCTCTTCAAAATGAGCTTTGGATGGAAATTTTCTGATAATCCATGTGAAAGTTATGCCTTGGTCAATTTCAGTTGACTTTTTCAACTGTCCAAATATAGCAACTTTTGCATCTTTGATGATTTCTGAGCCAAATTTTGAGAATCATGATCAAGCATTGATCAAATGATGTTTGTGGCTTCAAAATGATATGTTGACCAAAAATTTGAACTTTTGACTGTCAAATGACCATTTTGCCCCTACAGTTGACTGTAGTGCAATCTAGGGTTTTGACTGTGCAATTTTGAGCTGAATGCCTTGAAACTTGATATGAGGATTCTTGACCACATTTGTAGGCATATGAGACTTGATTGGGTCCTTGAAAACTTCCTTTCTTTGATCAGAACACAAACCCTAGTTTTGACTGTATAGGAGACAGTTGAACTGCATAACCCTTGGGGAATTTTGTGACTTGGCTTAGCAATTTCTTGAAGAATATGGGAGGGCAAATTTTGGGGTACAACACATGGGCTCTTAGATACTTGCTCATTGTGTTTTCAAAAGTGTTTGCTTTTCAATTGTGAGTGGGTTTGAAAAAGTTTCTTTGAAAGATTTCAGAATGACTCTTGTATCAGTCCTCAAGAGTGTTTGAAAAATTGTTTTGAAAGCTTTTGAAAGTGTCGGTGTGAAAAGGTTTTTGATTTATTTTTGAATAGAGCAAGTATCTACGAGTCATCTATCTACCCTAAGGAATTAGGCTGTGTAAATGTCCTTAAGGTAGCGCCATCCCACCATTGAGAGGTAGGTAGCACCACCATTGGAGGTATTCGGGTCAATTCGTTTTTAGGGACAGTGTGGTCACCAGAGCAACAGCAGGACACCTTAGAAGCTACCCTTATGCCATTGATCCTTTTTTAGTCTGAGGCAACCGTTTCGAGGCAACTATTCCGAGGCAACCGTTTCGAGGCAACTTGTTTTGAGGAAACTGGATCAATAGACATAAGGACTTACTAAAACGTCCTATACTCGACGACCACGTTTCGAAGGTAAGGCAACAGTGAGGCGTACCCTAAGAGTGGTGTGTGAATTGGTGTGTTGTTTTCAGTTTAACAATTATCTTTGATCATTATATCTAGAGCTACGCTTGTTTTTAATTTAGCCATTCATTCTTTCATGCAAAGTTTAGAATTTAAAAGTGCGGAAATTTAAATGCGGAAAGATAAAT
This sequence comes from Vicia faba, assembly GCA_948472305.1. NCBI lineage: Eukaryota > Viridiplantae > Streptophyta > Magnoliopsida > Fabales > Fabaceae > Vicia > Vicia faba. Next base: position 74,225,079 of record OX451740.1, read on the forward strand.
CCTACGCTATTACAAGGCGCGGGTCTATACATCGCCAAATTACAAAGACCCGTTTTTGATAAAGATGCGGAAAGTAAAGACGAAAAGATAAACCTAATTACTATTACATCTGAAAAACAGGTACATAATGATCGAAAGAAATAATGCGTGAAAAGAATTAAAATTAGGACGGCCGAGGGTTTTGACCCTTTTCATGAAATTAAATTAAATTAAAGTCCAATTAATTATTTAATTAAAGAAAAGAAAGTGTTTTAGTGTTTTTTGTATTTATGAAAAATAAAGAACAAGAATTAAAAGGAAACCCTAAATCTAGATTATTTTAATTATTAATGAAAATATTAAAGTTAACCTAATTTACTAGTTAATTAATTTATTTACATGTTTATTTACAAAATTAATGATAATTAATAATAATGATAAATAATGATGATTAATAATTTATTTAAGAAAAAGATGAATATGTAAAAAAAAACCAAATTCTAGATACTTTTTACTTATTAAGAAAAAGATTAAAGTTAAAAAACCTAAATTAAACTAAGTTAATTGTTAGAGTTTATTTACAAAAAATAGGTTAGTGATGAAATTAATAATAATTAAATATATTTGTATTTTTGATTTTTCTGTTTTTATTATAGAAAATTATTTTATGGTGAAAAAAACAATTAAAACAATTAAAAAAGAATTAGAAAAGAAAAGAAAATAAAATTAAAAAGGATGCAAACCAAGGGGGGTTTCAGGCCCAAGGGGAGGTTTTTTTGAAGTATTCTGGCCCATTAGACAAAAAGCCTTGTTTGTCTTTCTGGCATCACGTGCGTGTTCTTTGACTCCTGAGTACCGTGGTCTGCATTCTTTGGCCATTGGATTGGATTTCATGGCCATTTGTGTTCTGGCTGTTGGCCATTTGTGTTCTGGCTGTTGGTCATTTGTGTTCTGGCCTCAACGTTCCTCAATCTTCTCAGGATGTCTGTCTCGCCATGTATTGGTGTCATGCATAAGTTGTTCTACTTTGGCCATTTGGCTTTTGACTTTTGGCCATTTGTGTTTTGGCCTCAACGTTCCTTAATGAACCTGCATGGGATCCTGTCTAAATCTGCAGTGTTGAATCTCATGAACACATTAAATAAAATCATAAAATGCAAATAAAGCCAATATATGAAGAAATTTAATGTTTAGGCACAATATGGCATGTATGAATGATTATACCCTTTTGATCATGGAGATCAAATCAATCTTACCCTTACCGGAAAATTAGTAACATGAATACTTTTATGCCTTTTGGATCATGGAGATCAAGCCAGCTTTATCCTTACTGAAGAAGTAGTGAGGTGTTGGTTTGTAACTGTGATGGCTTGTTTGTAGTGAGAGAGGGATTTGTAATAAGGATTTCAAGGTTTTAGGGTTCTTGAAAAAATTTGATATTCTAACAGTGTTGTGGCAAGGTTTTTTCTCTCTTTTTCTCCTCTCTGGTTTGTGTGAAAAGAAGGTGATTATATAATGGAAATTAGGATAAAGAAAATGGGCTTTGAATGTGCAATTGGGCCTCCAATGTTCACTTGAGTTCGTCACTTTCCAGGCTAAATCGCAGGGACTTAAGTGCAATTTTTGAAGTTGAAATGTGAAAACAAAATGTAGCCGACATCGATAACTAACTCCTGTCCGAAAATCGGCTCAATCGGATAAACGGTGAATTAGTTATGAATTTTTGAAGTTTCAGCTCAGACAAACTTATTTTGGGCTCCAGTGTCGACTCTGACACGTTCTTCAATAAAAAACTGGTATTGATCGGAGCATAATCCGGTCTCGACTTTTGAAGCAAAGTTGTAGATCTATGAGTCAGTGACCTTGTGTAAAAATATGAGCCCAATCCGATAAAAATTGACCGAGTTATGAATTTTCGAAGTTTCGGCCCAGATGAAATAATATTCAGCATTCAGGATTTTCAGTATGTCACGCACTCTGAGCAAAAAACGAAGGCCTTTTGTATACATTTTGAACTCAGTACCTTCTGTGAAAATGTAGCCAACTCAATTGGTGAAATTTTGGCGCCAGAACCAGCTCGATACGATGAAAATCGACCAAGTTATGATTTTCTGAACATGACGCAAATAAACTTCTGTCACAAATTTTCTGTGCGAAAATACTTGATAAATCCACATTTTTGGCTTCCAGCCGTGAGAGATGAAAACGTAGATAATGTCAAGACGGAATTTTAGCCACCGGAACGGGTTCAAAACGAGCCACGATCTTCAAGTTATGAATTTTTTAGCGCATAAAAACTGCACTTTCAGCACACTTTTTCACCATATTTCTTCGAGAAAACTCACACATTCGGATACCTTCTTTAAAGAATTGACTCTTGAGCCGAACCTAAATTTGAGAATATGTTATCAGAGATATCTTGGCGAAAGAATACCTGAATATGACGCGCCGGGTTGGACTTGTGAATTTTTCTTGAAATATTTTGAGAAATATGGGAGGGCAAATTTTGGGGTAAAACAGTTGCCCCTGTTCAATCTTCTTAAACCTGAGGATGTAGATTGGCTTGCGTGCCTTTCGTGATCCAAAGGTGGAAGATGATTGAACACTAAAGTGCCCAGAAATTTGCACTCACATAGAGTGTGTTAGCAGTATGATGTAGGGAATGGGCTTACAGATGCCATGTTGAGAGATGATGGATAGGAGGATGGGCTTATAGATGCCATCGGGAGGTTGTCGATCGCGTAAGAGATTCCTTAGCGAGAACTTGCGTACCTGAGAAAGAAAAATAATTACCTGGCCTGTTACAGGAGTTGATCTTCAAACCCTTTAGGTAGATATGCCCTGGCTGGATACAGGAATCGAATCTTTAAACTCTTCAGACGTGCCCTGGCAAGATACAGGAATCGAGTCCGGAGAATACAGTCATCAACAGATACACTCTGGCAAGATACATGAATCGGATCTTCGAACTCTTCAGACGTGCTCTGGCAAGATACAGGAATCGAGTCTGGAATTAGTCGTTAACAGATACACCCTGGCAAGATACAGGAATCGGATCTTCGAACTCTTCAGACGTGCCCTGACAAGATACAGGAATCGAGTCTGGTAATGTAGTCGTCAACAGATACACCCTGGCAAGATACAGGAATCGGATCTTCGAACTCTTCAGACGTGCCCTGGCAAGATACAGGAATCGAGTCTGGAATATAGTCGTTAACAGATACACCCTGGCGAGATACAAGAATCGGATCTTCGAACTCTTCAGACGTGCCCTGGCAGGATACAGGAATCGAGTCTATAATATAGTCGTCAACAGATACACCCTGGCAAGATACAGGAATCAGATCTTCGAACTCTTCAGACGTGCCCTGGCAAGATACAAGAATCGAGTCTGGAATTAGTCATCAACAGATACACCCTGGCAAGATACAGGAATCAGATCTTCAAACTCTTCAGACGTGCCCTGGCAAGATACAGGAATCGAGTCTGGAAAATAGTCGTCAACAGATACACCCTGGCAAGATACAGGAATCGGATCTTCAAACTCTTCAGACGTGCCCTGGCAAGATACAGGAATCGAGTCTGGTAATGTAGTCGTCAACAGATACACCCTAGCAAGATACAGGAATCGGATCTTCGAACTCTTCAGACGTGCCCTGGAAGGATACAGGAATCGAGTCTGGTAATGTAGTCGTCAACAAATACACCCTGGCAAGATATAGGAATCAGATCTTCAAACTCTTCATACGTGCCCTGGAAGGATACAGGAATCGAGTCTGGTATAGTCGTCAACAGATACACCATGGCAAGATATAGGAATCGGATCTTTAGTTGCGACCGTTGATAGTGATCATCTTTGTACTGACCTTTATCCTAAAAAGACAAAACGTTGGTTGTATGCAATGTCATGATGCGTGATGTTCTCAGAATACATGAGATTGTATGTTCATGATGCGTATGTGCATGCTATAATGTATGAAGATATGATGTTTATGAAATGTATTTTTGTCTAGGAAAATAATCCTTAACGGGTGCCAGGAAGTTAAATCCTGGGCTGATGTTGAAGAGTAGTGTTCTTTGTTTCCGCTGGGGTGATGGTTGCAAGACTAAACCGGTAGGCGAAGATGACTCCGTTGAGGAATAAACTTTGCTGGAGAGATTACTCTGCGGGGAGTGAACTCTATGGGGAAAGAGAGGTACTTTACTGAGGTTGATGATAACTCCGCTGGGGATACCATTGATGTGTTATATTGAAGGAATTGATGTACTCCGCTGGGGGATAGGTAGACTTTGCCGAGGATGATCTTTCCGTGGTTATTGGCTGAGGATAACCCAGTTATATCCTGATGGGGAAATAACCTTCTGAATAAAGCCGGGGGACGCACTCGTGCTCTGCAGGGGATAAGCCTTCAGAATCTACTGGGGATAAGCTTTAAGTCCTGCTGGGGAGATTGATTCCACTTTCCTGGGGAAGCTTTTCAAATTGCACTGGGGAATGGCTCCACTGAATGTCTGGTATACCGCCGGGGAACAATCTTAGATCAAGACTGCCGGGGATGCTTGTTAAGAATGTTTGTATACTCCTCTGAGGAATGTTGAGATCTGCTGGGGATACCCAATTTCCTTAAGGCTGACAGTGGACTAACTCTGCTTGGGGAGAGTATCGTTGACTTTCTGGCTCACTCTCTGGGGAATTAAGGCATCTGGGCTACATCCTTCAGCCGAACCTATCTTTGTACCTTGATGGACAGAGAAACTAGATTGCTTAGACAAATCATTATTGCCCCTGTTTCTGTGGGAGAAGATACTAGTGGAGGCCTGATGATGAGCTCATGTACAACTGCATCTTTGGAGGGAGGAAACCTGTGTAGGGTTTACTGATAATGAGTCCGTATAAGACTGCATCTGAAATTGAGAAGGAACCTGTGTAGGGTTACTTTTGATGACGAGTTCGTGTAAAACCGTATCTAGAGCTGGGAAGGAAACCTATGTAGGGTTTACTGATGACGAGTCCGTGTAAAACTACGTCTAGAGTTTGAGAAGGGAACCTGTGTGGGGTTACTTCGGGATAAGTTCGTGTAAAACTTCTGGAGGAACCGGGGTAAGGTTACTTGGTGATGAGTCCGCGTAAGACTTCTGGAGGAACTGGGGTAAGGTTACCTTGGGATAAGTCCGTGTAAGACTTCTGGAGGAACCGGGGTAAGGTCATCTTGGGATAAGTCCGTGTAAGACTTCTGGAGGAATCGGGGTGAGGTTATCTTGAGATAAGTTTGTGTAAAACTTCTGGATGAACCGGGGTAAGGTCATCTTGAGATAAGTCCGTGTAAGACTTCTGGATGAACCGAGGTAAGTTCATCTTGAGATAAGTCCGTGTAAGACTTCGTCTGGAGATTGAGAAGGAAACCGGTGTAGGGTTGCCTGATGATGAGTTCGTGTGAAACTACATCTGAGGTTGAGAAGGAACCGGTGTAGGGTCGCCTGTTGATGAGCCCGTGTAAGACTTCTTCTGAAAGAAAAGGAACCGGTGTAGGGTTGCCTGAGGATGATCAAGTAGATAATTGTCCTGTTTGGTTTCGGATATTAACCCACGATCAGTCGTTCACCGAATTTTCCTGGCTTGTTATCAGTGTTGATCTGAAGCTGTAAAGGTAGATGGCAATCATCTTTTGATTGACCTTTCCTTGGTACTTTGGTTGACAGAGCAACTGGATCGCCTGGACCACTCATTATTGCCCCTGTTTCTGATGTTACCTGTGGAGGTGCTTGGTGACTGCCGATTGACAAATATTATTTTGGTAGGCAAGTGACGAGATGCCGGAACATAGTCGTACGCTTTGATCCCTAACTTTTGCCTGGACTGCCCTTTCGGGTTTTCAGTCCATCGGGATACCCTTTTTTTCCCAAGCCGCCTTTTCAGGTTTTCGACTTGCCGGATGCACAGATTTTTTTCATTTCATCCCTTATTTTGCCCGAACCCTTTTGGTTCGCCGGGAAGCCCTTATTTTTGCCTAGGTGTGTCAACCTAGCGGGTCTTTGATTATGCGCAGTATTTTTTTCGACTATATCCACGCTCTCAGGATGTAGGGAGGTGCCCCTGTTGTAGCGTTGTGTCGCCATACCAGAAGATCTTCGTTTGATCGTCCAATGCCCCAAGTGATCCAGATGGAGGTTTGCCCCTGGCTGTTTGGCCTTTTGAGAGATTCTCCGAATCTTGACTTAATTGCCCCAGATGATGGACAATAATCACGTCTGCCCCTTGATTGGAAGTGCTTTTGTTCACTAGGTATTCATCGTGCGAATTTCCCTGCTGTTCAAACAAATAGTCATATGCAAACAATGTTATATCAAAAATGCAAAGCTTATGTCTGTCTTGAAGATTTTGAAAATGCATTCTTTTTCATAAAACAAGTGAATGTTTGTAAAACGTAATGTCAACTCCGTATTTACCGTAGGCCTTAAGGAGTCAGGATACCTTTTGTAACAGTATGCTTTCGAACTAACCCATGCTTCAGCTAGGACTTTTAAGGGTTATAACGTGGCCTGGTTCATGGTTTAAGAAACAAAGGATAAAGGCTCAAATTATTTGTACCCACCCGCTCTTCGTGATGTTCTTCAATCCTAAACTCAGTTGATCGTGCGTTAGACCTTATTTGAGTTTTTGTCCTGATATTCCTGTGATGGTTCGGATGTTGATAGTTTATTTTGAATAGGCAGTCATTCCTTTTTATTATTGAGGGTTTGTGTGACCTCTTTCCTTTTTTTTGATTTCGTTATCCCTGTTTTTTGCCTGAACTGTTTCTTTTGTGATTACAGTCAGCGGGATGCCCCAGTTTTGTAAGTCTCCTTCATAGGTTTTGACTTAATGGGCTTTTTGATTTGGTAATGACTTCCTGTCTTTATGGTTATTTGGAACCATCACTGTCTTTTGTTTCAGAAGGACTTCTTTTAATGCCATTCGTTGTGCACCTGGATCAGCTGAGAGAACTACCCTGCCCCAGGTTATGATTAAGGGTTTTAATTTTCGAAAAGAAAAACTCCTACTTCTTTGGCTCAGAGGGGTTGACGAGGGATTATCTTCCTTATAACTCCAGTGTTTAGGGATTTGAAACAATGGCTGTACTTCATCAGCGGGGTCTGTTCAAAAGCATACTGTAAAGATCGTGGTATCGTTTTCGTCATCCTCCCTCAAGAGGCTTAGAATTATTAATCGAGCATTGAACATCACAAAAATGAAAGCAATTTTAAATATAGAGAATGCAAATATATTGATTCAAAACAGACATATGCGATGCATTAATGAAATAACAACGTTTGACATGAATAAAATGTTTGAACAATCAAAAGAAAATTACAACTTGAAAATTCTAATGGGCAAAAGGTCTTCTCATCTCAGGACTTGTTACTTCAAATGATGCATCCTGTAGGGATAGTAGAAGAACTCAACCTGACCCACTTGGGTGAAATCCAATGCTCCTTCATTAACCAGGTCCTGGACCTTGTTTTTCAGCGCCCAGCAGTCGGCAGTGTCATGTTCGGGACTATCAGAGTGGTATGCACACCTTTTGTTGGAATGATAGTTAGGAGCAGAGATGTTGGGATTCCGGGGAGGAGCTCTTAGTGTAATCAGATTTAGTCTCAACAGGTGTTGTAAAGCTTGAAACAACGACATGTTAAGCTGGGTGAACTGCCTCTTGGACCTGCTTGGCTTATTCTGATCAACTTGTTGCTCTGGGCGAGGTTGATGCTGGGCTTGTGAAGTGGTAGCAATTTGGAGAGTTCTATTCTTCACCATACCAGATTCTTTTCCTCTTGGAAGCTGATCAAAGACCCGGTCCCTGACTTGGACTGATTGCTTCATGTCTGATCTGTCTTGGTGGAGCTGACTGATCATGGTCCTCAACTCTTCTTGCTCCCGAGCTAAACCTTGGATGAGAGCCCTTTGCCCTAGCATCTGGGTTTTCATTGTATCTACCTCAGCTTGTAGACGTTTCAGCCGTTCGTCCTTGTCATCTTCGGGACTTTTCTGGGCCAAATTCCCCATGAGGAGTGTCCTCAACTCTTCCTGCCCCTTGGATAGGCTTAGGAAGATCTCCCTGAACTGAGTCTCTTGAGCTTAAAGACCCTGGTTATCTTGTTGGGAAGCCATTACTGAAATAAACAGTGGAAAAGATAAGTGTCCTGCAACAAGGGTACCTGTAATGCAATGATATGTATGATATGCATGCAATGTTTTCAAGGATCTCGCGGGGTAAACAAGAAATTTGTTAGAATTTGCATTTTGTAGCTTGATGGAAGGCACTGCATATTGTTGAGAGTCCTTCTTCAAGGGTCAAAGGCTCACCATATCCAGTGGGTCATAGCCCCTGACAACCTTGGCTAGAGGAAAATAAATCCCCTTTTGCCCCTTGCTAAACATTTTGATTCATCATGACCTGCATCACACGCCCTTGAGATCCTTGAAACGGGTTAGTCTTTATGTAGGATGCATGCAATGGTATGATGTTATGATGTTATGCTATGCGTAGAATAATATAGGTAAACCCTGTTATGAGTCCAGGTTAAGGACTGTAAACACACCCTGCAAGAAACTCATGTGGCAGATAACAAGCAGGCAAGTAGTCAAGTTTAAAGGCACACAAGTCACACCAAGAGCTCTTAGAGTTTAGGCCAGCATGGGGTCTGGGGTACTACCCTTTTGAAGTTGGTGGGCTCAAAACCTGTCCTATCAGAAGTAACCGGGTTCTAAGGGTCCCAATATCATTGGATTGCTTTCATTGTTCATCGTTTCGATTTAGCCACTGAACTGGCGACCGAAATATTCCAAGAAAACAACCCTCCATTGAGTGTAGTATCGAGTATCAACCAACCTCGGACTGCACCAAAGTCAGTTATCTCACTACCCTAAAGAGGCCAAGATGGTTCAATTAAGGTTCCTAAGGTCAGTTGATGCTTCACGACACCATGCGGCGGCCCCGTACTCTCCTTGACTGGACTCAAGGGCTGCCGGTACACACCAAAGTGCCACATCAACGTAGCAGACTGCTTCAACCATGTCGGTATACCCCGCACAGTTCCCTCACAGCCTTGTTGCTACTTTCTAAGAAGGTATCCCCAGATCCGGGTTAGGATCTATAGAACTCCCAAGACAGTACCCATAATAATAAAGCAAGCAATTCAGACAATTGAAAACACAAGTGATCTTAGTCCTAAGGTACACCTCACTTTTATAAGAGTATTGTTCCCCAGCAGAGTCGCCCGTTCTGTGATCGGTGGATTTAGAACTGACTGTTTAACGCTGGATCGCGAAATATCGCGGAAGCAAGAGTCGCCACCGTCTTTTATTTTCTCCAACATGGACAGGACAAAAGCACAGCAAAATTCCTTATGAGATAGTTTCTCGGTTCGGGAGGTAGATTTATAGAAAGGGAAGGTGTTAGCACCCTTTCTATCCATGGTTATCCATGGGCTCTTAGATACTTGCTCATTGTGTTTTCAAAAGTGTTTGCTTTTCAATTGTGAGTGGGTTTGAAAAAGTTTCTTTGAAAGATTTCAGAATGACTCTTGTATCAGTCCTCAAGAGTGTTTGAAAAATTGTTTTGAAAGCTTTTGAAAGTGTCGGTGTGAAAAGGTTTTTGATTTATTTTTGAATAGAGCAAGTATCTACGAGTCATCTACCTACCCTAAGGAATTAGGCTATGTAAATGTCCTTAAGGTAGCGCCATCCCACCATTGAGAGGTAGGTAGCACCACCGTTGGAGGTATTCGGGTCAATTCGTTTTTAGGGACAGTGTGGTCACCAGAGCAACAGCAGGACACCTTAGAAGCTACCCTTATGCCATTGATCCTTTTTTAGTCCGAGACAACCGTTTTGAGGCAACTATTCCGAGACAACTGTTTCGAGGCAACTTGTTTTGAGGCAACTGGATCAATAGACATAAGGACTTACTAAAACGTCCTATACTCGACGACCACGTTTCGAATGTAAGGCAACAGTGAGGCGTACCCTAAGAGTGGTGTGTGAATTGGTGTGTTGTTTTCAGTTTAACAATTATCTTTGATCATTATATCGTGAGCTACGCTTGTTTTTAATTTAGCCATTCATTCTTTCATGCAAAGTTTAGAATTTAAAAGTGCGGAAATTTAAATGCGGAAAGATAAATCCTACGCTATTACAAGGCGCGGGTCTATACATCGCCAAATTACAAAGACCCGTTTTTGATAAAGATGCGGAAAGTAAAGACGAAAAGATAAACCTAATTACTATTACATCTGAGAAACAGGTACATAATGATCGAAAGAAATAATGCGTGAAAAGAATTAAAATTAGGACGTCCGAGGGTTTTGACCTTTTCATGAAATTAAATTAAATTAAAGTCCAATTAATTATTTAATTAAAGAAAAGAAAGTGTTTTAGTGTTTTTTGTATTTATGAAAAATAAAGAACAAGAATTAAAAGGAAACCCTAAATCTAGATTATTTTAATTATTAATGAAAATATTAAAGTTAACCTAATTTACTAGTTAATTAATTTATTTACATGTTTATTTACAAAATTAATGATAATTAATAATAATGATAAATAATGATGATTAATAATTTATTTAAGAAAAAGATGAATATGTCAAAAAAACCTAATTCTAGATACTTTTTACTTATTAAGAAAAAGATTAAAGTTAAAAAACCTAAATTAAACTAAGTTAATTGTTAGAGTTTATTTATAAAAAATAAGTTAGTGATGAAATTAATAATAATTAAATATATTTGTATTTTTGATTTTTCTGTTTTTATTATAGAAAATTATTTTATGGTGAAAAAAACAATTAAAACAATTAAAAAAGAATTAGAAAAGAAAAGAAAATAAAATTAAAAAGGATGCAAACCAAGGGGGGTTTCAGGCCCAAGGGGAGGTTTTTTTGAAGTATTCTAGCCCATTAGACAAAAAGCCTTGTTTGACTTTCTGGCATCACGTGCGTGTTCATTGACTCCTGAGTACCGTGGTCTGCATTCTTTGGCCATTGGATTGGATTTCATGGCCATTTGTGTTCTGGCTGTTGGCCATTTGTGTTCTGGCCGTTGGCCATTTGTGTTCTGGCCTCAACGTTCCTTAATCTTCTCAGGATGTCTGTCTCGCCATGTATTGGTGTCATGCATAAGTTGTTCTACTTTGGCCTTTTGGCTTTTGGCTTTTGGCCATTTGTGTTTTGGCCTCAACGTTCCTTAATGAACCTGCATGGGATCCTGTCTAAATCTGCAGTGTTGAATCTCATTAACACATTAAATAAAATCATAAAATGCAAATAAAGCCAATATATGAAGAAATTTAATGTTTAGGCACAATATGACATGTATGAATGATTATACCCTTTTGATCATGGAGATCAAATCAATCTTACCCTTACCGTAAAATTAGTGACATGAATGCTTTTATACCTTTTGGATCATGGAGATCAAGCCAGCTTTACCCTTACTGAAGAAGTAGTGAGGTGTTGGTTTGTAACTGTGATGACTTGTTTGTAGTGAGAGAGGGATTTGTAATAAGGATTTCAAGGTTTTAGGGTTCTTGAAAGAATTTGATATTCTAACAGTGTTGTGGCAAGGTTTTTTCTCTCTTTTTTTCCTCTCTGGTTTGTGTGAAAAGAAGGTGATTATATAATGGAAATTAGGGTAAAGAAAATGGGCTTTGAATGTGCAATTGGGTCTCCAATGTTCACTTGAGTTCGTCACTTTCCAGGCTAAATAGAAGGGACTTAAGTGCAATTTTTGAAGTTGAAATGTGAAAACAAAATGTAGTCGACATCAATAACTAACTCCTGTCCGAAAATCGGCTCAATCGGATAAACGGTGAATTAGTTATGAATTTTTGAAGTTTCAGCTCAGACAAACTTATTTTGGGCTCCAGTGTCGACTCTGACACGTTCTTCAATAAAAACTGGTATTGATCGGAGCATAATCCGGTCTCGACTTTTGAAGAAAAGTTGTAGATCTATGAGTCAGTGACCTTGTGTAAAAATATGAGCCCAATCCGATAAAAATTGACCGAATTATGAATTTTCGAAGTTTCGGCCCAGATGAAATAATATTCAGCATTCAGGATTTTCAGCGTGTCACGCACTCTGAGCAAAAAACGAAGGCCTTTTGAATACCGTTTGAACTCAATACCTTCTGTGAAAATGTAGCCAACTCAATTTGTGAAATTTTGGCGCCAGAACCAGCTCGATACGATGAAAATCGACCAAGTTATGATTTTCTGAACATGACGCAAATAAACTTCTGTCACAAATTTTCTGTGCGAAAATACTTGATAAATCCACATTTTTGAAGACCTTCTGATCAAAATTGGCTTCCAGTCGTGAGAGATGAAAGCGTAGATAATGTCAAGACAGAATTTTGGCCACCGGAACGGGTTCAAAACGAGCCACGATCTTCAAGTTATGAATTTTTTAGCGCAATAAAACTGCACTTTCAGCACACTTTTTCACCATATTTCTTCGAGAAAACTCACACATTCGAATACCTTCTTTAAAGAATTGACTCTTGAGCCGAACCTGAATTTGAGAATATGTTATCAGAGATATCTTGGCGAAAGAATACCTGAATATGACGCGCCGGGTTGGACTTGTGAATTTTTCTTGAAATATTTTGAGAAATATGGGAGGGCAAATTTTGGGGTACAACAGCTGTTAATGCAAAAAGAAAGAGCCATACTGTGATACGGTGGGAGAACTGACTAGTGTTTTGCGTTCGTATTCGCAAATGTTGCGGTTAGCAAGAGTCGCCACCGACTTTTTATTTTATCCTAAGGAAAGGTTAAAAAGCACAGCAAAAAACCTTTTGAGATGTTTTCTTGGGTTCGGGGAGTAGATTATAGAAAGGGAAGGTATTAGCACCCTTTCTATCCATGGTTATCCATGGGCTCTTAGTTACTTGCTTAGATCACTTGCCTTTTGTTTTCAATTGTTTTAAATGGTGCTTGAGTGTGTGGGTTTGAAAGTATTTTGAAAATGTTTTTGAAAAGATGCCAATGTGGTGGCAACCTTTGCAATGATCCATGTGGGGATGTATACAAAGATGTATGTCTTTTGAAAAGGTTTTCATTTGTTTTTGAAAGTTGTTTTGAAAGTGTAGTGTGGTGTGGTTTTGAAATTAGGCAAGTGTTTTGTTTTGCAAGTTGATTCAAGTAACTAAGAGGTTATCTACTCCTAAATTTCTCAAAAGATTATTGCTATACTTTAACCCTTTTAACAAGTTTGCACCACCATTGTATTTGGTGGGCAACCTTGTGTTAGGATGTGAAAGGGACAGGCGCGGGTCATCGTTTAGACCATAATTGTAACGACGTTAAATGTCTTTGGGCAATTTCTCTAAGGGACTTGATCATTTGTTTTGTTTGTTTTGAAAAGTTTTATCGAGGGACTATGATCATTCAAACTGTTTACTTTGCCCAAAGATGTTCAACATACAATATGGCCCATTTATTTGAAGGCAACAAGTGGAATACCCTAGGGGGTGCAAGTGTGATTTGTGTGTCCATTTTCATGCTTGATTATCTTGTATTAGGTCAAACTATTTTTTTATCGTTTTTTTTTTGCATACAAACCCTAATTCTAGCATGTTATTATTAGAAAGCAATAAAGTGCGAAATTAAAATTACTAAGCTATTACACAACCAAATATGGGAAGGGGGGGTACAAATGTTCAAATGGGGATATTGACAAGAATTTAAATCTAAATTATTACATCAATTGAATATTTGCAATTTAAATAATGTACAAGAATTAAATAAAAATGCAAGATGCACAAAAATGTTTTGTATATGTATGAAAAAATATTATTTATGTAAAAGAGAAAAGAAAATAAAAAATGTATTATTTTTTGGGGTATTTTGAACTTAGGGTAAAAATCCCTTTTTTAAAGAAAAAGGTATTATTTTCTAATTTAATACAACTATTTATTTATTATTTATAAAAATAAAATAAAATGAAGTATATTGTGAAAAAAATATTTTTGTATCAAATGTTAATAAAATAAAAAAAATCAAGTATTTTTATATCTTTTTCTTAAATACATTAATAATCAAATATATATATATATATATATATATATATATATATAACCCTAAATATGTATTATTCTAAAATAAATATTTAAATATTTTAATAAAATAAAAAGTATTTTTTTTGTGTAAAATATTTCCATGAAGTAAATAAAAAATAAAAATGTATCTCCACTATTTTCTATTTATTCCAATAATAGTATATATATATATATATTTGTATATAACAAAAGAAATAAACAAATAAATATGCCATAAATACAAAAAGTGATGGAAAAAATATTTTAAAAATTTTAATGGTATGAGAAAAAATAAACAAAGTCAACCCAAAAAGAAAAAGTCAAAAATGTCAAAAAATGAGCAAATGGGCTCAGGGGGGTGTAAACCAAAAAATGGGGTGTGAAAAGGAAACAAATCCAGGCCCAGCCCAGATCACTTCTTCTTCAACCTCTGTACAGCTTTCTTCACACAAAACACGCGTTTTTTATCTCTGGATTCCTGGACTTTCAAGCAAAACTCATAACATGAAAAGTGTAGAGCATTAAGAGACGGTTTCAACCATATAAAGAACATGACCTATCTCTCTAAGATGAGGGAGAATTTCTCTCCCCCTCTTTTCTGACCTAGTTTTTCTACCATTTTCAGAGCTCAAATTCTCTTCACTCAGATAAAAGAAATGAAAAGTAAAGCTATGTACATGTTCAGGGCTATGAGTAGGACTTTGTTTCTTCACAAACTTAAGACTAAAGATGCCTAATAAGAGAGATACGAATTCAAACTTTTACCTGTGCAGTTGAACTTCTATGTGGAGAATGAGAGACTTTCAGTGCAATGTAATGATTGGAAAAGCTTCCTTGAGGTCCAGGGATGCTTTTTCAATGCTCACTTTGTCTTGAACCTTCTTGTATCAAGCTATAGAACTTCACCTGCAAGTCAAAGATGTGAAAATGGTGGAAGTGGTTAGAGCAACTACAGATCGTGCCTTAGCTTCTGGATAGCTTGCATATGTTGTAAGGAAGGTAGAGGAACAGGTTTGGACAGAAATGCTTGAAGGGATTGAGAGATTGCACTCAAACTGCAGGGGCACCCCTGTTTGTGCAGTTTGAGGATGATTCTGAGATGGAGGGTGTTTTGGAGGTCAAGAGCTCGTGTGTTAGCTTGGATATGTTATGTGTAATGTGTTTGACAACTTTGTTCTTGTGTTTGTATGCTGGTATGAGAGATGGCATAAGTTATGGATGTTACTTCTATGTGAAGCAAGCAAATGTCAACTTGGTTTCTAGGCCAGTACAATGCCTCAATCTATGCTGCACATTTGAGTCTTGATCAGTGGGAAATGTCCATGCCTTTTTGCCTCAAAGATCTGCATTGTACCTCATAGATTTGCAAAGTTGCCATAAAGTAGCACTTTACAAGAATGGATAATATGCTTTTTCTAGTTTAGGCTTGATTTTGTGTGTATTGTCCAAATGAGCAAGATAATGCTAGAGCACAAAGGATATGCATTGAATTATTGAGTGAAAATGGGATTAGAGGCCTGCAATGTAGCTTAAGCATACTGAATTCAAATTTGCCAAGTTTATGAACATGCTTTGATGAAGAACAAAAAGTGAATTTTTGCCAACTTGTGAAATTCGAATCTCTCAAGTTATGAGGTTGTTTGATGAGTTCTTGGACATTTTGGAAAGCTTGGAATGTGTACTACAATCCATCTTTGAAATGCAATTTGAAATTCCAAGTGGAAGGGTATGAAAAGTGGCCTTGAAGTAGGGTAGAAAACCTTGTCAAAATAGGTCAAATTTCACTAAGTTAAAAGATGGTTTAGTGCCCTTATTTAAAAAATCATAACTTGAGATACAAGCTTCAAATGAGAAAACTTTGTGAATCAAAGTTGTAGATTATGCAACAAGCTACAACTTTCATGTTTTGACTTTTGTTTGAATCCAAATGGATCATGGTGAAAAGATGGGGCAAAGTTGGGAAAAAATTAGGGTTTTTTATAACTTAGAAAAATTCTAAGTTATGAAAAATTCCATTTTCAAACCCTAATTTGCATTTTGTGATTTTCTTGGTGAACAAGTTTCATGATTTGGCATGTTTTGATGAAAAATGAATCTTGACTCTTGATTTTGACCAAAAAGTCAAAGTTTGACTTTTCAGTATACAGTCAAAATTGATCAATTGACTGGGAAATTCAACTGTCAATCTTGTGTACTTGGGATCTTTTGAGCTTGATGAACATGTCAAGATAATTACATGGGGTCCTTGAGTCCATAAGTGAGCTTGGTTTGCCATTGGCTAGGTCAAACAGTCAAAAATTGCCTTTGTGCAGTCAAAACCCTAAAAATGACCATTTTGCCCTTTTGGTGATCTGATCAAATTTCTTGTGGAATTGTGATCCAAACTTGATCAAATGGTTCATATGAGTTCATAATGTTGATGTGGATCAAATTTCATGAGGTTTGACTGTCAATTGGCCACAGTTGACTTTTTCCCCAATACAGCTGATTTCTAGGTCAACTGTCCAATTGACTGGGAAAAGCTTGGAATCAAGACTTGAAACTTGGCATGGGTAAACTTGGGAGTCCAACATGAAGCATGAAAGTCATCTTAGGCATTTTAGGTCAAAACATCCTTAGGCAAACACAAACCCTAATTTGAGTCCACAGTACAAGGAGAAGTCTTGAGCAGAGGAAACCCTAACTGGATCTTGATCTTCAAAGGTCTTGTGATGAGAAAATGTTGAGGAAATGGGAGGGAAAATTTTGGGGTACAACAGTTGCCCCTGTTCAATCTTCTTGGACCTGAAGAGTTAGATTGGCAAGTTTGCCTTTCGTGACTCGAGGGTAAAAGGAGATTGGACACTAGAGTGCCCGGAAATTTGCACTCGCATGTTGAAGTATCAGCAAGGTGGTGTCGGGAATGGGCTTATAGATGCCATTTGGAAAGGTGGTTGATAGGGAGATGGGCTTATAGATGCCATCCGGAGACGTGACAGAACTTTGTCGGGAATGGGCTTATAGATGCCATTTGGAAGTGTTGATCGCATAAGAGATTCCTTAGCGAGAACTTGTGTATTTAGGAAAGACAGATGTTTTCCTGGCTTGTTACAGGTGTTTGATCTTCAGTCTCCTTATGCAGATATGCCCTGGCTAGATACAGGTATCGAATCTACAATCGGTTGCTCACAGATGTGCCCTGGCTAGATACAGGAGTCGAATCTGGAAATAGTCGTCAATAGATATGCCCTGGCTGGATACAGGAGTCGAATCTTTGAACTCTGCAGACGTGCCCTGGCTAGATACAGGAATCGAGTCTGGAAATGTGGTCAACAGATATGCCCTGGCTGGATACAGGAATCGAATCTGGAGCTGTTGTAGTTGATAGATGTGCCCTGGCTGGATACAGGAGTCGAATCTTTGAACTCTGCAGACGTGCCCTGGCTAGATACAGGGATCGAGTCTGGAAACTGATCACTCTCAGATGTGCCCTGGCTAGATACAGGTATCGAATCTGGAATTGTGACAGTTGAAGGTAGTCGTTTTGAGATTGTCTTTTTCCTGAAAAGGCAAAGACGTAAGCTGTATGCAATGTCATGATGTATGATGTCATGATGTTCAACGTTTGATGTTGTATGTGTTTCATCATGTATGTAAGCAAGATGTATGAAAATGTGAAATGTTTATGAGTGTAATTTCATCTTAGGAAAATAAATCCTTGACGAACGGCCGGGAAGCTGCTCTGTGGAAGAGATACTTGGCCGAAGTTCTGATGAGAGGCCTGCTGAGGACTTTAACGATGGATTCCGCCGAGGATAATGATGATAAACTCCGCTGGGGAAACCCCAAAGATAAACTCTGCTTGGGAATACCAAAGATAGACTTCGCTGGGGATTGAAGGAACTTTTGCCGAGAACGGTCTTCCGTGGCTTTTAGCTGAGGATAACCCAGTTATAAGTCCTTGTGAGGAAATAACTCTAAATAAAACTCGGGAGAGACGTTCGTACTTCGCCGGGGATAAGCTCGCAGAATCTACTGGGGATGAGCTTTAAGACCTGCCGGGGAATGTTGTGTCTTTTTCAGGATTGACGGGGAATCGACTCCTGCTTGGGGAAAGTGCTGCTGAACCTTGTTTTATTCTGCGGGGAGCTAAGATGATTTGGCCACATTTTCAGTTGAACCTACCTTGGTGCCTTGGCGGACAAAACAAACTATACCGCATTAGACAACTCCACATTGCCCCTGTCTTTGATGTCACTTGTAATTAATCTCTTTTTCCATATGCAAACATTTATGAATCAGCAATTTAATGTCAAATGCATATATCAAAAATGAACATTGGACGTTCTTCGCAAGACAAAACAGAAAAAGAAAAACAATGGCAATTTGTATGGACAAGTGAATTTGTATTGATTTAAACTTTGCCTGTGAATAGGCGTTTTTTGTACAAGGGGCTGACATCCTAGTAAGAGGACATCGCCAAAAGTATAGAAGTTACAATTTGAAAAAGAAAACAAAACAGCTATGTGAACAATCCCACTGGGTTCCAACTCTGCTATTGCCTTTATGTCTTCGGATGTCTCATCGCTTTGCCGCTTAGTTGAAGATGAAGCTGATTGGTCAACGCCGAAATCTGGGGCCAGATAGTTGATGCCGAATTCCGGATGCGAAGTGATCCAATGAAACATAGTGTTACGCTTTTATCCCTAACTTTTGCCTGGACCGCCCTTTCGGGTTTTCGGTCCACCGGGATACCCATTTTTGCCCAAGCCGCCCTTTCAGGTTTTCGACTTGCCGGGTGTACAGATTTTTTTCATTTCATCCCTTATTTTTGCCCGAACCCTTTTGGTTCGCCGGGAAGCCCTTATTTTTGCCTAGGTATGTCAACCTAGCGGGTCTTTTATTTATGCGTAGTATTTTTTCACTATGTCTGCATTGGCGGGGTGAGGAAGGTCGTCACCGTCCATGGTGGTTATGATCATGGCTCCTCCTGAGAACACACGCTTAACCACAAATGGCCCTTCGTAAGTAGGGGTCCATTTGCCCCGGGGATCACTTTGAGGAAGGATGATGCGTTTGATTACCAGGTCCCCAACTTGATACTCTTGCGGTCTGACTTTCTTGTTAAATGCCCTGATCATCCGTTTCTGATACGTTTGACCGTGACAGATATCAGTGAGCCTCTTTTCGTCAATCAGATTTAGTTGATCAAGTCGAGTCTGGATCCAATCATCTTCATTCAAGTCTGCATCCTTCATTATCCGGAGAGAGGGTATCTGGATTTCAATCGGCAAGACTGCCTCCATGCCGTAGACCAAGGAGAAAGGAGTTGCCCCGGTTGATGTCCTTGCTGAGGTGCGGTACCCATGAAGAGCGAACGGTAACATCTCGTGCCAATCTTTGTAGGTCACTGTCATCTTCTGCACAATTTTCTTGATATTTTTATTGGCTGCCTCTACAGCCCCATTCATCTTCGGCCGATAGGGGGAAGAATTGTGGTGCTGTATCTTGAATTGTTCACAGAGTTCAGTGATCATTTTGTTATTGAGATTGGTACCATTGTCCGTAATGATTCTTTCCGGGACTCCGTACCGACAGATCAGATTATGCCGGATGAAACGTGCCACGACGCTCTTGGTTACTGTGGCATAGGAAGCTGCCTCGACCCATTTCGTGAAGTAATCGATCGCCACCAAGATGAAGCGATGCCCATTGGATGCCGTTGGTCGGATCTCACCGATCATATCGATGCCCCACATTGCGAAAGGCCAAGGTGCCGTCAGGACATTCAAAGGAACCGGAGGGATATGCACTTTGTCAGCATAGATCTGGCATTTATGACAAGTTCGGGAGTGTTGGTAACAATCGGCTTCCATCGTGGACCAGAAATATCCTGCCCGAAGGATTTTCTTAGCCATGGTGTGTCCACTGGAATGGGTTCCAAATGTTCCTTCATGCAGTTCCATCATAATTTTCTCAGCTTCAGCCTTATCCACACAACGCAGCAGAGTCGAATCATGATTCCGTTTGTAGAGAATGCCGTTGCTGAGGAAGAATTTTGCAGCAAACCTTCTCATGAACTTCTTGTCGTTGACAGATGCACCTTCAGGGTATTCCTGAGCTTCCAAGTACCTCTTTACCTCGTGATACCAGGGTTTCTCAGTCACCTTCTCGGCCTCGAGCTCGCAGCAGTATGCCGGTTCATCCAACTTCCAGATTATGATTTGGGGAGCCTCATTGTCCCATTTAACTTTGAACATTGAAGACATCGTGGCTAGTGCGTCCGCTAGCTGATTCTCCTCTCTGGGGAAATGCTCAAAAGTTATTTCTTCAAAGTGAGGGAGCAAGGTCGACACATACTCCTTGTAAGGTATGAGATTCGGGTGTTTCGTATCCCACTCGCCCTTGATCTGATTGATCACGAGAGCGGAATCTCCGAAGACACTCAGAAATTTGATCCTCAAATCGATCGCAGCTTGTAAACCCATGATACATGCCTCATATTCTGCCATGTTGTTGGTGCAGCTGAAACATAATCGGGCGGTGAGTGGAGTATGAGTCCCCTTGGGAGATATGATTACAGCGCCGACGCCGTTACCCAGAGCATTGGAGGCTCCGTCAAAATGCATAGACCATCGGGATCCTTCTTCAGGTCCTTCATCCGGTCCAGGTACTTCACAGTCAGTTACCACCATGATGTCTTCGTCCGGAAAATCAAAGTTCAATGATTGATAATCATCCACAGGTTGGTGTGCCAAATGATCAGCCAGTACACTTCCCTTAATTGCTTTCTGAGTTGTATACTGGATATCATATTCTGTTAAGATCATTTGCCATCTCGCTATTCTCCCAGACAGAGCGGGCTTTTCAAATATGTACTTGATGGGATCCATCTTTGAAATCAATAAGGTAGTGTGAGTCAGCATATACTGTCTCAGCCGGCGAGCAGCCCATACAAGAGCGCAGCAAGTTTTCTCAAGCAGTGAGTAACGAGACTCACAGTCGGTAAACTTTTTGCTCAAGTAATAAATAGCGTGCTCTTTTCGGCCAGACTCGTCATGCTGCCCCAGCACACACCCCATTGATTTGTCAAGTACTGTCAAGTATAGTATCAGAGGTCTTCCTTCCACTGGTGGCATAAGAATGGGTGGCTCTTGGAGATATTCCTTTATTCTTTCAAAGGCGGCTTGACATTCATCATTCCAGCGTACCACTTGATCTTTCTTCAGTAATTTGAAGATTGGCTCACAAGTAGCAGTCAGATGTGAGATGAATCGGGCAATGTAATTCAGTCGTCCTAGGAACCCTCTGACTTCTTTCTCTGTCTTTGGGGTCGGCATCTCTTGAATAGCTTTAACCTTGGCAGGGTCCACCTGGATACCTTTATCACTTACGATGAAACCTAGCAATTTTCCGGACCTCACCCCGAAGGTGCATTTGTTGGGATTCAATCTCAGCTTGTACAACTTGAGTCGGTCAAACAACTTCCTCAGATGCTCAAGGTGCTCCTCCTCAGTTTGAGACCTTGCAATCATGTCATCAACGTATACTTCGATCTCATGATGGATCATATCATGAAATAAAGCAACCATGGCACGCTGATAGGTTGCCCCAGCATTTTTCAATCCGAATGGCATGACCTTATAACAGAAGGTGCCCCACTGAGTCACAAAGGTAGTCTTCTCCATATCTCCTGGTGCCATCTTGATCTGATTATACCCTGAAAAACCATCCATGAAGGAGAACACCTTGTGTTGAGCTGTATTGTCAACAAGGACATCAATGTGAGGTAGGGGGAAATCATCCTTGGGGCTGGCCCTGTTCAGATCCCTGTAGTCAACACACATTCTGACTTTACCGTCCTTCTTCGGCACTGGCACAACATTGGCAACCCACTGAGGGTAAGAAGTTACTGCAAGGAAACCCGCATCAAACTGTTTCATCACCTCAGCTTTAATCTTTTCAGACATCTCTAGACGCATCCGTCGAACTTTCTGTTTTACCGGAGGGCAATCTTCCTTGGTTGGCAGGTGGTGAACTACAATGTCGGCATCCAAACCGGGCATATCTTCATAGGACCAAGCAAAGATCTCCATGTAATCTTGTAGCATCTGGATCAACCGTTGCTTCACGCTGAGTTCTAGATTGGCACCAATCTTGACCTCTTTCCTATCTGTCTCAGTACCCAAGTTAATTGTCTCCACAGGCTCTTCATGTGGTTGAATAGCCCTCTCTTCCTGTAGTAGCAGTCTTGCGAGTTCACCGGGCACTTCGCAATCATCTTCACCTTCGTCTTCGGCCAAGTTGATCGGATTTTCGAAGTCATAACTGGCGGTAGCAGAGCTGTTACCAGTGAGATCCAGAGTGGATTGAAACCTGTATAAGTGAGTGTGTGTAAATATAGCTGTTTTGCAATATGTATAACACAGAAAGAAAAAGAGCACAAGATTTGAAATGCAACAAACGTCCAACGTTTTGATTAATGATATATGAAAATGTCATACAAAAAGCCCTCACAAATGGAGCTACGATGCCCCGGGCAGGACACCGAGCCAAC
Source organism: Vicia faba (assembly GCA_948472305.1). Lineage (NCBI taxonomy): Eukaryota > Viridiplantae > Streptophyta > Magnoliopsida > Fabales > Fabaceae > Vicia > Vicia faba. The sequence goes on from OX451740.1 coordinate 74,247,667, forward strand.
GGAGTTTTAACATATTGTTTGTTACAAATTTGGAAATCAAAAGAAATCAATTACTGCGTGACAAATGTGATAGGGGTAAAATCCTTTGCTGTCCAGTTGCTTGGTCCGTTGCTAGCAGTCGGGTAGATCCAATTATCAAACTCAGCTTCCTCCACATCCTCTTCGATAGCATTCACCCTTGAGCTGGAAATAAACACCGGAGCCTTTCCAATCTTCTCTTTGCGGACTGCCTTCTGAGCCTCTGCAGTAAAGCCTAGCCCAAACTTGTCGTTCTTCTGAGTGAAATCAGGAAGCTGACCCCAGTGTGCACCATTGCCTTTCTGAACCACAGCCCGGGCATCCCTTAGGGAAACCATCTTCAAGGAATCATTCTCTTCGGCCATTGTCTCCGCAGCTGCTGAAATTGGATGTACCTCCTCGAAATGTTGGAAGGGGGTTTCAATGAACTCTCCGTCCATCTCGATGTACCGGAAGGAATTCAAATGGCTCACCATATACTCCTCTTCTCCTTGTACAGTGACGATCTTCCCTCTGACGGGATACTTCAGCTTTTGGTGTAAGGTGGAGGTCACGGCCCCAGCTTTGTGGATCCAAGGTCGACCCAACAGACAGGAGTACGATGGACGTATATCCATTACGTAAAAGGTAGAGTCAAACACTTGAGAGCCCACACGAATAAGAATGTTAACCTCTCCATGAACCATCCTCTTGGAACCGTCAAAGGCTCTGACGATGATATTGTTGGGTTTCAACTCCAGGCCTTCATAATCCAGACGATCCAAAGCCTTTTTCGGTAGAACATTCAAGGAAGAACCAGTGTCCACCAATACATGTGCCAGAGTAGTGCCCCTGCATTCAATAGAGACATGCAGGGCATCATTGTGGTCTCTCCCTTTTGCGGTCAGGTCAGCATCTGAAAAACCCAAGCCGTTGTCCGCTGTCAGATTCGCTATGCAGTCAGTGAACTGGACTGCAGACGTCTCTTGCGGCACATGGGCCGTCTTGAGAAATGAGATTAAGGCCTTAGCATGAGCCTCGGAGCATAGCAATAAGGAGAGCAGGGAGATCTTGGAGGGTGTATGCCCCAACTGCTCGACAACATTAAAATCACTTTTCTTTATTATCTTCAGAATCTCTTCCATTTCTTGTCGGGAGGCCTCAGCATTTACGGGTATTGGTGCCTCCATCCGGGCAGGCTCTTCTTCAATCCCTTTGCCCCGAGCATTTGATGACTCGGCAGCAGGGGACACAATTTGATCAGCAACAGGACTTGGTAAACTTGCAGGTTTTATGAGGAGGGGTTTTCAAATAGCGGGCGGCGCAATGTCAGGCGAGAAGAGCCTGCCACTGCGGGTGACTTTAGCTGGACCGGTGATATCGCAGATACTGGCACTAGCATCAAATTCTTGCTTGATTCCATTTACATATACGTCTGCCCCATAATGCCATGGGACAGCTTTATCAGAAACGTAGGAGAGGGGTCCTGGAACAATAATGATCACAGGCGCAACTGTCAAGATTTGAATAGGCTTCTTTGGGGGAGCCTTGATTGGATTTTTGAAGATGGTAATCACGGACACTTCTTTCATCGGAACCATTTGAACAGCAGTCTTTTTGAATAGAATCTCCTTGCTATCCATTAGGCCTTGGATGCCTAACCTTAGCAAGGGACAATCAGATAGGGAAATAGCACAGAATGGGCAACCTTCGCCGCAACCCGGAAATAAACCGGCCCGCAGTAGGTTCTTCTTAACAATCTTCAAAGGGGTAACAACTTCATCTATCGAAACAGCATACACTTCTTCCTCAATGGCATTTACCCTATGCTGGGGCATAGGAGCCGTCACAACATTCGGTCTTTCCGGCGCTTCAAACTGAATTTCTTTTGCGTCAATTAGATCTTGCACTTTGTTTCTCAAGGCCCAACAATCATCAGTAGTGTGCCCGGGACTATCAGAATGATAAGCACACCGGGCATTCGGGTTGTATTTAGGGGACGCAGTGTTGACGACCTTAGGAGCTTCTTTGAGGGTCACCAGGTTGGTGGATAACAGTTGGGGTAAAATTTGAGATAATGTCATACTCAATCGGGTATACTGCCTCTTGGGCCTTTCACTTCTTTGTTGATTGTACTGCTGAGGAGCAGCAACAGGTTTAGAGATGACCAAAGCGTTGACGGCTTGGCGACTTTCGGGCTTGACTTTTCTTCTAGGGCCATAGACGGCACTTGCTTCTTTCTTAAACGGCCTCTTCTCAGCACTTGTAGAGGCAGCTTTCTGTATCTTGCCTGACCTGATACCAGCTTCAATTCTTTCTCCTGTTAATATCAGATCTGTGAACCCAGCGGAGGAGTTTCCAACCAAATGATTGAAAAACGGACCAGACAACGTTCCCAGAAACATATCAACCAGCTCTCGATCAGTTAATGGAGGCTGCACCCTGCCAGCCAAATCTCTCCATTTTTGAGCGTACTCTTTGAACCCTTCACCCGTCCCTAGAGACATACCCTGAAGTTGGGTACGCGTAGGAGCGAGATCAGAATTGTATTGGTATTGTCTGTAAAACGCAGTTGCCAAATCTTCCCAGTGCCGGATGCTAGCTCCGTCTAATTGGTAGAACCATTCAAGTTGTGACCCCGAGAGGCTGTCTTGGAAGAAGTGAATCCAGAGGTTCTTATCCGCCGTGTAAGGTTGGATTTTCCTTACATACGACCTCAGATGCAGCTTTGGGCAAGAGACCCCATCATACTTGGCGAAGGCAGGCGCCTTAAACTTGTGTGGAATTACTACTCCAGAAGATAATCCCAAATCTCCGAAATCCAGTCCCGGCACGTTCTGAATTTCCATAGCGCTCAAGCGGTCCTCCAATTGTTTATATCTGTCAGCAGCAGGTGGGTATTGTTCCTCGTTATAGTCCGTCTCGTTGTCGGAGACTGCGGGACTAGGAGCTCCTCCCCCTTGGGGACTATTTTTCTCAGCAGAAGAAGTGGTTGGATCAGCTTCATTGTGGAGTGTGTTCCCAAATCTGCGTCCGGTGTTGAACATCGCCGTTCTCTTTTTCTTCTTCTTCTTCAGGAGTAGAGTCTTCAACTCTTGCTGACCCTGGGCTAGGCTTAGGACCATCTCTTGAAACTGTGCACTTTGGGCCTGAAGGGCCTTGATTGCTTGCTCACTGGATGATTCCGGATTCATGATGACTGTGCACATAAACATCGAAGAAAATTAAGCAACCTGTGAAATAGGGTACCTGCTATGCATATGGTGCAATGGAATGCGTATGTATGCAATGCATTCAAGGATTTAGAACATTCAAACTTTGTTGTAGACAAAAAGGAACGCACATCATATTAATAAGGAGAAATTCGTTAGTACATAAATGCCCCATGGGCCAAATATTACAAAATAACCCCTTAAGGTAAAAAGACATTGCGCATCCTTTTTGGCGCGATGTAGGTGTTGAGATTCCTTTCCTCGTGCAGCAGGCGGGTGAGTTCCAGGACCTTCTTTTCACTAGCATGTAGACCGGTCTCAAGAGAATTCCGCTCTTCCTTAAGTTGGATCCAGCTCTTCTGCATTTCTTCCCAGGAGGTGGGCATGTCGGGATGTTGAATGGTGTAGGATGCTTCTCCTTCCAAGACCGGCTCTTTGATTACAGGTAGCATGTGAGGGTAAGGCATTACTAACTTCTGGGAGCGGGCTCGTACCCACTTGAGGTAAGGCTCCAACGGGATGGAATTCCGGTGCCCCAGTGTCTTGCTGTCTATCCTACTTGGCATCCTCCAAGCTCTGATAAATCTCTGACGAAGTCCTTGAGTATCGTTGTCGAAGTCGAAGACTATGTCAGGAATTAACATGTCATGAGGGCCATCCTTCCGAGCATGACCAAACTGTCTCCAAGCCAGGCATGGGTTGTAAGTTATACCTCCTTTGATTCCAAATAAAGGAACATTAGGGTACTCCCCACAACGATCAATGATAGTGACGTCTTCCCGGGACCTAGGACACCAATGTATATCTGCATGCGTGAGAGCCATTAATTGTTGTGACCATCTCAAACCCCGCTCGTTCTTCAAAACTGATTGCGGAAGATGCGAAATAAACCACCTTCCCAGGAGAGGAGTGCAACACATAAGGACACCCCTTCTTCTCATGGTTCGAGTGTAACATGAGTGAAGGATATCCCCCAACAGTGTAGGTATAGGATTCCTGGTCATAAAGATCTGGACAGCACTGATATCAACAAGCTGATCTGGGTTAGGGAACAACACCAAACCATAGACAAGGAGGGCTACAACTTCTTCAAAAGCTCGTAGGTCAAGAGAGTTCCAACATTCTTGGGCCTTATCAAACAGAAACCTAGCTAAGAACCCTTTGATACCACTTCTAACTTCCCAATGTCCTTTGAGGTCGGATGTCTGTAGGTGCAAGGCTTTAGCAATCTCTTCAAGCCTGGGTTCCTCTTCCGTACCGTTGTAGGGTAGTTGATCGAGGATAGGGACCTTCAGAAGTCGGGAGAATTCTTCCAATGTAGGCACTAACTGATAATCCGGGAAGGTGAAACAGTGATGCAGAGGGTCAAAGAATTGGAACAGGACCTTTATCAAGTCCTCCTCAATGTTGGTGTTAACCAAGTTGATGAGTCTCCCATGTCTCTCACTGAATGAAGAACTCTCGGGGATTCTGGACAGAAGCTCCTTAAGCTGAGGAGGGGTCTTTACGAGGCTAATCTGAATTGTCTTTCTGCGAGCAGTTTCCATGTCCTATAAAACAAGAACAAAGATGAAGATTCGAAACCCTTGAAACGGTTAGTCAATGCTCATGATGTTTGTATGATGTAATGATGTGATGATTAAATGCACTATAAACATTCACAAAGGCAAACATGGTAAGGCATACAAGTCACACAAACCCTTAGAGTTTAGGCCTGCATGGGGGCTGGGTATTACCCTCTTGAAGTTTTGTGGGCTCAACCTGTCCTATCAAAAGTAACCGGGTTCTAAAAGGTCCCAATATCACTGGATTGCTTTCATTGTTCATCGTTTCGATTTAGCCACTGAACTGGCGACTGAAATATTCCAGGAAAGCAACCCTCAATTGAGTGTAGTATCGAGTATCAACCAACCTCGGACTGCACCAAAGTCAGTTATCTCACTACCCTAAAAAGGCCAAGATGGTTCAATTAAGGTTCCTAAGGTCAGTTGATGCTTCATGACACCACGCGGCGGCCCCGTACTCTCCTTGACTGAACTCAAGGGTTACCGGTACACACCAAAGTGCCACATCAACGTAGCAGACTGCTTCAACCATGTCGGTATACCCCGCACAGTTCCCTCACAGCCTTGTTGCTACCTAAAAGGGTTTCCCCAGATCCGGGTTAGGATCTATAAAACTCCGATACAAAGCCCACAATATGTAAAAGCAAACAAAGCAAGCAATTGAAAACAAAGGTGATCTAAACCCTAAGGTTACTCCACTTTAAAAGTTATCCCCAGCAGAGTCGCCAGTTCTGTGATACGGTGGGAGAACTGACTAGTGTTTTGCGTTCGTATTCGCAAATGTTGCGGTTAGCAAGAGTCGCCACCGACTTTTTATTTTATCCTAAGGAAAGGTTAAAAAGCACAGCAAAAAACCTTTTGAGATGTTTTCTTGGGTTCGGGGAGTAGATTATAGAAAGGGAAGGTATTAGCACCCTTTCTATCCATGGTTATCCATGGGCTCTTAGTTACTTGCTTAGATCACTTGCCTTTTGTTTTCAATTGTTTTAAATGGTGCTTGAGTGTGTGGGTTTGAAAGTATTTTGAAAATGTTTTTGAAAAGATGCCAATGTGGTGGCAACCTTTGCAATGATCCATGTGGGGATGTATACAAAGATGTATGTCTTTTGAAAAGGTTTTCATTTGTTTTTGAAAGTTGTTTTGAAAGTGTAGTGTGGTGTGGTTTTGAAATTAGGCAAGTGTTTTGTTTTGCAAGTTGATTCAAGTAACTAAGAGGTTATCTACTCCTAAATTTCTCAAAAGATTATTGCTATACTTTAACCCTTTTAACAAGTTTGCACCACCATTGTATTTGGTGGGCAACCTTGTGTTAGGATGTGAAAGGGACAGGCGCGGGTCATCGTTTAGACCATAATTGTAACGACGTTAAATGTCTTTGGGCAATTTCTCTAAGGGACTTGATCATTTGTTTTGTTTGTTTTGAAAAGTTTTATCGAGGGACTATGATCATTCAAACTGTTTACTTTGCCCAAAGATGTTCAACATACAATATGGCCCATTTATTTGAAGGCAACAAGTGGAATACCCTAGGGGGTGCAAGTGTGATTTGTGTGTCCATTTTCATGCTTGATTATCTTGTATTAGGTCAAACTATTTTTTTATCGTTTTTTTTTTTGCATACAAACCCTAATTCTAGCATGTTATTATTAGAAAGCAATAAAGTGCGAAATTAAAATTACTAAGCTATTACACAACCAAATATGGGAAGGGGGGTACAAATGTTCAAATGGGGATATTGACAAGAATTTAAATCTAAATTATTACATCAATTGAATATTTGCAATTTAAATAATGTACAAGAATTAAATAAAAATGCAAGATGCACAAAAATGTTTTGTATATGTATGAAAAAATATTATTTATGTAAAAGAGAAAAGAAAATAAAAAATGTATTATTTTTTGGGGTATTTTGAACTTAGGGTAAAAATCCCCTTTTTAAAGAAAAAGGTATTATTTTCTAATTTAATACAACTATTTATTTATTATTTATAAAAATAAAATAAAATGAAGTATATTGTGAAAAAAATATTTTTGTATCAAATGTTAATAAAATAAAAAAAATCAAGTATTTTTATATCTTTTTCTTAAATACATTAATAATAAATATATATATATATATATATATATATATATATATATATATATATATATATATATATATATATATATATATATATATATATATATATATATATATATATATATATATATATATATATATATATATATATATATATATATATATATATATATATATATATATATATATATATATATATATATATATATATATATATATATATATATATATATATATATATATATATATATATATATATATATATATATATATATATATATATATATATATATATATATATATATATATATATATATATATATATATATATAACCCTAAATATGTATTATTCTAAAATAAATATTTAAATATTTTAATAAAATAAAAAGTATTTTTTTTGTGTAAAATATTTCCATGAACTAAATAAAAAATAAAAATGTATCTCCACTATTTTCTATTTATTCCAATAATAGTATATATATATATTTGTATATAACAAAAGAAATAAACAAATAAATATGCCATAAATACAAAAAGTGATGGAAAAAATATTTTAAAAATTTTAATGGTATGAGAAAAAATAAACAAAGTCAACCCAAAAAGAAAAAGTCAAAAATGTCAAAAAATGAGCAAATGGGCTCAGGGGGGTGTAAACCAAAAAATGGGGTGTGAAAAGGAAACAAATCCAGGCCCAGCCCATATCACTTCTTCTTCAACCTTTGTACAGCTTTCTTCACACAAAACACGCGTTTTTTATCTCTGGATTCCTGGACTTTCAAGCAAAACTCATAACATGAAAAGTGTAGAGCATTAAGAGACGGTTTCAACCATATAAAGAACATGACCTATCTCTCTAAGATGAGGGAGAATTTCTCTCCCCCTCTTTTCTGACCTAGTTTTTCTACCATTTTCAGAGCTCAAATTCTCTTCACTCAGATAAAAGAAATGAAAAGTAAAGCTATGTACATGTTCAGGGCTATGAGTAGGACTTTGTTTCTTCACAAACTTAAGACTAAAGATGCCTAATAAGAGAGATACGAATTCAAACTTTTACCTGTGCAGTTGAACTTCTATGTGGAGAATGAGAGACTTTCAGTGCAATGTAATGATTGGAAAAGCTTCCTTGAGGTCCAGGGATGCTTTTTCAATGCTCACTTTGTCTTGAACCTTCTTGTATCAAGCTATAGAACTTCACCTGCAAGTCAAAGATGTGAAAATGGTGGAAGTGGTTAGAGCAACTACAGATCGTGCCTTAGCTTCTGGATAGCTTGCATATGTTGTAAGGAAGGTAGAGGAACAGGTTTGGACAGAAATGCTTGAAGGGATTGAGAGATTGCACTCAAACTGCAGGGGCACCCCTGTTTGTGCAGTTTGAGGATGATTCTGAGATGGAGGGTGTTTTGGAGGTCAAGAGCTCGTGTGTTAGCTTGGATATGTTATGTGTAATGTGTTTGACAACTTTGTTCTTGTGTTTGTATGCTGGTATGAGAGATGGCATAAGTTATGGATGTTACTTCTATGTGAAGCAAGCAAATGTCAACTTGGTTTCTAGGCCAGTACAATGCCTCAATCTATGCTGCACATTTGAGTCTTGATCAGTGGGAAATGTCCATGCCTTTTTGCCTCAAAGATCTGCATTGTACCTCATAGATTTGCAAAGTTGCCATAAAGTAGCACTTTACAAGAATGGATAATATGCTTTTTCTAGTTTAGGCTTGATTTTGTGTGTATTGTCCAAATGAGCAAGATAATGCTAGAGCACAAAGGATATGCATTGAATTATTGAGTGAAAATGGGATTAGAGGCCTGCAATGTAGCTTAAGCATGCTGAATTCAAATTTGCCAAGTTTATGAACATGCTTTGATGAAGAACAAAAAGTGAATTTTTGCCAACTTGTGAAATTCGAATCTCTCAAGTTATGAGGTTGTTTGATGAGTTCTTGGACATTTTGGAAAGCTTGGAATGTGTACTACAATCCATCTTTGAAATGCAATTTGAAATTCCAAGTGGAAGGGTATGAAAAGTGGCCTTGAAGTAGGGTAGAAAACCTTGTCAAAATAGGTCAAATTTCACTAAGTTAAAAGATGGTTTAGTGCCCTTATTTAAAAAATCATAACTTGAGATACAAGCTTCAAATGAGAAAACTTTGTGAATCAAAGTTGTAGATTATGCAACAAGCTACAACTTTCATGTTTTGACTTTTGTTTGAATCCAAATGGATCATGGTGAAAAGATGGGGCAAAGTTGGGAAAAAATTAGGGTTTTTTATAACTTAGAAAAATTCTAAGTTATGAAAAATTCCATTTTCAAACCCTAATTTGCATTTTGTGATTTTCTTGGTGAACAAGTTTCATGATTTGGCATGTTTTGATGAAAAATGAATCTTGACTCTTGATTTTGACCAAAAAGTCAAAGTTTGACTTTTCAGTATATAGTCAAAATTGATCAATTGACTGGGAAATTCAACTGTCAATCTTGTGTACTTGGGATCTTTTGAGCTTGATGAACATGTCAAGATAATTCCATGGGGTCCTTGAGTCCATAAGTGAGCTTGGTTTGCCATTGGCTAGGTCAAACAGTCAAAAATTGCCTTTGTGCAGTCAAAACCCTAAAAATGACCATTTTGCCCTTTTGGTGATCTGATCAAATTTCTTGTGGAATTGTGATCCAAACTTGATCAAATGGTTCATATGAGTTCATAATGTTGATGTGGATCAAATTTCATGAGGTTTGACTGTCAATTGGCCACAGTTGACTTTTTCCCCAATACAGCTGATTTCTAGGTCAACTGTCCAATTGACTGGGAAAAGCTTGGAATCAAGACTTGAAACTTGGCATGGGTAAACTTGGGAGTCCAACATGAAGCATGAAAGTCATCTTAGGCATTTTAGGTCAAAACATCCTTAGGCAAACACAAACCCTAATTTGAGTCCACAGTACAAGGAGAAGTCTTGAGCAGAGGAAACCCTAACTGGATCTTGATCTTCAAAGGTCTTGTGATGAGAAAATGTTGAGGAAATGGGAGGGCAAATTTTGGGGTACAACACATACGATCACATGAAGACCCAGTCGAGGTTGTGAAATTGGGTACTGAAGAGGACAAGAAAGAAGTCAAGATAGGTTCCAACCTAGAAGACAGTGTCAAAAAGAGCTTAATCCAGATGTTGTGTGACTATGTTGAGATCTTTTCTTGGTTGTACGAAGACATGCTAGGGCTTTATACTGACATTGTGGTTCACCATCTACCTATGAAGGAAGGTTGTCCTTCTATAAAGCAGAAGGTTCGTCGTATGCGTCCCGAGATGTCTGAAAAGATCAAAGCTGGGGTTATGAAGCAGATTAATGTAGGTTTCTTAGTCGTTACTTCCTATCCTTAATGGGTTACGAATGTGGTTCCAGTACCTAAGAAGGATGGTAAGGTGCGTATGTATGTAGACTATAGGGATTTGAATAGGGCAATCCCCAAAGATGGATTTTCACTTCCGCATATTGATGTTTTGGTTGACAACACCGCTCAGCATAAAGTATTTTCCTTCATGGATTGTTTCTCCAGTTATAATCAAATCAACATGGCACCCTAAGACACGGAGAAGACTATTTTCGTCACACAGTGGGGCATTTTCTATTAAAAAGTTATGCCTTTCAGTTTGAAGAATGCCGGTTCAACATATCAGTGTGCTATGGTAGCTTTGTTCCATGATATGATCCATCATCAGATAGAGGTTTACGTTGATGACATGATAGCCATATCCTAGACTGAAGAAGAACACATTGACCACGTGCACAAGCTGTTTGCGAGATTAAAGAAATACAAATTGAGGTTGAATCCTAACAAGTGCACCTTTGGGGTAAGATCTGGTAAACTACTAGGTTTTGTCGTCTATGGTAAAGGTATTGAAGTTGATCCTACCAAGGTTAAAGCTATTCAAGAAATGCCAGCTCCCTGTACTGAGAAGGAAGTCAGAGGTTTCTTGGGACGATTGAACTACATTGCCAGATTTATTTCCCATTTGACTACTACTTGTGAGCCAATCTTCAAGTTACTAAAAAAATATCAAGTAGTGATGTGGAACAACAATTATCAGATAGTCTTCGATAAAATCAAGGAGTACCTCCAAGAACCTCCAATTATAATGCCACCGGTTGAAGGAAGACCTCTGATCATGTACCTGACAGTATTAGAGAATTCAATAGGGTGTGTATTGGGGCAACATGACGAGTATGGTCGAAAAGAGCATGCGATATGCTACCTTATCAAAAAGTTTACCGACTTATACTACCTTGTTGATCTCTAAGATGGATCCAATTAAATATATATATTCGAGAAAACCACTCTCTCTGAAAGAATAACAAGATGGAAATGGTCTTGACAGAATACAACATTCAATATACTACTCAGAAGGCAATCAAAGGAAGTGTATTGACAGATCATTTGGCTCATAAGGCTGTAGATGACTATCAGTCTATGAATTTTGAGTTCCCGGATGAGAATATTATGCTAGTTACAGATTATGAAGAACCTGGATCGTATGAAGGACCTGAGTCGGGATCCCTATGGACTATGGTTTTTGATGGAGCTTCCAACGCACTTGGTAATAGGACTGGTGTTGTGATTGTCTCCCCCAAGGGTTTCCATACACCCTTCACCGCCAGATTATGTTTTGACTATACCAACAACATGGTCGAGTACGAAGCATGCATCATGGGTATCGAAGCTGCCATCGATATGAGGATTAAATTCTTGAATGTATATGGGGACTTAGCCCTAATAATCAGTAAGATTAAGGGAGAATCGGATACGAAACATCAAAATCTCATTCCTTATCGAGAGCATGTATTGACATTAGTTCTGTACTTCGAAGAAATCACTTTTAAACACATTCCACGAGAAGAGAATCAATTGGAAGACACATTAGCTACCATGTCGTCTATGTCCAAAGACAGATGGGATAATGAAGTTCATTGAATTACTATTAAAAGACTGGACGAACTAGCACATTGCTAAAAAATTGATACTGATGGAGTAGAGGACAAGCCTTGATACCACGAAGTAAAAAGATACCTTGAGACTCAAGAGTATCCTGAAGGGGCATCTATCAATGATAAGAAATTTCTAAGGAGGTTCTCTGCCAAATTCTTTCTGAGTAACGAAATCTTGTATAAGCGTAACCACGATTCGACTTTACTTCGTTGTGTAGACAAAATAGAAGCTGAGAAGATTATGGGAGATATGCACAAAGGAGTCTTGGTACTCACTCCAATGGAGATACAATGGCTAAGAAAATTCTGAGAGCGGATTATTATTGGTCTACCATGGAAACTGATTGCCATCATCATTCCAGAACTTGCCACAAATGCCAGATCTATGCTGACAAAGTACATGTGCCTATGGTTCCTTTGAATGTATTGACTTCTCCTTAGCTGTTTGCAATGTGGGGCATTGATATGATTGGAGAGATTAATCCTATCGCTTCCAAAGGGCATCATTTTATCTTGGTAGTTACTGATTATTTCACGAAGTGGGTAGAAGCAGCCTTGTTTGCCTCTGTTCCCAAGAATGTTGTGGATCGGTTCATTAAGTATAACCTTATCTGCCGGTATGGCATCCCTGAAAGGATCATCATGGACAATGGTACCAATCTCAACAATACTATGATCACGAAACTCTACATGCAGTTCAAGATTAAGCATCACAATTCTTCTCCGTACCGGCCAAAGATGAATGGCACAGTGCAAGCCACCAACAGGAATATTTTGTAGAAGATGATTGTGACATACAAAGATTCGCATGAGATGTTACCATTTTCTCTTCATGGTTATCGCACTTCAGTATGTACACGAAATGGGGCAACCCCGTTATATCTAGTCTACAGTATGGAGGTTGTCTTACCTATCGAAGTCTAGATTTCTTCCTTAAAGATTATGAAAGATGCAGGTTTAGACCAAGACAAATGGATTCAGACTAGACTTGACCAGATAAATTTGATTTATGAAAAAAGGCTTGCGGTTGTTTTCCATGGTCAGATGTATCAGAAACGTATTATCAAGGCCTTCAATAAGAAAGTCAAACATCAGGTGTACACGGTTGGTGATTTGTTAATAAAGTGCATCATCCTACCAAGAGGTTATCCGAGGGGAAAATGGACTCCCACATACGAAGGGCCATTTGTGATCAAGTCAATATTTTCTGGCGGTGCTATGATACTTACCACCATGAACGGTGAAGATTTTCCACACCCTGTGACCGTAGACATAGTCAAAAAATACTACGCATAAAAGAGACCCGCTAGGCTTACTAGCCTAGGCAAAAAGAAGGGCATCCCGACGAACCAAAAGGGTTCAGGAAAAAATTAGGGATATATATATAAAAAATGTACATCCGGCAAGTCGAAAACCTGAAAAGGCGGTTTGGGAAAAAAAGGATATCCCGATGGATTGAAAACCCGAAAGGGAGGTCCAGGAAAAATTTAGGGATTAAAGCGTACAAATATGTCCAGTTAGATCACCCATCTATTTACAGCCAACATAATTACCACCGTCACGTTCAAATGGTACAGATCAGTTCAATCAACTTCTTCTGACAACAAGGGATGAGATGCTTGAATACATAGTGGAAATAGCAGAGTTGAAACTCAACGGGATCATTTCCACATAGTTGTTTTTCCGTACCCCTTTTCCTTTTTACGACAATTTCGTCTTACTACGATTTATGTCTCCTTGTATAAAACCGTCTGTTTATAGGCGAGCCTTCTCAATCATTGCAATCAATTTAAAATTCAAAATTGTTTTTACTTTCTCTATTTTGTTTGAAAAAACGTCCAATGATTATATTGAATGAACATATGCATTTGAATATGATTATTGTTTACAAATATATGCATGAAAACATGATTAGCATTAACTAAAGACTCTAGGAGTCAGGATAACATTAGAATTTGACCATAAATTCCCACAGAGCAATCTCCCCAGAGCTATTTTAACAAGATATTCCTCATCATAGTTTATTACCTCAACACAGTCTACATGGTTTATTTCCACGGCGTAGTTTATTTCTCCGATATTGCAATTTCTCGACAAAATTCTCTTCTTCGGCGATATATGATTCAATGTTGTCCTCCCCATAAGAGCTAATACTCATATCAGAAACCTGGTCAGACAACACATCAGAGGATTATCCATCTCTTTCATCCCCAGTTAAGAATCAAATCCTTCAGATGAACGACAAATGACCGACTCTCCTTAAATGCTTCTATCTCCAAGAAGAAGTCAAACATCCCTAGCGAAATGTCCTCAAATTGAAAGCAAAAATCCCCAGTAGAGGCATTTTAAAAAAAGGTGAAGAATTACTGTCTCCATCCCCAACAACAATCAGGGATTTATTTTCCCCAGCCAGACATTATTATATGAAGCTACTGATACGCTCCAATAACATATTTCATCTACACATAATTCATAAAATATCATAACATATGTATACGAAACGCATATATTATTTTCACTCACTTTGGGAGCATCATTACATAATGCATTAAACACACCATGGCATTGCATAAAGCTAACTTCACCTTTTAAGGTTAAGTTCACAAATATAAGAATATTATCAGAAATTTAGAAACAGATTGTAGATTAACTCCCGAAACAGGACGAGGCGACTATATACATAACAAGCATTCCCTTCAGAGACCGAATTCTGAAAAGCATTCTCCTTCAGAGGTTTATTCTGAAAAGCATCTCCTTTAGAGACTAAATTCTGAAAAAACATATCCTTCAGGGCTTTGTTCTGGAAAGCATTCCCCTTCAGAGATTGAATTTTGAAAAGCATCTCCTTCAGAGGTTTATTCTGAAAAGCATCTTTTTCAGGGCTTTATTCTAAAAAGCATTCCCCTTCAGAGACTGAATTCTGAAAAGCAACTCCTTCAGAGACTAAATTCTGAAAAGCATCTCCTTCAGGGCTTTATTTTGAAAAGCATTCTCCTTCAGAAGTTTATTCTGAAAAGAATTCTCCTTTAGAAGTTTATTCTGAAAAGAGTTCTCTTTCAAAGGTTTATTCTAAAAAGAATTCGCCTTCAGAAGTTCATTCTGAAAAGCATTCTCCTTCAGAAGTTTATTCTGAAAAGCATTCCCCTTCAGAGACAGAATTCTGAAAAGCATCTCCTTCAGGGCTTCGTTCTGAAAAGAATTCTCCCTTTAGAAATTTATTCTGAAAAGCATTCCCCCAGAGACTAAATTTTGGCGAGCATTTCCTTCAGAGGTTTATTCTGAAAAGCATCTCCCTTTAGAGACTGAATTCTGAAAAGCATCTCCTTCAGGGCTTCTTTCTGGAAATCATTCTCCTTCAGAGATTTTCTAAAAAGCATTCTTCAGATAAAGTCAAGCGTAGACTTATTCTAATACTCCTATCAACAGTTATTTTGGATGGCATCTATAAGCCCATCTCCGACGACACTCTATCACCTCACTAAATGGCATCCTTGAGCCCATTCAAGCAATCAACCAACATTGTTACTTCGTGCACATGTGAGTGCAAATTTCTGGGCACTTAAGTTTTCAATCCTCTTCTACCTTCAAATCATGAATAGCGGCATGCCAATCTAACTCTTCAGGTTTAAGAAGATTGAACAGGGGCAGCTATTATACCCCAAAATTTCCCTCCCATTTTTCAAGACAATATGATTCAAGATACCTTCTCATGCTCACAAGGTTCTCAAGTACTCAAGACTACTCAAAGAGTGATCAGATGAATCCTCCTCTTAAGAAGTGGCCTACAACCAGGGTTTTGATTTTCTCAAGGAAAATTAGACTTCTAATGCCTCAAGTGGACTTCATGGTTTCTATATGCTTCAAAGTATCATCATGCCAAGTTTCAAGCCTTGCAGCACAAGTTTGCTCAAGTCAACTTTTACCAATTTACAGTCAAACTTCAAGATTTTTGGTCAACATCAAGATTTTGAACTCATATTCATCATTTTATCAAGACTTGACCATGGTTCATCAAGAAACCTCAAGATTCATCAAAAGTTAAAAGTTACTAAATTAGGGTTTTCTTTAGGAGAAGTCAACTGAACTTTGACCAAGCATAACTTTCACATACTTCATCAAAAAATTATCAAACAAAGCCCATTTTGATGGAAATTCAATTCTCTACAACTTTGTCTCTGTAAGCTCAAGCCCAAAAATGCTTAATTTGAGAGATATGAGACAAAACATTACATGTCATTTAATATCTAACAAAAAGACGCTTTTTGTCAAAGCAATTTACATCAAGTTAAAATCTTCAAATGGAAGAATGACCAACATGAAAGTTGTAGGAGACATCTTAGAGTTTCCAAAAATTCCCATATCACCTTCATATGATGGAAACTGAGTGAGATATGATTTGGGCAAGTTGGGCAATTTTGAGGAAATGCATGAAATTCGATTTGAAGCAAACTTGAGTATTGGGCTAATGGACCTATATTTTGAGGTCTAAACATGTTCATGATACCTTAGAAGACATCTAAGTCCTGTAATGCATTATTTTAATTTTTATTTCATTTATTTTTATTTTTATTCATTTAAATTCAAAATTAAATCAAATAAATATTAGATAAAAGTGTATGGCATAAAAGGCTTGTGATTTGATTATTTTGGAGGCCCAATATCATGATAGAAACCGTGCATAATTATTTTTCAACCAAATCTCCATAGTTTTGTCACTTTTTAATCTATTTCCAAAACAAATCAAAAAACAACTTTACATGAGGTCCAAGCCCATGTTTTTGACCTAATCTCTTTATCTATATATATCCATCATATTCAGACCAAAGCATACACAAAAAAGTTGTGCAAGAAACAAGGGTGGTGAAGTCGAAGTTTGCAAGGAAGAGGGTGAATTCAAAATCCATCATTCAACCATCCTCAAGGCCATCCAACCATTCAAATCAGTTCCTGAGTTATCATAGGGTAAGTTTTGATCATTCTTGATGATCAAAGATTCCTGAAACATGCATATGATGCATCGCCCTTTTACATATTTTGTGAAATTCATGTTTTGATTTGTATGATGATTTAAGGTAAACTAACAACTTTAACATGTTCCTGAGACAAAATAGTGCCGGTTGAATCCCTTGTATGAGGCTCATGACGCCATAATAGTCCATCACCATTATTGAACCATTTTTCTTTGTTTTCATCGTATCTCCTTATACAGGTCGAACTAGCCATAAATAATTCCACAATTGTATTCACATGGGTCGATTTAGGGGGATAAGGCCCTTCTTTATTCCTAACGCGTGCTATTTTTGCAGGTTACAAAACAATCTCACCGGAGAAGACGACCGGAGCTAGGGCTCCGGCGCCTCTCTGGTCCATTTGTTCATATTATATTTATTGATTTGTTTTTGTGTAACTGAATGGAAGCGTAGCGCAGTTTGTTAAGGCAAAGGTGTGTAACATAAAGGGCGTAGGTTCGATCCTTGTGTTTTGTATTATTTTTTTGTTATTTTCAAACTAACGCGCATGTTTCCTATGTATTGTTCAATTCCTGTTTCAAGACATCAACAAGCGCTTGGCCTAGTGGCAAGAGACGCAGTGTAAAGCCAGGAGGGAGTGGGTTCAACACCCACCCCATACAAATCCTTTTTCCTATTTTCTTTTAATTTAATTTATTTTCTTTTTCTTTTCTAACCTTATTTTTTATATAATCAATCATTAAACTAACCTAATTTTTTCTAATACTAATAAATTAGGTTTAGGGTTTTTAACTAACATTTAATTTTCTTGATTTTTTATTTTACAAAACTATTTAATTAATCAACCTTTTCTTAAGTATTAAAATCAATTAGAGTTTAGGTTTTTATTAACTATTATCCTTTAAATTATTTTTCCATAAAATACCAAAATACTAATACTTAGAATTTTAGGTCTTTCAAACTTTTCTCAAAGCATTTTCCTATTTCTTTTATTTATCTTCATAGATCAAGTGTATAGGATGCACTCTCTATTGAAATAGCGTAGATTTACTTTCTATATTTTTCCTATTATGTATCTGCTCCGAGGATGTAATAGTTATAAGTTTAATATCTCGCACTCTCCTATTATGTAACTTCCCCAAAGCCATGTAATAGCATAGAAATTTTACTTTCTGCACCTTTATTCTCTGTATACTTTATAACTACTAGTAATTAGGATTATATGGCAAGATTAAAAATAAACATAGAAAACCCTAAATCTCAAGATAAATAACTAATACACTCTTCACACTTGCACCTCTAGGGCACACTCTCTTGTTGTCTTACGATTAATGCTCATGTCCCTCGAAAGTGTGGATGCTTTAGAAAAAGACCCTTACGAATAAATATCATAGTCCCTCGATGACCCTTCGAAGTTACCTACGAAAATGATCTAGTCCATCCGGTACAAATTGCTAAAGTATTACTACATGTTGCCTTCAATGACCATTTGATGACCCTATGTCTGTCCCTTCACATCCAACAGATGGGGCTACCTACCAACTAATGATACATATAGCACTATCTTTAAAGGAGAAGGAAAAGAATAAGAACGACCTTTAGTGGGTAAGGAACTCTTAATCGATTACTCATAACTTTTTCTAAAATAAACATTTTACACATCACACTTTCGAACGAAATATTTTCTGAAACACTTTGTACATATTCTTGAGGATTGATACAAGAATCATTACAAAGTCAGCATTACATTGGCGATTTCAAAATATTTTTAAACAAATCACACATACACAAAGGAAGTTTTCAAAAGTGATCTAAGCAATTAAGATCCCGTAGATAACTACGGATGAAAAGGGTGATAATACCTTCCCTTTTCATAACTTACTCCCCGAACTCAAAATCTATCAAAAGTATTTCTTGTTCTTTTAATCTCTCTTAAATATTGGATAAAAAAATTCGGTGGTGACTCTTGCTATCTTCACATTTGGGTAAAACCAAAAAGTCAATTCTCCCACCGTATTACACTATTTTTCAAATCCCTAAATCATATGGTTCAAATTGTTTGTTTGAATATTATAAATAGAGGAGGTTTAAAGATTAATAAGAAGGGTGTGTTACCTTAATGGACCATCGAAATATGATGGGCCATTAAGATATTTTTTTTGGGGGCCCGAATAAGTAATAAGAAAAGGGGTGTATCTTGTTCTTGCAATAAGGAAAGGAGGTGTACTTATCATTTATATCTCGGCCCATTAAGTTGTTTCTCACAATCAAGGAGGGAGGTGCATTTGTCAATTATACTTTCAGGCCCATTATGGTTTATTCAATGCATGTTAAAAATGGAAAGAGGGGTGTATTTTCTTTGATCAAATTAACAAGCCCATATTCTATATTTTTTAGGCCCATTGTTTTAGTTTTGCTGGTTGGGGACAACATTTCTTTCAAAAAAATTTTAAAACATAAATAAATATAATTAAATTTGTATTTAATTTATGTTATTTTGAGATGTTGACCAAGTCAACCCAAAGCGCCCTGTTTCTCCTTCAAACCCATAAAACAGGCCCAAACCCAATGAATTTGTACTGTATAGATAAAAAAGAAACGCATATTCATCAAAAACTAAAACAAATCAAGATCTTCGCAATTTAAATATGGAAATTAAATATTTGTTTTTATTTGCGGAAAATGAATTACAAAGCTATAATAGTCTATGTTCATTCAAAATATTACAAATCTTAATCTAATTACAAACAAAATCAATTACAAAATCAAATCAAATCCCTAATGGACACTAAAAGTAACGACAAATTACAGAATAATTTCCTAAACTGTCTAAAAATATAACCTATAAATAACCTAGAAATTTTGAAGGAGAAGGGAGGAATAAATTTGGAGAAGCCGACTCAAAACCGAGGAAAGAAGAAGAAGCGGTTGAAGTCTTGGAAGTTTCCTCTTGCTTGAGACCTAGTGTTTCAATTTCTGAAACCCTAAGATATGTCCATGAATCAACCACCCTCGCACAATCGTCACACCTGCGAACAAAAAAAGGGAAAAAAATCAGAAGACAAACGAGGAAACAACAAGATTCACGGCAAGAATCAAGTAAGCCTAATCACTTAGCTCTGGTTTTGATGTTATTTTTCTACGATTCGTGTTTAGTTTTGAGATTTATGGGTTTCTAAAAGGGTTAGGGTTCATTAGGGTTATAACTTACGGTTAGGGTTCCTAGACATTAAGGGTTAGGGTTTCTATTTGGGTTCTTTTTAAAAAACTTATTTTCTAATATTCTTTAATATATTTTTTTTTTAAAAATCTAACCAACATCAAAAATCAATTTTTCACTAACATAATTTAAAATTCAAGATTATTTTCAAAAAGGATTATGAAAATATTTTTAATCGACTGCGAACTTCGTCTAACAACTATTCTTTTCACATACCCATACTTGGTTTAAGGAGAATTCGAAATATCTTCGTAATCCATAAAAAACACCAACCAACTACGAACTACAAATTGAGACTATGATTCCTCATGAGAGGATATGTAGGCATACGACTAAAATTGTGGCGAGTTTCCCTAATAAAAATTAAAAACCCTATTTCCTAAAGATTGTGTTTCTAAACCCTAGTATCCTTGCGAACAAGGTAGATGAGGGGTGCCTAACACCTTCCCTTCGCCTAGAATGAGTCAAACAACTTAGAATATCTTACCAAATTAGGGTTATCCATTATATTCCCTTCCCTAGGATAAAAATTAATGGTGAAGACTCTCATTTTAAAGTCTGTTATTACAGCTGGCGACTCTGCTAGGGACTCAACCCTAGGGTTTAGAAGCCTTTCCTTTTGGTTTTTGGGGTTTTTTTATATTACTTTTGGTTTTTTTTATATTTGCTTATTTAATTATTTATTTATTTTTGCTTATTATATTATTTTTCATCTTTATTCATCTGTTGGCGGGATTTTATTATTGAAAATTTTTTTTATTAAAAAAACCCTTAGAAAGAAGGTTCATATAATTACCAACGGGATACATTATCCCTATGAGTTTTTGTGACAACTTGGCCTAAAGTCGATGGAATTCCAAAAAAAAAAAAAGGAATACGTCTCAAGATACATCCTCATCGTGAGACCTTTCACAACCAAGAGACGAAAGTTTTGGTCTACAAAGAGGCTCCTCTTAAGAGAGACCCTTGTGCCTTTCCCTTTAGTTTTATCCATGATACTCTTAAGGAAACCACCTTACGGGGAGGGCAAAATATCCGTAGGCCAATACTAGGAACCTATCAACTATGGATACCTTTCATGAAATCCCGTTACTTTTCCACACAACTATTCATTCATACATATTTCATTTTATATATTCATTACCCTCCATTTATTTTTATATATCTTATTCACAAGATAAAAAAAAATTAAAAAAGGTTTTTGGTGAAGTGTCTTAAAAATGAATGCTATAGGGAAACAACTTGTCCGTGTTAATTCCATCAAAGGGAAACTGTCTATAAGAGCTTTGAAGATGTTTACTCGCCGTTATGGGGATACCCTTGAGTTGATAAAAGTGGATGTACAATTGGATGTTATCTCTGCCTAGGTTCATTTTTTCGATCGTCCATTGTTGTGCTTTACCTTCTAAGACTTTCAGCTAGCACCGACCTTGGAAGAATTTGATAGACTCTTGAATTTTTTTTAAGGGAAAAGCTTATGTGGGAATTGGGAATACTATTGACATTAAAGACTTAGCAAATGGTTTAGGGATCCCTTATCATGAATTGTCACTTAATTACAAAAAAGAAAGTGATGTACAAGGGATTAAGAGATGCTATTTGGAAACTAAAGCTCTTTATTTTTCCGATAATAAAGAATGGGCGTCTTGTGTTGATTTCTTAGGGATACTTGTATTGGGTGTAATTTTGTTTCCGTGGACTTTGGACTATATTAACCTTGCATCTATTAGTGTGTTTTGGGGCGCGAAAGCTTTGAATACGGACTGAACTCTTACTTTACTTGTTGATATTTATTTTGCACTTCACACTCGGTATGAAAAGGGAAGGGGTACTCTAAAATATTGTATCCCGCTCTTATATTCTTGGTTTATGTTTCACCTCTACAAAGAAGACTAAATGATTAAAACTCTGACAAGATAGGAGTGGCCTCAAAAATTAAGGTATCTTACTGCTTATTCTGTATTGTGGTATGCGAGGAATCTAGACATTAGAGATATCATTTATAGTTGTAGAGACTTTCTGAATGTTTCGTTGATTGGATCATGTGGTTGCATCAACTACAAACCTACCTTGGTTTTGCGATAACTTGGATACCCTTTAGAGGATAAACCCTCAAATGAAAAACTTCAACAATTAATCATTCACGACATGGGAAAAAATGACCGAGAGTTTCTCAACAAGATCATATGAGCTTGGAGTAGGGTTAATAAAAGAAGAGCCGAAAGGAAGAATGTTATGGCAAAAGAACCTTACACTCGATGGGTTTTGGATAGGGTACATATAGTTAAGCTACCTTTTGGAATTGATCCTGAGTACAAGCCAGATGTCCTAGATCCTTTACCTGAGTCCTTAGAAGAAATATACAACTTGAAGAAAGCTCTGAAGCAAGCTCAAAGAGAGAAATAATAATTGGAGCTTAACCTCCATAACTTAGCTAAAGAGGAAAGACAGACACAACGCATACTTGAATCAAAAGATCAACATATTCAGAAAGTTGGTGAAGCCTTTGAAAAGGAGAGTCTTAAATGGAAGCGTTCAACATAAGGGTTTTTGAGTGCTATTTTCAACTTAGATTCTGACAACCAACATTTGGAAGATGTTGCTAGTGAAATCAGGAGACTAAGTAGATGGTACGAAAAGGAAATGCAAGATAAAAAGGAGATGGAAGAAGATTTGAGGGCTCAAATCCAAAGTTTGGGGCAAGCTTCTTTAGATCAAGAAAAGCAAATGAAGTATCTTATCATGAGACTCCAAGATAACCAAGAATCGAACATAGGAGAACATCTCAAAAGGATGAATGCAGAATGACTTATCACCCAAGAGAATGATGAATATGAACAAGTTTGTCATGAGTTATAAGTCCTCCGGAAGAATTTTCTTATAAAGAGGAGACTTTATATGGAGATGAGGGCTGAAAAATTATTTTGGGAAGAGCAGCATGCAAAGATCGCAAAAGCAGGAAAGGATAAACACAAGATAATTTTGGACCTCTACCAGGAATATCGGTTTTACAAAGACAAGCATGCAAGACTCGCCTTATTAGCCAACAATCTCATTGGTGACATCCCTATAAGTTTGAAATATGTGTAAAGTGTGATGGTCCCTCTCCCGAAAGATGTTGAAGACTTCCTCAAGCTCTATAGAAAGATGGTTGACGACTTCAAGGCAGATATTCGCTAGCGCTCTTAGAAGACTTTTTTTCCTTTGTTATTTATTCCAGTAATTGATGTTTGGTGTTTTGGATCTAATATTTTTCAATATATGAATTGTATTCCCTTTTGAGGACTATTGTTATTTCAATAAAAGTATTTTGTTTCCATATCTTAATTGTGTATTTATTTTTATGCGCTCACCAATAAAAAGCAAAACCTAAGAATATACGCATCCAATTGAGTAAATCCAAGTGAGTAAGACAAAAATTAAACATTTTAGCATATTTATACGCATCCATGCATTCACAAGCATCGCATTTTACATTTCATAAAAAACTCATTATTTTTCAAAATCATCTCCAGTTAAGCCATTGGTAGAAAAGCACCACCTCTCCGACCGCCATATCAAACAAGAGCCCATCAAAAGAAAGTGATGGAACAACTCTAAGAAGACAAAGCTTCCTTTAAGGAAGATTTAGAGAAAGTGAAAGGCAACATTGAATCGATAAAGGGAGATATGAGCCAAGTTCTTCTAGCCTTGAAGAACATCATTGAAAGACAAGAACATATTCCTAAGGTAGCCTTTGAAGAAATAGATAAAACTATTTGTGCATCAAGAAGTCACCAACCAAGAAGAGAGCCAAAATCAGAACCTCTAAAGTCAGTCGTGGCTCAACAAGAAGTCAGACAAGCTGATGTTGAAGGGTTAGTCCCACCTTCACCGAAGATAAGGGCTTCACGTACTTTTCAAATTCCAATCAACGATGCGGAAAACTACATAGATCTACAATATGGAGATCTTAATTTGGAAGGTGCTACTCAGTCACACCAACCTAAAATTGTTGAGAACCCCTCGGAGCTCAATCAGTATAAAGCTCTTGAAGAAAGGTTAAAGGTTGTGGAGGGTTACGATGCTTTCAATGTCGATGCTCTCGAAATGGGTCTAGTTCCAGAGGTGGTGATCCATCCAAAATTCAAAGTACCTAACTTTATAAAATATAAGGGGCGCACATGTTTGAGAAACCATCTATGCATGTGTTGTATAAAAATGCATGCATATGCTCAAGATCAGAAGCTGAGGATCCATTGTTTCCAAGACAGTTTGAGTGGGGTATCTCTAGATTGGTACATGAAATGGGAGTGAGTTCATATCCAAACATGGGAATATCTTGTCAATGCTTTCTTGAGACAATACAAGTATGATTTAGACATGGGCCCTAACCGCATCCAGATCCAGAACGTATCTTAGAAGAAGGATGAGTCCTTCGAAAAATATGCTCAGAGGTGGAGAGAAATTGCAGCCTGTGTACAATCACCGCTCTTGATAAAAGAATTGGTCGATATGTTCATGGGTACTTTACAAGGGTTGTACTAAGATAAGATGGTAGGACGCGTCTATTCTGGATTTTCTGATTTGGTAACTATTGGGGAAAGTATTGAAGCAGACATAAATAGTGGCAAGATTCAAGGGGCATCATCCAGTATCCCTTATCATTCACAAAGACATGTTCCTAACTTCTCGAAAAAGAAGGAAAGGGAAATTAATGTTGTGGCATCACATCCAAGAGCATAAAAACCATTGATAACTCCACGAGAACAACAACAGAACAAGTTTGAAAGGCCTCCGAGAAGATTTTATCCCCTCCCCATGCCGCACAGTCAATTATTGTAACACTTAATCAAGGCATCTTTGGTAGAGATAAAGCCTCTGGATCCTCCAGTCGAGGTACTCCCACCAAAGTACGACACAAATTCTAGGTGCGAGTATCATGCCAATTCTCCGGGGCATATTATAGAAAAAATTTAGGCCTTTAGACACAAGGTTTAAGATTTGCTGGACTCCCAAGATATCACTTTTGATAAGTCGAACATCAAAAAAAAACCCCATGCCTCCACATGGTGGACCAGCAGTAAATGCAATTGAAGTGGTCACTGACTTTGGTGCAGCTAGACAAGCGAAGGCCCCGATAAACCTTTTGAAAGAATATTTGTTGGAGTGTGGGTTCCTCTTGGAACATAATGAATCTTTTGAGAAGACATTACAGAAATTGGTGGATCAGGGGATAGTCCAATTCGGGAACCACCCTAAAGAAGATTATATAGCTGCAATTGATGGAAAATACAAATAAGCCATTGGTAATCCCATGCCAAGGGCCGAACCTTAGTAAGAAAAC
Source organism: Vicia faba (assembly GCA_948472305.1). Classification (NCBI taxonomy): domain Eukaryota; kingdom Viridiplantae; phylum Streptophyta; class Magnoliopsida; order Fabales; family Fabaceae; genus Vicia; species Vicia faba. Next base: position 74,273,018 of record OX451740.1, read on the forward strand.
CCTTGTGATTCCATGGGGAGAGCCAACAGAAGCACCAGTGATGATACCAAGACAAACTTTGAGGATTCCAGTGGTACCAAAGACCACAATGGTAATTAGGAGGCCATCTCCAACCCCTTATGAAAGTAACAAAGTAGTTGGAGTTATGATTCTATTGTATACGGCAATGGTTTAAAGTAGGAATGTGAACCATCGACAAGTCAAGGTCCGACAATCACAAATATAGCTGGAACAGGGGGATTGACCTGCAATGGTCGAATTTATTGTCCCGAACAATGAAAAGGGATGAAACTATGGTTAAGGATAAATGAAAGGCTATGGTGGATACAAATCAAGAACAAGAATCTCCGAGCAAGAATTTTACCGACCAAGAGACGAAAGAGTTTCTGAAAAAATAATCAAGAGAAGTGATTATAGGGTGGTGGATCAGCTGGACCAAACCCCAACCAAGATTTCAGTACTCTCGTTGCTCCTCAACTCAGAAGTGAATCAAGATCCTCTATTGAAGGTTCTAAGTTCTTCTCATGTCGCAGAAGAGATTACAGTAAATCAGTTTGATAATGTTGTAGCAAATCTGACATCTGGATCATATCTAGGTTTTAATGACAGTGAGTTGCCTCCACAAGGTAGAGCTCACAACAAGGCGTTGCACATTTCTATTCAGACAAATACTACAAGCCTATCCATGGTACTCATTGATACTCATTATGCTCTTAATGTGCTACCAAAATCCAGCTTGATGAATTTAACATTGGATGGTGTTGTTATAAGACCAAGTTCTACGATAGTCAAAGCTTTTGATGGTTCTCAAAGTACAGTGTTTGGAGAAGTGGACCTTCCTGTCAAGATAGGCCCGCACATGTTTTACATCATTTTTCAAGTCATGGATATAGAACCAGCATATACATGTTTACTCGGGCGACCTTGGATTCATGCAGCAGGGACAGTTACTTCGACTATATGTTAGAAATTAAAGTTCTTTGTTGAAAGGAAGATTGGTTATAATCGATGGTGAAGAGGACACCTTTGTAAGTTACATAGAGACCTACAAATATATCAGTCCTGATGAAGACTGTATACAAAGACCATTTCAGGTCTTAGAGGTTGCTTCAATGGTAACCTTACAAGTGGAGAAGATCAAGAAACCAACCGTGACTTCTTGGAGAGACTTACAAATAGCAGTGGAAAATGGTACCTCAAAATGTTGGGATAAACTTGTTGAGATACCCGAGAAAAAGAATCGTTTTGGTTTAGGCTACAAATCATCAAAGGCTACCCTGAAAGGAAAGGTGCAGTTTCCTCCTATCTAGGAAACCTTCATAAACAAAGGAACAGAGCATGGAGGGAAAGTAGCAATGATATCTAATAAAGACAATGCCAAGAGGGAATCTGACTTCATCCATGAATGTTCTCCAGGCGAAGAGATCAAGAATTAGACAGCCGTAGAGATTCCAGAGATCTTTTTCTTTCCAAAGTAATTTTTCTTGTTTTTGAAAGAACCTATTGTCATACCCCAAATTTTCTCTATAGATTTCAAACAATTTATTCCCTATTAATGTTATCATTTTTATAAAGGTTTAGATTGTTGTCAAATTATTGTGGTGTTTAAGTTTATAAAGGGGGTGTTTTATTTCAGGGTGGACCATCAAAATCTGAGGGTCCATTAAGTTGGTTCTTACAATTAACATGGGAGGTTTATTTGATTGATATATTTCAGTCCATTTAGAAATTAATGAATAAATAAAAAGAGGGGGTGTGTGTGACCCATTACAATGTTGACTGGCCCATTTAGAATAAACAAGGGGGAATGTTTTATCTTCTAAAACCGATGGCCCAATATTTGTTCTTATAATAGGAGGGGTCCATTTTTGTTAGATAATCCCATATCACTTTTTGAAAGCCTATTTTACTATTTTTGAGCATTTTTGGAAAATTCTTAAAAGTTGGCCCGTTTTTCTTTAGCCTATTTAATCATTATGATTGTATGGCTAATTATTGTTATTACATTATTATTATTATTATTATTATTATTATTATTATTTCTATTTTTCATTATTATTATTAGAAATAATTATTTTGTTGAGTTTTTGGTCAAAATTAGAAGAGAAACCCTAATTTCTAAGAAAACACAAGAGGCATCCTAACTCACTGTTTTTTCTTCTTCACTAAGACAATTCAAGAAGAGACCTAGATCCATAATTTCGGATTGAATCAAAACAAATCAATTCGAATATATTTTTATTGATGATGATTGATAAGAATATACAAGTAAAAACGTATGGATACATTGATGAATACATAAACCCTAAGAATACAATCTCTAATTTCTAATCAAATCAAATATGAGATTCTTCTAAAAAATCATATCAATTACAAATCCTAAAATTCCTAATCAACAATTCATAACAACAATTAACATAATAATTCCTAATTCATCTAAAATCTAAGACTATAAATAAACCTAAGGATTCTAAAGAAAGGGAGGAGAAAATTATAACAAAAAAATAAGAGAAAAAGCATAAGCGGCGCATCAATCTTCTTGCTCGAGTTCTGGGTTTCAACTTCTGAAATCATAGATCTATGTTGCGCCACCGTCACCTTCAAACTATCATCATCGCACCCGTCAAACAGAAATGGAGGAGAAAGAAATTAGAAGGGAGAATCAGAAAACCAGAAAATTAAGAATCACGGCAAAGAGAGGTAAGCCTTAAACCACTTAGCTTTTAGGGTTGATTGCATGATGATTGATGTTTAACTATATGATTGGGGTTTAATTTTGGGTTTTTGGGTCAAATTAGGTTTAGGTTAGGGTTAGGGTTCATCAGACTAGAGTTAGGGTTCATCGCTGTTGAAGGTTGTTCTGTTTTTGAGTTTAAGGTTCATCTTGAACCATTAGGGTTCTTAGGGTTCATAAGAATCCAAATTAAGATTCACGTGTCTTGGGATGAATGTTTGAAGGCAGACGGTGGTGCCCAGATGCAACCGCCAGCGGAAGCAATTTGTGATCAGTGGCGCTCTAGGCTGGGTGATTCCTGGTACGACAAAATTATAGAGAGAAGGAAGAGCCTCTCTCTCTAGAAATAACAAAAGGGTTCTGTTGTTTGGGAGTAGAGAGAGAGGGTCTAAAAATGAGAAAGATTGAGGGGAAATGATTATGTAGACCTCTCAAACCCTCTGTGTTCCACGCGTAGCATACTCCCCAGTCAACCTTAATTCTCAACCACACGATTGCACTACCTTTGATCAAAGGCCCGGGATTTACACATGCATGTCCATGCGATCTGGATCAAACGATTCATAAAGGCTTGGCATATCATAAGCCTCTAAGCCTCCTTATAAATTATCAACGGACCATAAACAAAATTTGGGCCAAGACCAATTGTTAAACACACCTCTCTCCATTTTCTTTTGCTTTCCAGTGCTAAACAATAGTCCCCTGGCTACTGGGCCCAGTTCAATATCTGAACTTGGGCCCTTGCTAAAGAAACCCCCCAATTTTACTGTGTAGTTTAAAACCACACACCCTTTATGACCTGGCCCTGAATTCAATATTTGAATTAAGGGCCCTACTTTCCACACCTCCTGTTTTACTTAACCCAAAAAAAAATACACCCCCTTATGTTTTTTATTAAAATTGTTTTATTTTTATTATTATTTAGATTATTATTATATTTATATACTTAATATATTTATAAATTCTGAAATTTATTTTATTATTATAAAATTCAAATATTTATTTTTTTCTACTAACTCATTCTTTAATTATTTTTAAAAATTGCATTAAAATTCTTTTTTTGTCATGCATTAAAAAGATTTTTTATATATTAATATATTAAAGTATATATATGCCTAACCAACACCAAATCTTTTTTAATAGTATCTTAATTAAATCCAAGAAAATTTTCAAAAAGGATTATGGAGATACTCACTCAGGCTTGGTTCAAGGGAAATTCAAAATATCTTCGTAATCCATAAAAAACACCAACCAACTGTGAACTACAAATTCAGACTCTGATTCCTCATAGGAGGATGCGTAGGCATACGACTTAAAATCGTGGTGAGTTCCCCTAATAAAAATTAAAACCCTATTTCGTAAACCATAAATCTAAACCCTAGTATCCTTGTTAACAAGGTAAATGAGGGGTGCCTAACACCTTTCCTTCTTCTAAAAATTAGGGTTATCCATTATATTCCCTTTCCTAGGATAAAAAGTAATGGTGGCAACTCTCATTTTTAAACCGGTTATTACAGGTGGAGACTCTGATGGGGACTAAACCATAAGGATTAGAAGCCTTCCTCTTAGGTTTAGGTTTTTTGTTTGTATCTTTAATATTTTTCAGTATTTGTTGTTAATTATTTATTTGCTTTCATTTATTATTTTAATTTATTTTTATCATATTTTATTCATTTGACAATGGGATTTTTCTTTTTTTTTAAATATTATTTTTTCAAAAAATCCCTTAGAAAGAAGGTTTGTCTATTAGCCAAAAGGATACATCATCCCTATGAGTTTATGTAATGACTTTGCCTAGATTAAGTGGAATTCCGAAAAACAAATATGTCTCAAGAGACATCCTCTTGGGGATAGGACTTTGGAATGAAACCTATTACTCTTTGTATAAACTCTAAGATAAAATATTATGGCCACACCTTTCATGGTCTAGAGACGAAAGTTTCGGTCTACAAAGAGGCACCACTTAAGGGAGGCCCTCATTCCTTTCATTCTAGTGTTATCCATGATACCATTAAGGAAACCACCTTATGGGGAGGGTAGAATACACCTAGGCCAATGTTACTCTGCCATACAATCATGCATTCATACATCTTTCACTTCATATATTCATTACCCTCCATTTACTTTTGTCTGTCTTATTCACAGGATAAAAAAATAATCAAAGGTTTTTGGTGAAGTGTCCTAAAAATTAATGCAAAGGGAAACAACTTGTCCGTATTAATAACATCAAGCCAGATATGATGAAGATCAAGACCATCAAAGGGAAACTGTCTGAAAAAGCTTTGAAGATGTTCACTCGCTGTTATGGGGATACCCTTGAATTAACAAAAGTGGAGGTACAATTGGATGTTGTTTCTGTCTTAATTCAGTTCTATGACCCTCCATTAAGGTGTTTTATGTTCCAAGACTTTCAACTAACACCGACTCTGAAGAATTTGATAGAATTTTGAATTTTTTTAAGGGGAAAGCTTATGTGGGAATCGGGCATACTATTGACATTAAAAACATAGAAGATGTTTAGGGATCCCTTATTCCGAATTGTCACTTAATTACAAAAAAGAAGGTGATGTACAAGGGATTAAGAGATGCTATTTGGAAACTAAAGATCTTTATTATATCAATAATAAAGAATGGGAGTCTTATGTTGATGGTTTAGGACTGCTTGTGTTTGGTGTAATCTTATTTCTGCAGATTTGGACTATATTTACCCTGCACCTATTAGTGTATTTTGGGGCACAAGTTTTCAATGCGGACCCAACTCCCACTTTACTTGCTGATGTTTATTATGCACTTCACACTCGGTATGAAAAGGGAATGGGTACTCTAAATTTTTGCATCCCAATCTTATATTCTTGGTTTATGACTCATCTCTATAAGGAAGACTACATGATTCCAAATTTGACAAGATAAGAGTGGCCTCAAAAGTTAAGGTCTCTTAATGTTAATTATATATTGTGGTATGCGAGGAGGCTGGACATTAGAGATATCATCTATAATTGCGGAGACTTTCTGAATTCTCCTTTGATTGGATCACGTGGTCGCATCAATTATAACCTTACCTTGTCTTTACGACAACTAGGGTACCCTTTGAAGGATAAACCCTCAGATGAAAACTTTGATAATTTAGCATTCATGACATGGGCAAGAACGACCAATAATTGCTCAACAAGATCATCCGAGCTGGGAGTAGGGTTAATAAAAGAAAGGTCGGAAGGAAGAACAATATGGCGAAAGAGCCTTACACTCAATGGGTTTTGGATAGGGTGCAAGTTGTTAAGTAACCATATGACATTGATCCTGAATACAAGCCAGATGTCCCAAATTCTCCGCCTATGTCCATAGAAGAAATAGACAATTTGAAGAATTCTTTGAAACATGCTCAAAGGGAGAAATAAGAATTAGGTCTTAACCTCCATAACCTAATTAAGGAGAAAAGACAAATGCAACGCATACTTGACTCAAAAGATTAACAAACTCAGAAAGGTCGTGAAGCATTTGAGAAGAAGAGTCTTAGTGGAAGCGTTAAACTGAAGGGTTGTTAAGTGCTACTTTCAACTTGGATTCCCATAACCAACTGTTGGAGGATGCTGCCAGCGAGACCGGGAAACTAAGTAGGTGGTACAAAAAGGCAATACAAGACAAAAAGGTGATGGAAGAATATTTCAGGGCTCAAATCCAAAGTTTGGCGCAAGCTTCTTTAGAACAAGAAGAACAAATGAAGTATCTTACCACCAGACTCCAAGATAGCCAAGAATCAGAGATAGGGGAACACTTCAAAAGGATGATGGTAGAAAGTTTTCTTGCCCAAAAGACGGATGGATATGAGCAAGTGTGTCTTGAGCTAGAAGGCCTCCAAAAGGATTTCCTAATAAAATGGAAACTCTATATGGAGATGAGGGATGAAAAGTTGTATTGGGAGGAATAATATGTAAAGATTTCCAAAGTAGGAGAAGATAATCATAAGGTAATTCCTGACCTCTACCAAGAATACCGGTTCTACAAAGACAAGAATGCAAGACTCACCTTCTTAGGCAACAATTTCATCGGCGACATCCCTAAGAGTTTGAGAGATGCAGAAAATATGATGGTACCTTATCCGAAAGTCGCCAAAGACTATCTCAAACTTTGCAGGACAACGGTTGATGGCTTCAGAGCAGAAATCTGCAGGCACACTTAGAAGACTTTTTGTTTCCCTCTTGGTTATTTCTTTCAGAAAGTTTTAATGTTTTAAGTTTGAATATTTTTGTATATCTGAATTGTATTCTTTAAAAGAAAATTATCATTTCAATAAAGGCTTTTGTTTCCGTGTCTCATTTACATATTTATTTTTAAGGTGCTCACCAGTAAAAAGTAAAACCTAAAAATATATATATATATATATATATATATATATATATATATTTAACAAATATATGTATATCCAAGTGAATAAGACATTCAAAAACGAAACTCTTAGCATATTCATATGCATTCATGCATTCACGAACATTTGCATATCATAAAAAAACTCATCATTTTTCCAAAATATTCTCCAGTTAAACCACTAGTAGAATAGCTAGAAAAGCACCGCCTCTCAGACCACCATACCAGACAAGAGCCCATCAACAGAAAGTGATGGAAAAAATTAAAGAGAACCAAGCGGAATTCAAGGAGTATCTGGAGCAAGTCAAGGGAAACATCAACTCAATGAAAGGAGACATGAGACAAGTCCTGTTAGCCTTAAAGAACATCATCGATAGGCAAGAACAGATCCCTAGGGTAGCCTTTGAAGAAGTATTCCAAACTATTGATGCATCAAGAGGTCACCAACCAAGAAGAGAACCAGAATCAGGACCCCAAAAGTCAACTATGGCAAAACAATAAGTCAGACCAGCTAACACTGAAGAGTTTGTCCCACCTCCACCAAAGGTAGGGGTATCTCATACCTTGCAGATTCTGATCAATAACACGGACAACTACATAGATTTGCAATATGGAGACCATGAATTAGAAGATGTCAACCAAGAACCCCAAAGGATAATCCATACACATTCTACTGAAAATCCATTGACGCTCAACCAGTACAAAGCTCTTTAAGAAAGGTTAAAAGTTGTGGAGGGTTACAATACTTTTGATGTCAACGCTCTCGAGATGGGCCTAGTTCCTGATGTGGTGATCCCGCCAAAATTCAAAGTACATGACTTTGGAAAATACAAGGGACTCACACGTCTGGGAAACCATTAAAGAATGTATTTCAGAAAGATGCATGCATATGCTCAAGACTAAAAGATGATGATCCATTGTTTCTAAGACAGTTGATGTGGGGCAAAACTAGATTGGTACATGCAATTGGAGCGAATTCATATGCAGACATGGGAAGATCTTGCCAATGCTTTCTTGAGACAGTACAATTATAACTTGGACATTGCGCCAAACCGCTTGCAACTCTAGAACTTGTCTCAGAAAAAGGAGAAGGAGTATGATCAAAGGTGGAGAGAAATGGCAACCCGAATAGAACCACCACTTATGGAGAAAGAATTAGTTGATATGTTCATGGGAACTTTACAAGGGTTGTACTATGAAAAGATGGTAGGAAGCATCTCTTCCTGATTTTCAGATTTAGTGACTATTGGTGAAAGAATTGATGCTGGAATAAAGAGCGGGAAGATACAAGGGGCATCATCTAGTACCCCTTATAATGCAAAAAGACATGTTCCTAACTTCTCGAAAAAGAAGTATGGAGAAATTAATGTTGTAGCCTCGCATCCAAGGGTACAACAACCATTAATAATTCCACAAGCACAACAACAAAACAGGTTTGAAAGGCCACTGAGAAAGTTTGATCCACTCCCCATGTTTCACAGTCAATTACTGCAGCACTTAGTCAAGGCATCTTTGGTAGAGCTAAAACCTCTAGCTCCTCTAATTGAGGCACTCTCACCAAGGTACGATTCCAGTTCCAGATGTGAGTATAACGCCAATTCTCCCGGGCATACTATAGAAAAAATTTGGGCCTTTAAACACAAGGTACAAGATTTGTTGGACTCTCAAGATATCAATTTTGATAAACCGAACATCAAGACAAATTCCATGCCTCCGCATGGTAGGCCAATTGTAAATGCAATTGAGGTAGTTACTAACTTTAGGGAAGCTAGACGAGTAAAAGCCCCAATAAACCTTTTGAAAGAGTATTTGTTGGAGTATGGGTTCCTTCTGGAACATAATGAATCTTTTGAGAAGACATTACAGAAATTGGTGGATTAAGGGATAGTCCAATTTAGGTCATACCCTAAAGGAGAATATATAGCTGCTTACGAGGGAAGTACAAAGAACCCATTGGTAATTCCTTTCCAAGGGCCAAAAACTAATAAGAAGACTCTCGTGATTCCATGGGGAGAGTCAACAGAAGCACCCGTGATGATACCAAAACAAACTCTGAGGATATCAATGGTGCCAAAAACTACGATGGTGATTAGGGGGCCATCTCCTACCCCATATGAAAACAACAAAGCAGTACCTTTGAGTTATGATTATACAGTCTACGTTAATGGTTTAAATCAATAATGTGAGCCATCATCAAGTCAAGGACATATAATCACAAATATAGCTGGAACATGGGGCATAACTCCCAGTGGTCGAATCTTTGGCTCTGAATCACAAAAGAAGAATGATGATATGGTGAAAAATAAGAATGATACTTGATAAAGGAAAAGTTGTGTTGGAGGAAAGCCAAGAACAAGAACCTCCAAGCAAGAATTTTATTGAACTAGAGGCGGAAAAATTCTTGAAAATAATCAAGATAAGTGATTATAGGGTGGTGGATCAGCTTCACCAAACCCCAGCCAAAATCTATATACTCTCGTTTCTCATTAATTCAGAAGCGCATCGAGACTCCCTGATGAAAATTTTAAGCTCTGCTCATGTTGCGAAGGAGATTACAATAAATCAGTTTGACAATGTTGTGGCAAATCTAACATGTGGATCATATATAGTTTTTAATGACAGTGACTTACCTCCACAAGGCCGAGCTCACAACAAAGTGTTTCACATCTCTATTTAGATAGGTACTACAAGCCTGTCTAGGGTACTCACCGATACTGGTTCTGCCCTTAATATGCTACCAAAATCCAGCTTTATGAAGTTAACACTAGATGGTGTTGTTATAAGACCAAGTTCTACGATAGTTAAAGCTTTTGAAGGTTCCCAAAGTTCAGTATTTGGAGAAGTGAACCTTCCTGTCAAGATCGGCCCACATATGTTTTATATCACTTTTCAAGTAATGGATATAGAACCAGCGTATACATGTTTACTCGAACGACCTTGGATCCATGCAGCAGGGGCAGTCATTTCAACTTTACATTAGAAATTGAAGTTCTTCGTTGAAGGAAGATTGGTTATAATCGATGGTTGTGATCGGTGGATCTGGAACTGACTGTTTAACGCTGGTTCGCGAAATGTCGCGGAAGCAAGAGTCGCCACCGTCTTTTATTTTCTCCAAATGGAAAGGACAAAAGCACAGAAAAATTCCTTAAGAGATTGCTCTCGGTTCGGGAGGTAGGTTATAGAAAGGGAAGGTGTTAGCACCCTTTCTATCCATGGTTATCCATGGGCTCTTAGATACTTGCTCACTTGTGTTTTCAATTTGTGTGTTTGCTTTTCAGATGTGGGTTAAAAAAGTTTCTTTTGAAAAAAGTTCCAGATCGACTCATACGTCAGAGTGTTTGAAAAGTTTTTGTTTTGAAAGCTTTTGTGTGGTGTGAAAAGTATTTTTTTTTTGAGTTTAGAGCAAGTACCTACGAGAACCTACCTACCCTAAGGAATTCGTCTGTGTAAGAGTCCTTTAAAGTAGTGCCATCCCACCATTGAGAGGTAGGTAGCACCACCGTTGGAGGTGTTCGGGTCAATTCGAGTTTTAGGGACGTGGTGATCACCGGAGCAATGGGAAGACACCTTAGAAGCTACCCTCATGCCAGGTTCCCGGATCATGAGGACTTACTAAGACGTTTTCTACTCGACGATCACCTTTCGAGGCAAGGCAACAGTGAGGCGTACCCTAGGGGTGGTGTGTGCGAATCGTGTGTCATGTTTCATTTATTTGTCTTGTCATGTTTGTCGTGTTCTACGCTTGATTTTAATTTAAGTCCATTCATTCTTTCATGCTTTGGTTAACAGTTAGGAGTGCGGAAAAGATAAATCTAAGATTATTACAAAGGCGCGGGTCCACATCGCCAAAATTTCCAGGACCCGATTTAGCGGAAAAATAAATAATGCGAAGAAATAGAAGTGCAAAGAATTTAAAGTTACATGGCTTCGGGGCAATTACATAATTATAATAAACGATAAAAGATAAATGCGCGAATTAAATAATTAATGACGGAATTAGGGCGTTGGACCCTTTTGCAATCAAAAGTTAATGAGAATTAAAAATTAAATGACTAATTGTTTTTGGTATTTTGTGTTTTTTAGATTTTAATGAAAAAAGAATTTAATTGAAATTAAATTAAAAGGGAAACCCTAATTCTAATATTTTTTTATTTATTATGAAAAGAATTAAAATATGATCTAAATTAAACCTGATTGATTGTGTACAATTTTAATTTATGAAAATAAAATAAATAAATAATAATTATTATGGTGAGAAAAAAAAAGGAAAAAATATTAAAAGAAATAAATAAATTAACCTAATTCTATTTGGTTGGATTTTTATTAAAAAGGGATTAAAATTAAAACCTAATTAGCTAAGTATTTTACCCTCTAATTTATTTATGAAAACAATTATGATAAAATAAACATTATGTTCCTTTTTTGTATTTTTGATTTTTATGTTTTTTATATTTTTATGGAAAAATAATTAATTAGAACAAATAATTAAAATAAGCAATCAATTAAAATAAATGAAATAACAAAAAGAAATCAAACCAGAGTGGGGGTGCTGTCCCCAATTAAGGAGGTGTCTTTGTGAAAGGCCTGGCCCAATAAGCTGGACGTTAGTTGACTTTCCATAATTCCATATGATGCGTTTGACCCATGCCTAGGGTGTTCTCCAATCCTAGCCCTTGACTAGATCATTGTGGACGCGTGGATGGTGGTTATTGAATGTGCATAGTGGACCACGTCAAGGGCGCTGCATAGGAATTCCTTATGAAAAATAATGTGAAATTTTGGCCAGACCTGGGACTTGAACCCAGGTCTTTGAAGTTACAAGCATAGCACGCTACCACTGAGCCATCACGTTCATCTTTAATATATAATATAACACAATTAATATAAAAAGAAAACGTCAATGCTGTTGAAAATTCGCGCGCAATTCAAAACGTCCAATGGCTGGTGGACACGCCTTCATCTCCTCCACTATCCCTGTAAAACAAAGCTTATAGGCAACGGTTTCACTGCGTTGCCAAAACCCCTGTATCAAAAAATAGCGAATAGAATTATATGACACATAAATTCATCGCGAGTATGCCTTCATCATTGTCTTGGTGCGTTGAATCCAACCATGGTGTTCAGAAGTCCCAATTTTTCTTCTACATAAAACCCCTAATTCAAGCTCCTGAAAAACCTAATTTTTGGCAATGGCAACTCTTCATAAAACGCATGAAAACTCAATTAAGTTATATGGTTAGTACAGAAACTTCATAAGGAGTAATAATATACAAGCAAAAATGCAAGAAAATGCTTAAATCATGAGATGCAATTTCAATATTTTCTTGGTTCAGTGGGACTCGTGTATACCAATTCTTGAGGTTTTTGCTATTGTTTGTGATTGGGACACCTTCAGAATTATCTAAGGAAGCGATTGAGACACGAATGAAGCTTTGAATCGCCCTAGAACCTTGAATTCAGTATTGACTTTTTTGTGAAATTTTGCAAGTTTTGAATGCTTCAGCGTGCGCAGCTTTTTGTCTCTAGGGTTTTGGTTTGTGATACTGAGTATGTATAGAACATGTTAGGTCAACAAAGTTGGATAAAATCTCATGAATTCAATGGTTTAAGATTTGATTTGCTTAATATCTTTTTCCAATCTTTTTCATGTTATTTTTGTTCAATCATGATCCAATCTCATCCAAACTTGCCCTAATCATTTAAGCACGAAATATTAACCTTATAATGTGCATAAAAAGATTTTTTTGGTTAAGGTTATATTTTTCATGAATTAAAATCATTTAAATGAATATAAATTAATATTAATTCAAATAAATAATTAAAAAATATGAAAATACTTCCCTTTGGGCCTAGTGGTCGTGCATAGGCTTGGCATGAAGAAATTTGGAAGAAAATTGGGCCCATTTGCATTTTTAGGCCTTTTGCATCAATGTTGACTTTCAAAAATTTCCAAAAATTTCCCAACTTCCACAAGGCATAACTTGGTCAATTTTTAAGCTTTTCACATGTTCTTGGACATTTTGGAAAGGTCTTTGAGTCCTCTAACCAATGCCTTTGGTCCCATGTCATTTTGATTTACCAATCTCAAGTTATGGCCTTTGACTTAAAGTCACTTTTTGTTGACTTTTGAAAATGACCTATAATGTTGAAATTGATAACTTTTTGTGAGAGCATTTCTTGGACTTGGAACATGAAGATGAATTGTAGGAAATGTCTTTCTCTTCAAAATGAGCTTTGGATGGAATTTTTCTGATAATCCATGTGAAAGTTATGCCCTGGTCAATTTCAGTTGACTTTTCCAGCTGTCCAAATATAGCAACTTTTGCATCTTTGATGATTTCTGAGCCAAATTTTGAGAATCATGATCAAGCATTGATCAAATGATGTTTGTGGCTTCAAAATGATGTGTTGACCAAAAATTTGAACTTTTGACTGCCAAATGACCATTTTGCCCCTACAGTTGACTGTAGTGCAATCTAGGGTTTTGACTGTGCAATTTTGAACTGAATGCCTTGAAACTTTGCATGAGGATGCTTGACCATCTTTATAAGCATGTGAGACTTGATTGGGCCTTTGAAAAGTTCATTTGCTTGACCAGAACTCAAACCCTAGTATTGACTGTATAGGAGCTAGTTGAGCTGCACAACCCTTGGGGCATTTTGTGACCTTGACTTTGACAATTCTTGATGGATATGGGAGGGCAAATTTTGGGGTACAACAGTTGCCCCTGTTCAATCTTCTTAGACCTGAGGATGCAGATTGGCTGACGTGCCTTTCGTAATCCGAGGGTAGAAGGTGATTGAACACTTAGAGTGCCCAGAAATTTGCGCTCACATAGTAACAGTGATGATGGAATGGGCTTATAGATGCCATTTAGAGATTGCTTAGATAGGATGATGGGCTTATAGATGCCATCTGGACGTTGATTGCATAGGAGATTCCTTAGCAAGAACCTGCATACCTGCAAAACAGAAAAATGAGTACCTGACACGTCGCAGGAGCTGATTTTAGATGCTTGGTATAGATGTGTCCTGACTGGTTGCAGGAGCTGAGTCTGGAGCTTCAAACGCTGATGCATGAACCAGGGATGGTTACTGCCTTAACCTGAATGATAAGTGAACCTGAATGATCTCAACAACGCTCGCTGAGAAAATCTTGGTGAGAATTACCATCTTTGTAGTGTCGGGAAGAGAACCAAAGGACATTATAATCTCAAAGGGAGTTACCTCACTCACGTTGGAGAGGGAACTATAGGAAATTATAAACTGAAAGGAGATATCACCTCACGCTCATGCCGGAGAGGGAAACATCTGAAGAAGGAATTACCACCTCACGCTCACCGTCGGAGAGGGGACCACAAAAGAATATCACCTCACGCTCATCGTCGGAGAGGAAAACATCTTGAAAAAGGAATTACCACCTCACGCTCACCGTCGGAGAGGGGACCACAAAAGAATATCACCTCACGCTCATCGTCGGAGAGGAAAACATCTGAAGAAGGAATTACCACCTCACGCTCACCGTCGGAGAGGGGACCACAAAAGAATATCACCTCACGCTCATCGTCGGAGAGGAAAACATCTTGAAAAAGGAATTACCACCTCACGCGCCGTTGGAGAGGGGACCATAAGAGAATGTCACCTCACGCTCATGCCGGAGAGGAGAACATCTTGAAGAAGGAATTACCACCTCACACGCCGTTGGAGAGGGGACCATAAGAGAATATCACCTCACGCTCATGCCGGAGAGGGGAACATCTGAAAAAGGAATTACCACCTCACACGCCGTTGGAGAGGGGACCATAAGAGAATGTCACCTCACGCTCATGCCGGAGAGGAGAACATCTTGAAGAAGGAATTACCACCTCACACGCCGTTGGAGAGGGGACCATAAAAGAATATCACCTCACGCTCATCGTCGGAGAGGAGAACATCTTGAAAAAGGAATTACCACCTCACGCGCCGTTGGAGAGGGGACCATAACTTCTACTGAGTCTTTATCAGAAAAATCTGTTTGGAGTCGATTTAACTGGACTAGAGACATCCTTGAAATATGTTTGGGGATTTCAACTGCACCCTTCCTGAAAGGTAGAGGTCAGTCATATGCGATGCATGGTATGGATCAAGCAATGATGTTATCAATATAAATGAGATTTGTATGATGCAATACGTTATGCATGCTATAATGATGTATGTGATGATTCATGTATGTTTTTGTCTAGGAAAATAAATCCTTGACGGGTGCCGGGAAGTCATATCCTGGGCTGATGTTGAGGAAGAGATTTTGCTTCCGCTGTGGATGATTCGTTGCAAGAATACCGGTAGGAGGAGACAACTCCGTTGAGGAATGAAATAATTCTGCGGGAGAGAAGATCCTCTAGCGACCATGTTGGGGAGTGTTACTCTGTGGGGATAGCGATGCTTTGCTGAAACGGTGAAGATAACTTCGTTGGGGATATCGTTGATGAGTTATGCTGGGGATATCTTTGTTGTGCTGGAAGTGTTGATAGACCTCGCTGGGAGTAAGAAGATACTTTGCCGAGGACGCTCTTTCCGTGGCTTTTGGCTGAGGATAACCCAGTTATATCCTGTTACAGAAATAACTCTTTAAATTAAGCCGGGACGACTCGTTCGTGCTCTACGAGGGGATAAGCTTCCAGAATCTACTGGGGATAAGCTTACTGCTTGGGGAGATATGAATTCCAACTTTCCTGGGAAAACTGGATTGGACTCTCATGGGGAGTTTTGATATGCTGGAGGATGATCCCTTAGAATGTTGATATACCGCCGGGGAACAATCTTTAGACCAAGACTGCCGGGGATGCTTTATGTATACTGCTGGGGAATTAAGATACTCTTGGCCGTATTCTTTAGCTGAACCTACCTTGGTACCTTGGAGGATAGAACAATTAGACTGCTCAGACAACTCTTTTATTGCCCCTGTTTCCAGTGTCACTTGCAATGAATTCCTTTGTTTCGTATACAAATATTTATGAATTAGCAAATTATTGTCAATGCATACATCACAAATTGAACCTTGGACGTTCTTCGCAAAACAAAACAGAAAAAGAAAAACACTTGAGCACGTTTAACTGAAAATGTATTTTTATTGATTTTTGAATGGCCTGAAAATAGGCGTTTCATGTACAAGAGGCTGACGTCCTAGTAAGAGGTACGTCGCTGATCAAAAGAGTTTATACAAGTTTTGTACAAAAGAAAAACAAAACAGCTGTGTGAAAGATGAATGATCCACTGGGTTTCAACTCTGCTATTGCCTTCATAACTCCGAGCGTCTCATCACTTGATGACCTTGGTTGAAGATGAAGCTGACTGATCGATGCCGTTTGAGTTTGATGTAGATACCGGATTCTGGATGCAAAGTGATCAATGAGACATAGTTTTACGCTTTATCCCTAATTTTTGCCTGGACCGCCCTTTCGGGTTTTCAGTCCACCGGGATACCCATTTTTGCCCAAGCCGCCCTTTCAGGTTTTCGACTTGCCGGGTGTACATATTTTTTCGTTTTCATCCCTTCATTTTGCCCGAACCCTTTTGGTCCGACGGGAAGCCCTAATTTTTGCCTAGGCATGTCAGCCTAGCGGGTCTTTTTTCATGCGTAGTATTTTTTAACTATGTCTGCATTGGCGGGGTGAGGAAGGTCGTCACCATCCATGTTGGTCAAGATCATTGCTCCTCCTGAGAACACATGCTTAACCACAAATGGCCCTTCGTACGTAGGGGTCCATTTGCCCCTTGGATCACTCTGAGGAAGTATGATTCTCTTGATAACCAGATCCCCAACTTGATATTCCTGTGGTCTGACCTTTTTGTTAAACGCCCTGATCATCCGTTTCTGATACGTCTGACCATGACAGATAGCAGCAAGTCTCTTTTCGTCAATGAGATTGAGTTGGTCAAGTCGTGTCTGGATCCAATCATCTTCGTTCAGATTTGCATCCTTCATTATCCGGAGAGAAGGAATTTGCACCTCGATTGGCAAGACTGCCTCCATACCATAAACCAGAGAGAAAGGAGTTGCCCCGGTTGACGTCCTAGCTGAGGTACGGTACCCATGCAGAGCGAACGGTAACATCTCGTGCCAATCTTTGTACGTCACTGTCATTTTTTGCACGATCTTCTTGATGTTCTTATTTGCTGCTTCTACAGCCCCATTCATCTTCGGTCTGTAAGGAGAAGAATTGTGGTGCTGTATCTTGAACTGTTCGCAAAGCTCAGCAATCATCTTATTGTTCAGATTGGTACCGTTGTCTGTAATTATCCGTTCAGGGACGCCGTATCGACAGATCAGGTTGTGTCGAATAAACCGTGCCACAACAGTCTTGGTTACTGTAGCATAGGATGCTGCTTCAACCCACTTCGTAAAATAGTCAATCGCCACTAGGATGAAGCGATGTCCGTTGGATGCCGTAGGTCTTATCTCGCCGATCATGTCTATGCCCCACATTGCAAATGGCCAAGGCGCAGTCAGAACATTCAGGGGAACCGGAGGAACATGCACCTTATCTGCGTAGATCTGGCACTTGTGGCATGTCCTGGAATGTTGGTAGCAATCAGCTTCCATGGTGGACCAGTAGTATCCTGCCCGTAGGATTTTCTTAGCCATAGTATGCCCACTGGAATGCGTACCAAAGGTCCCTTCGTGTAGCTCTTCCATGATCCGTTCTGCTTCAGTTTTGTCCACACAACGCAGTAAGGTTGAATCATGATTCCTCTTGTACAGGATGCCGTTGCTTAGGAAGAACTTTGCTGCGAACCTCCTCAGGAATTTCTTATCGTTGATAGAGGCACCTTCAGGGTATTCCTGAGCTTCCAGATATCTCTTCACTTCGTGGTACCAAGGCTTCTCAGTTACCAATTCAGTTTCGAGATCACAACAGTATGCCGGTTCGTCCAGTTTCTCGATGGTGATCTGGGGAGCTTCGTTATCCCATTTAACCTTGAACATTGAAGACATTGTAGCTAACGCGTCCGCTAACTGATTCTCTTCTCTTGGAAAGTGCTCGAAGGTTATCTTTGTGAAGTGGGGGATCATGGTCAACACACATTCTCTGTAAGGAATCAAGTTTGGATGTTTCGTATCCCACTCTCCATTGATCTGATTGATCACTAGAGCGGAATCTCCGAAGACACTGAGGAACTTGATCCGTAGGTCGATCGCAGCTTGAAGACCCATGATACACGCCTCATACTCCGCCATGTTGTTGGTACAGTTGAAACACAGCCGGGCAGTGAGTGGAGTATGAGTACCTTGTGGAGATATGATGATGGCGCCGATACCATTTCCCAAAGCATTGGAAGCTCCGTCAAAGTGCATAGACCATCGGGATCCCGGCTCAGGTCCTTCATCCGGTCCAGGCACTTCACAATCAGTCACAATCATGATGCTTTCATCCGGAAACTCGAAGTTCATTGATTGGTAGTCATCTACAGCTTGATGAGCTAAGTGGTCTGCCAATACACTCCCCTTGATGGCTTTCTGGGTTGTATACTGAATGTCGTATTCCGTCAAGATCATTTGCCATCTTGCGATTCTCCCAGACAGAGCAGGCTTTTCGAATATGTATTTTATCGGATCCATCTTTGAGATCAACAAGGTAGTGTGAGTCAGCATATACTGTCTCAGCCGGCGAGCAGCCCATACCAAAGCGCAGCAAGTTTTCTCAAGCAGTGAGTATCGGGTCTCACAGTCGGTAAACTTTTTGCTAAGGTAATAAATGGCATGCTCTTTTCGGCCAGACTCGTCATGCTGCCCCAGCACACACCCCATTGAGTTATCTAGCACTGTCAGATATAGAATCAGAGGTCTCCCTTCAACCGGTGGCATAAGGATAGGTGGTTCTTGGAGATACTCTTTGATTTTGTCGAAAGCAGCCTGACATTCATCGTTCCAACGTACTACCTGATCTTTCTTCAGCAGCTTGAAGATTGGCTCACAGGTAGCAGTCAAATGAGAGATGAATCGAGCAATGTAATTCAGGCGTCCTAAAAAGCCTCTGACTTCCTTCTCCGTCTTAGGAACTGGCATCTCTTGAATAGCTTTGACCTTAGCAGGGTCCACTTGAATACCTTTGTCACTGACCACGAAGCCTAGCAACTTCCCAGATCTTACCCCGAAGGTGCACTTGTTCGGGTTCAATCTCAGCTTGTACAGTTTCAAACGGTCAAACAACTTCTGCAGGTGATCTAGATGCTCTTCCTCGGTCTGGGACCTTGCGATCATGTCGTCTACATACACTTCGATCTCATGATGGATCATATCATGAAATAAGGCAACCATGGCCCGCTGGTAGGTTGCCCCAGCATTCTTTAATCCGAACGGCATGACCTTGTAACAGAAGGTGCCCCACTGAGTAACGAATGTAGTCTTTTCCATGTCTTCAGGTGCCATCTTGATCTGATTGTAACCTGAAAAGCCATCCATGAAAGAGAATACCTTGTGCTGAGCCGTATTATCAACAAGGACATCAATGTGAGGTAAGGGGAAGTCATCCTTGGGGCTGGCCCTGTTCAGATCCCTGTAATCGACACACATTCTGACCTTGCCGTCCTTTTTAGGTACCGGCACCACATTAGCAACCCACTGAGGGTAAGAAGTTACTGCAAGGAACCCGGCATCAAACTGTTTCATGACCTCGGCCTTAATCTTTTCTGACATCTCTGGACGCATCCGACGAACCTTTTGTTTAACTGGAGGGCAGTCTTCTCTAGTCGGCAAATGATGGACAACAATATCGGTATCCAACCCTGGCATGTCTTCGTAGGACCAGGCAAAGATCTCCATATAGTCATGCAGCATCTTGGTTAACCGTTGCTTCACGCTGAGCTCTAGGTTAGCACCAATCTTTACCTCTTTTCTGTCTGCCTCAGTACCCAGGTTTATAGTGTCCACTGGCTCTTCATGGGGTTGAATCGTCCTTTCTTCCTGAAGCAACAGTCTTGCAAGCTCGCCAGGCACTTCGCAATCATCTTCACCTTCGTCTTCGGCTAAGTTGATCGGATTTTCGAAGTCATAATTGGCATTAGCAGAGCTGTTATCAGTGAGATCCAGAGTGGATTGGAACCTGTATGAGTGAGTGTGTGTGTAAATACAGCTGTTTTTTTAAAAAATTATGTAAAGGAAATGAAAGATAAAAAAGGAGCACAATATTTGTAATGCGAAAAGTCCAAGATTTTCATTCATGATGTATAAAATGACAGTTCATATGCCCTCACAAATAGAACCACGGTGCCTCGGGTAAGACACCGGGCCATAGAGTTTATCAATGTTTATTACAAAATATCAAAACATGGGAATTCATTACTGTGTCACAAAGGTAACAGGGGTGTGATCCTTTGCACTCCAATTGTTCAATCCTTCTTCGGCCGTCGGATAAATCCAGCTGTTGAATTCGGCTTCGTCCACTTCAAAGTCATCCCCGACAGCATTCACTTCTGAACTCTTGATAAACACCGGAGGCCTTCCAATCTTCTCCTTCCTCATAGCTCTCTGCCCTTCTGAGGTGAAGCCCAGCCCAAGTTTATCAGTCTTCTGGGTGAAGTCTGGCAGTCTGCCCCAGTTGGTATCTTCACCCTTTTGCACTACAGCCCTGGCATCCTTTAGGGAAGCCATCTTCAAAGGACCACCTGCTTCTGCTGTTTCTGCTGCGATTGGAAACACCTCCTCGAAATGCTGAAAGGGGGTCTCAATGAACTCCCCGTCCATCTCAATGTATCTGAACGAGTTTAGGTGGCTCACCATGTATTCTTCCTCACCTTGCACGGTGACGATCTTCCCTCTGACGGGGTACTTCAGTTTTTGATGCAAGGTGGAGGTCACTGCCCCAGCCTTATGTATCCAGGGTCGACCCAGCAGACAAGAGTAGGACGGACGAATATCCATCACATAAAAAGTGGAATCGAACACCTGAGAACCCACACGAATTGGAATGTCCACCTCCCCGTGGACCATCCTCTTTGAACCATCAAAGGCCCTGACAATGATGTTACTGGGCTTCAAATCCAGGCCTTCACAATCTAGACGATCCAGAGCCTTCTTGGGTAGCACATTCAAAGATGACCCAGTATCAACCAACACATGTGCCAAGGTGGTGCCCCTGCATTCGATTGAGACATGCAGAGCATCATTATGATCTTTCCCTTTCATGGTCAAATCAGCGTCTGAAAAACCCAAGCCGTTGTCCGCCGTCAGACTTGCCACGCAATCAGTGAATTGGACTGCAGAAGTTTCATGTGGCACATGAGCCTTTTTAAGGAATGAGATGAGGGCCTTTGCATGGGCCTCAGAGCACAGCAGTAAAGAGAGCATGGATATCTTGGAGGGCGTATGCCCTAACTGTTCCACGACATTAAAATCGCTCTTCTTTATAATCTTCAAAATCTCCTCCATCTCTTGTGGGGAGGCCTCAGCAGCTATGGGTATGGGTGCCTCCATCTGGGCAGGCTCAGTTTCAATTCCCTTGCCCCGAGCATTGGATGACTCGGCAGCAGGAGAAACAATAGGATCAGCAGCAGGAATAACAACTTGATCAGCAACGGGAGCAGGTGTACTTGCAGGAATTATCAGGAGTGGTCTTCTAGCAGCAGGTGGCGCAATGTCAGGCGAGAAGAGCCTGCCACTGCGGGTAACTTTGGCCGGGCCAGTGATGTCACAGATGCTGGCGCCAGCGTTGAGCTCTTGTTTTACTCCATTTATATATACATCTGCCCCATAGTGCCAAGGGACAGCTTTGTTGGATACATAGGGCAGGGGCCCGGGAACAGTGATAGTGACAGGTGCAACGGTCAGAATTTGGACAGGCTTCTTCTGGAGAGCCGGGATCGGATTGTTGAAGATAGTCACCACAGAGACTTCTTCCATTGGAACCATACGAACAGCAGACTTTTTGAATAAGATCTCCTTGCTATCCATTAAGCTTTGGATGCCTAACTTGAGCAAGGGACAACCGGATGGGGACACAACACAGAGCAGGCAACCCTCACTACAACCCGGAAATAAACCGGCCTGCAGTAGGTTCTTCTTAATGATCTTTAAAGGAGTGGCTAGATCATCCACAGAAACAGCATAAACATCTTCATCAACGGCATTTACCCCGTGCTGAGGCATAGGGGCAGTAACTACATTCGGTTTTGCGGGCGCTTCGAATTGTATCTCTTTAGCATCGATAAGGTCTTGCACCTTATTTTTTAACGCCCAACAGTCATCAGTGGCATGCCCCGGGCTGTCTGAATGGTAAGCACAACGGGCGTTCGGGTTGTACTTCGGAGAGGTAGTGTTAGGGAACTTTGGCGCCTCCTTGACAGTTACCAAATTGGTGGATAGTAACTGCGGCAGGATTTGCGACAGGGTCATGCTTAACCGAGTGAACTCTCTCCGGGGTCTATCAGCCCTTGGAGGATTGTTTGACCGGGGAGCGGCAGCAGGCGTAGCAATCATGACCGCACTGACAGATTGGCGGCGATCAGGTCTTTCTGATTTTCTGGAGCCATACACAGCACTAGACTCCTTTTTAAACGGTTTCTTGTCCGAACCAGATGATGATGCAGCCTTTGCAATCTTCCCAGACTTCAACCCAGCTTCAATTCTCTCTCCAGTTAAGATCAAATCAGTGAAACCAGCAGAAGAATTCCCAATGAGATGATTAAAGAACGGCCCAGACAGGGTCCCCAAGAACATATCCACTAACTCTCGATCAGTCAAAGGTGGCTGCACCCTGCCAGCCAGATCCCTCCACTTCTGCGCGTACTCTTTAAAACCTTCGCTTACGCCCAACGACATACCCTGGAGTTGGGTGCGCGTGGGGGCAAGGTCGGCATTATACTGATACTGCTTATAGAAAGCAGTGGCCAGCTCCTCCCAGTTACGAATTTTGGTCCCATCCAGCTGATAGAACCATTCGAGGTGAGTCCCTGAAAGACTCTCCTGGAAGAAGTGGATCCATAGATTCTTGTCCGCAGAGTACGGCTGAATCTTTCGCACGTAAGACCTCAAATGCAGCTTGGGACAGGATGCCCCGTCATACTTGGAAAAGGTTGGAGCTTTGAACTTGTGCGGGATAATTATACCAGTCGACAAACCCAGATCTCCGAAGTCCAGCCCAGGTGTCTGTTGCACCTCCATAGCTTTCAGCCTGTCCTCCAGTTGTTTATACTTGTTGTCTTCAGGAGGGTACTGCTCTTCATCAAAATCTGTCTCGTTGTCGGAGACCACCGGACTAGGAACCCTTGCTTCTGCCTGAGAAGGACTTTTGCCAACAGAAGAAACAACCTCTTCTTGGTGCAGAGTATTACCCAACCTTCGGCCCGAGTTGAATAGAACAGTCCTTCTTTTCTTCTTCTTCTCCTTCTTCAGGAGCATGGCCTTCAGCTCTTCTTGGCCTTTAGCTAGACCCATGATCATTTCTTGAAACTGCGCATTCTGCGCCTGGAGAGCCTTGATTGAAGTCTCAGTTGATTCAGATCCGGAATTCATGATGCTGAAATAAACAGCGAAGAACTGTAAGCAACCTGAAAAGGGAAAAACCTGCTATGCACATGATGTATGAAATGCATATGAATTATGTTTTCAAAGACAATCGGGAATCAACTTTGTAAACAAAAAGGAACACACTTCATTAGATTCAACTTTGCAACTGAAATTATTCAACAAGTTGCCCTTAGGCGTTTACATGAAATGAAACAACTGGAAAGGAAATAAAAACTGTAAAGGCACATTCAAAATTCCTCATTGATCCCATGGTCTCCTCTTCTCAGTACGGAGGTAGGCATTCAGAGCTCTTTCATTCTCCAACTGCTTTGTCAGCTTCTGGACCTTTGATTCCTGCTCGTGGAATTTTTCCCGGTAAGAATCCCGTTCTTCTTGCAGTTGTGACCAAGATCTCTTCAATGTCTCATAATCAGTAGGTATCTGAGGAGGAAGGACTGTTGGAGGAACACCATCTTTATCAGGACACTCAAGAATGACGGGTCTGACAGCTTCGTACGGCATACCTAACTTCTGGGCACGGATGCGGACCCATTTGTAGTAGGCTTCCATAGGTAGAGAAGTCTTTGGCCCTAGCTCTTGTGGGTCAGCTTTATGAACCTTCTCCCAAGCCTTGATGAACCTACGACGTAGCTCGTCACTATCCACCTGAAACTCGAAACTGATGTGAGGTACCAACATTTCATGGGGACCTGTTCTTCTTGCTCTTCCAAACTGACGGAGTGCTAGACATGGATTGTACGAGATCCCTCCTTGAGTACCAATCAGAGGAACATTAGGATACTCCCCGCATCGATCAATAATAGCTATCTCATCCAAACCTCTGCAAGTCCAAATGATGTCTTTATCGGTGAGAGACATTAACCTGTGAGCCCAACCTCTCCCTTCTTGGTTCTTCAGTACGGACTTAGGGAGGTGCGAAATAAACCACCTCACCAACAAAGGGATACAACACCATAGGGTTCCTCGTCTTCGGGTAGTACGGGCGTGAAGTTGTTGCAAGATGTCACCCAAGAGAGTGGGCACAGGGTTCTGAGACATAAAGATCCTAATGGAAGTGACATTGATGAAGTTGTCAGGATTAGGAAACAGGACCAACCCATAGATTAGGAGAGCCAAGATGTCTTCATATGCCCTAAAGTCCAAGTCATTCCAGAAGCTGTTAGCTTTACCAATCAGAAACTTGGCCAGGAAACCCTTAACTCCGCTTCTAGTTACCCAGTTGTCTGTTACCTCTTGATGGGTCAAAGGAAGAGCTGCAGCAATGTCCTCAAGCCTGAGGGTCTTTTCCCAACCAGTAAAGGGAGTCTGATCCAAGATAGGGATACCAAGCAGGTTGGAGAACTCTTCCAGGGTAGGGACCAGCTGGAAGTCTTGAAAGGTAAAGCACTGGTACTGAGGGTCATAGAACTGGGTCAGAACACTCATCAACTGTTGATCCCGCTTTGCAGTGACTAAACTGAGAAGAGAACCATGCCTCTGAATGAAGGAAGTGGTGTTTGGAATTCTGCTAACCAACTCATCAATCAACTCAGGTGAACGAACAAAGTTGAACCGGATAGTATTCCTTCGCACAGGCATCATAATGTCCTACAAAACAGAGCAAAGATGAAACCCTCTTGTCTTTGAAATGGTCAGGATGCATGCAATGTTCATGATGCTATGATGTTATGATAAAGCACACCACATACAGATACAAAGGCAAACATGGTAAGGCATACAAGTCACACAAGGCAAGCCCCTAAAGTTTAGGCCAGCATGAGGTCTAGGTACTACCCTCTTTCAGTTTGTTGGTTCATACCTGTCCTAATCAAAAGTAACCGGGTTCTTAGAGGATCCCAATATCATTGACTACCCTCAATCGGTCATAACTCCAGCATCGCAATCTTTTCTTGCGGCCAGAACCATCACGAGAGTTTAGCCTCAATGGGCGTAGCATACTGCTACTGTTCTAAAGGCCAAGTTGTGTCAATTAAGGTTCTAAGGTTGTTGGTGCTTAACGACTCCTTAGAAGACCCATATTCTCCTCGTTGCGACACAAGGGATATCGGTACAGACTAAGGTGTCACACCAACGTAGCCACTGCTTCACCTGTGTCGGTCTACGCCGGACAGGTCCCTCACAGCTTATGCTACCTAAACAGGGTTCCCCAGATCCGGGTTAGGATCTATGTATCTCCGATGCAACCCACAATAATAAAGCAAGCAAAACAATACAAGTGAAAACACAGTTATGACCTAGCCCTAAGGTACACCTCACTTTAAGTTTAAATCCCCAGCAGAGTCGCCAGTTCTGTGATCGGTGGATCTGGAACTGACTGTTTAACGCTGGTTCGCGAAATGTCGCGGAAGCAAGAGTCGCCACCGTCTTTTATTTTCTCCAAATGGAAAGGACAAAAGCACAGAAAAATTCCTTAAGAGATTGCTCTCGGTTCGGGAGGTAGGTTATAGAAAGGGAAGGTGTTAGCACCCTTTCTATCCATGGTTATCCATGGGCTCTTAGATACTTGCTCACTTGTGTTTTCAATTTGTGTGTTTGCTTTTCAGATGTGGGTTAAAAAAGTTTCTTTTGAAAAAAGTTCCAGATCGACTCATACGTCAGAGTGTTTGAAAAGTTTTTGTTTTGAAAGCTTTTGTGTGGTGTGAAAAGTATTTTTTTTTTGAGTTTAGAGCAAGTACCTACGAGAACCTACCTACCCTAAGGAATTCGTCTGTGTAAGAGTCCTTTAAAGTAGTGCCATCCCACCATTGAGAGGTAGGTAGCACCACCGTTGGAGGTGTTCGGGTCAATTCGAGTTTTAGGGACGTGGTGATCACCGGAGCAATGGGAAGACACCTTAGAAGCTACCCTCATGCCAGGTTCCCGGATCATGAGGACTTACTAAGACGTTTTCTACTCGACGATCACCTTTCGAGGCAAGGCAACAGTGAGGCGTACCCTAGGGGTGGTGTGTGCGAATCGTGTGTCATGTTTCATTTATTTGTCTTGTCATGTTTGTCGTGTTCTACGCTTGATTTTAATTTAAGTCCATTCATTCTTTCATGCTTTGGTTAACAGTTAGGAGTGCGGAAAAGATAAATCTAAGATTATTACAAAGGCGCGGGTCCACATCGCCAAAATTTCCAGGACCCGATTTAGCGGAAAAATAAATAATGCGAAGAAATAGAAGTGCAAAGAATTTAAAGTTACATGGCTTCGGGGCAATTACATAATTATAATAAACGATAAAAGATAAATGCGCGAATTAAATAATTAATGACGGAATTAGGGCGTTGGACCCTTTTGCAATCAAAAGTTAATGAGAATTAAAAATTAAATGACTAATTGTTTTTGGTATTTTGTGTTTTTTAGATTTTAATGAAAAAAGAATTTAATTGAAATTAAATTAAAAGGGAAACCCTAATTCTAATATTTTTTTATTTATTATGAAAAGAATTAAAATATGATCTAAATTAAACCTGATTGATTGTGTACAATTTTAATTTATGAAAATAAAATAAATAAATAATAATTATTATGGTGAGAAAAAAAAAGGAAAAAATATTAAAAGAAATAAATAAATTAACCTAATTCTATTTGGTTGGATTTTTATTAAAAAGGGATTAAAATTAAAACCTAATTAGCTAAGTATTTTACCCTCTAATTTATTTATGAAAACAATTATGATAAAATAAACATTATGTTCCTTTTTTGTATTTTTGATTTTTATGTTTTTTATATTTTTATGGAAAAATAATTAATTAGAACAAATAATTAAAATAAGCAATCAATTAAAATAAATGAAATAACAAAAAGAAATCAAACCAGAGTGGGGGTGCTGTCCCCAATTAAGGAGGTGTCTTTGTGAAAGGCCTGGCCCAATAAGCTGGACGTTAGTTGACTTTCCATAATTCCATATGATGCGTTTGACCCATGCCTAGGGTGTTCTCCAATCCTAGCCCTTGACTAGATCATTGTGGACGCGTGGATGGTGGTTATTGAATGTGCATAGTGGACCACGTCAAGGGCGCTGCATAGGAATTCCTTATGAAAAATAATGTGAAATTTTGGCCAGACCTGGGACTTGAACCCAGGTCTTTGAAGTTACAAGCATAGCACGCTACCACTGAGCCATCACGTTCATCTTTAATATATAATATAACACAATTAATATAAAAAGAAAACGTCAATGCTGTTGAAAATTCGCGCGCAATTCAAAACGTCCAATGGCTGGTGGACACGCCTTCATCTCCTCCACTATCCCTGTAAAACAAAGCTTATAGGCAACGGTTTCACTGCGTTGCCAAAACCCCTGTATCAAAAAATAGCGAATAGAATTATATGACACATAAATTCATCGCGAGTATGCCTTCATCATTGTCTTGGTGCGTTGAATCCAACCATGGTGTTCAGAAGTCCCAATTTTTCTTCTACATAAAACCCCTAATTCAAGCTCCTGAAAAACCTAATTTTTGGCAATGGCAACTCTTCATAAAACGCATGAAAACTCAATTAAGTTATATGGTTAGTACAGAAACTTCATAAGGAGTAATAATATACAAGCAAAAATGCAAGAAAATGCTTAAATCATGAGATGCAATTTCAATATTTTCTTGGTTCAGTGGGACTCGTGTATACCAATTCTTGAGGTTTTTGCTATTGTTTGTGATTGGGACACCTTCAGAATTATCTAAGGAAGCGATTGAGACACGAATGAAGCTTTGAATCGCCCTAGAACCTTGAATTCAGTATTGACTTTTTTGTGAAATTTTGCAAGTTTTGAATGCTTCAGCGTGCGCAGCTTTTTGTCTCTAGGGTTTTGGTTTGTGATACTGAGTATGTATAGAACATGTTAGGTCAACAAAGTTGGATAAAATCTCATGAATTCAATGGTTTAAGATTTGATTTGCTTAATATCTTTTTCCAATCTTTTTCATGTTATTTTTGTTCAATCATGATCCAATCTCATCCAAACTTGCCCTAATCATTTAAGCACGAAATATTAACCTTATAATGTGCATAAAAAGATTTTTTTGGTTAAGGTTATATTTTTCATGAATTAAAATCATTTAAATGAATATAAATTAATATTAATTCAAATAAATAATTAAAAAATATGAAAATACTTCCCTTTGGGCCTAGTGGTCGTGCATAGGCTTGGCATGAAGAAATTTGGAAGAAAATTGGGCCCATTTGCATTTTTAGGCCTTTTGCATCAATGTTGACTTTCAAAAATTTCCAAAAATTTCCCAACTTCCACAAGGCATAACTTGGTCAATTTTTAAGCTTTTCACATGTTCTTGGACATTTTGGAAAGGTCTTTGAGTCCTCTAACCAATGCCTTTGGTCCCATGTCATTTTGATTTACCAATCTCAAGTTATGGCCTTTGACTTAAAGTCACTTTTTGTTGACTTTTGAAAATGACCTATAATGTTGAAATTGATAACTTTTTGTGAGAGCATTTCTTGGACTTGGAACATGAAGATGAATTGTAGGAAATGTCTTTCTCTTCAAAATGAGCTTTGGATGGAATTTTTCTGATAATCCATGTGAAAGTTATGCCCTGGTCAATTTCAGTTGACTTTTCCAGCTGTCCAAATATAGCAACTTTTGCATCTTTGATGATTTCTGAGCCAAATTTTGAGAATCATGATCAAGCATTGATCAAATGATGTTTGTGGCTTCAAAATGATGTGTTGACCAAAAATTTGAACTTTTGACTGCCAAATGACCATTTTGCCCCTACAGTTGACTGTAGTGCAATCTAGGGTTTTGACTGTGCAATTTTGAACTGAATGCCTTGAAACTTTGCATGAGGATGCTTGACCATCTTTATAAGCATGTGAGACTTGATTGGGCCTTTGAAAAGTTCATTTGCTTGACCAGAACTCAAACCCTAGTATTGACTGTATAGGAGCTAGTTGAGCTGCACAACCCTTGGGGCATTTTGTGACCTTGACTTTGACAATTCTTGATGGATATGGGAGGGCAAATTTTGGGGTACAACAATGGTGAAGATGCCATCTTTGTAAGTCACATAGAGTCCTGCAGGTATATCATTATTGATGGAGAGTGTATAGCAACACCATTTTAAGTCTTAGAGGTTGCTTCAATGGTAACACTACCAATAGAGAAAATATAGAAACCTACTGTGACTTCATGGAGAGACTTACGAATAGATGTGGAAGATGGCACTTCAAAAGGTTGGGGTGAACTTGTGGAGATACCTCAAAAGAAGAATTGTTTTGGGTTGGGCTATGAATTATCAAAGGCTACCCTAAAAGGCAAAGCAAGGTTTCCTCCTATCCAAGAGACCTTCATCAACAAAGGAGTGGAGCATGCCAGGCAATTTGCAATGATATCTAACAATAGCAACATCAAAAGGGCATCTGACTTCATCCATGAATGTGCTCCAGGCGAAGAGCTCGAGAATTGGACAGTTGTGGAGAATCCATAGATCATTTTCTTTCCAAAGTAATTTTTTCTTGTTTTTGAAAAAACCTATGTCAACCCCGGAGCATAGGGGTAGTTTGTAAGGATCCCCCAATTTGTTTTAGACAGTATTCACAATTAATAAAAGTTATATTTCACATTCGATTGAGATCCCTGTCTTTTTCTTGAATTTATCTCTTATATTTAAAAATGACAATACTTTTCTTCATATGCATTTTCCAAATTCACATACTAAAACTGCATCAAAACATGATAAATATGCAGATCCATTCCTAAACCACTGATAATGTTACCTCTGTTATCTAATATAATTTTGATGCACCCATCAACCAAGCGGAAGAGAAAGATGATGGAGATCTTAAACTCTTTGAAGAAATGGAGAGGGAGATAGAGCAAAAAGATGAAAATATACAACCATATCAAGAATTTATTGAGACCATTAATATTGGCACAGAGGAGGATCTGAAGGAGATCAAGCTAGGGGCAACATTAGAAGAAAGCATCAAAGAAAGACTGATCAAGTTGTTGCATGAATATGTGGAAATATTTGAATGCCATACAGAGATATGCTAGGATTGGATACATATATCATGGTATAGACTACCTCTCAAGGAAGGTTGCTCTCCAGTTATATAGAAGCTCGGAAGAACTCGTTCGGACATGTCTAGAAAATTTGAGATGAAGTCCTTAAACAATTCAATGCAGGATTCTTAGTGGTGGTAGATTATCCACCCTGGATTGCTAACATCATGCCAGTGCCCAAGAATGAAGGAAAATTGCGCATGTGTGTAGATTATCGGGATCTAAATAAAGCAAGTACCAAAGTAGATTTCCCACTACCTCACATAGATGTTTTAGTAGATAATATAGCTCAAGCTTCGGTATTCTCATTCATGGATGGTTTTATAGGTTATGATCAAATCAAAATGGCACCAGAAGATATAGAAAAAACTACTTTCATGACACCTTGGGGAACTTTTTGTTATAAGGTGATGCCTTTCGGCCTAAAGAACGCTGCAACAACTTATCAATGGGCTATGGTCACATTATTCCATGATATGATTCATAAAGAAGTTGAGGTGTACATAGATGATATGATTTCTAAATCACATACAAAGGAGGATAATATCATACATTTACAAAAGTTATTCGAGCATCTGCGAAAGTTCAAACTGAGATTAAATCCAAACAAGTGTACATTTGGTGTCAGGTCAGGCAAGTTGATGGTTTTATTGTAAGTCAGCACGATATTGAGGTAGACCCGGACAAGGCAAAAGCCATACAAGAAATGCCAGCTCTGAGGAACGAAAAAGAGGTTAGTGTTTTCTTAGGATGATTGAATTACATTTCGAGGTTCATATTGCACCTGACTGCTACGTGCGAGCCTATATTCAAATTACTGCAAAAAGAGCAGACGGTGGTATGGAATAAGGATTGCTAGACATCCTATGAGATAATAAAGCAATATTTACAAGAACCACCGATCTTGATGCCACCAGTTCCTGGAAGTCTGCTCATCATGTATCTGACAGTGCTTGAAGGGTCAATGGGATGTGTATTGGGACAACATGACAAAACGGGTAGAAAAGAGCATGCAATTTACTACCTCGGCAAGAAATTCACCGACTGCTTAACTAGGTACTCACTTATCGAGAAGACTTGTTGTTCATTGGCTTGGGCTACTAAAAGGTTCATGCAATACATGTTAACTCACACCATGTGGTTAACAGCAAGAATGGATCCTTTAAAGTATGTGTTTGAAAAACCAGCTCTTACAGGAAGAATTTTCCGATGGCAGATGTTACTATCAGAGTATGACATCCAATGTGTCACTTAAAAGGCCATCAAGGATAGTGTACTAGCTGACCATCTAGCTCATCAGCCATTGCCTAAATATTAACCAATGAAGTTATACTTTCCAGACGAGGATGTCATTGTGATACGGTGGCAGAACCTACATGTGATCGATGGATCTGGAACTGACTGTTTAACGCTGGTTCGCGAAATGTCGCGGTAAGCAAGAGTCGCCACCGTCTTTTATTTTCTCCAATATTGAAAGGACAAAAGCACAGCAAAATTCCTTCTTTGAGATGTCTCTCGGTTCGGGAGGTAGATTTATAGAAAGGGAAGGTGTTAGCACCCTTTCTATCCATGGTTATCCATGGGCTCTTAGATACTTGCTCATTTGTGTTTTCAAAATGTTTGCTTTTCAAAGTGTGAGTGGGTTTGAAAAAAGTTTCATTTTAAAGATTTCAGATCGACTCTTGTATCAGTCCTCAAGAGTGTTTGAAAAATTGTTTTGAAAGCTTTTTGAAAGTGCCGGTGTGAAAAGAGTTTTGATTTGTTTTTTAATAGAGCAAGTATCTATGAGTCATCTACCTACCCTAAGGAATTAGGCTGTGTAAATGTCCTTAAGGTAATGCCATCCCACCATTGAGAGGTAGGTAGCACCACCGTTGGAGGTGTTCGGGTCAATTCGATTGTTAGGGACAATGTGGTCACCAAAGCAATAGTAGGACACCTTAGAAGCTACCCCTATGCCATAGAACATGGACATAAGGACTTACTAAAACGCCCTATACTCGACGACCACGTTTCGAGGGCAAGGCAACAGTGAGGCGTACCCTAAGAGTGGTGTGTGAATTTGTGTGTTATTTTCATGTTAATATTTGTCTTTGATCATGCATTTGGTGAGCTACGCATTGCTTTTTAATTTAGGCCATTCATTCTTTCATGCAAGTTAACAATTTAAAAGTGCGGAAATTAAAGTGCGGCAAGTAAAATCCTACGCTATTACAAGGCGCGGGTCTATACATCGCCAAATTAACAAAGACCCGTTTTGAATAAAAAATGCGGAAAGTAAATAATTTCCTAATTACTATTACAAGGCTTGAGCAATTACATAATATCCACAAGAAAATAAATAAGAATAAATGCGCGAAAAGAAATTAGAATCGAATGTTCGAGGGCGTTGAACCCTTTTGAAATTAAATTAAATGTTAATTAATTATTTAATTAAAGAAAAGAAATGTTTTTAGGTTTTTGGTATTTAATGAGAATAAAGAAAATTAATTAAAATTAGAAGTTAAATGAAACCCTAGTTCTAAGTTGTTTTTAATTATTTACGAAAAATATTCAAATTTAACCTAATTTACGCTAATTAATTAATTACATGGATATTTACAAAATTAATTAATAATTAATAATAATAATAATAATGAGAAAATTATTTAGTGAAAAAAAAGATAAAAAGGTGAGAATGTTAAAAACCCTAATTTCTACATATTTTAATTTATTAAGAAAAACATTAAAATTGAAACCTAAATCAATCTAAATTAACTATTAAAGTTTATTTACAAAAATAATGGTGAAATTAATATTAGTAACAATAAAACATTTTTTTGATTTTTCTGTATTTATTATTGTGAAAATTATTTTATGGAATTTAAAGAAAACAATTAAAAATAAATAAAAGAATAAAAAGGAAAAATAAATAAAAATTAAAACTTGAAACCATGGGGGTATTCAGATCCTTTTGGAGGTTAATTGAAGCATTTAGGCCCACTGAATTCCAAGCCCTTTTGACTTTCTATGCTTGCATGTGGAGTGGTTGACCCAGGTGCATGGTGATCTTCATGTTCTGGCCATCAGATTGAAGCTTCTGGACACTTGGCAGGCACAAGCATATGCGCATATGGTGGACCACTGGAGAGGAATTGCATAGGAACACGCTATAACCAAAATTATGAATAATATGGGGGGGACCTGGGAATCGAACCCAGGTCCCAGTACCTGCAGGACAGCTCACCAACCAGTTGAACTAACGCGTTTCTTTGTTAGTATAATGGAACATAAATAATATACATGAAAAATCA
Organism: Vicia faba; assembly: GCA_948472305.1. Classification (NCBI taxonomy): domain Eukaryota; kingdom Viridiplantae; phylum Streptophyta; class Magnoliopsida; order Fabales; family Fabaceae; genus Vicia; species Vicia faba. The sequence continues at coordinate 74,306,922 of OX451740.1, forward strand.
ACATTATGCTGAAGCACTCAAAAAACGCGCCAATGTTCAAATCCTCCAACCATGTCCAGATACGCATGCATCGTCTTCCTTTTGTACCTGTAAATAAAAGCAAATAGCGGGGGTTTTAAACCCCCACTAAATTCAACCAGAAAAAATAGCGATTAGCTCATGGGTTAACATAAAAAGGGCGCGAGGTGTGGATTAGTCTCGTTTGGAGGTCACGATTTCAATGGTACCAGTTTGATGGCCCAATTTTTCCATATATGTAAAGCCCTAATTCAAAGCTTCTGCAACCCTAGAAAGCGTTAATGGTGAATCATGATACAGGGCTTGATAATTCAATTGAGTTATGTCATTAGCTTCAGAACATCCATATTAGTGTAAATCAATAATTAAAATGCATGAACAATGCCTGGAAATTAAAACACGATAATGAAAATATTTATGAAAAGTGAGACTTCGTTCTACCAATTCTTGAGGTCTGGGGATTGGTTCTTGATTGCAATCGCTTCCTGGATGTCTTAGCAATGTTTTGGAATGCTTTTGAAGCTTTGAAACGCCTTCTAACTAGGTTTTCAGTTTTCAATATTTTGTGAAAAAATGCAATGTTGTTCTATGGTCTTGAGCGCAGCTTTTTTGTGTCTCTTGCATTAGGTTTCAGTCTTGCATGTGTATGTGGATAGAATTAGGTTAAAAAACCAGCCCAAAGTCCATTGATTTAATGATTCAAATATTTGATTTTGTTACATCTTTTTTCAAATCTTTTTGCCATGGAAACTTGCCAAATTTAGATGATTTTGTCCCCTTGAGAAGGTGCACGAAATCTCTTACATGTGAGGAGGATATTTGCTGCATAAAAAGATTTAAAACCATGGATTTAGTATTTTTCTTATATTTAAATTTAATTAAATGAATTAATGATAATAAAAATTCAAATAATTAATTAAAAATGAGAAAATAACTCCCTTTGAGCTTAGTGGGTCGTGCATAGGCTTTGGGTAATGATTCATGAAAGAAATTGAGGCCCATTAGCATTTTCGAAGCCTTTTGTGCAAAGTTGACTTTTCAAAATCCCCAACAATTTTCCAACTTCTACAAGGCATATCTTGCTCAATTTTTAAGCTTTGATCATTTTCTTGGACATTTTGGAAAGGTCTTGAAGTCCTCTAACCAATGCCTTTGGTCCCATGTCATTTTGATTTACCAATCTCAAGTTATGGTCTTTGACTTAAAGTGCCTTTTTGTTGACTTTTGAAAATGACCTATAATGTTGAAATTGATAACTTTTTGTGAGAGCATTTCTTGGACTTGAAGTGTGAAGATGAGTTGTAGGAAATGTCATTATCTTCAAAATGAGCTTTGGATGGGATTTTTCTAATAAACCATGAAGAAGTTATGCCTTGGTCAATTTGCAGTTGACTTTTTCAACTGTCCAAAAATAGAAACTTTTGCATCTTGAGACTTTTTGAGCCATGCTTTGAGAATCATGATCAAGAATTGATCAAATGATGTTTGTGGCCTCAAAATAAGATGTTGACCAAAAATTTTGACTTTTGACTGTCAAATGACCATTTTGCCCCTGCAGTTGACTGTGAAGCATTTAGGGTTTTTGACTGTGCAATTTGATGCTGTGAGTCTTGAAACTTTGCATATGGATGCTTGACAATGTATATGGGCATGTGGGACTTGATTGGACCCTTGAAAACTTCAACTTCTTTGCCAGAACTAAAACCCTAATTTTGACTGTGTTAGGAGGCATTTGGACTGTGCAACCTTTGAGAGATCTTGAGGAATATGGGATGGCAAATTTTGGGGTACAACAGTTTCCCCTGTTCAATCTTCTTAGACCTGAGGATGTAGATTGGCTTGCGTGCCTTTCGTGATCCGAAGGTGGAAGATGATTGAACACTAGAGTGCCCAGAAACTTGCACTCACATAATAGAGTGTCAGCTGCGTGATGATGGGAATGGGCTTACAGATGCCATTTGGAGACTGTGGGGTAGGAAGATGGGCTTATAGATGCCATCTGGAAGTGTGACAAAGCCTTGTCGGGAATGGGCTTATAGATGCCATTTGGAGACTGTTGGTATGTGGATGGGCTTACAGATGCCATCTAGGTGTCGATCGCGTAAGAGTTTCCATAGCGAGGACTTGCGTACCTGAAAAAGAAGGATAATTACCTGGTGTGATCGGTGGATCTGGAACTGACTGTTTAACACTGGTTCGCGAAATGTCGCGGTAAGCAAGAGTCGCCACCGTCTTTTTATTTTCTCCAAATGGAAAGGACAAAAGCACAGAAAAATTCCTTAAAGAGATTGCTCTCGGTTCGGGAGGTAGATTATAGAAAGGGAAGGTGTTAGCACCCTTTATATCCATGGTTATCCACGGGCTCTTAGATACTTGCTCATTTGTGTTTTCAAAAATGGTTTGTTTGCTTTTCAACTGTGGGTTTTAAAAAGTTTCTTTGAAAATTTTCAGTTCGACTCTTGTATCAGTCCTCAAGAGTGTTTGAAAAGTTGCTTTCGAAAGCTTTTTGAAAATGTGTTGGTGTGAAAAGTATTTTGTTTTGTTTTGAAATTTAGAGCAAGTATCTAGAGTCGTCTACCTACCCTAAGGAATTCGTCTGTGTAAATGTCCTTTAAAGTAGTGCCATCCCACCATTGAGAGGTAGGTAGCACCACCGTTGGAGGTGTTCGGGTCAATTCGAGGTTCGGGACATGGTGATCACCGGAGCAATGGGAAGACACCTTAGAAGCTGCCCTCATGCCAGGTTCCCGGATCATGAGGACTTACTAAGACATCCTCTACTCGACGATCACCTTTCGAGGCAAGGCAACAGTGAGGCGTACCCTAGGGGTGGTGTGTGATTTGTGTGTCAGATTCATTTATTTTTGTCTTGTCAGGTTATTGGTGATCTAACGTTTTGTTTTTATTTTTGTCATTCATTCTTGCATGCATTTATTTAACAGTTAAAAAGTGCGGAAAGATAAAATTCCTAAACTATTACAAAGGCGCGGGTCCACATCGCCAAATTAAACCAGGACCCGATTTGACATAAAATAAAGAAATAAAATGCGGGAAATATAAAATGTCCGAGTTACATGGCTTGAGCAATTACATAATATTTGAAAGAAAATAAATGTGCGAAAGAAATAAAAATAGAACGTTCGAGGGCGTTGGACCCTTTAAAGAAATTAAATGAAATTAAAAATTAATTAATTATTTATTGAAATAAAAGAAGTGTTTTTTAGGTTTTTTTTTGTATTTATGAAATAAGAAAATTCAATTAAAATTAAAAGAAACCCTAATTCTAAGTTATTTTTAATTATTTGAGAAAAATGTTAAAGTTTAACTTAATTTACTAAAGAATTTATGTACATGTTTATTTACAAAATAAATTAGTAGTTAATAATAATAATAATGATGAGAAAATTATTTATTAAAAAAAATGATGAAAAAGTTAAAAACCCTAATTTCTACATATTTAATTTATTAAGAAAAATATTAAAGTTTTGAAACCTAAATTAATCTAATTAATTGTTTAAAGTTTATTTACAAAAATAATAATAGTAAAATTAATATTAATAAAATAAACATTTTTTTTGATTTTTCTGTATTTTATATTTATTATGAAAATTATTTTATGGAATTAAAAGAAAACAATTAAAAAACAATTAAAAGAATAAAAAGGAAAAACAAATAAAAATTAAGAATTGAGCAAACCATAGGGGGTGTCTGGCCCAATGGGAGGTTTTTTGAAGTATTGACTCCTGAGTACCGTGGTCTGCATTCTTTGGCCATTGGATTGAGTTTCATGCATAAGTTGTTCTACTTTGGCCATTTGGCTTTTGGCTTTTGTCTTTTGGCCATTTGTGTTCTGGCTTCAACGTTCCTTTAATGTCTGGCTTAATGTCTGCCTCGCCATGTATTGGTGTCATGCATAAAATGTTCTACTTTGGCCATTTGGCTTTTGACTTTTGGCCATTTGGCTTTTGGCCATTTGTGTCTTGGCCTCAACGTTCCTTAATGAACCTGCATGGGATCCTGTCTAAATCCTTACTGGAAAACTAGTGACCTGAATGTTTTTATGCCTTACTGGAAAATTCGGATCATGGAGATCAAGCCAGCCTTATCCTTACTGAAGAAATAGTGAGGTATTGATTTGTAACTGTGATGGCTTGTTTGTAGTGAGAGAGGAATTTGTAATAAGGATTTCAAGGTTTGTTGTGGCAAGGTTTTTTTCTCTCTTTTTCTCCTTCTTTTTTTCTCTCCTTTTTTTCTCCTTTTTTTCTCCTTCCCTCTGGTTTGTGTGAAAAGAAGGTGATTATATAATGGAAATTAGGGTAAAGAAAATGGGCTTTGAATGTGCAATTGGGCCTCCAATATTCACTTGAATTCGTCACTTTCCAGGCTAAATCGCAGGGACTTAAGTGCATTTTTTGAAGTTGAAATGTGAAAACAAAATGTAGCCGACATCGAGAACTAACTCATGTCCGAAAATCGACTCAATCGGATAAACGGTGAATTAGTTATGAATTTTTGAAGTTTCAGCTCAGACAAACTTATTTTGGGCTCCAGTGTCGACTCTGACACGTTCTTCAATAAAAAACTGGTATTGATCGGTGCATAATTTGGTCTCGACTTTTGAAGCAAAGTTGTAGATCTATGAGTCAGTGACCTTGTGTAAAAATATGAGTCCAATCCGATAAAAATTGACCGAGTTATGAATTTTCGAAGTTTCGGCCCAGCTGAAATAATATTCAGCATTCAGGATTTTCAGCGTGTCACGCACTCTGAGCAAAAAACGAAGGCCTTTTGAATACTGTTTGAACTCAATACCTTCTGTGAAAATGTAGCCAACTCAATTTGTGAAATTTTGGCGCCGGAACCAGCTCGATACGATGAAAATCGACCAAGTTATGATTTTCTGAACATGACGCAAATAAACTTCTGTCACAAATTTTCTGCATGAAAATACTTGATAAATCCATATTTTTGAAGACCTTCTGATCGAAATTGGCTTCCAGCCGTGAGAGATGAAAACGTAGATAATGTCAAGACGGAATTTTGGCCACCGGAACGGATTCAAAACGAGTCACGATCTTCAAGTTATGAATTTTTTAGCGCGTAAAAACTGCACCTTCAGCACACTTTTTTCACCATATTTCTTCGAGAAAACTCACACATTCGGATACCTTCTTTAAAGAATTGACCCTTGAGCCGAACCTGAATTTGAGAATATGTTATCAGAGATATCTTGGCGAAAGAACACCTGAATATGATGCACCGGGTTGGACTTGTGAATTTTTCTTGAAATATTTTGAGAAATATGGGAGGGCAAATTTTGGGGTACAACACCTGGCCTGTTACAGGAGTTGATCTTCAAACTCTTTATGTAGATGTGCCCTGGCTGGATATAGGTATCGAATCTTTAAACTCTTCAGACGTGCCCTGGCAGGATACAGGAATCGAGTCCGGTAATGTTAATCGTCAACAGATACACCCTGGCGAGATACAGGAATCGGATCTTCAAACTCTTCAGACGTGCCCTGGCAAGATACATGAATCGAGTCTGGTAATGTTGGTCGTCAACAGATACACCCTGGCAAGATACAGGAATCAGATCTTCAAACTCTTCAGACGTGCCCTGGCAAGATACAGGAATCGAGTCTGGTAACGTTGGTCGTCAACAGATACACCCTGGTGAGATACATGAATCGGATCTTTAAACCCTTCAGACGTGCCCTGGCAAGATACAGGAGTCGAGTCTAGTAATGTTGGTCGTCAATAGATACACCCTGGCGAGATACAGGAATCGGATCTTCAAACCCTTCAGATGTGCCCTGGCAAGATACAAGAATCGAGTCTGGTAATGTTGGTCGTCAACAGATACACCCTGGCGAGATACAGGAATCGGATCTTCGAACCCTTCAGACGTGCCCTGGCGAGATACATGAATCGAGTCTGGTAATGTTGGTCGTCAACAGATACACCCTGGCGAGATACAGGAATCGGATCTTCGAACCCTTCAGACGTGCCCTGGCAAGATACAGGAATCGAGTCTGGTAATGTTAGTCGTCAACAGATACACCCTGGCAAGATACAGGAATCGGATCTTTAGTTACGACCTTTGATAGTAATCATCTTTGTATTAACCTCTGTCCTGAAAAGACAAAATGTTAGTTGTATGAAATGTCATGATGTATGACATGCGTGATGTTCTCAAAATGAATGAGATTGTATGTTCATGATGCGTATATGCATGCTATAATGTGTGAAAATGTTTATGAATTGTGTTTTTGTCTAGGGAAATAAATCCTTGACGGGTGCCGGGAAGTTAAATCCTGGGCTAATGTTGAAGAATAGAGCTTCGTTGCCGCTGGGGAGAGATGGTTGCAAGAATACCGGTAGGAGAAGAGGACTCCGTCGGGGAATAAACTTGGCGAATAGATTACTCTGCGGGGGAAAATTACTCTAGCGATCTTGCTGGGGAACAATACTCTGTGGGAAGAGAGGTACTCTGTTGAGATGTTGATGATAACTTCGCTGGGGATACCGTTGTTATGTTGAAAGTTTTAATAGACTCCGCTGGGGATAGGAAGACTTTGCCGAGGACGATCTTTCCGTGGCTTTTGGATGAGGATAACCCAGTTATATCCTGGTAGGGAAATAACCTTTGAATAAAAGCCGGGAGACGCGTTCGTGCTCTGTGGGTGACAAGCTTCCAGAATCTACTGGGGATAAGCTTCCTGCTGGGGAGATTGATTCCACTTTCCTGGGGAAATCTTCAGACTGGACTCTCCTGGGGAAATTTTGAACTGTATTGGGGAAGTGGATCTACTGAATATCTGGTATACCGCCGGGGAACAATCTTAGATCAAGACTGCCGGGGATGCTTGTTAAGAATGTTCGTATATTGCGTTGGGGAATGTTGAGATCTGTTGGAGGATATCCAACTTCCTTAAGGCTGACAGGATAACTCTGCTTGGGAGAGTGTATTGACTTGCTGGCTCACTCTCTGGGGATTTAAGATATCTTGGTTACGTTCTTCAGTTGAGCCTACCTTGGTACCTTGGTGGACAGAGTAATTAGATCGCTTTAGACAACTCATTATTGTCCCTGTTTCTAATGTTACCTGTAATTAATCCTTTGTTTCGCATGCAAATATTTATGAGTTAGCAATTAGTGTCAAATGCATATATCACAAATTGAACCTTGTACGTTCTTCGCAAGACAAAACAGAAAAAAGGAAAAAACAATTGGCAATTTTGCTGAAAAGTGAATTTGTATTGATTTTTGAATTTGCCTGTAAATAGGCGTTTATGTACAAGAGGCTGACGTCCTAGTAAGAGAACGCCGCCGAACAAACAGAGTTTATACAATTTTGTGAAAAAGGGAAAACAAAACAGCTATGTGGGAAGAATAGTCCCACTGGGTTCCAACTCTGCTATCGCCTTTATATCTTCGAGCGTCTCATCACTTTGCTGCTCAGTTGACGATGAAGCTGATCGATCGATGCCGTCTGAACTTGATGTAGATACCGGATTCTGGATGCAAGGTGATCCAATGAGACATAGTATTACGCTTTATCCCTAACTTTTTCCTGGACCGCCCTTTCGGGTTTTCAGTCCACCGGGATACCCATTTTTGCCCAAGCCGCCTTTTCAGGTTTTCGACTTGCCGGGTGTACAGATTTTTTCATTTCATCCCTCATTTTGCCCGAACCCTTTTGGTTCGCCGGGAAGCCCTAATTTCTGCCTAGGTATGTCAACCTAGCGGGTCTTTTATCATGCGTAGTATGTTTTTACTATGTCTGCATTGGCGGGGTGAGGAAGGTCGTCACCATCCATGGTAGTTAGAATCATGGCTCCTCCTGAGAACACATGTTTAACCATAAATGGCCCTTCGTATGTAGGGGTCCATTTTCCCCTGGGATCACTTTCAGGAAGAATGATGCGTTTGATTACCAGGTCCCCAACTTGATACTCTTGTGGTCTGACTTTCTTGTTAAATGCCCTGATCATCCGTTTTTGGTACGTTTGACCATGGCAAATAGCAGTGAGTCTCTTTTCGTCAATTAGGTTCAATTGATCAAGTCGAGTCTGGATCCAATCATCTTCGCTCAGATCTGCATCCTTCATTATCCGGAGAGAGGTTATCTGCACTTCGATCGGTAAGACTGCCTCCATGCCGTAGACCAAGGAAAAAGGAGTTGCCCCAGTTGACATTCTTGCTGAGGTACGGTACCCATGAAGAGAAAACGATAACATCTTGTGCCAATCTTTATAAGTCATTGTCATCTTCTGCACAATCTTTTTGATATTCTTATTAGCTGCTTCTACAACCCCGTTCATCTTCGGCCAGTAAGGAGAAGAGTTGTGGTGCTGTATCTTGAATTGCTCGCAGAGCTCAGTGATCATTTTGTTGTTAAGATTGGTACAATTGTCTGTAATGATCCTTTATGGGATGCCGTATCGACAGATCAGGTTATGCTGAATGAACCGTGCCACAACGTTCTTGGTTACAGTAGCATAAGAGGCTGCTTCAACCCACTTTGTAAAGTAATCAATCGCCACCAGGATGAAGCGATGCCCGTTGTATGCCGTAGGTTTAATCTCGCCGATCATATCAATGCCCCACATTGCAAAAGGCCAAGGTGCAGTCAAGACATTCAGAGGAACTGGAGGAACGTGCACCTTATCTGCATATATCTGGCACTTATGACATGTCCGAGAATGTTGGTAACAATCAGCTTCCATTGTGGACCAGAAATATCCTGCCCGAAGGATTTTCTTTGCCATGGTGTGTCCACTGGAATGTGTTCCAAAGGTACCCTCATGTAGTTCTGCCATGATTCTTTCTGCTTCAGTCTTATCTACACAACGCAGTAAGGTCGAGTCATGGTTTCGCTTGTACAGAATGCCATTGCTGAGGAAGAACTTTCCTGCGAACCTTCTCAGGAACTTTTTATCGTTGACAGATGCACCTTCAGGGTATTCTTGCGCTTCTAAGTACCTCTTCACTTCATGGTACCAGGGTTTCTCAGTTACCGTCTCAGCCTCAAGATCACAACAATATGCAGGTTCGTCCAGTTTCCAGATAATGATCCGGGGAGCCTCGTTGTCCCATTTGACTTTGAACATGGAAGACATCGTAGCTAACGCGTCCGCCAACTGATTCTCCTCTCTTGGGAAGTGTTCAAAAGTTATCTCCGTGAAATGGGGGATCAATGTCAACACACATTCTTTGTAAGGGATAAGGTTTGGGTGTTTCGTATCCCACTCGCCTTTGATCTGATTGATCACGAGAGCGGAATCTCCGAAGACACTCAGAAACTTGATCCTTAAGTCAATTGCAGCTTGAAGACCCATGATGCACGCCTCATACTCCGCCATGTTGTTGGTGCAGTTGAAACATAGCCGGGCAGTAAGTGGAGTATGAGTGCCTTGAGGGGATATGATCACAGCGCCGATACCGTTACCCAAAGCATTGGAGGCTCCGTCAAAGTGCATAGACCATCGGGATCCTTCCTCAGGTCCTTCATCCGGTCCAGGTACTTCACAATCAGTCACTATCATGATGCTCTCGTCTGGAAACTCGAAGTTCATTGATTGGTAATCGTCTACTGCCTGATGTGCCAAGTGGTCTGCCAATACACTTCCTTTGATAGCTTTCTGGGTCGTATACTGGATGTCATATTCCGTCAAGATCATTTGCCATCTTGCTATCCTTCCAGACAAAGCAGGCTTTTCGAATATGTACTTTATTGGATCCATTTTTGAAATCAACAAAGTGGTGTGAGTCGGCATATACTGTCTCAGCCGGCGAGCAGCCCATACCAAAGCGCAGCAAGTTTTCTCGAGCAGTGAGTATCGGGTCTCACAGTCGGTAAACTTTTTGCTAAGGTAATAAATGGCGTGCTCTTTTCGGCCAGACTCGTCATGCTTCCCCAGCACACACTCCATTGAGCTGTCAAGTACTGTCAAGTATAGTATTAGAGGTCTCCCTTCAACCGGTGGCTTAAGAATGCGTGTTTCTTGGAGATACTCTTTGATTTTGTCAAAAGCGGCCTGACATTTATCGTTCCAACGTACTACCTGATCTTTCTTCAGCAGCTTGAAGATTGGCTCACAGGTAGCAGTTAGGTGCGAGATGAATCGGGCAATGTAATTCAGACGTCCTAGAAAGCCTCTGACCTCTTTCTCTGTCTTGGGAACTAGCATCTCTTGAATGGCCTTAACCTTGGCAGGGTCCACTTGAATACCTTTGTCACTTACGACGAAGCCTAGCAACTTTCCAGATCTTACCCCGAAGGTGCACTTGTTCGGGTTCAACCTCAGCTTGTATAACTTCAGACGGTCAAACAGCTTCTGTAGATGATCAAGGTGCTCCTCCTCAGTTTGGGACCTCGCAATCATGTCGTCGACATACACTTCTATCTCATGATGGATCATGTCATGAAATAAAGCCACCATGGCACGTTGGTAGGTTGCCCCAGCATTTTTCAACCCGAATGGCATGACCTTGTAGCAGAAGGTGCCCCACTGAGTAACAAAGGTAGTCTTTTCCATGTCTTCAGGAGCCATCTTAATTTGATTATAACCTAAAAATCCGTCCATGAAAGAGAACACCTTGTGCTGAGCAGTATTGTCAACCAGAACATCAATATGAGGTAGAGGGAAGTCATCCTTGGGGCTGGCCCTGTTCAGATCCCTGTAGTCGACACACATTCTGACCTTACCATCTTTCTTCGGTACCGGCACCACATTGGCAACCCACTGAGGGTAAGAAGTCACTGCTAGAAACCCGACATCAAATTGCTTCATAACCTCAGCTTTGATCTTCTCGGACATTTCTGGACGCATACGGCGGACCTTTTGTTTAACCGGAGGGCATTCTTCCTTGGTAGGCAAGTGATGGACCACAATGTCGGTATCCAACCCAGGCATGTCTTCGTAGGACCAGGCAAAGATTTCCACATAATCATGCAGCATCTGAATCAACCGTTGTTTCACGCTGAGCTCCAGATTGGCACCAATCTTAACTTCCTTTCTATCTGTCTCAGTACCCAGATTTATCGTTTCCACTGGCTCTTCATGTGGCTGAATGGCCCTCTCTTCTTGGAGTAACAGTCTTGCAAGCTCACCAGACACTTCGCAATCATCTTCACTTTCGTCTTCGGCTAAGTTGATCGGATTTTCGAAGTCATAGCTGGCAGTAGCAGAGTCGTTACCAGTGAGATCCAGAGTGGATTGAAACCTGTATGGGTGAGTGTGTGTAAATATAGCTGTTTTGCAATATATAAAGAAGGAAAGAAAGAAAGGGAGCACAAGATTTGAAATGCGAAAAACGTCCAATGCTTTTATTCATGATATATGGAAATGACAGTTAATAAGCCCTCACAAATGAAGCCACAGTGCCCCGGGTAAGACACTGGACCATAAAGTCTCAATTTATTGTTTATTACAAATTAAAAAACAAAGGAATTCATTACTGCGTAACAAAAGTAACAGGTATGTGATCTTTTGCAGTCCAATTATTCAGTCCACCATCGGCCGTCGGGCAGATCCAGCTGTTGAACTCAGACTCATCCACTTCGTCACCATCCCTGATAGCATTCACTCCATGGTCAGGTAGGGGAGCTGTTACCACATTAGGCTTCTCAGGTGCCTCAAACTGTACCTCCTTAGCATCGATAAGGTCTTGAACCTTATTTCTCAGGGCCCAGTAATCATCAGTAGAATGCCCCGGGCTATCAGAGTGATAAGCAAAGCGGGCATTTGGATTATACTTAGGAGAGGTAGTGTTCACAACCTTCGGAGCCTCTCTGACGGTCACCAAGTTGGTCGATAGCAGTTGCGGCAAGATTTGTGACAAGGTCATACTCAGCCGGGTATATTCTCTTCTGGGTCTCTCACCCCTTGGTTGGTTAGGTTGTCGAGGAGCGGCAGCAGGCTTTGCAATTACCACCGCATTGACAGTTTGGCAGAGTTCTGGTTTGTCCTGCCTCCTAGGCCCATACACAGCACTGGCTTCCTTTTTAAAAGGTTTCTTCTCAGAACTTGAGGACGCACCTTTCTGAATTTTTCCTGATTTCATGCCAGCCTCTATCCTTTCCCCAGTCAGAATGAGATCTGTGAACCCTGCAGATGAATTACCAATAAGATGATTAAAGAATGGCCCGGATAGGGTCCCCAAGAACATGTCTACAAGCTCACGGTCAGTCAATGGTGGCTGCACCCTGCCAGCCAGGTCCCTCCACTTCTGCGCATACTCTTTAAAACCTTCTCCCGATCCTAGCGACATACCCTGGAGTTGGGTACGTGTAGGAGCGAGGTCGGCATTATATTGATACTGCTTGTAGAAAGCAGTAGCTAACTCCTCCCAGTTACGAACCTTGGTTCCATCCAGCTGATAGAACCATTCGAGATGAGTCCCTGAAAGACTCTCCTGGAAGAAGTGGATCCACAAGTTCTCGTCCACGGTGTACGGCTGAATCTTCCGCACATAAGATCTGAGATGTAACTTAGGGCAGGACGCCCCGTCATACTTTGCGAAAGATGGTGCTTTGAACTTATGTGGGATGACCACACCAGAAGATAAACCCAAGTCTCTGAAATCCAAACCAGGCACTTGTTGAATTTCCATGGCATTCAGACGGTCTTCTAACTGCTTGTACCTGTCTTCAGTTGGAGGATACTGCTCCTCATTAAAATCAGTCTCGTTGTCAGATACCACCAGACTTGGAGCCCTTCCCCCCTGGGGACTGCCTTTGCCTACAGAAGAACCAGTTTGATCAACCTTATTCTGCAGCGTGTTACCAAACCTCCGGCCCGTGTTGAATAGAACAATTCTCTTCTTCTTCTTGACCAGCAGAGCCTTCAGTTCCTCCTGACCTTGGGCCAAACCCATAATCAGCTCTTGGAATTGTGCGTTCTGAGCCTGAAGGGCCTTGATGGACTGCTCGGTAGATGATTCAGGGTTCATGATGCTGAAATAAACAGCGAAGAACATTAAGCAACCTGAAAAGAAAAGTACCTGCTATGCACATGATGAATGGGAATGCGTATGATTTATGTTTTCAAAGACAATCGGGAATCAACTTTGTAAACAAAAAGGGAACACACTTCATTAGATTCAACTTTGAAATTTAAATTGTTCAACAGATTTCCCTTAGGCATTACAAAAATGAAAATACTGAAAAGGGAAATAAAATTGTAGAAGAATATCAAAGTTCATCATTGATCCCAGGGTCTCCTCTTCTTAGTACGGATGTAGTCATTCAGAGCTCGCTCATTCTCCAACTGCTTTGTCAGCCTCTGGATCTTCAATTCCTGCTCGTTGAACTTTTCCCGATAAGAATCCTGTTCTTCTCGCAGTTGCGCCCAAGACCTCTTTAGTGTATCATAATCAGTAGGTATCTGAGGAGGGAGAACAGTTGGAGGAACCCCATCTCTATCAGGATACTCAAGAATGATGGGTCTGACCGCTTCATATGGCATACCTAACTTCTGAGCACGGATGCGGACCCATTTGTAGTAGGCTTCTATAGGTAGAGAAGTCTTTGGTCCCAACTCTTGTGGGTTAGCTTTGTGAATTCTGTCCCAAGCCTTGATGAACCTACGACGCAGCTCGTCACTATCCACCTGAAACTCAAAACTGATGTGAGGTACCAACATCTCATGAGGCCCTGCTCTTCTGGCTCTTCTAAATTGACGGAGAGCTAGACATGGATTATAAGAGATCCCTCCTTGGGTGCCAATCAGAGGAACATTAGGGTATTCTCCGCAACAATCAATAACAGCCACCTCATCCAAACCTCTGAGAGTCCAAATGATGTCCTTATCAGTGAGAGACATTAACCTATGAGCCCAACCTCTTCCTTCTTTGTTCTTCAGCACGAACTTAGGGAGGTGCGAAATAAACCACCTCACTAACAAAGGGATACAACACCACAGAGTTCCTCGTCTTCGGGCAGTACGAGCATAAAGTTGTTGCAGAATATCACCCAAGAGAGTGGGCACAGGGTTCCGAGACATGAAGATCCTTATGGTAGTGACGTTAATGAAGTTATCAGGATTAGGAAACAAGACCAGACCATAGATTAAGAGAGCCAGAATGTCTTCATACGCCCTAAAGTCCAAGTCATTCTAGAAACTGTTAGCTTTACCAACCAAGAACTTGGCCAAGAAACCCTTAACTCCGCTTCTAGTCACCCAGTTGTCCATTACCTCTTTGTGGGTCAAAGGAAGAGCTGCAGCAATCTCCTCAAGCCTAAGAGTCTTTTCCCAACCAGTGTAGGGAGTCTGATCCAAGATAGGGATACCAAGCAAATCAGAGAACTCTTCCAGGGTAGGGACCAGCTGGAAGTCTTGAAAGGTCAAGCACTGGTACAAGGGATCATAAAACTGTGTCAGGACACTCATCAGTTGTTGGTCCCACTTTGCCATGACTAAACTGAGAAGAGAACCATGCCTCTGGATGAAGGAAGTAGTATTTGGAATTCTGCTAACCAACTCTTCAAGCAACTCAGGTGGGTGAACAAAGTTGAACCGGATGGTATTCCTTCGCATAGGCATCATGATGTCCTACAAAACAGAGCAAAGGTGAAACCCTCTTGTCTTTGAAATGGTAAGTCCTTATGCAGGATGCAGGCAATGCTTATGATGGCATGATGTTATGATAAAGCACACCACAAATATTCACAAAGGCAAACATGATAAGGCACACAAGTCACACAAGACAAGCCCTTAGAGTTTAGGCCAGCATGGGGTCTAGGTATTACCCTCTTTCAGTTTGTTGGTTAAGACCTGTCCTATCAGAAGTAACCGAGTTCTAGAGGATCCCAATATCACTGACTACCCTCAATCGGTCATAACTCCAGCATCGCAATCTTTTCTTGTAGCCAGAACCATCACGAGAGTTTAGCCTCAATGGGCGTAGCATACTGCTACTGTTCTATTGGCCGAGTTGGGTCATTTAAGGTTCTAAGGCCGGTTGGTGCTTAATGACTCCTCAGAAGACCCATATTCTCCTCGTTGCAACACAAGGGATATCAGTACAGACCAAGGCGCCACACCAACGTAGCCACTGCTTCACCCGTGTCGGTCTATGCCGGACAGGTCCCTCACAGCTTATGCTACCTAACAGGGTATCCCCAGATCCGGGTTAGGATCTATGTAACTCCGATGCAACCCACAATAATAAAGCAAACAAACACAATAATTGAAAACATAAGTCTGAGCTATCCTAAGGTACACCTCACTTTATAAGATTTCCCCAGCAGAGTCGCCAGTTCTGTGATCGGTGGATCTGGAACTGACTGTTTAACGCTGGTTCGCGAAATGTCGCGGTAAGCAAGAGTCGCCACCGTCTTTTATTTTCTCCAATATGGAAAGGACAAAAGCACAGCAAAATTCCTTCTTTGAGATGTCTCTCGGTTCGGGAGGTAGATTTATAGAAAGGGAAGGTGTTAGCACCCTTTCTATCCATGGTTATCCATGGGCTCTTAGATACTTGCTCATTTGTGTTTTCAAAATGTTTGCTTTTCAAAGTGTGAGTGGGTTTGAAAAAAGTTTCGTTTTAAAGATTTCAGATCGACTCTTGTATCAGTCCTCAAGAGTGTTTGAAAAATTGTTTTGAAAGCTTTTTGAAAGTGTCGGTGTAAAAAGAGTTTTGATTTGTTTTTGAATAGAGCAAGTATCTATGAGTCATCTACCTACCCTAAGGAATTAGGCTGTGTAAATGTCCTTAAGGTAATGCCATCCCACCATTGAGAGGTAGGTAGCACCACCGTTGGAGGTGTTCGGGTCAATTCGATTGTTAGGGACAGTGTGGTCACCAGAGCAACAGTAGGACACCTTAGAAGCTACCCCTATGCCATAGAACATGGACATAAGGACTTACTAAAACGCCCTATACTCGACGACCACGTTTCGAGGGCAAGGCAACAGTGAGGCGTACCCTAAGAGTGGTGTGTGAATTTCTGTGTTATTTTCAAGTTAATATTTGTCTTTGATCATGCATTTGGTGAGCTACGCATTGCTTTTTAATTTAGGCCATTCATTCTTTCATGCAAGTTAACAGTTTAAAAGTGCGGAAATTAAAGTGCGGCAAGTAAAATCATACGCTATTACAAGGCGCGGGTCTATACATCGCCAAATTAACAAAGACCTGTTTTGAATAAAAAATGCGGAAAGTAAATAAATTCCTAATTACTATTACAAGGCTTGAGCAATTACATAATATCCACAAGAAAATAAATAAGAATAAATGCGCGAAAAGAAATTAGAATCGAATGTTCGAGGGCGTTGAACCCTTTTGAAATTAAATTAAATTAAATGTTAATTAATTATTTAATTAAAGAAAATAAATGTTTTTAGGTTTTTGGTATTTAATGAGAATAAAGAAAATTAATTAAAATTAGAAGTTAAATGAAACCCTAGTTCTAAGTTGTTTTTAATTATTTACGAAAAATATTCAAATTTAACCTAATTTACGCTAATTAATTAATTACATGGATATTTACAAAATTAATTAATAATTAATAATAATAATAATGATGAGAAAATTATTTAGTGAAAAAAAGATAAAAAGGTGAGAATGTTAAAAACCCTAATTTCTACATATTTTAATTTATTAAGAAAAACATTAAAATTGAAACCTAAATCAATCTAAATTAACTATTAAAGTTTATTTACAAAAATAATGGTGAAATTAATATTAGTAACAATAAAACATTTTTTTGATTTTTCTGTATTTATTATTGTGAAAATTATTTTATGGAATTTAAAGAAAACAATTAAAAATAAATAAAAGAATAAAAAGGAAAAATAAATAAAAATTAAAACTTGAAACCATGGGGGTATTCAGACCCTTTTGGAGGTTAATTGAAGCATTTAGGCCCACTGAATTCCAAGCCCTTTTGACTTTCTATGCTTGCATGTGGAGTGGTTGACCCAGGTGCATGGTGATCTTCATGTTCTGGCCATCAGATTGAAGCTTCTGGACACTTGGCAGGCACAAGCATATGCGCATATGGTGGACCACTGGAGAGGAATTGCATAGGAACACGCTATAACCAAAATTATGAATAATATGGGGGGGACCTGGGAATCGAACCCAGGTCCCAGTACCTGCAGGACAGCTCACCAACCAGTTGAACTAACGTGTTTCTTTGTTAGTATAATGGAACATAAATAATATACATGAAAAATCAACATTATGCTGAAGCACTCAAAAACCGCGCCAATGTTCAAATCCTTCAACCATGTCCAGACACGCATGCATCATCTTCCTTTTGTACCTGTAAATAAAAGCAAATAGCGGGGGTTTTAAACCCCCACTAAATTCAACCAGAAAAAATAGCGATTAGCTCCTGGGTTAACATAAAAAGGGCGCGAGGTGTGGATTAGTCTCGTTTGGAGGTCACGATTTCAATGGTACCAGTTTGATGGCCCAATTTTTCCATATATGTAAAGCCCTAATTCAAAGCTTCTGCAACCCTAGAAAGCGTTAATGGTGAATCATGATACAGGGCTTGATAATTCAATTGAGTTATGTCATTAGCTTCAGAACATCCATATTAGTGTAAATCAATAATTAAAATGCATGAACAATGCCTGGAAATTAAAACACGATAATGAAAATATTTATGAAAAGTGAGACTTCGTTCTACCAATTCTTGAGGTCTGGGGATTGGTTCTTGATTGCAATCGCTTCCTGGATGTCTTAGCAATGTTTTGGAATGCTTTTGAAGCTTTGAAACACCTTCTAACTAGGTTTTCAGTTTTCAATATTTTGTGAAAAAATGCAATGTTGTTCTATGGTCTTGAGCGCAGCTTTTTTGTGTCTCTTGCATTAGGTTTCAGTCTTGCATATGTATGTGGATAGAATTAGGTTAAAAAACCAGCCCAAAGTCCATTGATTTAATGATTCAAATATTTGATTTTGTTACATCTTTTTTCAAATCTTTTTGCCATGGAAACTTGCCAAATTTAGATGATTTTGTCCCCTTGAGAAGGTGCACGAAATCTCTTACATGTGAGGAGGATATTTGCTGCATAAAAAGATTTAAAACCATTGATTTAGTATTTTTCTTATATTTAAATTTAATTAAATGAATTAATGATAATAAAAATTCAAATAATTAATTAAAAATGAGAAAATAACTCCCTTTGAGCTTAGTGGGTCGTGCATAGCCTTTGGGTAATGATTCATGAAAGAAATTGAGGCCCATTAGCATTTTTGAAGCATTTTGTGCAAAGTTGACTTTTCAAAATCCCCAAAAATGTTCCAACTTCTACAAGGCATATCTTGCTCAATTTTTAAGATTTGATCATGTTCTTGGACATTTTGGAAAGGTCTTGAAGTCCTCTAAACAAGTCCTTTTGTCCCAAGTTATTTTGATTTACCAATCTCAAGTTATGGTCTTTGACTTAAAGTGCCTTTTTGTTGACTTTTGAAAATGACCTATAATGTTGAAATTGATAACTTTTTGTGAGAGCATTTCTTGGACTTGAAGTGTGAATATGAGTTGTAGGAAATGTCATTCTCTTCAAAATGAGATTTGGATGGGATTTTTCTAATAAACCATGAAGAAGTTATGCCTTGGTCAATTTGCAGTTGACTTTTTCAGCTGTCCAAAAATAGAAACTTTTGCATCTTGAGACTTTTTGAGCCATGCTTTGAGAATCATGATCAAGAATTGATCAAATGATGTTTGTGGCCTCAAAATAAGATGTTGACCAAAAATTTTGACTTTTGACTGTCAAATGACCATTTTGCCCCTGCAGTTGACTGTGAAGCATTTAGGGTTTTTGACTGTGCAATTTGATGCTATGAGTCTTGAAACTTTGCATATGGATGCTTGACAATGTATATGGGCATGTGGGACTTGATTGGACCCTTGAAAACTTCAACTTCTTTTCCAGAACTAAAACCCTAATTTTGACTGTGTTATGAGGCATTTGGAATGTGCAACCTTTGAGAGATCTTGAGGAATATGGGAGGGAAAATTTTGGGGTACAACACTACAGTTAATACTGGTTTGTGTTTTTTATTCGCAAATGTTGCAATAAGCAAGAGTCACCACCGACTTTTATTTTATCCAATCAGGAAAAGGAAAAAGAACATAAAAAACCTTTTTCGAGATGTTTCTGAGTACGGGGGGTATATTATAGAAAGGGAAGATGTTAGCACCCTTTCTATCCATGGTTTTCTATGGGCTCTTAGGTACTTTCTCATTTTAAAATTGCTTGTGTGTGTGCTTGTTTTGAAAAAAGTTTTACTTCGTGATAACCCTTGTATCAATCCTCAAGGGTGTGACGAAGTTGTTTTGAAAATTGTTTTGAAAAAGTGTTTATATGAAAAAATTTGTTTGATTGATTGAGCAAGTACTTAAGAGTTAATCTACCTACTCAAAAAAAGTCTCTTCATTTTCCTTTTGATAGTGCTATCCCATTATTAAGGAATAGGTAGCACCGTCGTTGGAGTTTTAAGGGACGTTTGAAGGGACAGATACGGTCACAAAAGCAATGTTAGGGAATTTTAGTAACCCTCCTAAAGCCTTAAAGATCTTTTCCGAGGCAACATCTGAATGGGTCATTTTTAGATCTTTTGGGGCTATAGGATGACCACTAACAAACCCTATACTTCATGACCATTTAATCGAAGGCAACCGGAGTGGAGTAAACCTAGAAGTGAGCATGTGCGAGTGAATTTTTTTCCAGTTAATTATCTTTGCACAATTTAGGATTTTCTACCATTTTAATTTCCAGTTAATCTTTCCATACAATCCTGTTAACATACATCTAGGCAGTTTATAATATGCGGAAATTAAAATGGGGAAAGTTTAAAGTTCTAGCTATTACATGGCTTCCGCAGATATATAATTATTTTTTACTAAAAATAAAATGCGGAATTAAAACCTAATTAAGTCTATTACAACCTCGGAGCAATTACAATAATAATAAAAGGTAATTAAAATACGAGTGGCGAATTAAATGCGAGGACAATTAGAAAACCTGAAAATCTAATTTGAGAAAATATTTAAGTTAATTTTTGAAGAAAAATGAAATATATACAAAATTAAACCCTAATTTCTAATTGATTTTAATTACAAAAATAAGATTTAATTTCCCTAATTAAATTAAATTAATTAATTCAAGGAAATAAAATATTTTTTATGAAAAAAAAGATTTTTGGTGTTTTTTGTGATTTTTTATTTAATAATAAAAAAATGATTTATGTGGGCCTGTAAGAATAAACCCAGGGGGTGCATTTTTGAAATTTCTTAGGCCCAAAGAGCTGGTCAGCCCAATCCCTGCACTGCATTCCATGTGATGCTCTTCTGATGGTTTACCATGGTCCTTCAATGGTGTGAGTTAGATCTAGACAGAGATGCATCCATTGGTTGGATGATGGTAGCGCATGGTAGGCGTTTGGACAAGTGGGACACAAGATCTGCAAAGGAGAATCAAAATAAAGAAAGTTTGCTGGGACCTGGGATCGAACCCAGGTCCTCACGTTCAACACCAATGCGCCTAGCCATCTAGGCTATCTCTTTTATTTGTTAAGATAATAAGAACAGAATATAATATATGAAACAAAGTGGTTAGCTGGAAAACACGCGCGAAATTCAAATGGTCCAATGGGGTTAGACACGTTGTAATCTTCTTCCTCCTCTATCGTATTAGATATCAAACTTATACCTACTGACAGCTTGCCATGGCTGTAAACCTGTGAACTTCAAAAATCACCAAAACG
The DNA here is from genome assembly GCA_948472305.1 of Vicia faba. Lineage (NCBI taxonomy): Eukaryota > Viridiplantae > Streptophyta > Magnoliopsida > Fabales > Fabaceae > Vicia > Vicia faba. Next base: position 74,327,679 of record OX451740.1, read on the forward strand.
CATGATAAATAAATTCTAATTACATGGTTCAATTTGTCTTGATGTCACGAGCATCATAGTACCCTTTCCGTTGGCCAATTTAACCTGTATGGAGAAGCCCTAAAACGGCCTCTCAAACCCTAATAATGGTAACTCTGGATATAAGCATCAAAATACAAAATTACATAAACCAAAACATTCTAAATGCTCATACAAACATAATGTTGTGTTCAATAATGGTTAATCATGCGTAATTTGTAAAATAAAATTCAAGCTAGGGAAGGAAAACCGTGGGTCTGTAGCGTGCGTTTCTGGGCGTGAAAAGGCTTGCAAATGATGGAGATACGTTCCTGAGATGTCCAGCAATCTATTGGAAACGTTAGAATGGCTTGAATTGGCCTCCAAGCTTGAAATTGATTCACTAATTTTTTGCAAAAAATTGAGTTTGTTCTTGGTGTTTCCACGGCTGCAACCCTTGTCCTCTTGCCTTGTTTTTACTCAATATATATCCTTGAACAAATTAGGGTTGTGAAAACCACTTGAATCCTTTGGAATTATGGAGATTGAATGTGATTTTCTTGCCATATGATATCTTTCCATAACCATCCAAATTATGCTATTTTTTCCGCAAATTACCTTGATTCATTTTGATCTAATTTGGCCAATATAATTAGCTTGTGATTTTGTCCAAAAATCATATCAAAACAAATCTTTGCTATTATTTGTCATTTATTTGATTTGATTTAATTTCAATTTTTAATAATAAAAAATCAAAATAAAATAAATAATGAAGCCAATAACATGTGGGTGGATATTTGGGTCGTGGACCATGTTATGAGTGAGGTGCAAGCATAAAAAGTTAGGCCCATTTGACAAAAAATGCATCTTTGAGCGTATTTGACTTTTGGCAATTTTGCAAAAATGGTAAACTTTGAAAAGGCATATCTCTTCCAATTTTAACCCTAGAGAGGTGTTCTTGTACTTTTTAAGAAAGCTTAGGATATCCCCTAAACAATCCTTTTGGTCTCGTTTCAATTGGGTCTTCCATGTTCATGTAATAAGCTTTGACCCAAAAGGTGTTTTTGTTGACTTTTCAAAAGGACCTATAATGTAAAAATTCATATATTTTGATGAGGGTATATTTTGAACTTGAGGGATGAAGATGAATTGTAGGGAATTGCATCCTCTTTAAAATGATCCTTGGATGGAAAATTTCTGGGAAAGTATGAAGAAGTTATGCTTGGTCAAAGTTTGGTTGACTTTTCCTAAGAAGCCCTAATTTAGCAACTTTTGATTTTTGATGGATTAGGAGCATTTATTGGGGTATCATGATAAACCCTTGATCTAATGATGGATATCACTTCAGAATATTTATGCTGACAAAAAATCTTGAAGTTTGACTATATGTGGGCCACAGTTGACTTTTGACCTAGTACAGTTGATTTTCAGGCATCTGAGCAGTTGACTGAGCAAACTTCTTGTGCAAGGCATGAAACTTGACATGGATGATCTTGAGAACATACTAGGACCATGGAAAGCATTTGAGGCCTTTGGAGTTCACACATATTGATAAAAATGGAAACCCTAGTTTGAGGTATATTGCCTTAGGAGAGAGTTTATCTAGTCAACTCTTGGGCTTCCTTGAGCAAATTGAGGATCTCAATGGGAATGTGCTGAGTAAAATGAGAGGGCAAATTTTGGGGTACAACAGCTGCCCCTGTTCAATCTTCTTAAACCTGAGGATGTAGATTGGTTTGTCTGTCTTTCATGATCTGAAGGTAGAAGATGATTGAACACTAAAGTGCCTAGAAATTTGCCCTCGTATGAAGTGAGTATCAATCGGTGGTATCGGGAATGGGCTTACAGATGCCATTTGGAAAGCAATGGAGAGTTGTCGGGGATGGGCTTAAAGATGCCATCCAGAGAAAATATTGGTCGCATAAGAGATTCCTTTACGAGAATTCCCATATTAGCCGTTGAGGAGGACTTCGTCGGGGCATGTTGACTTATGTCTGGGGTAGTACAGTATAGGAGCTTCGGTTGTCCATTACTCTATTGGGGAGTTAACTCCTGATTAATGAGGTGGAAGTAAGCTGTATATCTGGTCAGGGTTCAGGATGCACAACGACTTACTAGGGAAGCGTGAAATCGGTCGTATCTGATCGGGTCCAAGTCTTACAGCATTGTATACTGTTGTCTGGAGATAAGAGACAAGGAACATGGATAGTAGGGTTTCTTCGAGATGAAATCCTGGATAGTAGGGCTATGAGAAGGAACCTGGGTCGTAGGGTTACTTCGAAATGAGAGCCTGAATAGTAGGGCTATGAGAAGGAACCTGGGTCATAGGGTTACTTCGAAATGAGAGCCTGGATAGTAGGGCTGTGAGAAGGAACCTGGGTCGTAGGGTTACTTCGAAATGAAAGCCTGGATAGTAGGGCTATAAGAAGGAACCTGGGTCGTAGGGTTGCTTCGAAATGAAAGCCTGGATAGTAGGGCTATGAGAAGGAACATGGGTCATAGGGTTGCTTTGAAATTAAAGCCTGGATAGTAGGGCTATAAGAAGGAACCTGGGTCATAGGCTTACATCGAAATGAGAGCCTGGATAGTAGGGATATGATAAGGAACCTGGGTCGTAGGGTTACTTCGAAATGAGAGCCTGGATAGTAGGGCTATGAGAAGGAACCTGGGTCGTAGGGTTACTTCGAAATGAGATCCTGGATAGTAGGGCTATAAGAAGGAACCTGGATAGTAGGGTTGCTTCGAGATGAAAGCCTGGATAGTAGGGCTATGAGAAGGAACCTGGGTCGTAGGGTTACTTCGAAATGGGAGCCTGGATAGTAGGGTTATGAGAAGGAACCTGGGTCGTAGGGTTACTTCGAAATGATAGCCTGGATAGTAAAGCTATGAGAAGGAACCTGGGTTGTAGGGTTACTTCGAAATGAGAGCCTGGAAAGTAGGGCTATGAGAAGGAACCTAGGTCATAGGGTTGCTTCGAAAGGAAAGCCTGGATAGTAGGGCTATAAGAAGGAACCTGGGTCGTAGGGTTGCTTCGAAATGAAAGCCTGGATATTAGGTCTATAAGAAGGAACCTGGGTCGTAGGGTTACTTCGAAATGAGAGCCTGGATAGTAGGGCTATAAAAAGGAACCTGGGTCATTGGGTTGCTTCGAAATGAAAGGCTGGATAGTAGGGCTATAATAAGGAACATGGGTCATAGGGTTACTTCGAAATGGGGGCCTGGATAGTAGGGCTATGAGAAGGAACCTGGGTCGTAGGGTTACTTCGAAATGAGAGCCTGGATAGTAGGGCTATGAGAAGGAACATGTGTCATAGGGTTACTTCGAAATGAGAGCCTGGATAGTAGGGCTATGAGAAGGAACCTGGGTCGTAGGGTTACTTCGAAATGGGAGCCTGGATAGTAGGGCTATAAGAATGAACCTGGGTCATAGGGTTACTTCAAAATTAGAGCCTGGAAAGTAGGGCTATGAGAAGGAACTTGGATCATAGGGTTACTTCGAAATGAGAGCCTGAATAGTAGGTCTATGATAAGGAACCTGGATAGTAGGATTACTTCGAAATGAAAGCCTGGATAGTAGGGCTATGAGAAGGAACCTGGGTCATAGGGTTACTTCGAAATGAGAGCCTGGATAGTAGGGCTATGAGAAGGAACCTAGGTCGTATGGTTACTTCGAAATAAGTTTGGGTAAAACTTTAGAGGGAACCTGGGTAAGGTCGCTTTGATGAGTCTGTGTAGGACCGCATTAGGCCGCGTAGATAATTACCCTATTTAGTTTCAGGAACTAATCTTGGACCTGCTGGAAAATGTTGATGATAACCATCTTTCTTGAAAATGTACAATATTAATTATATGTGATGCATGAAATGCATTGTGTGAGGATGTTCTCAAAATAAATGAGATTATGCTGTTATGCAATATGTATGTGCATGTCATGATGTATGCACACGAAATGCTATTGTGACATGTCTGAGTCTGGGAAAATAAATCCCTGACTGCTGCTGGAGAATATAGCATTCCTGACTGTGGTAGAGGATTGTGATCCTTCTACTTCCGTCGGGGATGGTGAACGGAGACGACTATGCTGTAGATTCGCTCCTTATTTGTGAATATTCTGCCGGGGAGAGACTCTGCTTGAGAATAACTTTGTGGGGAATAACTCTGTTGGAAGGTGAACTTTCGTATCTGAAGGAATAAACTTCGTCGGGGATTGAGTTTCTGTGTCCAGAGAAATAAACTCTGCTTGGGAGATAAAAATTTATTGATTCACTTGCGACTATGAAATTCGGATGGGGAACATACGTCAGGTTTCTGAATGACCCTGGCTGGGGAGGTTACTTCCTGTTTTGGAAAAGGCTGACGTCAATGCCTTTGAAAGCTTTTACTTTATAGGGAGTACTAGTATAATGAGATTGCATGTACTGATGACTGTGTTCCAAAGCTGACTCTACCTCGATACCTGGTGGACATTCTTTTAGTTTTTTTTACTCTTATTTCTTAAGTTATGAGCAATTGTCTTTCTGTTTCCTATGCAAATATTTGTGAACAACAATTATATTCAAATGCACATGTCAAGAATGATTCATTGGACGTTCTCGCAAAACAAAACAGAAAAAGGGACAACAAACATTTTTGTGTGTAAGAATGACTTGTATTAATTTTGAAGTTGGCCTATAACAGGCGTTTTTGTACAAGGAGGCTGATGTCTAGTAAGAGAACGTTGTCGTAACAATAGAAGCTATACATAATTGTGTGAAAGTAAAACAACTATATGAAACGATCCCATTGAGTTACAACTCCGCTATTTCCCTGATGTCTTCGAGTGTCTCATCACTTTTCTACTGGGCCGAAGGTTAATTAAATTGATTGGTGCCGTCCGAGCTTGATAATTGATACCGAAGTCTGGTCCCAAGATGATCCAATGAGACATAGTGGTACACTTTATATCCCTAACTTTTTCCTGGACTACCCTTTCAGGTTTTCAGTCCACCGGGATACCCTTTTTTTCCCAAGCCGCCCTTTCGGGTTTTCGACTTGCCGGGTGTACAGATTTTTCATTTTCATCCCTTACTTTTTCCCGAACCCTTTTGGTTCGCCGGGAAGCCCTTATTTTTGCCTAAGCCAGTCAACCTAGAAGGTCTCTTGATTATGCGTAGTATCTTTTCACTATGTCTGCATTGACAGGGTAAGGAAGTTCGTCACCATCCATGGTAGTTAGAATCATAGCTCCACCTGAGAAAATATTCTTAACCACAAATGGTCCTTCGTACGTGGGGGTCCATTTTCCCCTGGTATCACCTTGCGACAATATGATGCGTTTGATCACTAGATCCCCGACTTGATATTCTTGGCGCATGACTTTCTTATTAAAAGCCTTGATCATTCGCTTTTGATATGTATGACCATGGCAAATAACAGTAAGTCTCTTTTCATCGATTAGATTTAATTGATCAAGTCGGGTTCGGATCCAGTCATCTTTGTTCAAACTCGCATCCTTCATAATCCCGAGAGAAGGTATCTGGACTTCAATTGGTAGGACTTCCTCCATGCCATATACCAGAGAGTAAGGTGTTTCCCCTGTCGACGTCATGCTGAGGTACGATACCCATGAAGAGCAAATGGTAACATCTCATGCCAGTCTTTGTATGTCACCGTCATCTTCTGTACAATCTTCTTGATGTTCTTGTTAGCTGCTTCAACAGCGCTGTTCATCTTTTACCGGTAGGGAGAAGAATTATGATGTTGTATCTTGAACTGTTTACAGAGCTCGGTGATCATTATCTTGTTGAGATTCCTACCATTGTCAGTAATAATTCTATCTAGCACACCATATCGACATATTAGATTATGTCGGATAAACCGCGCCACGACATTCTTGGTTACTGTAGCAAAAGAGGCTGCCTCAACCCACTTCGTGAAGTAATCAATGGCTACTAGGATGAAGCGATGTCCATTAGAAGCGGTGGGCTTGATTTCTCCGATCATGTCGATGCCCCACATTGCAAAGGGCCACAGAGCTGTCAAGACGTTTAAGGGGACCGCAGGCACATGCACCTTATCATCATAGATTTGGAACTTATTACAAGTTCGAGAGTGCTGATAACAATCGGCTTCCATAGTGGACCAGTAGTATCCTGCCCGTAGGATCTTCTTAGCCATGGTATATCCACTAGAATGGGTTCCGAAGGTGCCTTCATGTAGATCTGTCATGATCCTCTCTGCTTCACTCTTGTCAACACACTGTAGTAGTGTGGAGTCATCGTTGCGTTTATAGAGGATTCCATTACTGAGGAAGAACTTTGCAGCGAACCTTCTCAGAAACTTCTTATCATTGACAGATGCCCCTTCGGGATACTCATGAGTCTCGAGATACCTCTTGACTTCGTGAAACTAGGGTTTGTCTGCCACTTCTTCGGTATTGATTTCACAGCAGTGTGCTGGTTCATCCAGCCTCTCAATGGTGATTTGGGGAGCTTCATTGTCCCACCTAACTTTGAACATAGAAGACATGGTAGCTAGCACGTCTGCTAACTAGTTCTCCTCTCGTGGGAAATGTTCAAAAGTTACCTCCTCAAAGTGTGGGAGCAATGTCAACACGTACTCTTTGTATGGGATGAGATTTGGATGCTTCTTATCCCATTCACCTTTAATCTGACTTATTACCAAGGTTGAATCCCCGAAAACATCCAAGAATTTGATCCTTAGGTCAATAGAAACTCTAAGACCCATTGTGATACGGTGGGAAGAACTGACTGTTTTTCGGAATGCTGGTTTGCGTTTTGCATTTGTTTTTGCAAAATGTCGCGTTAAGCAAGAGTCGCCACCGACTTTTATTTTATCCAACAAGGAAAAGAAAAAAGCACGGAAAAATTCCTTTTTCGAGATATTTCTGAGTACGGGGGACAGATTATAGAAAGGGAAGGTATTAGCACCCTTTCTATCCGTAGTTATCTACGGGCTCTTAGGTACTTGCTCATCATTTTCAAAATTGTTTTCTTTGTGCTTGTGGGTTTCGAAAAGTTTTTATTTTGACTTCGATTTAACTCTTGCTTCTGTCTTCAAGAGTGTAATGAAGTATTTTTGAAAATTTGTTTGTAAAAGTGTAAGTGTGAAAAAGTTTTGTTTTGGATGAGCAAGTATTTAAGAACTAATCTACCTACTCGAAAAAGGAATCGTTCTATGTTAATTTCCTTTAGACAATGTTATCCCACTATTAGTGAGTAGGTAGCATCGTCGTTGGAGTTTGAGGGTCAATTCGAAAGAGGGACATACGGTCACTAAAGCAATGTTAGGACGTCTTAGCGGTAACCCTAACGTCTTAGATCATTTATTCGAGGCAACGATATCTGAGGCAACCATTTTGAGGCAACTATGATCTTCTAGACAAGAGAGCGACCTCTAAAACAACCTATACTCAATGACTGTTTACGAAGGCAACCAAGTGGGGCGTACCCTAGGAGTGCGCATGTACGAGTGTGTTGATTTCAGTTATTCATATCTTTGCACATGTTTAGGGCGATCTAACTGTTTTAAGATTTAAACATTCATTCTTGTCATGCAAACTCTATTATCAAACATCTAGCAGTTATATATTTGCAGAAATTAAAGGTGCGGAATTTAAACTAAATTATTACAAGGCGTCAGGTATTTACATCGCCAAAAACAACCCTTTGAAAATAAAATAAAAGCGGTAAAAGTAAATGTCCTAATTAATTATTACAATCCGGGAGCAGATACAATAATTAAATAAAAAATAAAGTGCACGACGCAGAATTAAATCGGATGTGAAATTAGGGTTTTTGACCCTTTTAGTTAAAAGAAGATGTTTTTTGTTGTTTTTATTTTTAAGAAAAGAAATTAAATCCTAAAATTAAATTCTAAATTAATTATTAAATTAATTAATTAATGAAAAATATTAAATGACATATTTTTGGAGTTTTTGTTATTTTAGGAAAGAAAATAAAATAATTAAATTAATGTTAAAACCTATTAATTCTAATTGATTTTTAATTATTTGCAAAAATAAATTAAAGTTACCTAATTGATCAACCTAATTAAATTAATTGATTTATTGATGAAAAATAAATTTCTGAAATTTAATTGGGTAAAAAATATTTTTTGTGATTTTTTTTTGATAAAAAAGAAATTAATTTATTGGTTAGTAATTAAATTAAATAAAATAAAACAATTAAATAAAATAAACAAAATATAAAAAGGAGTGAGATGGGCCTTATTTTGGGTGTGTGTATAGCAATTTTTCTGGCCCATTTGTGCTGATCCATTTGACTTTTTAGATCCTGTGCGCTGGCGTTGACTTGGTCCTTTGGTGCACCTCAATGATGGCCACCAAATCTGGCAATCTGGCACACTGATGAGGAAGGCATATGGTGGTCATCAAGCTCATGCACGCACTAGATTTCCTGCAAGAAAACATTATTGAGAAAATAGGGGGACCTGGGATTCAAACCCAGGTCCTAAGAGGAATTCCATACACTTCATTGCCACCACGCCACTTGCTTCTTATTTGTTAATGTAATGCAAATCAATAATAATATATAAAATAAAAGCTAATGGACAGAAAAATAAAAAAAAAAACGTGTGATGTTTGAATGGACGAATGGTGGGGTGACAACTCATCGTCCCCTTCCTCCCTCTGTAGCTAAAAACCTGCAACACCTATACCCACGGACGTTGTCCGTCACTACAAGTCATCTTTATTCCAAAATCTCGTACAGGCCATGGAAATGATTTCTAAGACCATGGTTGAGGTCGTCTCATCCTCCTGATTGCAACCATGCCCATTATGAAGGCTAATTATTCATGAAACAAAAAGCCCTAAAACCAAATACAAAACCCTAGCAATGGTGATTCATGATATAGGTCATATAAATGAAATTGGCTATTGTAAAAAGCTTGCAAATGATATGGTGATCAAGAATATGCCAATATTTTACACAATGGATGCAAGAATAAAGCTTTTCGAATTCAAGAAAAAAATGATATTGTGACGGCCTTACAGTGCACTGGAGGGCTCGAAAACGCGTGGCTTTGCTTGCTTTAGGTTCCTGAGATTGCCAGGAAGAGATTGAGACAAGTACCAAGCCTTGAGGACACCTCTAACCCCTGTTTCGATCTCACACTTTTGCCTCTTTTTTGAAAATTCTGTTATGGCTCTATGCTTTATCTCCAACCCTGATTTTGATCTGCACGCAACCCTTATGTACCACACAATGTATTAGGGTTGATTACCTTGCCCAAATCTTCCTCTTTCAATGATTTTGATATTTGATTTGATCCTTCTTTAAAGCTTTCCAAAATTGGCTTATTTTGAATCTTTTTGTGCACACAAGCTTTAATGCGAATTTGGAATGGTGCTAGCTGTCCAATGAAGCCTAGAATCATCAAAAGATCTTTGGTTTCAATGTTTTTGGATTTTATTTGATTTAATTTGATTTAAATCAAATTAATTCAAATAAAAATCAAAATAATTAATAGAAATATGATATGGACACATGACCAAATCTAGAGCACGTGGGCTATAATGCCAACTCAAAACAAGTGAAAAAGAATGGGCCCCTTTGGCAAAATTTGAAGTTTTGTGCATAGTTGACTTTGGGCAATTTTGCAAAAAAGTCCAACTTCAACAATGCATAACTTCCTCAATTTTGACTCTTTGGAGGTGTTCTTGAACTTTTTAGAAATCTTGAGATGTCCTCTAAGCAACCCTTTTGGTATTATCTCAATTTTATATTCCATGCTCATGTATGAAGCTTTGACAAAAAAGGTGTTTTTGTTAACTTTTCAAAATGACCTATAATGTCCAAATTCATAACTTCTTGTGAGTGCATATTTTGATCTTGGGAGATGAATATGGGTTGTAGGGAATTACATCCTCTTCAAAATGAGCTTTGTATGGGTCATTTCTCATAAAGTATGAGAAAGTTATGCTTGGTCAAAGTTGAGTTGACTTTTCCTACAAAACCTAATTTAGCAACTTTTGAATCTTGATGAATTATGAGCAATCCTTGATGAATCATGATCAAAGCTTGATAAAATGATGAAATATACTTCAAAATTAGGATGTTGACCAAAAATCTTGAATTTTGACTGTTTGTAGGTCACAGTTGACTTTTGCCCTAGCACAGTCGATTTTTGGACCTTTTGAGCAATTGACTGAGCAAACTTCCTCTGCAAGGCTTGAAACTTGACATGGATGATCTTGAGAACACATTAGGAGATTGGTGAGAATTTGGGGTCACTTGTACTCAAGGATATTGATGCAACATGAAACCCTAATCTAGGGTAGACTGCCTTAGGAGAGAACTTGTCTGACCAAATCTTTGACCACCTTGAGCAACTTGAGGATCTTTCGTGACATATTTTGAGAAATATGGGAGGGCAAATTTTGGGGTACAACAGCTGCCCCTGTTAAATCTTCTTAAACCTGAGGATGTAGATTGGCTTTCGTTCCTTTCGTGATCCGAAGTTGGAAGAGGATTGAACACTAGAGTGCCAGGAAATTTGCACTCGCATGAAGTGGTAATTGTCTTGTGATATCGGGAATGGGCTTATAGATTCCATTTGGAGGAGTGTTGATCACATAAGAGATTCCTTAGCGAGAGCTTGTATACCTGTTATTGAGGAAGATTCCGTTGGGGAAGTCTGATCTCTGTTGAGAGAAGTAGGACTTTAGGAGCTTTGCTCGTTCGTCATTCTGCTGGTGAGTCGTCTTTGTTGATATTTAGGAACTTCGATCGTCCGTACTCAACTGGGGAATCATATCTATTGATATTTAGGAGCTTCGATCGTCCGTACTCAACTGATGAGTCATTTTTGTCGAGATTTAGGAACTTGTCCGCAATTCGACTGATGAAAACGTCTCTGCTGAGATTTAGGAACATCGTCCGTAATTCAACTGAGGAAATAACTTTGTTGAGATTTAGGAGCTCGTCCGTAATTCAAATACTTTGCTGAGATTTAGGAGCTCGTCTGTAATTTAACTACTTTGCTGAGATTTAGGAACATCGTCCATAATTCAACTGAGGGAACACCTCTGTCGAGATTTAGGAGCTCGTCTGTAATTCAACCGAGGGAACATCTCTGTCGAGATTTAGGAACTCGTCCGTAATTCAACTGAGGAAACATCTCTGCTGAGATTTAGGAACTCGTCCGTAATTCAACTGAGGAAACATCTCTGTCAAGATTTAGGAACTCGTCCGTAATTCAACTGAGGAAACATCTCTGTCGAGATTTAGGAACTCGTCCTAATTCAACTATTTTGCGGAGATTTAGGAACTTGTTTGTAATTCCACTGGGAAAATATCTGTCGAGATTTAGGAACTTGTTCATAATTCAACTGATGAAATATCTGTCGAGATTTACTGAGGATATATCTGTCGAGATTTAGAAGCTCGTCCGTAATTCGACTAAGGTAGAAGCTTCATAGCTTGAACTTTGTGAGAATCTTTCTTGAAAGGTAAAGGTTAGCTGTATGTAATGCATGATATGTATCAAGCAATGATGTCCTCAAAATAAATGAGATTGTGTTGTATGATGCGTATGCATGTCATGATATATGAAAATGTGATGTTTTGAGCTGGGGAAATAAATCCCGGACTGCTGCTGGAGAAAAGAATTGAATTCTTCGTTTCTGCCAGAGACAGTGGATGAAGATGTTTGTGAGAATAACCCTGCAGGAGAGGATAACTCCTCTGGGGAATAAACTGACGAGAGAATGACTCTGTGGGGAGGAGATGCTCTGCCGGAGGATTCCGTTGATAAATTCAGTTGGGGATGAGTTACCGCTGCTGGTGATAATGAACCTTGTTGGGGATTGAATTCCTATTTTATGAAGGGGAAGAAATCCGTTGGGGATGATTTTCCAATGGCGACCTTACTGGGGATAGCCCTTTTAGACTTTACTGGGGATGATCTTCCGGAGTCTACTGGGGACAATTCTTCCAACTCCACTTGGGATATTTTTATACTCCGCTGGGGATGATAAGACTTTTCAGTGCTGACGATAGATAAACTTTGCTTGGGGAGAATACTGTCGATTCATTCGCGGTTGTGAGTCTCAGCTGGGGAGAGCTAACACCAGCATCTTTTCTCTTAATCTGCGGGGAGTGAATGTACCTTCAATCATTTCCTCCAGCTAGGTCTATCCCTATACCTGGTTGACAGAGCAATTATTCAGTTTGGACATTTTTTCGTTTGCCCCTGTTTCTGATATTACAAGTAATCGTATTTTCTTTCGCATGTAAATTTTTATGAGCAGCAATCAATGTCAAATGCATATATAAAAAAAATGAACACTGGACGTTCTCGCAAAACAAAACAGAATATAGAAAATTTATTTTATGAAAATGACTTGTATTGATTTTGAAGTTAACCTGTAAATAGGCGTTTTTTGTACAAGAGGCTAACGTCCTAGTAAGAGAACGCCGCCGAGTAATAGAGTTTATACAATTTGTGAAAAACAAAGAAAAACAGCTATGTGAATAATCCCACTGGGTTCCAACTCTGCTATTGCCTTTATGTCCTCGAGCATCTCATCACTTTGCTACTTGGTTGAAGGTAGATCAGATTGATTAGTGTCGTCCGAGCTTGATAGTCAATACCGAAGTCTGGTTGCAAGGTGATCCAATGAGACATAGTGTTACGCTTTTAATCCCTAACTTTTACCTGGACCGCCCTTTCGGGTTTTCAGTCCACCGAGATGCCCATTTTTGCCCAAGCCGCCTTTTCAAGTTTTCAACTTTCCAGGTGTACAGATTTTTTTCATTTTCATCCCTTATTTTTGCCCGAACCCTTTTGGTTCGCCGGGAAGCCCTTATTTTTTCCTAGGCCAGTCGACCTAGCGGGTCTTTGATTATGCGTAGTATTTTTTCACTATATCCGCATTGACGGGGTGAGGAAGGTCGTCACCATCCATGGTGGTTAGAATCATAGCTCCTCCTGAGAAAATGTTCTTAACCACAAATGGCCCTTCGTAAGCAGGGGTCTATTTGCCCCTAGGATCACCTTGTGGCAGTATGATGCGCTTGATAACCAGGTCCCCAACTTGATACTCTTGTCGTCTAACTTTCTTGTTAAATGCCTTGATCATCCGCTTTTGATACATTTGACCATGACAAATAGCAGTAAGTCTCTTTTCGTCGATTAAGTTCAGCTGATCAAGCCGGGTCTGAACCCAATCATCTTCGCTCAAACCTGCATCCTTCATAATCCGAAGAGAGGGTATCTGAACTTCGATGGGCAAGACGGCCTCCATGCCATATACCAAGGAATAGGGTGTTGCCCCTGTTGACGTCCGCGCTGAGGTACGGTACCCATGAAGAGAAAATGGTAACATCTCGTGCCAGTCTTTGTATGTCACCGTCATCTTCTGCACAATCTTCTTAATGTTCTTATTAGCCGCTTCAATAGCCCCATTCATCTTCGGCCGGTAAGGAGAAGAGTTGTGATGCTGTATCTTGAGCTGTTTGTAGAGTTCGGTGATCATCTTATTGTTGAGATTTGTATCATTGTCCATAATGACCCTCTCTAGTACACCATATCGACAGATCAGATTATGCCGAATGAACCGTGCCACGACGTTCTTGGTTACAGTAGCAAAGGAAGCTGCTTCAACCCACTTCGTAAAGTAATCAATAGCTACTAGGATGAAACGATGCCCGTTGGACGCAGTAGGTTTGATCTCGCCGATCATGTCGATGCCCCACATTGCAAAAGGCCAAGGAGCTGTCAAGACGTTCAGAGGAACTGGAGGTATGTGCACCTTATCAGCATAGATTTGGCACTTAGGACAGGTCTGAGAATGCTGATAACAACCGGCTTCCATGGTGGACCAATAATATCCTGCCCGAAGGATCTTTTTTGCCATGGTATGTCCACTGGAATGAGTTCCAAAAGTACCTTCATGTAACTCTACCATAATCCTTTCTGCTTCGTTCTTATCCACACAACGCAATAAAGTTGAGTCATGGTTACACTTGTAAAGGATGCCATTGCTGATGAGGAACTTCGCCGTGAACCTCCTCAGAAACTTCTTATCATTAACAGATGCACCCTCGGGGTATTCCTGAGCCTCAAGATACCTTTTTACCTCATGGAACCAGGGTTTATCTGTTACCTCTTCAGTCTCAATGTCACAACAATGTGCAGGTTCATCCAACCTCTCAATGGTAATCTGGGGAGCTTCATTATCCCATCTAACCTTGAACATAGAAGACATCATAGCTAGCGCGTCCGCCAACTGATTCTCCTCTCTAGGGAAGTGTTCGAAGGTTATGTCCTCGAAGTGTGGAAGCAAGGTCAACACATACTCCTTGTAAGGTATAAGATTAGGGTGTTTCGTATCCCACTCGCCTTTGGTCTGACTGATCACGAGAGAGGAATCTCTGAATACACTTAAGTACTTAATCCTTAGGCCAATAGATGCTCGAAGACCCATAATGCATGCTTCATACTCCGCCATATTGTTGGTGCAGTTGAAACATAGTCGGGCGGTGAACAGAGTATGAGAGCCTTCAAGAGATATGATCACGGTGCCAATTCCATTACCCAAAGCGTTTGAAGCTCCATCAAAGTACATATACCATCGGGATCCCTCCTCAGGTCCTTCATCTGGTCCAGGTGTATCACGGTCAGTTACCAACATGATGTTCTCATCCGGGAATTCAAAGTTCATAGCCTGGTAATCGTCCACTGCCTGATGTGCCAAATGATCTGCCAACACACTTCCCTTGATTTCCTTTTGAGTCGTGTATTGGATGTCGTATTCAGTCAAAATCATCTGCCATCTTGCTATTCTTTCGGACAAGGCAGGATTTTCGAAGATATACTTGATTGGATCCATCTTTGATATCAATAGAGTAGTGTGAGTCAGCATATACTGTCTCAGCCGGCGAGCAGCCCATGCCACAGCGCAGTAAGTTTTCTCAAGCAACGAGTATCGGGTCTCGCAGTCGGTAAAATTTTTGCTAAGGTAATAAATAGCATGCTCGTTTCGGCCAGACTCGTCATGCTGCCCCAGCACGCACCCCATCGAATTATCAAGTACTGTGAAGTATAAGATCAAAGGTCTCCCTTCAACTGGAGGCATCAGAATAGGTGGCTCTTGGAGATATTCTTTGATCCTTTCGAAAGCGGCCTGACATTCATCGTTCCATCTTACCACTTGATCCTTCTTCAGTAACTTGAAGATCGGTTCACAAGTAGCAGTCAGGCGCGAAATGAATCGGGCAATATAGTTTAGATGTCCCAAAAAGCCTCTGACTTCCTTTTCTGTTCGGGGAGCTGGCATTTCTTGTATAGCCTTCACCTTTTCAGGATCCACTTGAATACCTTTGTCACTAATGACGAAACCCAGCAGCTTACCAGACCTCACCCCGAAGGTGCACTTGTTCGGGTTTAACCTCAGTCTGTACAACTTCAACCTGTCAAATAACTTCTGAAGATGGTAAATATGTTCTTCCTCAGTATGAGACCTTGCAATCATGTCGTCAACGTATACCTCAATCTCATGATGAATCATGTCGTTGAACAAAGCGACCATGGCGCGCTGATACGTTGCCCCAACGTTCTTCAATCCGAAAGGCATGACTTTGTAGCAAAAGGTACCCCATTGAGTAACAAAGGTTGTCTTTTCCATATCCTCGGGAGCCATTTTAATATGATTATAACCGGAGAAACCATCCATAAAAGAGAAGACCTTTTGTTGTGCGGTGTTGTCAACCAGAACGTCGATATGAGGCAGAGGGAAAGCATCCTTGGGGCTTGCCTTGTTCATATCCCTATAGTCAACACACATTCGAACTTTGCCATCCTTCTTCGGCATTGGAACCACGTTGGCAACCCACTGTGGGTAAGAAGTAACTTCTAGAAAACCGGCATTAAATTGTTTCATAACTTCAGCCTTGATTTTCTCAGACATCTCCGGGCGCATTCGGCGGACTTTCTGTTTCACTGGAGGACAGTCTTCCTTGGTGGGCAATCGGTGAACCACGATATCAGTATCCAACCCAGGCATATCTTCATAAGACCAGGAAAATATCTCAACATAATCCCGCAGCATCTAAATCAACCGTTGCTTAACACTAGACTCCAGATTTGCACCGATCTTGACCTCTTTCTTGTCTTCCTCTGTACCCAGGTTTACTGTTTCCACTGGCTCTTCATGCGGCTGTATGGCCCTCTCTTCCTGAAGTAGCAATCTAGCAAGTTCACCAGGCACTTCGCAATCATCCTCACCTTCGTCCTCGGCTTGGTTGATCGGACTTTCAAAGTCATAACTGGCAGTAGCAGAGTCGTTATCAGTGGGATCCAGAGTGGATGTAGACCTGTATATGTGAGTGTGTGTAAAATAGCTATTTTGCAAGATAAAAAAGAAAAACAAGGAGCGCAAAATTTGAATATGCAAGAAAACGTCCAATGTTTTTATTAATGATATATGGAAATGACACACATAAAGCCCTCACAAACAAAACCATGGTGTCTCGGGTAAGGCACCGGGCCGTAAAATTTTTAAAATTGTCTGTTACAAATTCAAAACAAAAGTCTATTATTATGTGATAAAAGAAATTGGCTCGAAGTCCTTCGCCGTCCAGTTGCTTAGTCTGACGTCAGTAGTCGGGTAGATCCAGCTATCAAACTCAGACTCTTCATCATCGTCTTCAACCATATTCACTTCAGGATTAGTAATACGCAGGGGAGGTCTTCCAATCCGCGCAAGCCGAACAGCCCTTTGAGATTCTGCAGTGAAACCCAAACCAAACTTGTCAGTCTTATGTGCAAAGTCAGTGAATTGGCCCCAATTCGCACACCCACCTTTCTCAATAACATCTCGGGCATCCTTTAGGGAAGCCATCTTCATTGGAGGATCTTCAGTAACAGTTTTAGTTGATGCTAGCGTCTGGGGGACTTCCTCAAAATTTTAACACGGGGTTTCAATGAACTCCCCATCCATCTCCACATACCGGAATGAGTTGAGGTGGCTTACCATGTATTCCTCTTCTCCTCGTACTGTAACAATTTTCCCTTTCACTGGGTATTTCAGCATCTGGTGGAGCGTAGAAGTTACTGCCCCAACTTTATGGATCCATGGGCGACCTAGCAAACAAGAATAAGATGGCCGAATGTCCATCACATAGAATATGGACGCGAAGATCTGAGAACCAACCTTAACCGGAATATCCACTTCTCCATGTAACATCCTCTTGGACCCATCAAAGGCCATAACCACAACGTTACTCGGCTTCAACACCAACCCTTCACAGTCTAACCAGTCTAACGCATTTTTAGGTAAAACATTCAACGAGGACCCAGTATCCACCAGCACATGAGCTAAAGTAGTGCCCACGCATTCAATGGAGACATGTAGGGCATCATTGTGATTCTTCCCCTTAGTAGTCAAGTCTGCGTCAGAGAAACCCAACCCGTTATCTGCTGTCGGACTAGCCACGCAATCTTTGAACTGATCAGCTGACATCTCCTGCGGCACATGTGCAGTTTTCAGGAAAGCAATCAGAGCCTTAGCATGGGCCTCTGAGCACAACAATAAGGACAACATATAGATCTTTGACGGGGTTTGCCCCAGCTGTTCAACTACATTGTAGTCGCTTTTCTTGATGATCTTTAAGATTTCCTCCATCTCTTGTCTAGAGGCTTCAACAGTAATCTTCCTCGGTGCCTCCGTCTGGGCAGGCTCATCGGTGCTCCCTTTTCCCCGAGTGTTAGATGACTCGGCGACAGGGGTAAGGATTGGAACATGAACATGGATAGTAGCAGATGTACTGGCAGGTATAATAACAACAGGCTTCTGAACAGTTGGTGGAGAGATCTCAGGGGAGAAAAGCCTTCTGCTTCAGGTGACTTTACTAGATCCAACAACATTGCTGACATCAGTATCAGCCTCTTCATCTTTTAAGTCTTGTTTAATCCTGTGATAATACACATCAGCCCCATAGTGCCACGGGACAGCCTTATCTGACGTGTAAGGGATAGGTCCAGGAACAGTAATGATTAATGGAGCGATTCTCGGAACAGATGTAATTCTAACAGGCTTTCTCGAGGAAGCCTTGGAAGAATTGGCGAAAATGGTGATTATAGAAATTTCTTCAACAGGAACCAAAGGAACAAAAGTTTTCTCGAACAAGATTTCTTTATTATCCATCAGGCGTTGGACACCTGACTTCAATAGATGGGAACCGGTAGGTAGGACGGAACACAGATGGCAACCTTCGCCACATCCCGGAAATAAACCGGCTAATAGAAGGTTCTTCTTCACAGTCATTAATGGAGTAGCAATGTCTTCCACAGAGGATACAAATACATCATCATCCACAACATTCACTCCATGATTTGGCATAGGAGCAGTCATAACATTAGGTTTTTCTGGCGCTTCAAACTCAATATCCTTAGCGTCAATCAGATCTTGCACCTTATTCTTCAAGGCCCAACAATTATTGGTATCATGCCCCGGGCTATCAGAGTGATAAGCACAGCGGGCGTTTGGATTGTACAGCGGTGATGTGGTGTTGGGATTCTTTGGAGCTTCCCTCGAAATCACCAAGTTGGTCTTCAACAACTGTGGCAGAATTTGAGATAAAGACATGCTGAGCCGAGTAAACTGTCTTTCAGGCCTCTCTGCCCTTGGTTGAGTGTTGCGTTGTGTGGCAACAGTTGGTCTTGAAATAACTACCGCATTAACTGCTTGGCGGCGCTCGGGTCGACTTTGGTTCCTAGAGCTGTAAATTGCACTATGTTGCACCCCAAAATTTGCCCTCTCATATTTCCCAAAGCCTTCCCCTTGCATGGTTGATCACAAACTCTTGCCTAAAGAAAAGGAAAATTTTTTAGTGATGCTTCGATTTGCATTCTAAAGAAGCACTTCGATTGGCATTCTGAAAGATCCTTCGATTGGCATTCTGAAGGAGCATTTCGATTGGCATTCTGAAGGAGCATTTCGATTGGAACTCTGAAGAAGCATTTCGATTGGCACTCTAAAGAAGCATTTCGATTGGCATTCTGAAGGAGCACTTCGATTGGCATTCTGAAATACCCTTCGATTGGCATTCTGAAGGAGAATTTCGATTGGCACTCTGAAGAAGCATTTCGATTGGCATTAAGGACAAGTACTTCGATTGGAATTCCAAAAAGGTCTATTCGAAGAAGCATTCAAAGGGTTCATTCGAAGAAGCTTTCGAAGAGCATTCGAAGGAGGTTATCAGCCCATTCAAAAGGGAGCATTCGAAAGAAGCCATCAGCCTATTCGAAAGGGAGCATTTGAAGGCCAGCTGCTTGTCATTCAAAATTCAAAAAGGGACAGAATCCCATGTGTTTAGCCAACGTTACAAACTCTCATTCATGGCTTTCAAACACACAATTAACGTTACGAATCCTCCTTCATGGCTGTCAAAACACATAATCAAGGTCATTTAAACCTTTGTCTTCCTGTCCCCTTCACCCCCTCTATATAAAGAATTCACAAATGCTGACAGAGGGGGACGAAAATCATATCCACACACGAAAATTACATAGAAAATATAGACACAAAAAATCTGTAGGAGAACAAAACATTGGAGAGACGCTGCCAAGAATTTTCCAAGCCAAAGTAGTCCCTCAGATCGAAGGTTCCCACGCCCAGAAGCCCTCAAATCAAAAGTTCCTACATCCAAGAAGTGCCCAGATCGAAGGTTCCTACATCCAGGAAGCGCCCAAATTAAAAGTCCAATTTGTTGGTAAGAAAGGGTAAACTATCCAACCTCATATTTGCATAATACATTCATACTTGTTGTTACTTTCGATTTGCCATCCTAAACAGGATCAAAGGGCCTGGGTTTGGCACCCAGGTCATGTTTTTTCGTTTTCTAACACTTGCTGCAGATTTAGCCTGAAGAGACCCCAACAAGTGCAGGATCGAAGGGCCTGGGATTCAATACCCAGGCCCTGCATTTTATTTCGCTAACATGCTTTTACAGGTATAACATCCCAGATCGAAGGAGAGCCCTTCTCTGGATCGAACCAATTAGCATGCTGGATCGAAGGAGGTATCTCCTTCCTGGATCGAAATCCATGACCTCCATGATCGAAAGACAGTCCTCTTCCCTAGATCGAAGGCTACTCGCGCCTTGCTGTTTGGCCCAATCGAAAGGACCATGACCCCTTCCCTGGATCGAAGGCTGTTCATGCCCACTGTTTGACCCAATCGAAAGGACCAGGACCCTCCCTGGGTCGAAACTCTTTTTTCTTGGATCGAAGGATCCCCCCTGCGCTTTATTTTTTTTGTTTTTTTCATAGACTTCTTTTTATCTTTTAATTAACATTAAAATCAAAAAACCACAAAAACATTAGGATAGTACTTTTTCTATTAAATTAACTTTGTAAATTAACCTTTAATTATCTTAACATTTTTCCAAAAACTAAAATTAAATAGATTTAGATTATTTTCCCAAAATAAACTAAAACAACAAAAAATTTTATTCTTAGATTTTTTTTTAGAGTTTATTTTCAGATTTGCGCGCGTTTATTTTATTGTAATTGCCTACTGGTTTGTAATAGCTTAGCTGATACCTTTTATGTTTTACTGCTTTATTCCCCCAATTTTGGACATGTAAATAATCCCCCTCCCCGAAGCCTTGTAATAGCGTAGGATTTACAATTTCCGCACTTTAAATTCCTGTATATATATTAACTGCTTAGATGTATGCTAACTAGGATTGCATGGCAAGATCTATATTAATTTAAAATCAACCACAACTCACCATAACATGTACAAAGATAACATAAACTGAAAATTGACACACTTGCACATGCCACTCTTAGGGTACACCTCACTTGGTTGCCTCGAACGTGGTCATTAAGTATAGGATGTTTTAGAGGTCGTCCTTTGTCCCAAGATCATAAGTTGCCTCGAAATGGTCGCCTCGATAAAAATGATCCAAGACATTAGGATTACCACTAAAGCGTCCTAACGTTGCTTTAGTGACCACACGTCCCTAAAATCGAATTGACCCAAAAACTCCAACGACGGTGCTACCTACTCCTAAATAGTAGGATAGTACTGTCTAAAGGACATTTGCACAATTAAATTCCTTTTTGAGTAGGTAGAGGTTCTTAAGTACTTGCTCCTTTTAAAAAAACAAAACAAAAACTTTTCACACTTACACTTTTCGAACAAAGTTTTCAAAAACACTTCATACACTCTTGAGGACAGAAGCAAGAGTTAAATTGAAGTTTCAAACAAAACTCTTTTTCAAAACCCACAATCACAAAGAAAAGCAAACCTTTTGAAAACATAATGAGCAAGTACCTAAGAGCCTGTGGATAACCACGGATAGAAAGGGTGCTAACACCTTCCCTTTCTATAATCTACCTCCCGAACCCGAGAAACATATCGAAAAGGAATTTTTCTGTGCTTTTGTCCTTTCCCTTGTTGCATAAAATAAAAGACGGTGGCGACTCTTGCTTACCGCGACACTTTGCGAAAATAAACGCAAACGCGAACCAACATTCAAAAAACAGTCAGTTCTCGTTCCCACCGATCACAGAACTGGCGACTCTGCTGGGGAGTATATACTGTGAGGTGTACCTTAGGATTAGATCACTTGTGTTTTCAATTGTATGCTTTGTATGCTTTAAATTTTGTGGGTTTGTATCGGAGTTCTATAGATCCTAACCCGGATCTGGGGATACCCTTTAGGTAAGTAGCAACAAACTGTGAGGGAACTGTGTGGAGTATACCGACATGGTTGAAGCAGTAGCTACGTTGATGTGGCACTTTGGTGAGTACCGGTAATCCTTGAGTTAAGTCAGGGAGAGTACGGGGCCGCCGCGTGGTGTTGTGAAGCATCAATTGACCTTAGAACCTTACTTGACCATCTTGGCCTTTTTTAGGGGTAGTGAGATGACCGACTTTGGTGCAGTCCGAAGTTGGTAGATACTCGATACTACACTCATTGAGGGTTGTTTTCTTGGAATATTTTGGTCGCCAGTTAAGTGGCTAAACCAAAACAATGAACATAGAAAACAATCCAATGATATTGAGCTCCTTAGAACCCGGTTACTATTTATAGGACAGGTTTTGAGCCAACTAAACTCAAGAGGGTACTTACCTATGGAACCTCATGCAAGCCTGAAATCTAAGGGCTCCTATGTGTGACTTGTGTGCCTTCAAACTTGAACTACTTGCACATTCTGGTTATCTGACAACATGGTTTCCTTGCAGGTTTTGTTTACAGTCCTTATCCATTAATTTGGACTTATTGCAGGGCTTACTTACATCACCTCACACTTTTGCTTAAACGCATAGCATACACATCATAACATCATGCCTTAACATTTCCTTAACCATTTAAAGGATCTCAAGGGTATGTGATACAGGTTATGGTAAATCAAAAGTCTAGCAAGGGTCAAAGGGGATTTATTTTCCTCTAGCCAAGGTTGTCTAGAAATCCAAACACGACAACTTGAGTCAGGGGCTATGACCCACTCGATATGGTGAGCTTGACTCTTGAAGAAGGACTCTCAGCAACATGAAGTTCCTTCAATCAAAGCTACAAGATTCAAATTCTAACAGTTTCTTGTTTACCCTGCGAGATCCTTGAAAACATTGCATACATATATCATACATATCATTGCATAACAGGTCTTCCAGTACAGGTCTCTCATGTTCTCGCTGTTTATTTCAGCAATGGCTCCCCAACAACAACCTCACCAAAAGCAACAGGTTGATCAGAGTAAGCCAAACATGCCCAGGAGGCAATTTACCAAGCTTAACATGCCGTTGTCTCAAGCTTTACCACACCTGTTAAGATTGAATCTGGTGACATTAAGGGACCCTCCTAAGAATCCCAACACAGCCTCCCCAAGGTACAATCTTGATGCAAGGTGTGCATACCATTCTGACAGTCCTGGACATGACACCGACGACTGTTGGACTTTGAAGAACAAAATTCAAGACCTGATTGACGAAGGAGCATTGGAATTCACACAAGATGGTCAGGCTGAGTTCTTCTACCATCCCTCCAAGGCTCACCATTTGAAGTGACAAGACCAGACGAGAAGACTTTTGTTCATTTGAATTTTCAAGTTGTAATCCCTTTGTTATTCAAACAATTATCTATTAATGCCAAACTTTGTTTCATTAATGCATTGCATATGTTTGTCTTGATTTGATCCAATCATCTTAACTACATTTAAACTATGCTTTTACTCACTTTACGACATTCAGCTCTTGCTAAAAGTTACAAGCCTTTAGAGGGAGGATGACGAAACAATGCCATAATCTCATACAGTATGCTTTTGGACAGACCTTGCTAATGATGTACATGCATTTCTTTCAAATCCTAAACACTGGAGTTATAAGGAAGATAATCCCTAGTCAACCCCTTTGAGCCAAAGAAGTAGGAGTTTTCTGTTTTTAAACAAATTGAAACCTTTGATTTAAACCTGGGGCAGGGTAGTCTCTCAGTTAATTCAAAAGATATGCATTGAAGTCGCAAAACTCTCAGTTCATAATACAACGAACGACATCAAAAGAATTCCTCTGGAATCAAAAGACAGTGATGGTTCCTTATCTCATAGGCAGTCAATCTCTCAAAAGAAAAAAGCCCACTGAGCCAGAACCTATAAAGGAGGCTTAAGAAAGCTGGGGCATCCCGCTGACTGTAATTACAAAAGAAACAGTTCAGGAAGAAGTCAAGGATAACACAAATCAAAAGAACGAGGTCGCTACAAATCCTCAACAACATGAAAAATGTTGCAAAAATGACTGCCTATTCAAAATAAATTGTCAGTATCCGAACCATCACTGGTATATCAGAGCAAAGACTCAAACAAGATCTAATGCACAATTAACTGAGTTTAGGATTGAAGAACATCACGAAGAGCGGGTGGGTACAAATATACTTTGAGCCTTTATCCTTTGTTTCTTAAACCGTGAACCAGGCCACGTTATAACCCTTCAAAAGTCCTAACTGAAGCATGGGTTAGTCCGAAAGCATACTGTTACAAAAGGTATCCTGACTCCTGTAGGGCTTGCTGTAAATCCTGAGTTGACATCATATTTTACAAAATTTTCCTATCTTACTGAAAAAATGCATTTTCAAAAACTTCAAGACAGACATAAGCTTTGCATTTTTAAAATAACATTGTTTGCATATGACTATTTGTTCAAATAACAGAGAAATTTGCACGACGGATATCTAGTGAACAAAAGCCTTCTCAATAAAAAGGGTCATCTCAAGTGGAAGAAACACTTCCAACCAAGGGGCAGACATGATCATCTTCCACACCTGGGGCAGTCCAGTCAAGATTCCAGGAAATCTCTGAAAAAGGCCAAATAACCAGGGGCAGACCTCCATCTGAGTCACTTGGGGCATTGGACATGAATTCCAGCAATGAATCTTGCATGATCAAACGAAGATCTTCTGGTAGTATGGCAACACTACAGACAGTGACATCTCTACATCCTGAGAGCATAGACATAGTCAGAAAATACTGCGCATAGTCAAAGACCCGCTAGGTTGACTGGCCTAGGCAAAAATAAGGGCTTCCCGACGAACCAAAAGGGTTCGGGCAAAAATAAGGGATGAAAATGAAAATTTGTACACCCGGCAAGTCGAAAACCTGAAAAGGAGGCTTGGGCAAAAAGGGGTATCCCGATGGACTGAAAACCCGAAAGGGCAGTCCAGGCAAAAATTAGGGATCAAAGCGTACGACTATGTCCCGTCATCTCGTCACTTGCCTACCAGAAGAAGATTTGTCACTTCAATCGACAATTACCAAGCACCTCATAGGTGGGGATAATACTCGATCCACAGGGCCTCCGCAGGCACCTTCTCCCGCAGAAACAGGGGCAATAAAAATTGTCCAAACTGTACAGCTGCTCTGCTCACCAGGTACAAAGGTAGATTCAGCTGAAGAGCAGGGCTAAGATAATTTCACTCCCCGCAGAATAAGGCAATAATGGTAGCTCTCCCAGCTGAGACTTGCAACTATGTACAAATCAGCAATACTCTCCCCAAGCATAGTTAGTTTACCGTCAGCCCTAAAAAAGCTTGGCATCCCCAGAAGGTCTTAATATTCCCCAGCGGAGTATAGGGATACTCCCCAGCAAGCATAAGAGTATCCCTGGCAGTCTTAATATTCTTCAACGGAATATAAGAATGTTCCCCGGCAGAATGCAAGGTACCCCCAGTGGAGCCATTTCCCCAGCGCAATCTAAAAAGGGTTTCCCCAATGGAGTTGAATCATCTTCCCCAGTAGATTCTGGAAGCTTATCCCCTGCGAAACACAAATAAGTCTCCCCAGCCAAATTCAGAAGGTTATCCTCACAAGGGTCTAACTGGGTTATCCTCAGCAAGTTGCAACTGAAACGTCATCCCCAGCGAAGTTCTTTCTTTCCCCAAGCAGGATTTCTATCCTCAACAGATTCAATATCACCAGCAATGGTAATCAATCCCCAGCGGAGTTTATCGTCAAAATCCCCAACAGAGCTTATCAGCGGAACCCCCAGCGGAGCTTATCGTTAAAATCCCCAGCAGAGTATCTCTTCCCCACAGAGTATTTCCCCGCAGAGTAATCTCTTCATCAAGTTTATTCCCCAACGGAGTCCTTCTCTCCTGTAGGTTTATTCTTACAATCATCTTCGTTCACCATCCCCAGCAAAAATGAAGAATTCAACTCTATTCTCCAACAAGCTATCCGGGATTTATTTTCCCCAGCCAAAACATCACATTTCCATACATCATGATACATGCATATACGCATCATGCAAATACAATCTCATTTATTTTGAGAACATCATTGCCTAATCCATATCATGCATTGCATATGACTGACCTTTACCTTTCAGGAAAAATGCAGTTAAGTTCTCAGCTTAGTCGAAGATCTGACCAGTTCATAAATCTCAATTGAATTATCATCAGTTGAATTTTCAGTTAAGGTTCTCAATCTCGACAGTTTCCTCCGTCATAGTATGGACGAGTTCTATAACCTCAGCGGTTTACTCCATTGAGCACGAGACAGTTCCTGGATCTTGATGAAGATGTTTTCCTACGTCATAGTGTGGACGAGTACTATAACCTCAACGGTATACTCCATTGAGCACGAGTCAGTTCCTAGATCTTGATGTTTTCCTCCATCATAGTGTGGACAAGTTCTATAACCTCAGCGGTTTACTCCATTGAGCACGAGACAGTTCCTGGATCTTGATGAAGATGTTTCCCTACGTCATAGTGTGGACGAGTACTATAACCTCAACGGTATACTCCATTGAGCACGAGTCAGTTCCTAGATCTTGATGTTTTCCTTCGTCATAGTGTGGACAAGTTCTATAGCCACATCGGTTTACTCCATTGAGCACGAGACAGTTTCTGGATCTTGATGAAGATGTTTCCCTACGTCATAGTGTGGACGAGTACTATAAACTCAACGGTATACTCCATTGAGCACGAGTCAGTTCCTAGATCTTGATGTTTTCCTCCGTCATAGTGTGGACAAGTTCTATAACCTCAGCGATTTACTCCATTGAGCACGAGACAGTTTCTGGATCTTGATGAAGATGTTTTCCTACGTCATAGTGTGGACGAGTACTATAACCTCAACGGTATACTCCATTGAGCACGAGTCAGTTCCTAGATCTTGATGTTTTCCTCCGTCATAGTGTGGACAAGTTCTATAATCTCAGCGGTTTACTCCATTGAGCACGAGACAGTTCCTGGATCTTGATGAAGATGTTTCCCTACGTCATAGTGTGGACGAGTACTATAACCTCAACGGTATACTCCATTGAGCACGAGTCAGTTCCTAGATCTTGATGTTTTCCTTCGTCATAGTGTGGACAAGTTCTATAGCCTCAGCGGTTTACTCCATTGAGCACGAGACAGTTTCTGGATCTTGATGAAGATGTTTCCCTACGTCATAGTGTGGACGAGTACTATAACCTCAACGGTATACTCCATTGAGCACGAGTCAGTTCCTAGATCTTGATGTTTTCCTCCGTCATAGTGTGGACAAGTTCTATAACCTCAGCGATTTACTCCATTGAGCACGAGACAGTTTCTGGATCTTGATGAAGATGTTTCCCTACGTCATAGTGTGGACGAGTACTATAACCTCAACGGTATACTCCATTGAGCACGAGTCAGTTCCTAGATCTTGATGTTTTCCTCCGTCATAGTGTGGACAAGTTCTATAACCTCAGCGGTTTACTCCATTGAGCACGAGACAGTTCCTAGATCTTGATGAAGATGTTTCCCTACGTCATAGTATGGACGAGTACTATAACCTCAACGGTATACTCCATTGAGCACGAGTCAGTTCCTAGATCTTGATGTTTTCCTCCGTCATAGTATGGACAAGTTCTATAACCTCAGCGGTTTATTCCATTGAGCACGAGACAGTTCCTAGATCTTGATGAAGATGTTTTCCCCAAATTGAATTATGAACAGGTTCTTAAAACTCAGCTGAGGCATTCTCCCAGTTGAAGTACAGGCAGGTTCCTAAATCTCAACGAAGTTAGACTTCCCCAGTGAAATCTTCTACAACAACAGGTATGCAAGTTTTCGCTAAGGAATCTCTTATGCGATCGACACTCCTGCAGATGGCATCTATAAGCCCATCCTCCTACCAATAATCTCCAAATGGCATCTGTAAGCCCATTCCTGACATCACAATGCTGATACTTCACCATGCGAGTGCAAATTTCTGGGCACTCTAGTGTTCAATTATCTTCCACCCTCGGATCACGAAAGGCTCAAAAGCCAATCTATATCCTCAGGTTTAAGAAAATTGAACAGGGGCAACTGTTGCACCCCAAAATTTGCCCTCTCATGTTTCCCAAAGCCTTCCCCTTGCATGGTTGATCACAAACTCTTGCCTAAGGAAAAGGAAAATTTTTGAGTGATGCTTCGATTTGCATTCTGAAGAAGCACTTCGATTGGCATTCTGAAAGATCCTTCGATTGGCATTTTGAAGGAGCATTTCGATTGGCATTCTGAAGGAGCATTTCGATTGGCACTCTGAAGAAGCATTTCGATTGGAACTCTGAAGAAGCATTTCGATTGGCATTCTGAAGGAGCACTTCGATTGGCATTCTGAAAGACCCTTCGATTGGCATTCTGAAGGAGCATTTCGATTGGCACTCTGAAGAAGCATTTCGATTGGCATTAAGGACAAGTACTTCGATTGGAATTCCAAAAAGGTCCATTCGAAGAAGCATTCAAAGGGTCCATTCGAAGAAGCTTTCGAAGAGCATTCGAAGGAGGTTATCAGCCCATTCAAAAGGGAGCATTCGAAAGAAGCCATCAGCCTATTCGAAAGGGAGCATTCGAAGGCCAGCTGCTTGTCATTCAAAATTCAAAAAGGGACAGAATCCCATGTGTTTAGCCAATGTTACAAACTCTCATTCATGGCTTTCAAACACACAATTAACGTTACAAATCCTCCTTAATGGCTGTCAAAACACATAATCAAGGTCATTTAAACCTTTGTCTTCCTGTCCCCTTCACCCCCTCTATATAAAGAATTCACAAATGCTGACAGAGGGGGACGAAAATCATATCCACACACGAAAATTACATAGAAAATATAGACACAAAAAATCTGCAGGAGAACAAAACATTGGAGAGACGCTGCCCAGAATTTTCCAAGCCAAAGCAGTCCCTCAGATCGAAGGTGCCCACGCCCAGAAGCCCTCAAATCAAAAGTGCCTACATCCAAGAAGTGCCCAGATCGAAGGTTCCTACATCCAGGAAGCGCCCAAATTAAAAATCCAATCTGTTGGTAAGAAAGGGTAAACTATCCAACCTCATATTTGCATAATACATTCATACTTGTTGTTACTTTCGATTTGCCATCCTAGACAGGATCAAAGGGCCTGGGTTTGGCACCCAGGTCATGTTTTTTCGTTTGCTAACACTTGCTGCAGATTTAGCCTGAAGAGACCCCAACAAGTGCAGGATCGAAGGGCCTGGGATTCAATACCCAGGCCCTGCATTTTATTTCGCTAACATGCTTTTGCAGGTATAACATCCCAGATCGAAGGAGAGCCCTTCTCTGGATCGAACCCATTAGCATGCTGGATCGAAGGAGGCATCTCCTTCCTGGATCGAAATCCATGACCTCCATGATCGAAAGACAGTCCTCTTCCCTGGATCGAAGGCTACTCACGCCTTGCTGTTTGGCCCAATCGAAAGGACCATGACCCCTTCCCTGGATCGAAGGTTGTTCATGCCCACTGTCTGGCCCAATCGAAAGGACCAGGACCCTCCCTGGGTCGAAACTCTTTTTTCTTGGATCGAAGGATCCCTCCTGCGCTTTATTTTTTTTATTTTTTTCATAGACTTCTTTTTATTTTTTAATTAACATTAAAATCAAAAAACCACAAAAACATTAGGATAGTTCTTTTTCTATTAAATTAACTTTGTAAATTAACCTTTAATTATCTTAACATTTTTCCAAAAACTAAAATTAAATAGATTTAGATTATTTTCCCAAAATAAACTAAAACAACAAAAAGATTTTATTCTTAGATTTTTTTTAGAGTTTATTTTCAGATTTGCGCGCGTTTATTTTATTGTAATAGCCTACTGGTTTGTAATAGCTTAGCTGATACCTTTTACGCTTTACTGCTTTATTCCCCCAATTTTGGACATGTAAATAATCCCCCTCCCCGAAACATTGTAATAGCGTAGGATTTACAATTTCCGCACTTTAAATTCCTGTATATATATTAACTGCTTAGATGTATGCTAACTAGGATTGCATGGCAAGATCTATCTTAATTTAAAATCAACCACAGCTCACCATAACATGTACAAAGATAACATAAACTGAAAATTGACACACTTGCACATGCCACTCTTAGGGTACACCTCACTTGGTTGCCTCGAACGTAGTCATTAAGTATAGGATGTTTTAGAGGTCGTCCTTTGTCCCAAGATCATAAGTTGTCTCGAAATGGTCGCCTCGATAAAAATGATCTAAGACATTAGGATTACCACTAAAGCGTCCTAATGTTGCTTTAGTGACCACACGTCCCTAAAATCGAATTGACCCGAAAACTCCAATGACGGTGCTACCTACTCCTCAATAGTAGGATAGTACTGTCTAAAGGACATTTGCACAATTAAATTCCTTTTTGAGTAGGTAGAGGTTCTTAAGTACTTGCTCCTTTTAAAAAAACAAAACAAAAACTTTTCACACTTACACTTTTCGAACAAAGTTTTCAAAAACACTTCATACACTCTTGAGGACAGAAGCAAGAGTTAAATTGAAGTTTCAAACAAAACTCTTTTTCAAAACCCACAATCACAAAGAAAAGCAAACCTTTTGAAAACATAGTGAGCAAGTACCTAAGAGCCCGTGGATAACCACGGATAGAAAGGGTGCTAACACCTTCCATTTCTATAATCTACCTCCCGAACCCGAGAAACATCTCGAAAAGGAATTTTTCTGTGCTTTTGTCCTTTCCCTTGGATAAAATAAAAGACGGTGGCGACTCTTGCTTACCGTGACACTTTGCAAAAACAAACGCAAACGCAAACCAGCATTCAGAAAACAGTCAGTTCTCGTTCCCACCGATCACACACTAGACTCCTTCTTGAAGGGCTTCTTCTCCGTACTTGACGAAGCACCTTTCTGTAACTTTCTTCTCTTGATACCGGCTTCAACTCTCTCCCCAGTCATAATTAACTCAGTAAAACATGACGATGAACTTCCGATTAAATGGTTGAAATACGGACCAGACAAGGTCCCCAGAAACATATCCACCAACTCCCTGTCAGCCAGCGGGGGTTGGACTCTACCTGCAAGATCTCTCCACTTCCGAGCATAATCTTTAAAACCTTCGCTCTCACCCATAGACATACCCTGAAGTTGGGTACGCGTGGGAGCGAGGTCAGCATTATATTGGTACTTCTTGTAAAAAGCAGTAGCAAGGTCCTCCCAACTACGGACACTAGCTCCTTCTAGCTGATAGAACCACTCAAGTTGAGTCCCTGAAAGACTATCTTAAAAGAAATGGATCCAGAGGTTCCTGTCAGCGGTATATGGCTGAATATTTCTAACATACGAACGAAGGTGTGGCTTTGGGCAGGAGACCCCGTCGTATTTAGCAAAGACTGGTGCTTTAAATTTGTGGGGAATCACCACCCCAGATGCCAGACCCAACTCACCAAAATCCAGCCCGGGAATCTTTTGGATTTCCATCGCGCTTAACCGGTCTTCAAGTTATTTATACTTGTCCTCAGCCGGAGGATACTGGTCTTCGTCAAAGTCAGTCTCATTGTCAGAAACAACAGGGCTAGGAGCCATCCTTTCTTCCTGATTCTCTCCCCCTCCAGATGAGTGGGACATATCAACTTCGTCTCGCAACCTGTTTCCAAACCTGTGACCCATGTTCAGGAGGACTGTCTTCTTCTTCTTCTTATTCTTATCCTTCAAGATAAGAGTCTTCAGATCTTTCTGCCCCTTGGCCAGGTTCATGAACATTTCCTGAACTGAGTGTTTTGAGCTTGTAGAGCCTTAATAGCTTGATCAGTGGATGTTTCAGCAGACATGATGCTGAAATAAACAGCGAAGAAGATAAGAGACATGTAAGGGTACCTGTTATGAGGTACATGGGAATGGAATGCGTATGATATGATTTCAAAGACTTTAAGGATTCAAATTCATAAACCAAAATGAAGCACACTTTTATTAGATTAAAAACTTGAAACAATGTTTGAAAAATGCTTTTAAGGCGTTACAAAGGGAAAAACTGGAAAGTAAATCAAAACTAGGAATAGCAAAAGACATCAGCGCTCCCATGGTCGTTTTCCTCCCGTGCTGACATAGTCGTTGAGGACCTTCTCATTCTCCAGCTGCCTTGTAAGCTTTAGGATCTTCCGCTGCTGCTCATGATACTTTTCTCTGTAAGTATCCCGCTCTTCTCTCAACTGGATCCACGGCCTCTTTAATACCCCAATGTCAGTAGGCATGTATGGATGAAGGATAGTATGAGAAACCCCTTCTTCATCAGTACTCTCAACAATTACCGGTAAGACAGCTTCGTATGGCATCCCCAGCTTTTGGGCACGGGCCCGAACCCACCGGAGATACGGCTCCATTGGAAGAGAAGTCTTCGCTCCTAGCTCATGCGGATCAGACCTGTTAACCCTATTCCAAGCTCGTATGAACCTGCGGCGATGTCCCTCGCTATCCCCTTGGAAGTCAAAGACAATACTCGGAATCAGCAACTCATGAGGACCGTCCTTTCTAGCTCGCCCAAACTGTCGCAAGGCCAAACAAGGATTATAGGTGATCCCTCCTCTAATTCCCAACAAAGGAACATTGGGGTATTCTCTGCACCGGTTAATAACAGCTACTTCTTCCATGTCTTTAGTGCTCCAGATGATGTCTGTGTGAGCCAGGGACATAATTCTATAGGCCCAACCCATGCCTTCCTTGTTCTTCAGAACATATTTGGGGAGGTGGGAAATAAACCACCTCGCCAGCAATGGTGCACAACACATAAGGGTTCCCCGTTTCTGAGAAGTTCGGGCATAAAGAGCATGAAGAATGTCACCTAAGAGAGTGGGCACCGGATTACAGGACATGAATATCTTCACTGCGTTCACGTCGACGAAAGAATCTAAATTAGGAAACAGAACCAAACCATAGATGAGAAGTGCCAGGATGTCTTCGAATGCTTGAAAATCCAAATTGTCCCAAAACTGATTAGCTTGATCAACCAAGAACTTAGCTAAGAAGCCTTTTGTCCCACTTCGAGTCTCCCAATTAGACATTACTTCAACCTTTGTCAGATGTAGGGATGTAGCAACATCCTCTGGCCTAAGAGCTATCTCTCAACCTGTAAATGGTGTTTGGTCTTGAATAGAAATACCAAGAAAATCAGAGAACTCCTCCAAAGTAGGGACCAACTGATAGTCCGGGAAGGTGAAGCAGTGGTGCAATGGGTCAAAGAACTGGCACAAGACACTCATCATCTGCTCATCCATCTTAGAAGTGACCAAACCAAGGAGGTCACCATGTCTTCTGACAAAGGAAGAATCATCTGGAACTTTAGAAACCAAATCTCTAAGCTGAGTAGGAATCTGTACAAAGCTGATCCGAATAGTGTTTCTATGCATAGAGGCCATGACCTACAAAACAGAACAAAAATGAATCCCATCGGTCTTTGAAATGGGTTAGTCTGATGAACTATGCATGCAATGTTATGATGCATGATGTTATGATAGAAACACACCACAAGTATTCACAGATAGCAAACATGGTAAGGGCAAACAAGTCACATAGTAGCCCTTAGATTTCAGGTTGGCATGGAGTTTAGGTATTACTCTTTTTCAGTTTAGTTGGTTCAACCTGTCCTAGTAATAGTAACCGGGTTCTAGAGGATCTCAATATCACTGACCATCCTCGATCGGTCATAATTCCAATTTAGCAACCTTTTCTTGCGGCCGGAATCATCACGAGAGTATGGTCTCAATGAGTGTAGCATACTGCTACTTTTCTATGTCCAAGTTGGTCAATTATAGGTTCTAAGGTCAGTTGATGCTTAATGACCCATTAGTAGCCCCATACTCTCCTTGTTGCTCCACAAGGGATATCGGTACCAACTAATGTGTCACACCAACGTAGATACTGCTTCAACCGTATCGGTCGATGCCGTACAGTTCCCTCACAGTCTATTGCTACTTACCTAAAAGGTGTCCCCAGATCCGGGTTAGGATCTATAGTAACTCCGATACAAAACCTATAAAGATAAAGAAATTAAATCAAACAATTGAAAACAATATGATGAACTAATCCTAAGGTACACCCCACTTATCAGTCCCCAGCAGAGTCGCCAGTTCTGTGATACGGTGGGAAGAACTGACTGTTTTTTGGAATGCTGGTTTGCGTTTTGCGTTTGTTTTTTCAAAATTTCGCGGTAAGCAAGAGTCGCCACTGACTTTTATTTTATCCAACAAAGAAAGGAAAAAAGCACAGAAAAGTTCTTTTTTCGAGATATTTCTGAGTACGGGGGGGTAGATTATAGAAAGGGAAGGTATTAGCACCCTTTCTATCCGTAGTTATCTACGGGCTCTTAGGTACTTGCTCATCATTTTCAAAATTGTTTTCTTTGTGCTTGTGGGTTTCGAAAAGTTTTTGTTTTGACTTCAATTTAACTCTTGCTTTTGTCTTCAAGAGTGTAATGAAGTGTTTTTGAAAATTTGTTTGTAAAAGTGTAAGTGTGAAAAAGTTTTGTTTTGGATGAGCAAGTATTTAAGAACTAATCTACCTACTCGAAAAAGGAATCGTTCTATGTTAATTTCCTTTAGACAATGTTATCCCACTATTAGTGAGTAGGTAGCATCGTCGTTGGAGTTTGAGGGTCAATTCGAAAGAGGGACATACGGTCACTAAAGCAATGTTAGGACGTCTTAGCGGTAACCCTAACGTCTTAGATCATTTATTCGAGGCAACGATATTTGAGGCAACCATTTTGAGGCAACTATGATCTTCTAGACAAGAGGGCGACCTCTAAAACAACCTATACTCAATGACTGTTTACAAAGGCAACCAAGTGGGTGTACCCTAGGAGTGCGCATGTGCGAGTGTGTTGATTTCAGTTATTCTTATCTTTGCACATGTTTAGGGCGATCTAACTGTTTTAAGATTTAAACATTCATTTTTGTCATGGAAACTCTATTATCAAACATCTAGCAGTTATATATTTGCAGAAATTAAAGGTGCGGAATTTAAACTAAATTATTACAAGGCGTCGGGTATTTACATCGCCAAAAACAACCCTTTGAAAATAAAATAAAAGCGGTAAACGTAAATGTCCTAATTAATTATTACAATTCGGGAGCAGATACAATAATTAAATAAAAAATAAAGCGCGCGACACGGAATTAAATCGGATGTGAAATTAGGGTTTTTGACCCTTTTAGTTAAAAGAAGATGTTTTTTGTTGTTTTTCTTTTTAAGAAAAGAAATTAAATCCTAAAATTAAATGCTAAATTAATTATTAAATTAATTAATTAATGAAAAATATTAAATGACATATTTTTGGAGTTTTTGTTATTTTAGGAAAGAAAATAAAATAATTAAATTAATGTTAAAACCTATTAATTCTAATTGATTTTTAATTATTTGCAAAAATAAATTAAAGTTACCTAATTGATCAACCTAATTAAATTAATTGATTTATTGATGAAAAAAAATTTTCTGAAATTTAATTCGGTAAAAAATATTTTTTGTAATTTTTTTTTTTGATAAAAAAGAAATTAATTTATTGGTTAGTAATTAAATTAAATAAAATAAAACAATTAAATAAAATAAACAAAATATAAAAAGGAGTGAGATGGGCCTTATTTTGGGTGTGTGTATAGCAATTTTCTGGCCCATTTGTGCTGATCCATTTGACTTTTTGGATCCTGTGCGCTGGCGTTGACTTGGTCCTTTGGTGCACCTCAATGATGGCCACCAGATCTGGCCATCTGGCCATCTGGCACACTGATGAGGAAGGCATATGGTGGTTATCAAGCTCATACACGCACTAGATTTCCTGCAAGAAAACATTATTGAGAAAATAGGGGGACCTGGGATTCAAACCCAGGTCCTAAGAGGAATTCCATACACTCCCTTGCCACCACGCCACTTGCTTCTTATTTGTTAATGTAATGCAAATCAATAATAATATATAAAATAAAAGCTAATGGACAGAAGAAAAAAATGCGTGATGCTTGAATGGACGAATGGTGGGGTGAAAACTCATCGTCCCCTTCCTCCTTCCATAGCTAAAAACCTGCAACACCTATACCCACGGACGTTGTTCGTCACTACAGGTCATCTTTATTCCAAAATCTCGTACAGGCCATGGAAATGATTTCTAAGACCATGGTTGAGGTCGTCTCATCCTCCTGATTGCAACCATGCCCATTATGAAGGCTAATTATTCCTGAAACAAAAAGCCCTAAAACCAAATACAAAACCCTAGCAATGGTGATTCATGATATAGGTCATATAAATGAAATTGGCTATTGTAAAAAGCTTGCAAATGATATGGTGATCAAGAATATGCCAATATTTTACACAATGGATGCAAGAATAAAGATTTTCGAATTCAAGAAAAAGATGATATTGTGACGACCTTATAGTGCACTGGAGGGCTCAAAAACGCGTGGCTTTGCTTGGTTTAGGTTCCTGAGATTGCCAGGAAGAGATTGAGACAAGTACTAAGCCTTGATGACACCTCTAACCCCTGTTTTGATCTCACACTTTTGCCTCTTTTTTGAAAATTTTGTTCTGGCTCTATGCTTTATCTCCAACCCTGATTTTGATCTGCACGCAACCCTTATGTACCACACAATGTATTCGGGTTGATTACCTTGCCCAAATCTTCCTCTTTCAATGATTTTGATATTTGATTTGATCCTACTTTAAAGCTTTCCAAAATTGGCTTATTTTGAATCTTTTTGTGCACACAAGCTTTGATGCGAATTCGGAATGGTGCTAGCTGTCCAATGAAGCCTGAAATCATCAAAAGATCTTTGGTTTCAATGTTTTTGGATTTAATTTGATTTAATTTGATTTAAATCAAATTAATTCAAATAAAAATCAAAATAATTAATAGAAATATGATATGGACACATGGCCAAAGCTAGAGCACGTGGGCTATAATGCCAACTCAAAACAAGTGAAAAAGAATGGGCCCCTTTGGCAAAATTTGAAGTTTTGTGCATAGTTGACTTTTGGCAATTTTGCAAAAAGTCCAACTTCAACAATGCATAACTTCCTCAATTTTGACTCTTTGGAGGTGTTATTGGACTTTTTAGAAATCTTGAGATGTCCTCTAAGCAAACCTTTTGGTATAATCTCAATTTGATATTCCATGCTCATGTATGAAGCTTTGACAAAAAAGGTGTTTTTGTTGACTTTTCAAAATGACCTATAATGTCCAAATTCATAACTTCTTGTGAGTGCATATTTTGATCTTGGGAGATGAATATGGGTTGTAGGGAATTACATCCTATTAAAAATGAGCTTTGGATGGGTCATTTCTCATGAAGTATGAGAAAGTTATGCTTGGTCAAAGTTGAGTTGACTTTTCCTGCAAAACCCTAATTTAGCAACTTTTGAATCTTGATGAATTGTGAGCAATCCTTGATGAATCATGATCAACCCTTGATCAAATGATGAAATATACTTCAAAATGAGGATGTTGACCAAAAATATTGAAGTTTGACTATATGTAGGTGACAGTTGACTTTTGCCCTAGCATAGTCGATTTTTAGACCTTTTGAGCAATTAATTGAGCAAACT
The DNA here is from genome assembly GCA_948472305.1 of Vicia faba. Classification (NCBI taxonomy): domain Eukaryota; kingdom Viridiplantae; phylum Streptophyta; class Magnoliopsida; order Fabales; family Fabaceae; genus Vicia; species Vicia faba. Next base: position 74,364,990 of record OX451740.1, read on the forward strand.
TCCTCTACAAGGCTTGAAACTTGACATGGATGATATTGAGAACACATTAGGACATTGGTGAGCATTTTAGGTCACTTGGACTCAACGATATTGATGCAACATGAAACCCTAGTCTGGGGTAGACTGCCTTAGGAGAGAGCTTGTCTGACCAACTCTTAGACCACCTTGAGCAACTTGAGGATCTTTCTTGACATATTTTGAGAAATATGGGAGGGGAAATTTTGGGGTACAACACCCATGATACATGCTTCATACTCCTCCATGTTGTTGGTATATTTGAAACATAATCGGGCAGTGAATGGAGTATAACATCCCTCAGGAGATATGATTACAGCGCCAATGCCATTACCCAGTGCGTTTGAAGCTCCATCAAAAACCATAGTCCATCGGGATCCCTCCTCGGGTCCTTCATCTCATCCAGGTTCTTCATAGTCAGTCACCAGCATAATATTCTCATCCGGGAACGCAAAATTCATGGACTGGTAGTCATCCATGGCCTGATGAGCCAAATGATCAGCCAATACACTCCCCTTTATTGCTTTCTAGGTTGTATATTGTATGTCGTACTCAGTTAAGATCATCTGCCATCTTTCTATTCTTCCGGAGAGTGCAGGCTTCTCAAAAATGTACTTGATCGGATCCATCTTCGATATCAACAAGGTAGTGTGGGTCAGCATGTACTGTCTTAGTCGGCGAGCAGCCCATGCCAAAGCGCAACAAGTTTTCTCGAGCAGTGAGTATCTTGTCTCACAGTCGGTAAACATTTTGCTAAGGTAGTATATTGCATACTCTTTTTGACCAGACTCGTCATGCTGACCCAGCACACACCCCATTGAATTGTCTAGCACTGTTAGGTACAAAATCAAAGGTCTTCCTTCAACCGGGGGCATCAGGATTGGTGGTTCTTGAAGGTATTCCTTGATTCTTTCGAAAGCGGTCTGGCATTCATCATTCCACTTTACCACTTGATCTTTCTTCAAAAGCTTGAAGATTGGCTCACAAGTAGCCGTCAGATGTGAAATGAACCTAGCGATATAATTCAGGCGTCCCAAGAAACCTCTAACTTCCTTCTCTATACGGGGAACTGGCATTTCTTGTATAGCCTTTACCTTTGCATGATCTACTTGGATGCCCTTGTCGCTGACAATTAAACCCAAAAGTTTACCAGACCTTACCCTGAAGGTGCACTTGTTCGGATTCAACCTCGGCTTATATATCTTCAACCTGTCGAACAACTTTTGTAGATGATCAAGGTGCTCTTCCTCAGTCTGAGACTTGTCTATCATGTTATCAACATAAACTTCGATCTCATGGTGAATCATATCGTGGAACAAAGCGACCATGGCGCGCTGATAAGTTGCCCCAGCATTCTTCAACCCGAAAGGCATCACCTTTTAATAGAAAGTGCCCCACTGTGTAACGAAGGTTGTCTTCTCCATGTCTTCAGGAGACATCTTGATCTGGTTATAGCCAGAGAAAACATCCATGAAGGATAAGATCTTATGCTGCGCGATGTTATCAACCAGAACGTCAATGTGCGGCAGTGGGAAGTCATCCTTGGGACTTGCCGTGTTCAGATCTCTGTAGTCCACACACATACGTACCTTACCGTCCTTCTTAGGTACTAGGACAATGTTAGCAACCCATTGTGGGTAGGAAGTGACAGTTAGGAACCCAATGTTGAACTGCTTCATAACTTCCGCTTTGATCTTCTCTGACATTTCGGGATACATACGACAGACCTTCTGCTTTACCGGAGGGAAATCTTCTTTAGTCGACAGGAGATGAACCACAGTATCAGTGTCCAAACCAGGCATGTCTTCATAGGACCAGGCGAAGATATCAACATAGTCGTGCAACATCTGTATCAACCTCTGTTTGACGCTAACTCCAGATTTGCACCTATTTTAACCTCTTTTCTGTCTTCCTCAGTACCCAATTTCACTGTCTCAGCTGGCTCTTCGTGAGGTTGTATGGCCCTCTCTTCCTGCTGTAGTAGTCTAGCAAGCTCCCCAGGCACCTCACAATCTTCCTCACCTTCGTCCTCGGCTTGGTTGATCAGATTTTCGAAGTCATAATGAGCAGTAGAAGAACTGTTATCAACGGGATCCATAGTGGATATGGATCTGCAGTTTGATACGTGAGTGTGTGTAAGAGCATAGTTGTATTTTAAAAAGCAGGAAAGAAAAAACAGAGAGCGCAAAATTTGTATGCAAGAACGTCCAATGCTTTATTGATGACATGTAAAGATGACATATAATAGCCCTCACAAATAGAACCATTGTGTCCCGAGCAAGACACAAGGCCATAAAGTTTAAATTGTTTATTACAAGCTCAAAAAACAAATAAGACAATTACTACAGAGTGAAAGAAAATGGTATAAAATCTTTGGCCGTCCAATTACTAGGTCCACCGTTGGTAGTCGGGTAGATCCAACTGTCAATGTCACAGTCTTCCTCGCCGTCTTCAATGGTGTTAACCCCACGATTACTGATGCATAGGGGAGGTCCTCCAGCCCGAGCGCGTCGAACAACCCTTTGAGCCCCTGTAGTAAAGCCCAAACCAAATTTGTTAGTTTTGTTAGTGAAATCAGGGAGCTGGCCTCAATTGGTACACCCACCTTCTTCAACTACGGCCCTGGCGTCCTTGAGAGAAGCCATCTTCAGAGGAGGTTTGTTGTTGGTAGTAGTTTCAGTCGATGCCAAGATCTGAGGGATCTCTTCGAAGTTCTAACAAGGAGTTTCTATGAATTCCCCGTCCATCTCTATGTACCAGAAGGAATTGAGGTGGCTCACCATATACTCCTCTTCACCCCGCATAGTGACAATCTTCCCTTTTACTGGATACTTCAGCATTTGGTGTAGTTTGGAAGTAACTTCCCCAGCCTCATGAATACAAGGACGACCCAACAAACAAGAATATGACGGCCGGATGTCCATTACATAGAAGGTGGAATCAAAGGTTTGAGATCCCACTTTGACAGGGATGTCCACCTCCCCATGCACCATTCTCTTTGACCCATCAAAAGCCCTCACCACAATGTTACTAGGCTTTAAGGTCAAGCCCTCACAATCCAACCGATCCAACGCCTTTTTAGGCAGGACATTCAGCGAAGATCCAGTATCTACCAGCACATGAGCCATAGTGGTGCCCCTATACTCAATCGAAACATGTAGAGCATCATTATGCTTCCTCCCTTTTGGTGTCAGGTCCGCGTCTGAAAAACCCATCCCATTGTCAGCAGTCAGGCTGGCCATGCAATCTTTAAATTGATTAGCTGAAGTCTCTTGCGACACATGTGCAATTTTGAGGAATGCAATCAAAGCCTTCGCATGGGCCTCGGAGCACAACAACAGGGATAACATGGATATCTTTGAGGGGGTCTGCCCCAGCTGCTCGACCATATTATAGTCGCTCTTTTTAATTATTTTCAATATTTCCTCTATCTCTTGCTTAGAGGCTTCCATGACAATTTTTCTAGGCGCCTCCGTCCGGGAAGGCTCACCTATAACTTCTTTTTCGCGGATACCAGACGATTCACCGGCGGGGGTAATAATTGGAGTAAGAACAGGAGCAATAGTTGAGGTACTAGAAAGAACAGCAGATGGAATGACAATAGGCCTGTTGACAGTCTTAGGGGAAATCTCGGGAGAGAAGACCCTTCCACTTCGGGTAACCTTGTTGGTCCCGACAATGTTACCAATATCAAGATCAGCCTCTTCATTTTTCAGATCTTGTTTTATGCCATGATAGTACACATCGGCACCATAATGCCAAGGGACAGCTTTGTCCCAGGCATACGGGACATGACTAGGAACAATGATTTTTAGCGGAGCGATTCTTGGAGCAGATGTAATCCTAACAGGTCTTCTCGAGGAGACCTTGAAAGGATTGTCGAAAATGGTTATAATGGCAATGTCTTCAGATGGAGCAACATGAACCAAAGTTTTTTCCAACAAAATTTCTTTGTTGTCCATCAGGCGTTGGACACCTGACTTCAGCAAATGGCAACCAGAAGGCACAAATGAACACATGTGGCAACCTTCCCCACAACCCAGAAATAAACCGGCCAACAGCAAATTCTTCTTCAAAGTTATGAGAGGAGTAGAAACTTCATCCACCAAGGTCACAAACAAGTTGGTATCAACAGCATTAATTCCACGATCGTGCTTAGGCATGGGAGCAGTTATTACATTGGGCTTTTCTAGAGCATCAAACTCAATTTCCTTGGCTTCGATCAGATCTTGTACCTTATTTATTATAGCCTAGCAGTCATTGTTATTGTGGCCAGGACTCTCAGAATGATAGACACACCGAGCATTTGGATTATATCGGGGAGATGTGGTATTCGGATTCTTGGGAGCCTCTTTCAAGGTCGCCAAGTTGGATCTCAGCAGATGAGGTAGAACTTCAGCCAAAATCATATTGATTCGGGTAACATGCCGTTGTGGCCTTTCCACCCTTGGTTTATTGTTGCATTGTGGAGCGACTGCAGACCTAGGTATCATTACGACACTTACTGTCTGACGATGTTCATCTCTATTTTGGCCCCTCGAGATGTAGACGGCACTGGCTTCTTTCTTACCAGCAAAAGGCTTCTTTACTGAACTTGAAGAGGTATCCTTCTGTATCTTATGGTTCCAAATCCCAGCTTCTACTCTCTCTCCAGTCAGAATCAGCTCGGTGAAACCAGATGACGAGCTGCCGATCAAATGATTAAAGAATGGACCAGATAGCGTCTCCAAAAACATATCAACCAACTCCCTATCAGACAACGGGTGTTGGACTCTTCCAGCCAAGTCTCTCCACTTCTGTGCATAGTCCTTAAAGCCTTCACTCGCCCCCATGGACATACTCTAGAGTTGAGTACGAGTAGGAGAAAGGTCAGCATTATACTGGTACTGCTTATAGAAAGCAGCAACCAGATCTTCCCAATTTCGGACATTGGCTCTCTCCAGTTGGTAGAACCATTCAAGTTGAGTCCCTGACAGACTATCTTGAAATAAATGAACCCACAAATTTCTATCAGCGGTGTGGGGCTGGATCTTTCTGACATAAGAGCGGAGATGGAGTTTTGGGCAGGACACCCCATCATACTTTGCAAAAATTGGAGCTTTGAACTTCTGCGGGATGACCACTCCCGACACCAATCCCAATTCATCGAAATCCAGCCCAGGTATCCTCTAGACTTCCATAGCACTCAAGCGATATTCCAACTACTTGTATTTATCCTCAGTGGGAGGATATTGCTCATCATTGTAGTCGGTATCATTGTCAGAAACTTCAGGACTGGGATCCTTCTCCCTTGTCTCTTCTTCTTGATTCTCCCCTTCCTTGGATGAAGAGGTCAGATCGACTTGTTGCTTCAATGGCCCTCTAAACCTTCTGCCCATGTTCAGAATACCGGCAGCCTTCTTCCTTTTATTTTTCTCTTTCAGGATGAGGGCTTTCAGATCCTCCTGCCCTTTTGCCAGATTTATGAACATTTGCTTGAACTGGGCGTTTTGTGCCTGAAGGTCCTTGATGCTTTGTTCGAAAGACATTTCTGCTGAAATAAACAGCTAAGAAGATGAGAAACCTGTAATGGTACCTTTACATGCAATGTTATGAATGGGATGTGCATGCAATGATTTCAAAGACATTGGGAAATTTAAATTTGCGAACCAAAATGAAACAAAGATTTTATTAGTTGAATTCAAAGTTCAAATGCCTTTTAGGCGTTACAATTAAAAACAAATCTAAAACTAGAAAAAAAATCAAAATTCCCATGGATGCTTCCTCTTCGTGCCGAGATAGACGTTGAGCCCTCTTCTATCTTTGAACTTCCACTTTGAGTTTGTGAAGGTTTATTGTTGCTTTGGTAAGGATTTTGTTGGTTTGAATTTCCAGAATCTTGTATCCAACCTTGCTGATAACCTTGATTACCCCTTTGTTGGTAACCTTGGTTATTTTGATAAGTTTGTTGGCTTGGTTGATATGCTTGATTCTGGTTTTGATTTCCCATGTAATTCACTTCCTCTCAAACCGGAGGACAAAATCCGGTTTGATGATCTCCTTGGCATAACTCACAAGAAGCTACTTGTTGTATTTCTTACTCGGAATTTCTTGCATCTCTTTGATTTGTTGAGGAAGTTTAGCCATTTGCTTTGTAAGTTCCTCCACTTGTTGGGAAAGCAACTTATTTTGAGACAAGATAACATCATTGGTACCTAATTCAAGAACTATAGACTTCCTTTATGAATTCCCTCGGTCATGTTGAACTTGATGATCATTTCTCTCCATCTTATCAATGATTTCAATTTCCTCCTCCAAAGTCTTTTCCAGTAACGAACCACCCAAAGTAGAATCCAAAGAGAGTTTTGGTTAAGGTTGAAGACCATTGCAGAAAATGTGTATTTGTTTAGTCTCATCAAAACCATGACTTGGACACTAACTCAACATTGACTTATACCTCTCCAAATCTTTATTTAGGGACTCATTCCCACCTTGAGAAAACACAGAAATTACAATTTTGACCTTTATGAACCTTGACTGCAGAAAGATTCTTTCAAGAATCTTATCTTCAAAAACATTCCAATTTGTCATTGTTTGAGTGGGTTGGTCATGATACCAATCCTTGGCCTTCCCAAATAAAGAATGAGAAAATAATATTTTGAAGACTTGTTTTTCCTCAGCTTTAGAAGCACCCATTGAACCAACAATCTCATAGAATTTGGTAGGTGAGTAAACCGGTCTTCATGATCAAGACCTGTGAATGGATTTTCATATAAAGGTAATAACTATCCTTCTTGATTACCTGCACGTTACCAACAGAGGGCAACATTCAAACAGAAGGGGTGAGATATCAAACTATATAATTAGTCATATGATAAATAATATATTAAATCAGATCATATAAAATCACCACTTTAAAACTTACAAACAACTTTAATCACAATAAAACATTAACACGACGTAACTACTAAATTCACAGCTTTTAGATAATACTTGTCACAACAAGTAAACAACATAAAGCAACAACGAATATATCTTCACCACAACTCAAGATGAAACATCAAATGCGACTCAATCACAATGCACATGCGTGTGGTACCATCGGAGCAGAGCTCCCAACTTAAAAATTGTCAATTAATAGAGGCATCAACAAGGCATAAGCCTTCTTCGCAGTTTGCCAATACATGCCTTCACAAAATCCGCCAATACAGGCCATCACAGAGTATGCAAATGTATGTGACTCAATTAATGCACCATCACATACTAACAACAATCACCATTCATCACAAGGCATAAGCCTACATCACCATTATTACCAGTAAATAGAGGTAATTCATCATCATCTAAAATCTCTGCAACTTCACATTATCAACAAGAATTCAGAGACAATCATAACAACACAACATCTCAACATTGGCCATAGGACTACAACATAATATTACCCATAAATAGAGGCAATTCAACCAAATGCATCATCACCTATAATTTCATATTTTTCAGCTAGGTATACAACACAATTCCATAAACCGGAACCATTCAACTCAATTTGACTTCACCTGCAAATCAACTTTATTCTACATAATTCTAACAAAACAAACCAACTAAAAATACCCATATGTATATACGACGCACTCCGATAATTTCAACTAATTCCGATTAACTACTTTTACCGCCCAAATCTATAAATTCGGCTAATCGGTATTATTTTATATACTGTTATTACTACTATTTATTTATACGGCTACTAATCAATTTATTCTACTAAATTATGCTACCACTGTTATTTAGCTTACTGCTACCATTGGTCTCTGCCAAAACTACTTGTTTGCTATCTACAACTTCTATTACTACAACTTCCTGCGAGTGACAAATATTAGTTATAAACCAAAACCAATTTCAACTTATTCCTCCTGTTACTGAAATTCTCTGTTATACTTTATGTATGATAATTTTCAATTTCTACATCTACTGATACTTCCTAATAATGCTCAGCTAAATTAGTCCATACACTATTATTTATGTTACTCTTACATATACATCCTGCTATTCATTTGACTAAAGCATTACAATTTATTCCTGCAACTTCTTTAATCCAATCTGATACTAAATTATTTTACAAATTATATTAACTTATTAACAATATAAGATATGACATAGTCTTTCCACCACGCATATATGTTCTTTCGAGTCTCATCTCAGGACAACAACTCAATAATAGCCATAACAACATCATAACATAAATATGATTTAAATAAATTGTAGAACAACTTCATCAACACATTATGAACATTGACTGACAACTAAAATTGCAGGACTGATAATCTTTACAGAATCACAATATAACTGAATCGACAACAATTCATGGCACAAATTTATACAACCCAATCCCACATACGGTTTATCATATACCCAGTTATAGAGATTGAACCCCACCCTTACCTGGTTTGGATTGAAGGTAACTCTAAGGGTCTCCGATTGAATCTCCTTTTGTCCGCTTGGTGTAACTTCCACGTATCCTTCTTCTTCTCCTCAAAACCCTTATTTTTCTCTTCTCTGCAACTTCTCTTGTACCAAAACCTTCCAAGATTTTTTCCTCTCTAGATCAGAATCAAAGCTGAAAATTTTCCCAAATATGCAGCTACAGTGCGATGATGATATCTCCCAAATCATACCTTATTTTGAAGATCTCAACAGTCAAAAGTTAGATGTAGGTGTTGCGAACCTACCCTCAAAATTTGAGCATGATCCAACGGTTAACAAATCGGGGATTGCCGATTTAGTGAGACTGCTGCAATAAAAACGGGAATGAGTTTCTCACATCTATTCTCTTACTTTTTCTCAATTAACCTAATTCCTTTTATATCCACTTAACCTTGTAATTCTAGTAATTCTTATTGGGCCAATATCCACATTCCCATATTTACTACATGACATCACTTAAATAATCCCAACAATTAATCTTATAATGCTCCAATATATTTAATATTATTAAACCACCATTTAATCAAATAATATCACAGAGCAACTTAACAATAATTCATAACATTGCTCAACTCAAAATAATAATTTTAATTAAATAATTAATTAAATTATCAAGGCGTTACACGTTACCCAAAGCGTTGGAAGCTCCATCAAAAACCATAGTCCATCGGGATCCTTGTTCAGGTCCTTCATACGGTCCAGACTCTTCACAATCAGTTATCAACATGATATTCTCGTCCGACAATTTGAAGTTCATGGATTGGTAGTCATCAACAGCTTGATGTGCCAAATGATCCCCTAACACACTTCCCTTGATTGCCTTTTGTGTAGTGAATTGGATGTCATATTCAGTCAAGATCATTTTCCGTCTAGCTATTCGTCCGGAGAGAGCTGGCTTCTCGAAGATATACTTGATGGGATCCATCTTAGATATCAATAAGGTAGTATGAGTCAACATATACTGTCTTAGCCAGCGAGCAGCCCATGCTAGAGCGCAACAAGTTTTCTCGAGCATTGAATATCTTGTTTCACAGTCGGTAAACTTTTTGCTCAGGTAGTATATCGCATGCTCTTTTTGGAAAGACTCGTCATGTTGGCCCAACACATACCCCATTGAATTCTCTAATACAATCAAGTACATAATCAAAGGTCTTCCTTCAACTGGAGGCATCAGGATTGGAGGTTCTTGCAGGTAATCCTTGATTTTGTCAAAAGCTGCTTGGCAGTCGTCATTCAATTTGACTACTTGATCTTTCTTTTATAGTTTGAAGATTGGCTCACAAGTAGAAGTTAAGTGAGATATGAATCGGGCAATATAGTTGAGTCGACCTAAGAAACCCCTGATCTCCTTCTCAGTACAGAGAGTTTGCATTTCCTGTATGGCTTTGACTTTTGCAGGGTCGACCTCAATACCTTTTCAACTGACAATGAACCCTAAGAGTTTTCTTGACCTTACTCCGATGATGCGTTTATTGGGATTCAGCTTTAGCTTGTATTTCTTCAGCCTCTCAAATAGCTTGTGAAGATGATCAAGGTGTTGTTCCTTAATTTGTGATCTTGTAATCATGTCATCAACATAGACTTCTATCTCATGATGGATCATGTTATGAAATAGAGCTACCATAGCTCGTTGATAGATTACCCTTGTATTTTTCAAATTGAAAGGCATGACCTTGTAATAGAAGGTGCCCCATTGTGTGACAAAAGTGGTCTTCTCCATGTCTTCGGGAGCCATTTTGATTTGATTGTAACCAGAGAATTCATCCATAAAGGAGAACTCTTTATGTTGAGCAGTATTGTCGACCAAGACGTCAATATGCAGTGGGAAATCATCTTTGGGACTTGCCCTATTCAAATCCCTATAGTTTAGGAGATTGTTTGACCTAGTCAACACTTGTGCAAGCTTGAGCCATTGCAGATCTTTGTGAGAAATGTCTTGAGAAAAGAGAGAGAAAATTTTAGGGTACAACAATTGGATTATATATTTTCCAGATTTCGCTCATTTACACAGAACCCTTCTTTTCTCTGGTTTTACAAAAACCCTTATTCTCTCTTCTTCCTCACTGATTCCAATCATCTCTCTTCTTCCATTCACACACTCAATTCACTCTTTAATTTATTTCAATCTTCAATTCAAAGGTATAATTTTACCTCTATGTTCTTAATTATTTTTTTAATTTGCATTTATAATGTTAATTACTAATAATTTTTGTTTTTGATTTTTTGTTTGAAAGTTAAATATTTTCAAGCTTCAAGATCCCAACTCAAAGGTATTATCAAGAAAGCTTCATAGAGGTATTTTTATCATTTAATTTATTTATATTTCAAGATTTGTATTGCATTGTTGTTTGTTGTTAATCTGATTGTTGGTGTTAATTTGATAAAAATAGATTTTATAAATATTTTATTTTTTTTATAACATATAGATTAAATAAAAATATATTTAATGTTAATATATATATTTTTAAATACATAATTATAATATAAAAAATTATCGTTGAAGGTTTAGCAGATTTTAGGAACGAATGCATACTCGGCAAGTTTTGTAATCTGTTCAATTTCAGTGTTAGTCCAAATGAAATGGTGAGCAAGGTGGTCATTGAGGGATGGTTAGTGGGTTTGAAAGGTGTTGGTGAGGACAAATGAGTTGTCAGGATAGGCTATTTTTGAGTTCAATCATCTAAAGGATATTTTTCTGGATATCTCTCCATTACAGTCAACGGTCGACGATTTCTGCTGGTACAAGAAAAGTGACGACTTCTCCGTGAAAATATCTTATGAGTTATTTCAAGAACATGATCAAGAATTTTCAGGTCTAGGTTCTGTTATGTTGCGATTGCTAGAAAACATGTTGAATAGTAAGTTGTCTAGCAAGGTGCATATTTTTGCTTGGAGATTATTGTTGAGTAAGCTGCAAACGAAATTGGAGTTGTTGAAGCGCAATATTATCAACAAAGTGCATAATATGGTATGTATATTTTATTTTCTTCTCGGGGAAGATATTGATCTTTTTTTTATTTGCTCGGCTAGTTGCTTGATTTGGCCGAAAGTATGTTGATGGTTGAGAATTTATGTCAGAATCTCAGCAGGTTGTTCGGTCGATTATTTGGACCGATTTAGAGTTAGTTTGAAGTCAATCATTTTAGGGAATTCGTACCGTTTTTGGGAATTGGTGTGTGTTGGGGAAAAATAAACCATGAGAAAAAGAGGAATAAAATAACAACATAAGAGATTAACATGAAAATTCTAAAACTGGAGAAAAAACCACAATCGTTGTCAAATGACAATCAGAGAATAACACTATGTGGAATTTTTTACAACACATAGACTATTCACAACCACCCCAAGGCCACAATACACCCGCACTCTCCAAAGAAAATATTTAACTATCTCTTACAACACTCTAAAACAAGAGTATAAGATAAAATATAAAAAGTCAAATACAAACTTAACGTGTTTTTGACAGTTACATATTCTAAAGAAAAACTTGAATCCTATATATATATATATATATTTGGATTCTCTCTTTCATCACTAAACTAAGTGATATGAGACTTACACTATGCCAAACAAGACATTAGACAACGCTTTTTTTGGCTTTTAACAACGCTTTAAAGCACTGCCTAAAGCAGCGCTGCTAAAAGAAAAGACAACGTTTTTTTTCAATGTAAAAGCGCTTTCTTATGCCCACTTTAGACAGCGCTTTTTTATATACCTCTTTAGCAGCACTTTTGCTTTAGATAGCGCTTTATTATTTTTTAAGTTAAGCTTTAAACAACATTTTCCTTTAAAAGTGTTGTCTATTCCCCCACTTTAGACACCGCTTTCTTTTAAAAGCGTTGTCTATTCCCCCACTTTAGGCAGCATTTTTTTTAGTTTTTACCGCGCTTTTCTCTAAAGCGCTGTCTATTGGTCAATTTTTTTTAATAAAATACCTATTTTGACTTACAAAACCGCTGTCCAATATATATAATGCATTTTAATCAGAATTTTAATCATTTTTGAACCAGGTTTTCACCATATTATGCACCATATTTGGTAGCTTCATTCCAATAAAATATGCATATATAAAAATTACACATATATATAAATTGATGATATATACAACAACAACTACAAAATTTATGATACAAGTTAAAATTCTACAAGTTAAAAATCCTAAAATTCAAAATTGATGTTACATCTACATCTTACTATCTTCGAGAATTCTCATAAAACAACAACAACATGAATATCTTAGCTCTATCTTCTACACATACACCTATAAACCTGGAAAAAAAATCAAATGATCAAAATTCATAACATGATAATATTGACGTTGCACTTTATTCGAGTTTAATTTATACTCAAAACTCGAAAGTTCTCATCAAAGGAAATAAGACAGTATACCTTAACTTATAAAATTCTCAACCCGATAATGAATTGACATCATTCCTCCATAAGTTCATCCAATTGATCTTTTGAGTAATGTGCACAATTGAATTCCTCAAAGTACTACATATATAATAATATAACATAGTATGTGATTAATTTAAAACAATATGTCATTTTATGAGAAACACAAAATATGAAAATAGTATGTAATTCCTAAGTTAGAAATCCATACAGTGGATGGAATCTCTAATCGATCCAAAAGAATAGTTTCTTTCATAAACCTCAATATGAAATAGCTGCAATCTATACCGTTACGCTGGCGAGGACACTACACATGGAAAGAAAATACGAATATATATCAGGATATACCCCTTAAATTGTTTTATCAAGTATCATCACTAATGTAATCAAAACTGAATATCTCTTTGTGAAAATATACCTCCACTCTGATCCATGTAACATTGTTTGCTCTACTTTTTGGCACTTGAATATCTCTTTGGGAGCGAAAAGCTAGTAGAACGCTATAATAAAATATAAATGACTGTTTAGAATAATCTCACGTAGAAACATAAACATAAACACAAATCCAGATATGTTGACCATAAACATAAACATAAACATAAACTTGAATATCTCTTTGGGAGCGAAAAACTTACGTGTCAATCATTTGCTTCAAATCTGGATATGTTGACCAATCATTGTATAACGAATCTAGATAATACACAGTTTCTCTCATAGGATTAATCGTAACCAATAACAAGTGTCCACTGTAAGATTAAACAAAGATTAAACAATGGCCAAAAACAGAAAATTATAATAGATCAAGTTAGGATGAAAATCTAACCCGTTGCCAGTATTATATGGAAAAAGGAACAACTTCTCAGTATCTTTGTTGGCCACGAATAAACCCAGTACATATGCTATGACATCATCTGATCTTGTTACGATTAACCCTGAATTGACAGTGTTGGGAGCTAAGAAGCCAAATCTTGCTTCTAACCACGCGGGCGCACAATGTTGTCATACATAAACCTTAAATTAAAACATCATTAACATTATACTGTATTCATTGAAATGAGGAAATAAATTGTTCATCTAATTAAACAAAGTTGATCGGAGTATACCCGATGTATGTACCGATAACACCAAGGCCTAATTCTAAATGTCTAAAAACTTGCTCCATATCCTCTCTACCAATTGCTTCCAGGTATTCAAAACCAAGTATGTCTGCACTCATAGGTATAAGGCGGGTAACACCATCCAGAATATCTGTTATTCCTAAATATGTCCGAAGGCACGACCTGAACTGAGCATTAATTTTTTTGCTAGCCACGGTCTTCTTAGCAACATTCTTTTTTTGTGTGGAAATATTGCTTATTTCAGACGCCTTACCCCTACTGACTTGTGCAATCTCTTTAGCATGAATCTAGTTATCATAGAATTAGTTAGGGGAAGTATAAAATCATAAATTAGCATTTCTCATAGCATAAATGTCATATAGTTGTGTTGAACCTCAATTGATGCAATTGACTCGGTTTCCCGCATAATCCCCTTATCTTTTGGAATGGATTTTGTTGGAGTCTAACATTACCATATAAACAAAATGTAAGTAAAATTGCCTTAAAAATTTGAATAGTAAACAATTTTAAGCATACCTCATTATCTACACAAACGAGGCTTGACGGCCATGCAACAAACGATCCTATTGCATCTGCCACCAATGTTGCATCCGCCACATCGCCAGGTTGAGGTAACAACGCACCCCCTCTAAAACAACATCAACTGATACTTTCAAAAATCCATTTGGGAGCGGTTTATGATGAAGCATTTCTCCCGAAGTATTATACACTTTTCCCTTACCAACCATCCGATAAGTCGGTGATGACAAATAGAGTTGACATCGGGAAATGCCCTATAACCATTAATAAATATGGTTATATAATTAATAAATATGGTTATATAATTAATAAATATGGTTATATAATTTATAAATATGGTATATAATTACCTCGGGAATATTCGGTCCAAAGTTACCATTGATACTACCTTTGTCACTAGTGTCTTTAAAACCTGTAGCTTGATCTATTTCTTTTTTCTTTCTCAGCTCATAAACTTCTTGTTGTGACTTTTCCAACTTTTCTTGAGGTTCTTTATTGCTAGGAGATTTTGTCTTTAATTTTTCCTTCAAGGATGTTGGAGTGATCCCAAATCCCTTACCCTTCACCCGACTAGAATACTCACGAATATCTAATGCTCGTGAGAGTATTCTCCTGCAATCATTATCTTCATCTGGAGGTATAGACTGAGAAAGAGTCTCCTGAAATTCATATAAATATTGTAATTAAATAACGATATGTTAATAAAAGAATGATGTAATTAAATAAATAAAAGTATGATGTAATTAAATAAATAATGTTATACTTACACATCTCTCGAAAATTTGTTGAACTTTTTCTTCAACAGCTCCATCCTTACACACGGGATTCCTTCCACAAAATGTGTTCCAATAGAGATGTTTCGGAACTATTCTCCTTTGTTAATTACGCATTAAGACAAATAATATGATCAAATATAAGCGTGTATATATTATAGATACTTTTCAATTTATAGATACTTGCAATAGATTGTTGTAAGCGTGCATATCCCATACGCCCTTTTCTGTATGGATATGCTGGACTTAATGCTCGTTGTCGATTTACGACACTTAAACTCTCAAATTTCTGGGTATTTCTTTTGGATTTAAAAGTTTCCCATTCTTCAGGTGTAACCAAATCTGCATATTTCTTTGGAAGCTCTGCATCAACAAAAAAATTATCTGCATCCCTAAGAAACTTGATTGATAAAAAAGCTCTAAACCCTCTATGTAATTTTCCGGCCAATTTGAGTATATAATCTCTCTTGGTATCCTCAATGTTGATCGACCTCTACGAAAATCATACACAAAGTGCGTTAGTATAAGTAATTTAAAGACATAATCGTCATTAAAAACAAATAACATCACATATGGTACATGTATCTCACTCCACATTTTATCTTTAGCATCGTCCAAAATTCTTGCTCTCCAATCTTCACATGTAATTGGAATTTCTCTCCTTACCATCAAACTGAGATAACTCGTCAATATCGAACCGTTAGGCTCAATTAGTTGTCCTTTTTGACTCCAATGCACATCATACTTTATGCCTTGATCTCTATCTCGAATGATTCTCTTCATTATTGTTATTCCTCGTCTATATTCCATTTCCGTTTTATTAACGGGCTTATCTCCATCATGCCCAGAATCATCATGTGGTTGATCCTCGTTAGTAGCCATCTAACTTGTAATAAACATAAACATAAACCCAATATAAAATTCCATAGTCATTTAAATATATATAAAATGACAATGCCAAAAATTAACATAACTATAAACTAAAACGTAAACACAAACATAAACATAAACATTTTAATATGCTACCTCTTTCACTAACATCTCTTTCTTTTCTTGGTTGGAACATGAATTACTTGTTTCTTAACAATGTGGACGGATGGATTTATCCAAGTTCCCTCATTATGATCATTTCTGATATATGATTCATCCGCTATAATATTCTCATCTTGATCATTTATAATATACGACTCATTCCGTCTAATACATGACTCATTCTCATCACCAATATCACCTTGATCTACACCATTATCATCAACCACTTTGTTAGATAAAAGCACCATTTTATACTCTCCGGGTCAGTGACATAAAACACTTGTTTAGCTTGAGAGGCTAGAATAAAAGGCTCATCTTTGTACCCCTCCCTATTAAGATCCACTTGCAAAAATCCTGACTTATTCATTCGTATGCCACTACTACTTACCCACTTGCAACCAAAGATAGGAATCTGAAACTTCTCGTAATCAAACACCTAAATATGCTCGATAACCCCAAAATATGACAGATTTGTATATTCGGGGTTTAGTTCCTTCATACTTGAAATGTGCATTGCTTCAGCAAGCACGGTGACACCACTATTTTGCATAGTACTTTTATCATCTTGTTCTTTGGTATAAAATGTGTATCCCCTAATTGCGTACGCGCTATAAGAAAACACATGCAAACTTGGACCATATGCAAAACATCCCAACCTTTCTGTTATTGAAGCAGAATCTGAGTGAAGCTTTGAAAAAATATGATCCTTAAACCATGGTATAAAACTTTGATTGTGCTCCCGTACTATCCAATTTTAATTTCTATTCTGGTTTAACCCTCGGAGGACATCCTTGTGTATTTCAACATATGGCTCAACCTCACTGTCATTGTGCAGAATATACAGATGCACTTGATCCCGTTCATCTTTTGATATTGTCACAATTTTATTTCCAATTAATCTTTTACCTTCCTTTTTTTTCAAAAATATGACTTTGGGGAGTCCAATGGATTAAACTTTGGACAAATATTCAGTACAAAACTCAACTTCTTCTTCAACAATGTATCTCTCAACAATACAACCCTCTGGGCGAATTCGTTTTTCACGTACCCTTTTAATACTTTCATATTGTTGTACCCTAAATTTTGCCCCTAACTTTTTTCAGTCGCACTTTCATACCATATTTTGTCATTTGGTCACAACCATTATTAATAAATAGCTTCATTCATCACATTTGCATCCTATCTTTAAGTTTGTTCTTGTGTTGTTGACTAACTTCTAATCAAAATACAAAAAAATATTTGTCTTTGTCTTTGCATATTTGTGTTTTGTAGGTACTGAGTCGAGGCATATGGCAAATAAGGTTTTCCGGTATTATTTCCCTAAAATCTCTATTTGCAAAGAAAAAAAGAATTAAAAAAATTTCATTTTTTTTCACTGTACAATCAATTGCTCCTAGAGTGCGATCGATTGCACAAAGTGAATTTTGCACAATTTTTGGAAAAAATACACTGTGCAAATCGATTTGCAATATAGTGCAATCGATTTGCATAGAGTGAAAATTAAAAAAAAATCAACATTTTAAACTTGTCAAATGTTTGGCTCCAATTTTCCTTCACTTTTGAAAGATGTATAATTAATTCAAATTTTAGTGCCAATCTTTCATTTTTAAGAAGAATTATCATTAATTCAAATTTTGGCTCTAATATTTGAAAGAATTGTCATTAATTCAAATTTTGGCTCTAATATTTGAAATGATTCATTAATTCAAATTTTGGCTCCAAGAATCAATTACCAAATTACCACTAATCCCAATCCTAAACTCTATAAATAGAGCCCTCATTTCATTCAAATTTCAAGCTTTTGATAGCCAAATCCACCTTGCTAAAAAATCTCTCAAATCTCTCCATCTACCAAATTCACTAAAAGCTCCATTTTCAAAAAGTTAGTAAGCTTTGCATTGAAGCTTACTAATCTTTGAGCTAAACCTTCATCCAAACACTTTTTCTCCATCAATTCTCTACATCCAAGCTTGGTCAATTGATTCTTGTGGTTGAATTGAAGCAAATTCTTGAAGTTATTTTGATAATTCTCTAGATCTACCTTTGGTAAGTTTGGATAATTCATCTTTCACAATGTGATCTCTTGGTGATCTTTGGGATTGATTCATTGAGCATTCTTTTGTGATTCCAATGGTGTTATTTTCTCATAATTTGATGGAATTTTCGTGCTCAATTGGATCCATGATCATAAGGTGTTTGATGGAAAGTTTGAACAAGAAATTGGCCTTTTAAAATGATGTTTTTGGCTGCTGTTCTGTGTGCAATCGATTTGCACTATGTGTAAATCGATTTACACAGCATGATTTTGCACAAATTTTTGAAAATTATACTGTGTAAATCGATTTACATAGTAGTGTAAATCGATTTACACCAGAATAAAATGTGTTTTTTGCCTTGTTTTGGGGCAGCTTTGGTCCAAAATGCTTTTTCTACTCACTCCTTTTGATTGTTGGTTTGGATTGCAATTTTAAATGTCCAATTTGTCTTTAAACTCAATGGACTTTGTGATGTAGATGAAGTTGGATAAATGTTCATCAATTCAAATATACCTAAGAGTGAATTATTTAATTCATTTTTGGTGCTTTGGATTAATGATATGTTTAGTGCTTTAATCCATCTAGAGGAGTGGTTGAATTTAAAGATGAAAGAATTTTGAAATGGTGATCCAAATTAGCTTATCATTTCCCTCCCTCTTCATCTTATCTCTTTCTTTTTTAATTGTGCTACATGTTAAGGGATGGTGATCTCTATATCCTTTATCCAAACATGAAGTACATAGATTGTTATTGACCGGCCTCAAAATAGGTGCGACTTCTACATAAGTCCACTTACGATTGCTTAACATAGCGCTAAATTTTGTCCTGATTCGAATAAATGATCATTCGTGGCCCAAACTTATGATTGCAAGCCCAAGTATGTTAATTTTATCTCTTTGATCTAATAACCTTGAGATTCATTGTGTAGAGGCTTTGGTTCTACCAATCCTCTTATGGATCTACAACACCTTTGGTCAACGCGGATCACTTAAACATCGTTGATCATTACATGTTGCCTTGTGAGAATTCCAAAATGGATGATATACTTGACAAAAAGCAAATGCAACTTGTTATGTAGAGGCTTTGGTTCTACCAATCCCCTAATGAGTTCCAAATGCAAGTTTCAAGATGGTCATCCAACTAACACTAATTACTAACAATTAACTTTACTTTACGCTTTTATTTTCATGCTTTATGTACCATTTACTTTTAGCATTTTACATTTCATGTTGTTTTCATCTTTGCTCACTTGAGCATTTACTTTTATGTCATTTTTATTTTGCTCACTTGAGTTTTTCTTTCTTTTTAAAGACACCTAATAATCAACATGAACCATAAAAAACTTTAATGATACTTGGACTACATGGTTACTATCCTTTGCATTATGGAGTGATGGACTTCTTGGACTTAGGATTAGAGACCTTGGCCTATCTTGGAGACTTTGTGACTTTATTTGATATTTTGTCTGGAGTTCTTGAGGTTTACCTCAAGACATTGGGTTGTTTGTTTGTTTTGTGTGCAGGTTATTGAGATTACGATCTTTGTAATCTGGAATTCACCCGTATACAGCCGTTACTCTGCCCAATTTTTGCGAAGACTAAATACACTTGAAGTTTGATTCTCTCAAGAGGTCTAGTATCTTTACTTGCTTGGTTTCAATCCAAAGAATGGGAATTCTACATTGAATCATAATGTCAAGTATCGGCTTCATGTTGGTTAGACGGTTCTCTTCCTTAGCTTTTACCTTATGCTTTAGGATAGTCCCTTCATCTCCTCCCATCTTCTTTAATTTTCAAAATCTTCTCATCTTTTTTTTCAAAATCTTCTTTGTTTTTTTAAAAAAACTAGAACCGCTTTCATAATAAACCTCGACTTTGTCGAGTGCCTTTTCTTTTAAAAATTTCTTTTCTTTAAACAAACTTCAATACACTTAATCATACTTTCACATTTTTTCTTCAAAATTAACAAAAACACTTTAACTCATTCAAACTCTTTTGTGCGCCCGAGCACCTTTTCCCTTAAAACCTTTTTTTTCAAGATAAGACATGATTCATTGATAGTCGAGCAACATTCTCCTATCCCTATGGTTATAAAGGGGTCGACTTTTCCACTTGAGTACTAGAGGCATTCTCAAACCCTCACTCTTGTTGACGCATGGTCCATCTTTCTCATACCTTGTGGGCGTTAGTCGAGATTTCTCTCCTAACAATGACGACTTGTCTCCTTGTTTAAAAACAATCAACAAACAAGTCTTTTCTAGATGAACTACGTGTACCCTGATCCCCTATTGCACGAAAGGTGGTATGTAGATACTAAAGGTTCACAACCGCGACGGGTACAAAAATCATAAAAATATTTCTTTTCTCACCTCCACCATCCATTTTATATACAACACATTTTTATAGCCAAAATATACAGATTTTTCAAAGAGGTTCCTGCGGAGTACCGTAGATGTTTAGGGTGCTAATACCTTCCCTTTTCATAACCAACCCACTTACCTTGAATCTTTCCCCCTCTTTTTGGGTTATTCGCTCTTTTCCCATTCCTTTGGAAACAATAAAGCGCGGTAGCGATTTTTATTTTGATTTGTATAAAGTCTAGTCAATCCAATGGCTTAGTCTTTCACATTTCTACCGCTACAGAAAAAAATGGTGACTTCACTGGGGAAAGATTGACCTCTTGCTGGTCCATTCTTAAGTGGGTTGAGCATATCTTTGTTTATATTTGTATACGTGCTATTGTTGTTTATGTGTTATATTTTGTATATATATTTGTCTGGATTTTCCTGGTTTACAGGGTGCTTGGTGATTACTCATAAGTCCTATACCCGGACTTTGGGCAAACTTAAGATAGGACGGGCGGTATAGTCATGTTAACTTTAAGGGAGTAGTCCCAAAAAAGGAGGCATGAGATCCCCCACTCAGTGGAGGCCCTTTGACTGTAGTATCGTTTACCGAGTAATCAGGAAGACGTACTGCTTTCGACCTGGGAGCCTGCGAAGCTGAGGACCGTAGATTACCTAACCCCTCTTGGCCTTTTAGGTGTAGTGCGGAAGCTATGACGGAGTAATCCGGAAGTAGTTGTCATGCGATACTACGCTCAGACGAGTCTTTCCTGAGAATATTGCTAATTACCGAGTTAATTGGGACGTTGGTAATATCCAAAGGAAGGATGTAGACTCTGGGAACCTCTTAGAACCTTGTTCGGCAGGTGATAACCATTAGTCCATACCTTATGGGTTGTACATTTGACTCCAGGCTCGTGACTCTGAACCGTGTGATCTTGTTACTCTGCAGTGCATTGCATAACATTGCATGTCATTTGCATCCTCTGCATCATTCTGCATACATCCAGGTTGATCAGGATCTTATTCCCAGTTGCTTCTTTCTTCTAGTTAGTCGTCTACCGTCAAGCTGATTCCTCAACACAACTACGGGACTAGAGCTGCTATCAGATTGAGAATGGAAAACCAAGAACAACACAACATGGAAGTCAGAATGGAAATCGACGAGTTAAAGTCAGGCATGGCCAAACTTACTGAGATGATGCAAGTCCTAATTTCCAGAGGAGAGCCACCTCAAAGGACTGTGATATATGAAAACCAAATTGCTGCTGTTGACACTCAACCTATCCAACATACATCCACTGCATGGCCAGTGTTTGGGTTACCTCAGAATTACTCTCCACCTGTTGCAATTACTTCAATGGTTGGTCAGTCTTCCCGACCAGTCTTTCATGATCCAGTTTTCACTGAACCTCAGCCAATCGTTCATACTGCTTCTCGTCAACCTGCTGCACAAGCTGCTTTTGGGAATCCTCTCTTTGAGCACCATGCTGTCAGTCCTCGAAGTGTGAGTCAAGGAGACTTTGGTGAGTTTGAAGAGTTCAAAGAACAATATCAGACTTTAGAGAAGAGACTCCGAGCTATGGAAGGAAATGAGTTCTTCAGTGTTGATGTTAACAACATGTGCCTAGTTTCTGATCTGGTCATGCCTGCAAAGTTCAAGACTCCCGAGTTTGAGAAATATAAGGGGCACACTTGTCCAAGAAATCATTTGGTGATGTACTTTCGAAAGATGTCTGCTTACACCAAGAATGACAAGCTGCTTATCCATTGTTTCCAAGATAGTCTGAGTGGAGCTTCATTGAAATGGTATATGGGACTTGAGAAAGGTCGTATCCAATGCTTCCAAGATCTTGTTGATGCTTTCATAAAGCAATACAAATACAACCTCGACATGGCACCTGATCGTCGCCAACTTCAAAATATGTCTCAGAATGAGAAAGAATCTTTCAAGGAGTATGCTCAACGATGGAGAGAACTGGCATCTCAAGTTGAACCACCTCTGGCAGAGAAAGAGTTAACTGGTTTGTTCATGGATACTTTATCCCCATTATTTTGGGATAAGATGATTGGTAGTGTGTCGTCCAGCTTCACAGACCTGGTGACTATTGGCCAGAGATTAGAAGAAGGAATCAAGAATGGTAAAGTGTCTAAAGCTACTGAATCTTGTAATGGTGCAAAGAAATACCTTGGGAACTTTCAGAAGAAGAAAGAGGTAGAAGCCAATGTTTTCTTGACTGAGAGAAGAGGACCTCGCTGTAGGCCTCAATACACTGATCAACCACAAGTAGCGGTTGTTACTCTTGCGGTCAATGCTCAACCAGTTTAGGTTCCTCAACGACAGAATATTGCGCAGAATCAGAATCGGAATAGGGCTCAGTTTGATCCCATCCCTATGACGTACACTGAATTGTACCCTGCATTGGTGCAGAAGGGCTTGATTACGACTAGGCCTCTGATTCCTAGAAATCCTCCTCCACCCGGGTTCAGATTTGACCTTCATTGTGAATTTCATCAGGGAGCTGCCGGTCATGATTTAGAAAGTTGCTATGCTTTGAAAAACAAAGTGCAAGAATTGGTGAAAGCAAATATTCTCATTTTCAAAGAGGCAGGTCCTAATATCATCAACAATCCTTTGCCAAAACAAAGTGGCTGAAGACTGAGTCGGTATACCCTCAAGTCACCTCCTAAAGCTAGTGTTTCAGACAGGACAACTCATCCTTGTTACTGATTAGTCACTAGACCATGTTTCTTTCTGTTTGCATTTTCCCTTGTTTATGTTAAAATTGTTGCTTTCAAATACTGTTTATACTTTCATGTTAAGTTTAATGAAATGAGCATTGCAATGTTTTGATTCAAATCATTTTCATTTACTGCTTTCAAATATATTTCTCTTGTTTACTCCCTTTATCAAGCTTTTGTTTATGCAAAGATTTGAGGGAGGATGATGAAAACGAAATACCCATAATTGTTGCTGGTATGCTTTCGAATAAAACTTTGCTGAGGATATACAGGCATTGTTTCAACTCCCAAACACTGGAGAAATAAGGAAGTTAATCCCTCGTTCACCCCTTTGAGCCTAGAAGTTGGAGTTTCTTTCTATACAGAAAAACCCGCAATCTTAACCCGGGGATGGGTAGTTCTCAGTTAATTTGGTTGTGCATTCAATTACAAGAGAAATCGTGCAACACACCTTTTAACAAAGGTCGCGATCAAGCTTTCCTTTGCACACATCAAGAAGTGTCAAAGATGCTCTCAAACAAAAAATGACGAAGATGGTTCCCCGTAATCATTGAGCAAGGCAGTCATTATCTTTCAGAAAAGAAAATGAAATGAAAATAAAAATCAACAGAAAAATCCCGCTAAGTCAAAACCTATGAAGGAGACTTAGGTAAAAAACTAGGGCATCCCGCTGACTGTAATCTCAAATGGAACAGTTCAGGCAAAAACTGGGGCATCCTGCTGACTGTAATCTCAAATGAAATAGTTCAGGCAAAAGTTGGGAATAATAAATTCAATCAGAAGAGATCTTCAAATCCTCAAAATTCTCCACCAGAATTGACAAAAGTCCTCAAAACAGCAAAAATATGTAAGAAGAAATGACTGTCATTCTCAAGAATTATATAGCTTCTGAATCATCTTCATTACTACCATCAGTGCAATTCCAAAATCTCTTGGAACCTGAATGCATAGTCTGATTTAACTGAACGTAGGACTGGAGAACATCATGAAGATTGGGTTGGGTACAAATAAACTTTGAGCCTTTATCCTTTATTTCTTAAACTGTGAACCAAGCCACGTTACAACCCTCAAAAGACCTAATTGAAGCTAGGTTTCTTTTGAAAGCATACTACAACAAGGTTGCGTAAACTGACTCCTATGATCTTTTGCGAATCATTTGTTTTGGTTTCATACCTTTGTTTTCACTTTAAAAGTATAAAACACTGTGTTTTAACCAGTGATGCATTTTCTATACACCAATAACATCATTTCAAAAATGATTTTGGATTCAAAACTTTTGCATGAACTTTGCATTAAAAATACCATGTTTGAATAAACAATTTTGCTTGCAAACAAGCTTTCCTCATCAAGGAAATTCAAACAGCTGAGAAACTTGGTCAGTGACCCTATCAGGGGCAAGTATCTTCCAGATCCAGTTGCGAATCAGTTCAAGATTTACTGCTCAGTGCAAGTTTTCTCAGAATTGGCCAGCCAGGAAATCATTTTCAAGACTCATACAGGGGCATTTATTTACAACAATCATTTCAGAACTGAAGCCATGATCAGTTTATTCCCAACAAACATTTCAGAAGCTGAAGCCATGATCAGTTTACCTCCAATAGTCATTTCGGAGCTGAAGCCGTGATCAGCTCATTTCCAGCAACTTTCCACTGAAGCCATGATCAGTTTATCTTCAACAGACAGCTAATCTGGGACAAATCCTCAAGCAGCTCTCCGTGTCCTTCCCCAGAAGATCATCAGTTTAACACAGTTTTCAAGTGTGACAAATTTGGGTTCAAGAGACTTTATTTCCAAGCAAATTTGGCAGAGTTCTCCGTGTTGAGGAATCAGACTTCCAATCTTACCTTCACAAAAGAGTCAAACTCCGTTGTCATAAACGTCAGCATTACATGCATAAATCATTCACATATCATGCATAACAAAATTCACACATAATGCATAACAAGAGTGTTTCATCCTCATTTGCATTTTTCGAGGTCTTGTTGCAGTTGACATATCACCTTGAGATTAAAGTCCAACTTACTTGGCACCTACCAAAGCAAATGTCAGTTTGAGTTGTTTCTCTTTGTCCATCCAAAGCCAGTATTGGATGTTGTTACCTTTTTCTTCATTCAAAGCCAGTATTGAATGTCAAGATCTCTTTTTTCATCCAAAGCCAGTATTGGATGTTGTTACCTTTTTCTTCATTCAAAGCCAGTATTGAATGTCAAGATCTCTTTCACTCATTCAAAGCCAGTATTGGATGATGTGATCTTTTCTCTCGTCTAAAGCCAGTATTAGACGTTGAGCTTTTCTTCATTCAAAGCCAGTATTGAATGTCAAGATCCCTTTCACTCATTCAAAGCTAGTATTGGATGTTGTGATCTTTTCTCTCGTCTAAAGCCAGTATTAGACGTTGAGTTTTCTCTTCATTCAAAGCCAGTATTGAATGTCAAGATCTCTTTCACTCATTCAAAGCTAGTATTGGATGATGTGATCTTTTCTCTTGTCTAAAGCCAGTATTATACGTTGAGCTTTTCTTTCATTCAAAGCCAGTATTGAATGTCAGGATCTCTTTCACTCATTCAAAGCCAATATTGGATGTTGTGATCTTTTCTCTTGTCTAAAGCCAGTATTAGACGTTGAGCTTTCCCTTGATTCAAAGCCAGTATTGAATGTCAAGATCCCTTTCACTCATCTAAAGCCAGTATTGGATGTTGTGATCTTTTCTCTCATCTAAAGCCAGTATTAGACGTTGAGCTTTTCTTCATTCAAAGCCAGTATTGAATGTCAAGATCCCTTTCACTCATTCAAAGCCAGTATTGGATGTTGTGATCTTTTCTCTCGTCTAAAGCCAGTATTAGACGTTGAGTTTTCTCTTCATTCAAAGCCAGTATTGAATGTCAAGATCCCTTTCACTCATTCAAAGCCAGTATTGGATGTTGTGATCTTTTCTCTCGTCTAAAGCCAGTATTAGACATTGAGTTTTCCCTTCATTCAAAGCCAGTATTGAATGTCATGTTTCTTTTCCGTCCAAAGTCTTTTCTGGACGACTCTGATATAGCTTCAGATTTGGTCTCATCCCACATCTAATGTTCTTCTAGATGCTTCTGATTTCCTTTTCCAGAGAGTTGCTCATCTCATTCAATGCCATTCTTGGATGTCGATGCTTTCCTTCTCGAGTTTTATCTCTTTTTTCCAAGTATTGCTGGTTACTCCTTGTCACCACTACAAGAAAATTGGCAGATTGCGACAGGTATTTTTGTAGATTATGACGGTTAAAACCGTCGCAATTTGCTTTCCACGACGGTTGCTTTACCGTCGCAGAAGTGTGTGTCCCCAACCTATTTCGCGACGGTTACAAAAATTGTCGTTCAAGTTTACGACGGGTTTAGAGCTGACATAATCAAGTATTGGTGACTGTTTGATACCGTCGTGACTATCTTTTGAGTTTCTTTTAATTATTGATGGCGACGGTTCGATACTGTCGTGAATATCTTTTGAAATTGATTAAATTGTTTATGGCGACGGTTCGATACCGTCATGACTTTTGTTGATTATTTTTAATTATTGATTACGACGGTTCGGTACTGTCGCCATGACTTTTGTTTATGTCTTGATTTTTTTTTATTTTTCTATTATATATATTTTTTATTTAAATTATTATCTATGTAAAAAATTTTAAATATAGTTTTTTTGTGTGTTATTTTTTTCTTTAATATATTTATTTATAGTATTATTTTTTGTTTTATTTTCTATCACTTTGTAATATAGTAAAAAAAAATTCAATAAAAAATATTTAACATCAAATAAGCATTATAATATCCAAAAAAATGTGTGTTCCATAATCATGTAAAATGCGAGTTCCATAATCATGTCAAGTAGTACAAAAAACCCAAAATATATCAATTCCTAATCTTATAATAATAAGTATCATTATGCCAAAAATACATGAGAAAGTTCACAATCTAATTATCTCGATTATAGCAAAGTCTAATTTGTCCCCCCTGAAGTTCCATTATCTCCAATACGGTAGCTAGACTCAGATGAACGTCTACCATCAGCGGGTGATTCCAATCCCTAAAAAAAGGTATTAAAATAATAATCTTTAAAATAATACTCATAAAATTTAACTTTAAATGCGTCAAAATAATATACCTGTCTTCTACAAACAACAGACCCAAGCATGATGCCCAAGTTGTTTGTTACTAATAATTTTCAATTACAATCAAATATACAAGAATTGCATATCAAGTTATATGCATTACAATACCTTGATTGATTTCTTAGAAAAATGGCCTAACCCTGCAAACATTGCCTCTGATCCTGCAACATAGAAGAAAAAGTAAACAAATTTAAATTAAAAACACTAAAAAATATATTTTTTTAAATCTCTATTTTTCCATACAATCTCCTCTCCAAAAGCCTTTTGCTTACCGGCATACACATAAAAATTTCTCTAATTTTCAATTTTTCTCAAATTTCTCATTTCTCTTTC
The DNA here is from genome assembly GCA_948472305.1 of Vicia faba. Classification (NCBI taxonomy): domain Eukaryota; kingdom Viridiplantae; phylum Streptophyta; class Magnoliopsida; order Fabales; family Fabaceae; genus Vicia; species Vicia faba. The sequence continues at coordinate 74,392,901 of OX451740.1, forward strand.
ATAAATGATCAAATTTCTCATTACTCTTTCATTCCATAAGTGAACACTAACTTCATAATATAAAATTATCCACGAAGAATACGTTAAAAACGGAACATACGTGCCACATCAAATCTTTAAGAGACATATATTGTGGTTAAAAGGCTAACGATGTGCACATAAGACTGATTTGTTACCAAAACAAACTTAGAAATTAACTTATAACAAGCATCTAAGTTAAAGGACAGCAAAATGTATTTAGCCAAACATGAAAAGCATCTAAGTTAAAGGACAGCAAAATGCGTTTAGCCAAACATGTATATGATCATAAATTACCTTAACAGTTCCAAACACATTCCATTCAAAATTACTGCCATCTTATTTAACTGTTTTTGGCAAAAGCTGGCTACTTTAACCAGAATTGATTCATGTTCCCCAACAAAAGTGATACATAGCCCAAAAACAAACTACCTACACAGTTTTAAACCCATTCCATCCAAAATTACTTTCATATACTAAAGCGTTGTTTTGGCAACAGGCAAGAAGACCATAATGCTTAATCTTCCCGAACAAAAATCCATACAAAATTAAAAAGCATCAACAAAATTTTATAACAATATTACCCGAGCAACATCCAAAGTGTCAAAACAACCAAAATCTTCATTGTAACAACATTTTGCCCATTCATGGATCAACCATCACAACTCACAACCGGAAGTTTGTAATCTTCGACAGCACTACACTTGTTCATATGCAAAGTACTTCATCTTCCAACAATAAGAGGATTCTTGTTCTTGTAAATGTAATAGCTCATACACAATTTCTCTAAAGTTGCAACAGAATGCTGCATAGGATTTAGCTTTATATCCATCATCATTCTCTGCCATAATAACAACAAAACATTAAACAGCCTCCTAACAGCAACATTTTCACTTTACAATGTTAAGGGGTTCCATTGGATTGGTCAAATGGACCTTGTGATGCTTGTGGTGGTTTAAGGTTTGTGATGTGCTTTAAGTGTAATGGTAGCCATAGGATTTTTGATAAGGAAGAGGCTAATGAGTGTTTGATATGTAATGAGAATGGATTGGTTGTGTGTGCTTATTGTGGCTAGATGGATAATGTTGTTCATACTTGTTTGTTCAATTTGTGAGGTTGTAGTGTCTATAATTGTGTTTTGTGACTACACATTGATAGAGTTTTTTTGGGTGTAAGTGCTATAAGCACTTATTTTTTTCATTGGATGTTTGCACTGTTTCTTGGCTAAAGTCTATAGTTGGTTTGATATCAGATTCTGTGTCTATAGTGCATTTTTACTTTCATGGTTTTTTCCCCCTAACTATTTAGTCTTATATCTCTTTGTATTCGGTAACGTTAGAATCATCAATAACAGTTAATAATCTCTTCTCATCTTAAATACATAGTTAAATCTCTTCCATTTCCACATTTTAAACCTATCTCTTCATGGCTATCTTTCCTTAAATCTATCTTTGCTCATATCTCAACATGTTGAAGCCTCAAAAATACCCTTTTGTTCTCTTAATATCATTTTTAACATTTCTTTATCAATGTTGTGCTACTCAATTCATAGTGGGGGATTCAGCAGGTTGGGTTATTCCACCATATCCAACATACTACACTAGTTGGTCAGATTCCCATATCATTAGAGAAGGAGACACTCTAGGTAAAGGCCTAATTAATATTAAGTTCTTGCTTTGATATATATGTGTATTTTATGCTAGCTAGGAACATTTTCATTATATATTTTTTGTGATGTTAACACAGAATTCAACTTTGATACAAAATTCTACAACCTAATTCAAGTATCAAAATCTGAGTATGAGCATTGCACAGCACTTGAACCTCTGAAGGTGTTCTATACTAGCCCTATAAATTTTCCATTGAAGGAGAAAGATGTTTAGCTTTATATCCATCATCATTCTCTGCCATAATAGCAACAAAACATTAAACAGCCTCCTAACAGCAACATTTTCACTTTACAATGTTAATATATCTTCAATTGAAATTAACATGACAACAGATCAAACCTGAAAATCAGCTCCATATTTCTCAACTAGCCGACTAATATAAAGACACTGAATCGAAGTCAAAGGTTGAGGAAGTGCACTTTTACCATCTCTTCTTCTCTTTCCCAGTGCCGATTTCAAATATACACCACAAAATTCATAAAATTTACATGCATTTCAAAAAAATATAAACAAATTCTGATACTAAAATACACGAAAATACCGTCTTCTTCGAGGTCACTTCCAGAATCGTTGGGGTCATCGGAGACAGAAGGAGGAGCTCGAAGAGAATCGGTGAGGGAGTTAGGGTCATTGACGATGCCGAAGGAATTGTAGTTTTGTATGACGCTGCCTTTTTCATCCCATTGTAGTCTTGATGTCATCTGCAAATGAGTTAAGTGCAGGCTTCAGCGTGACTTTGTAATCAATACCCATGATCTCAGCAGGCGTGGTTCCCTTGGGATTCAACACATATTGAATGTCATTACCAATCTTCAACCTAGAAGCACATGAAAGTAAGAGTTTGCTTAATAATTGATCCCTATTAACATCAGCACATAAGTTATCTAGTTTAGATGTAAATAGTCGATACAATTATGCTAAAAAAACAAATGGGGTGCAATAGAATACAATACAAGAGGAAAAGAAAAGAACCTCTTAAGGGCTTGGTTACAATCCCTGGTGATAGGTTCTAAGTCTCTGATGTTATTTGCGAGAGTACGGTCAAGCTCCCAACACTTTTCCTCCCAATCATTCCTAGCAAGTTCAGCCTCTCCAGCATCCCTCTCAGCAGCCTGCAACTCTCTTTTCATCCTCTCAACGTCCCTGGTATTGAAAGGTTGTGACTCCACCTTCTTCTTTAGCATTTTATTCTCTTGACATATGTTGTCGCTCTCCACGACCTTAGCCTACAACTGTTTCTCCTTCTCCACCAAATCCCTCTCTTTCAACTCAATCCGCAACCCAAACTCGTCAATAATCTTGTGAAACTTAATGACATCGCCTTGAAGCATTTCCTTCTCTTTGTCGAGTAAATCCTTCTGAGAAGGAGCAGACCTCAATCCCTCCAATTCAGAGACCTTTTGTTCAGCGGCAGCAAGGGTGTTGTCAGTGTTAGACTTCTCACGGAGAATCCTGGTGCGAATTTCGTGGTCGAGTTCGGAGATGGCTTCATCGTCACCTCTAATGAAATTTAGATAAGCGTTGAGAGAATACTGGAAGACGATGTTGTTGGTTTGGAGGGTGGTGGTGTGGGAGGGAGAAGAAAAAGAGAGATGAATTTGACAAGACTGAACAAGCCAATGAATGAGGGCGAGAATGGAAGGCCATTGATGAGGTGCAGCGGGGGATTTGAGAACAGATTTATTGAGTTTGTGAGGGTAATTCATGAATTTGAGAAGTGGCGGAAGATCTTCTATTTTGTTTATATTGAAATCGAGGAGCCCGACGAGGAAGATTAGGGTTTGGTGAATGTGTTTAGCGGAAGGAGAGGAAAAAGGTTTGAAAGAGACATTCAAATCCTGAGAGGCCAGGAATGAATTGATGGTTGCGGTTGCGTTCTGTTGGTACGAACGGTCTTTGTAAACGTCGAGAGAATGGATTCCGACGGAGGATGGACGGCTACTGGCTAAACTCACGTCAGAGTCACGGTGGCTGTTTAGTGGAGTTGGTGGTAAGTAGGCCAACTCTTTCGGTTGCCGACGAACGTTGCTGCTTCCGCCGGGAGGTCTCATCTTCTTCCGACGAATGAAGGGATTGTAACAGTTTGGGAGGAATGGTGAAAGCGGGTTTCAAAACTTTAGGGTTCTTCTTTGGAAGACCCACACGAACCTTAGGTCGAGAATTCTTGTATTTTCTTCGTGAGTAGAAAAAGTGAACGCAGGAGTAGAAAGTGAAGAGCTTTTTAATTTTTTTACGGCGATGGGTGTTTTACTGTCGTGCCCATGAGAATTTTTAAAGGTTTTGGGTGCGACGGTTGTTTTACCGTCGTGAAATGAATTTTAGGACGGATAATTTTACCGTCGTGAAAGGTTTAAGGGTGTGACGGGTGCTTTACCGTCGTGATATGCCTTTTAGGACGGTTAATTTTACCGTCGTGACTAGTTGTTGGTGAAAAATCAATGTTAAAAGTGTTAAATGGGGGCCGACGGTTGTTTTACCGTCGTAATAATAATATTATGATGGTTAATTATACCATCGCAAAATAAATATTAGGGACGGTTGGTGTCAACTGTCGTAAACACTGTCTCTATATGTCAATTAAGACAGTTATCACATAACTTTCGCAATTTTTGTGTCGTTAAACACTAATTTTCTTGTAGTGCACCCTGACAGATATCCAGAAGTATCTTGTTGTTCCCCGACGTGTCTTTCTGCATCATTTCATCTGAACTATCAAAGTTTCCAGTTTTGAGTCTTTCCATATTCTCACAGAGTCTGTCTCATCTCATACAACATTCAAAAAAATATATATGTCAAAAAAGAGTCCATGCATTCATTCATAACATATGCTATCATCTCATCGTATCAGGGACAAAATTCAGGTCTGTTTGTATTTAATTACTTTCCGCTTATCTGGCTAAAAGATAATTAAATAGGGGCAACTTTTGTACCCTAAATTTTGCCCCTAACTTTTTTCAGTCGCACTTTCATACCATATTTTGTCATTTGGTCACAACCATTAATAAATAGCTTCATTCATCACATTTGCATCCTATCTTTAAGTTTGTTCATGTGTTGTTGACTAACTTCTAATCAAAATACAAAAAAATATTTGTCTTTGTCTTTGCATATTTGTGTTTTGTAGGTACTGAGTCGAGGCATATGGCAAATAAGGTTTTCCGGTATTATTTCCCTAAAATCTCTATTTGCAAAGAAAAAAAGAATTAAAAAAATTTCATTTTTTTCACTGTACAACCGATTGCTCCTAGAGTGCGATCGATTGCACAAAGTGAATTTTGCACAATCTTTGGAAAAAAATACACTGTGCAAATCGATTTGCAATATAGTGCAATCGATTTGCATAGAGTGAAAATTTTAAAAAAAAAATCAGCATTTTAAACTTGTCAAATGTTTGGCTCCAATTTTCCTTCACTTTTGAAAGATGTATAATTAATTCAAATTTTAGTGCCAATCTTTCATTTTTAAGAAGAATTATCATTAATTCAAATTTTGGCTCTAATATTTGAAAGAATTGTCATTAATTCAAATTTTGGCTCTAATATTTGAAATGATTCATTAATTCAAATTTTGGCTCCAAGAATCAATTACCAACTTACCACTAATCCCAATCCTAAACTCTATAAATAGAACCCTCATTTCATTCAAATTTCAAGCTTTTGATAACCAAATCCACCTTGCTAAAAAATCTCTCAAATCTCTCCATCTACCAAATTCACTAAAAGCTCCATTTTCAAAAAGTTAGTAAGCTTTGCATTGAAGCTTACTAATCTTTGAGCTAAACCTTCATCCAAACACTTTTTCTCCATCAATTCTCTACATCCAAGCTTGGTCAATTGATTCTTGTGGTTGAATTGAAGCAAATTCTTGAAGTTGTTTTGATAATTCTCTAGATCTACCTTTGGTAAGTTTGGATAATTCATCTTTCACAATGTGATCTCTTGGTGATCTTTGGGATTGATTCATTGAGCATTCTTTTGTGATTCCAATGGTGTTATTTTCTCATAATTTGATGGAATTTTCGTTCTCAATTGGATCCATGATCATAAGGTGTTTGATGGAAAGTTTGAACAAGAAATTGGCCTTTTAAAATGCTGTTTTTGGCTGCTGTTCTGTGTGCAATCGATTTGCACTATGTGTAAATCGATTTACACATCATGATTTTGCACAAATTTTTGAAAATTATACTGTGTAAATTGATTTACATAGTAGTGTAAATCGATTTACACCAGAATAAAATGTGTTTTTTGCCTTGTTTTGGGGCAGCTTTGGTCCAAAATGCTTTTTCTACTCACTCCTTTTGATTGTTGGTTTGGATTGCAATTTTAAATGTCCAATTTGTCTTTAAACTCAATGGACTTTGTGATGTAGATGAAGTTGGATAAATGTTCATCAATTCAAATATACCTAAGAGTGAATTATTTAATTCATTTTTGGTGCTTTGGATTAATGATATGTTTAGTGCTTTAATCCATCTAGAGGAGTGGTTGAATTAAAGATGAAAGAATTTTGAAATGGTGATCCAAATTAGCTTATCATTTCCCTCCCTCTTCATCTTATCTCTTTCTTTTTTAATTGTGCTACATGTTAAGGGATGGTGATCTCTATATCATTTATCCAAACATGAAGTACATAGATTGCTATTGACCGACCTCAAAATAGGTGCGACTTCTACATAAGTCCACTTACGATTGCTTAACATAGCGCTAAATTTTGTCGCGATTCGAATAAATGATCATTCGTGGCCCAAACTTATGATTGAAAACCCAAGTATGTTAATTTGATCTCTTTGATCTAATAACCTTGAGATTCATTGTGTAGAGGCTTTGGTTCTACCAATCCTCTGATGGATCTATAACACCTTTGGTCAACGCAGATCACTTAAACATCGTTCATCATTACATGTTGCCTTGTGAGAATTCCAAAATGGATGATATACTTGACAAAAAGCAAATGCAACTTGTTGTGTAGAGGCTTTGGTTCTACCAATCCCCTAATGAGTTCCAAATGCAAGTTTCAAGCTGTTTTCATCTTTGCTCACTTGAGCATTTACTTTTATGTCATTTTTATTTTGCTCACTTGAGTTTTTCTTTCTTTTTAAAGACACCTAATAATCAACATGAACCATAAAAAACTATAATGATACTTGGACTACATGGTTACTCTCCTTTGCATTATGGAGTGATGGACTTCTTGGACTTAGGATTAGAGACCTTGGCCTATCTTGGAGACTTTGTGACTTTATTTGATATTTTGTCTGGAGTTCTTGAGGTTTACCTCAAGACATTGGGTTGTTTGTTTGTTTTGTGTGCAGGTTATTGAGATTACGATCTTTGTTTGTAATCTGGAATTCACCCGTATACAGCCGTTACTCTGCCCAATTTTTGCGAAGACTAAATACACTTGAAGTTTGATTCTCTCAAGAGGTCTAGTATCTTTACTTGCTTGGTTTCAATCCAAAGAATGGGAATTCTACATTGACTCATAATGTCAAGTATCGACTTCATGTTGGTTAGACGGTTCTCTTCCTTAGCTTTTACCTTATGCTTTAGGATAGTCCCTTCATCTCCTCCCATCTTCTTTAATTTTCAAAATTTTCTCATCTTTTTTTTTAAAATCTTCTTTGTTTTTTTAAAAAAAATCGAACCGCTTTCATAATAAACCTCGACTTTGTCGAGTGCCTTTTCTTTTAAAAATTTCTTTTCTTTAAACAAACTTCAATACACTTAATCATACTTTCACATTTTTTCTTCAAAATTAACAAAAACACTTTAACTCATTCAAACTCTTTTGTGCGCCCGAGCACCTTTTCCCTTAAAACCTTTTTTTTCAAGATAAGACATGATTCATTGATAGTCGAGCAACATTCTCCTATCCCTATGGTTATAAAGGTGTCGACTTTTCCACTTGAGTACTAGAGGCGTTCTCAAACCCTCACTCTTGTTGACGCATAGTCCATCTTTCTCATACCTTGTGGGCGTTAGTCGAGATTTCTCTCCTAACAATGACGACTTGTTTCCTTGTTTAAAAACAATCAACAAACATGTCTTTTCTAGATGAACTACGTGTACCCTGATCCCCTATTACACGAAAGGTGGTACGTAGACACTAAAGGTTCGCAACCGCGGCGGGTACAAAAATCATGAAAATATTTCTTTTCTCATCTCCACCATCCATTTTATATACAACACATTTTTATAGCCAAAATATACAGATTTTTCAAAGAGGTTCCTGTGGAGTACCGTAGATGTTTAGGGTGCTAATACCTTCCCTTTGCATAACCAACCCCCTTACCTTGAATCTTTCCCCCTCTTTTTGGGTTATTCTCTCTTTTCCCATTCCTTTGGAAACAATAAAGCGCGGTAGCGATTTTTATTTTGATTTGTATAAAGTCTATTCAATCCAATGGCTTAGTCTTTCAAATTTCTACCGCTACAGGAAAAAATGGCGACTTCACTGGGGAAAGATTGACCTCTTGCTGGTCCATCCTTAAGTGGGTTGAGCCTATCTTTGTTTATATTTGTATACGTGCTATTGTTGTTTATGTGTTATATTTTGTATATATGTTTGTCTGGATTTTTCTGGTTTACAGGGTGCTTGGTGATTACTCATAAGTCCTATACCCAGACTTTGGGCAAACTTAAGATAGGACGGGCGGTATAATCATGTTAACTTTGAGGGAGTAGTCCCAAAAAAGGAGGCATGAGATCCCCCACTCAGTGGAGGCCCCTTTGACTGTAGTATCGTTTACCGAGTAATCGGGAAGACGTACTGCTTTCGACCTGGGAGCCTGCGAAGCTGAGGACCGTAGATTACCTAACCCCTCTTGGCCTTTTAGGTGTAGTGCGGAAGCTATGACGGAGTAATCCGGAAGTAGTTGTCATGCGATACTACGCTCGGACGAGTCTTTCCTGAGAATATTGCTAATTACCGAGTTAATTGGGATGTTGGTAATATCCAAAGGAAGGATGTAGACTCTGGGAACCTCTTAGAACCTTGTTCGGCAGGTGATAACCATCAGTCCATACCTTATGGGATGTACCTTTGACTCCAGGCTCGTGACTCTGAACCGTGTGATCTTGTTACTCTGCAGTGCATTTCATAACATTGCATATCATTTGCATCCTCTGCATCATTCTGCATACATCCAGGTTGATCAGGATCTTATTCCCAGTTGCTTCTTTCTTCTAGTTAGTCGTCTACTGTCAAGCTGATTCCTCAACACAGCTACGGGACTAGAGCTGCTATCAGATTGAGAATGGAAAACCAAGAACAACACAACATGGAAGTCAGAATGGAAATCGACGAGTTAAAGTCAGGCATGGCCAAACTTACTGAGATGATGCAAGTACTAATTTCCAGAGGAGAGCCACCTCAAAGGACTGTGATATCTGAAAACTAAATTGCTGCTGTTGACACTCAACCTATCCAGCATACATCTACTGCATGGACAGAGTTTGGGTTACCTCAGAATTACTCTCCACCTGTTACAATTACTTCAATGGTTAGTCAGTCTTCTCGACCAGTCTTTCATGCTCTAGTTTTCACTGAACCTCAGCCAATCGTTCATACTGCTTCTCGTCAACCTGCTGCACAAGCTGCTTTTGGGAATCCTCTCTTTGAGCACCATGCTGTCAGTCCTCGAAGTGTGAGTCAAGGAGACTTTGGTGAGTTTGAAGAGTTCAAAGAACAATATCAGACTTTAGAGAAGAGACTCCGAGCTATGGAAGGAAATGAGTTCTTCAATGTTGATGCTAACAACATGTGCCTAGTTTCTGATCTGGTCATGCCTGCAAACTTCAAGACTCCCGAGTTTGAGAAATATAAGGGGCACACTTGTCCAAGAAGTCATTTGGTGATGTACTTTCGAAAGATGTCTGCTTACACCAAGAATGACAAGCTGCTTATCCATTGTTTCCAATACAGTCTGAGTGGAGCTTCATTGAAATGGTATATGGGACTTGAGAAAGGTCGTATCCAATGCTTCCAAGATCTTGTTGATGCTTTCATAAAGCAATACAAATACAACCTCGACATGGCACCTGATCATCGCCAACTGCAAAATATGTCTCAGAATGAGAAAGAATCTTTCAAGGAGTATGCTCAACGATGGAGAGAACTGGCATCTCAAGTTGAACCACCTCTGGCAGAGAAAGAGTTAACTGGTTTGTTCATGGATACTTTATCCCCATTCTTTTGGGATAAGATGATTGGCAGTGTGTCGTCCAGCTTCACAGACCTGGTGACTATTGGCCAGAGATTAGAAGAAGGAATCAAGAATGGTAAAGTGTCTAAAGCTGCTGAATCTTCTAATGGTGCAAAGAAATATCTTGGGAACTTTCAGAAGAAGAAAGAGGTAGAAGCCAATGTTGTCTCGACTGAGAGAAGAGGACCTCATTGTAGGTCTCAATACACTGATCAACCACAAGTAGCGGTTGTTACTCCTGCGGTCAATGCTCAACCAGTTCAGGTTCCTCAACGACAGAATATTGCGCATAATCAGAATCGGAATAGGGCTCAGTTTGATCCCATCCCTATGACGTACACTGAATTGTACCCTGCATTGGTGCAGAAGAGCTTGATTACGACTAGGCCTCTGATTCCTCGAAATCCTCCTCCACCCGGGTTCAGATCTGACCTTCATTGTGAATTTCATCAGGGAGCTGCCGGTCATGATTTAGAAAGTTGCTATGCTTTGAAAAATAAAGTGCAAGAATTGGTGAAAGCAAATATTCTCATTTTCAAAGAGGCAGGTCCTAATATCATCAACAATCCTTTGCCAAAACAAAGTGGCTGAAGACTGAGTCGGGATACCCTCAAGTCACCTCCTAAAGCTAGTGTTTCAGACAGGACAACTCATCCTTGTTACTGATTAGTCACTAGACCATGTTTCTTTCTGTTTGCATTTTCCCTTGTTTATGTTAAAATTGTTGCTTTCAAATACTGTTTATACTTTCATGTTAAGTTTAATGAAATGAGCATTGCAATGTTTTGATTCAAATCATTTTCATTTACTGCTTTCAAATATATTTCTCTTGTTTACTCCCTTTATCAAGCTTTTGTTTATGCAAAGATTTGAGGGAGGATGATGAAAACGAAATACCCATAATTGTTGCTGGTATGCTTTCGAATAAAACTTTGCTGAGGATATACAGGCATTGTTTCAACTCCCAAACACTGGAGAAATAAGGAAGTTAATCCCTCGTTCACCCCTTTGAGCCTAGAAGTTGGAGTTTCTTTCTATACAGAAAAACCCGCAATCTTAACCCAGGGATGGGCAGTTCTCAGTTAATTTGGTTGTGCATTCAATTACAAGAGAAATCGTGCAAGACACCTTTCAACAAAGGTCGCGATCAAGCTTTCCTTTGCACACAGCAAGAAGTGTCAAAGATGCTCTCAAACAAAAAATGACGAAGATGGTTCCCCGTAATCATTGAGCAAGGCAGTCATTATCTTTCAGAAAAGAAAATGAAATGAAAATAAAAATCAACATAAAAATCCCGCTAAGTCAAAACCTATGAAGGAGACTTAGGTAAAAAACTGGGGCATCCCGCTGACTGTAATCTCAAATGGAACAGTTCAGGCAAAAACTGGGGCATCCTGCTGACTGTAATCTCAAATGAAATAGTTCAGGCAAAAGTTGGGAATAATAAATTCAATCAGAAGAGATCTTCAAATCCTCAAAATTCTCCACCAGAATTGACAAAAGTCCTCAAAACAGCAAAAATATGTAAGAAGAAATGACTGTCATTCTCAAGAATTCTTTAGCTTCTGAATCATCTTCATTACTACCATCAATGCAATTCCAAAATCTCTTGGAACCTGAATGCATAGTCTGATTTAACTGAACGTAGGACTGGAGAACATCATGAAGATTGGGTTGGGTACAAATAAACTTTGAGCCTTTATCCTTTATTTCTTAAACCGTGAACCAGACCACGTTACAACCCTCAAAAGACCTAATTGAAGCTAGGTTTCTTTTGAAAGCATACTACAGCAAGGTTGCGTAAACTGACTCCTATGATCTTTTGCGAATCATTTGTTTTGGTTTGATACCTTTGTTTTCACTTTAAAAGTATAAAACACTGTGTTTTAACTAGTGATGCATTTTCTATACACCAATAACATCATTTAAAAAATGATTTTGGATTCAAAACTTTTGCATGAACTTTGCAACTAAAAATACCATGTTTGAATAAACAATTTTGCTTGCAAACAAGCTTTCCTCATCAAGGAATTTCAAACAGCTGAGAAACTTGGTCAGTGACCCTATCAGGGGCAAGTATCTTCCAGATCCAGTTACGAATCAGTTCAAGATTTACTGCTCAGTGCAAGTTTTCTCAGAATTGGCCAGCCAGGAAATCATTTTCAAGACTCATACAGGGGCATTTATTTACAACAATCATTTCAGAATTGAAGCCATGATCAGTTTATTCCCAATAAACATTTCAGAAGCTGAAGCCATGATCAGTTTACCTCCAATAGTCATTTCGGAGCTGAAGCCGTGATCAGCTCATTTCCAGCAACTTTCCACTGAAGCCATGATCAGTTTATCTTCAACAGTCAGCTAATCTGGGACAAATCCTCAAGCAGCTCTCTGTGTCCTTCCCCAGAAGATCATCAGTTTAACACAGTTTTCAAGTGTGACAAATTTGGGTTCAAGAGACTTTCTTTCCAAGCAAATTTGGCAGAGTTCTCCGTGTTGAGGAATCAGACTTCCAATCTTACCTTCACAAAAGAGTCAAACTCCATTGTCGTAAACGTCAGTATTACATGCATAAATCATTCACATATCATGCATAACAAAATTCACACATAATGCATAACAAGAGTGTTTCATCCTCATTTGCATTTTTCGAGGTCTTGTTGCAGTTGACATGTCACCTTGAGATCAAAGTCCAACTTACTTGGCACCTACCAAAGCAAACATCAGTTTGAGTTGTTTCTCTTTATCCATCCAAAGCCAATATTGGATGTTGTTACCTTTTTCTTCATTCAAAGCCAGTATTGAATGTCAATATCTCTTTTTTCATCCAAAGCCAGTATTGGATGTTGTTACCTTTTTCTTCATTCAAAGCCAGTATTGAATGTGAAGATCTCTTCCACTCATTCAAAGCCAGTATTGGATGATGTGATCTTTTCTCTCGTCTAAAGCCAGTATTAGACGTTGAGCTTTTCTTCATTCAAAGCCAGTATTGAATGTCAAGATCCCTTTCACTCATTCAAAGCCAGTATTGGATGTTGTGATCTTTTCTCTCGTCTAAAGCCAGTATTAGATGTTGAGTTTTCTCTTCATTCAAAGCCAGTATTGAATGTCAAGATCTCTTTCACTCATTCAAAGCCAGTATTGGATGATGTGATCTTTTCTCTTGTCTAAAGCCAGTATTAGACGTTGAGCTTTTCTTTCATTCAAAGCCGGTATTGAATGTCAGGATCTCTTTCACTCATTCAAAGCCAATATTGGATGTTGTGATCTTTTCTCTTGTCTAAAGCTAGTATTAGACGTTGAGCTTTCCCTTCATTCAAAGCCAGTATTGAATGTCAAGATCCCTTTCACTCATCTAAAGCCAGTATTGGATGTTGTGATCTTTTCTCTCGTCTAAAGCCAGTATTAGACGTTGAGCTTTTCTTCATTCAAATCTAGTATTGAATGTCAAGATCCCTTTCACTCATTCAAAGCCAGTATTGGATGTTGTGATCTTTTCTCTCGTCTAAAGCCAGTATTAGACGTTGAGTTTTCTCTTCATTCAAATCCAGTATTGAATGTCAAGATCCCTTTCACTCATTCAAAGCCAGTATTTGATGTTGTGATCTTTTCTCTCGTCTAAAGCCAGTATTAGACGTTGAGTTTTCCCTTCATTCAAAGCCAGTATTGGATGTCATGTTTCTTTTCCATCCAACGTCTTTCCTGGTTGACTCTGATATAGCTTCAGATTTGGTCTTATCCCACATCTAATGTTATTCTAGATGCTTCTGATTGCCTTTTTCAGAGAGTTGCTCATCTCATTCAATGCTATTCTTGGATGTCGATGCTTTCCTTCTCGAGTTTTATCTCTTTTTTCCAAGTATTGCCGGTTACTCCTTGTCACCCTGACAGATATCCAGAAGTATCTTGTTGTTCCCCAGCGTGTCTTTCCACGTCATTTCAGCTGAACTACCACAAGTTTCCAGTTTTGAGTCTTTCCATATTCCCACAGAGTCTGTCTCATCTCATACATCATTCAAAAAAATATATATGTCAAAAAAGAGTCCATGCATTCATTCATAACATATGTTATCATCTCATCGTATCAGGGACAAAATTCAGGTCTGTTTGTATTTAATTACTTTCCGCCTATCTGGCTAAAAGATAATTAAATAAGGGCAGTTGTTGTACCCTAAATTTTGCCCCTAACTTTTTTCAGTCGTACTTTCATACCATATTTTGTCATTTGGTCACAACCATTAATAAATAGCTTCATTCATCACATTTGCATCCTATCTTTAAGTTTGTTCTTGTGTTGTTAACTAACTTCTAATCAAAATACAAAAAAATATTTGTATTTCTCTTTTCATATATGTGTTTTGTAGGTACTGAGTCGAGGCATATGGCAAATATGGTTTTCCGGTATTATTTCCCTAAAACTCTATTTGCAAAGAAAAAAAGAATTAAAAAAATTTCATTTTTTTCACTGTACAATCGATTGCTCCTAGAGTGCGATCGATTGCACAAAGTGAATTTTGCACAATTTTTGGAAAAAATACACTGTGCAAATCGATTTGCAATATAGTGCAATCGATTTGCGTAGAGTGAAAATTAAAAAAAAATCAGCATTTTAAACTTGTCAAATGTTTGGCTCCAATTTTCCTTCACTTTTGAAAGATGTATAATTAATTCAAATTTTAGTACCAATCTTTCATTTTTAAGAAGAATTATCATTAATTCAAATTTTGGCTCTAATATTTGAAAGAATTGTCATTAATTCAAATTTTGGCTCTAATATTTGAAATGATTCATTAATTCAAATTTTGGCTCCAAGAATCAATTACCAAATTACCACTAATCCCAATCCTAAACTCTATAAATCGAGCCCTCGTTTCATTCAAATTTTAAGCTTTTGATAGCCAAATCCACCTTGCTAAAAAATCTCTCAAATCTCTCCATCTACCAAATTCACTAAAAGCTCCATTTTCAAAAAGTTAGTAAGCTTTGCATTGAAGCTTACTAATCTTTGAGCTAAACCTTCATCCAAACACTTTTTCTCCATCAATTCTCTACATCCAAGCTTGGTCAATTGATTCTTGTGGTTGAATTGAAGCAAATTCTTGAAGTTGTTTTGATAATTCTCTAGATCTACCTTTGGTAAGTTTGGATAATTCATCTTTCACAATGTGATCTCTTGGTGATCTTTGGGATTGATTCATTGAGCATTCTTTTGTGATTCCAATGGTGTTATTTTCTCATAATTTGATGGAATTTCCGTGCTCAATTAGATCCATGATCATAAGGTGTTTGATGGAAAGTTTGAACAAGAAATTAGCCTTTTAAAATGTTGTTTTTGGCTGTTGTTCTGTGTGCAATCGATTTGCACTATGTGTAAATCGATTTACACAGCACGATTTTGCACAAATTTTTGAAAATTATACTGTGTAAATCGATTTATATAGTAGTGTAAATCGATTTACACCAGAATAAAATGTGTTTTTTGCCTTGTTTTGGGGCAGCTTTGATCCAAAATGCTTTTTCTACTCACTCCTTTTGATTGTTGGTTTGGATTGCAATTTTAAATGTCCAATTTGTCTTTAAACTCAATGGACTTTGTGATGTAGATGAAGTTGGATAAATGTTCATCAATTCAAATCTATCTAAGAGTGAATTATTTAATTCATTTTTGGTGCTTTGGATTAATGATATGTTTAGTGCTTTAATCCATCTAGAGGAGTGGTTGAATTTAAATATGAAAGAATTTTGAAATGGTGATCCAAATTAGCTTATCATTTCCCTCCCTCTTCATCTTATCCCTTTCTTTTTTAATTGTGCTACATGTTAAGGGATGGTGATCTCTATATCATTTATCCAAACATGAAGTACATAGATTGTTATTGACCGGACTCAAAATAGGTGCGACTTCTACATAAGTCCACTTACGATTGCTTAACATAGCGCTAAATTTTGTCCCGATTCGAATAAATGATCATTCGTGGCCCAAACTTATGATTGCAAGCCCAAGTATGTTAATTATATCTATTTGATCCAATAACCTTGAGATTCATTGTGTAGAGGCTTTGGTTCTACCAATCCTCTGATGGATCTACAACACCTTTGGTCAACGCATATCACTTAAACATCGTTGATCATTACATGTTGCCTTGTGAGAATTCCAAAATGGATGATATACTTGACAAAAAGCAAATGCAACTTGTTGTGTAGAGGCTTTGGTTCTACCAATCCCCTAATGAGTTCCAAATGCAAGTTTCAAGATGGTCATCCAACTAACCACTAATTACTAACAATTAACTTTACTTTACGCTTTTATTTTCATGCTTTATGTACCATTTACTTTTAGCATTTTACATTTCATGTTGTTTTCATCTTTGCTCACTTGAGCATTTACTTTTATGTCATTTTTATTTTGCTCACTTGAGTTTTTCTTTCTTTTTAAAGACACCTAATAATCAACATGAACCATAAAAAACTTTAATGATGCTTGGACTACATGGTTACTATCCTTTGCATTATGGAGTGATGGACTTCTTGGACTTAGGATTAGAGACCTTGGCCTATCTTGGAGACTTTGTGACTTTATTTGATATTTTGTCTGGAGTTCTTGAGGTTTACCTCTGTTTACCTTGGTATTTGGTAAACAACCGCTGATCCTCCAAATGGTTACTTATTTGGTTACTCGCAGGATCGATCAGATTGATCCTAGGACATAGGTTGATTTTGAAGTTTTGATTAAATTGGATAAGGCTTTAAATAAAGAGGCTTTAAATAAAATAAAGAGGCTTTAAATAAATTGCATGAAGAAAGGACTTGGTAAAATAAATTAGGCTTTAAATGAAAGGGTTCGACAGGAATGTAAAGAAGAAAGCAAGTAAATTTCTGGAAAAGTAAATGACTTTGATTAATAAAGTTGGTGTTTCACACATACATTTCTCAACAATTCTTTCTCACACGCTGGGTACTCGAATCTATATGAGTGACTTTGTATAGAATTGTGAACACACACGAGAAACTACATGACTACTACTATTTATACTAAAACATCCCAAGTAACCGTCGGGAAGTTACACTGCTTCGAGATGAGTCCACTTGGCACGTTCTCAACGTTCGACGCTCCAGATCTTTGCACGTTGCACTTGGTAACCGCTGGAAACTGTTTTCCCTCCAAACACTTGAATTTCAAACTGCTCCACTCTGATCCATCGAACACCTTCGTCGAGAAGCATCTTCGACGAGAAACACCTTCGACGTCGAAGGCAACCAACTTCTCCCTTGGAAGAAATCTTCTAAGTACTTTTCCATCTTTCGATGGGCATTTCGACAGACCTAGCTAGTCGAAAACATCCTTCAGCTTTAATGGCTGACATTAATGAAACAAGAGTGTCGAATTTAGGAGCCAACAAATTGCCCCCCAAGAATGTCTTATTTCGACTCTGAAAGAAAAAGGCATTCTTTGAAACGCCATTCGACACTTGTCTTTTCACGCTTAGTCACAAATTAATTTGTGCACTTTTTGTTGTCTTCTACCAACCACTGGCAATCCCAAGAAAGCCATCATTTATCCGTACCTAAGACGTCACTTCAGCACATCGTGCAGTGCCAAACGTCATTTCAGAATTTGTCATTATGACAAATCCAAAAAACGAGGACGCACGCTGCGTCCCTCTATTTCTGCAGAACGGCTAAAACAACAGGGGGATGCCACGTGTCCCACTATCTCCTGCAATAATTAAATGGCATTTATGTCCTCGGTTTTGGGGATTTTTCCCCACTACTATAAATAGCAGTAAGTACCCCATTGTGGGACTTTTTACGCCATCTAGCTTTCAGACTTCCCTATTATCATACAAACTTGTCATCTTTGCACAAAACCTTTCCTCCATCACTTCGTCTTCAACCTCACCATTAACAATGGCATCTGGTTCCAGTGCTCCTAGCGCCACTGTGCCATCTGGAAACGCCAAACCTAAGGTTTTCGTCACTGCTCCAGTAGTAACCTCCACGGGCCAACGAAGGGTCCCTGAACCCTTGGACATCGCCGTTCGTGATGCTTACTCACACCACCTTATGATCCCGGTTGGATACTCCAACCAGATCTTTGTTATGTCTGGCCCCTTGTATCCAAGTATCGCTGAGGCCATGAAGATCAAGAGTTATTTTCCGGTAGTTGAGAAACTCAAACCGGTTGCATGCGCCAAGAAAGACGCAGAAGACAATGAAGACCTTGCGCATGAAAAAATTGACCTCCGTTTCTTCAACAGAGGTGTTAGGGCTTTCAGGTCTGGCCCTAGCCTTACTCCTGATTACGTTGCTTGGCTGGAAAAGATGGAGAAGCGCCAAGCTTCGATCTGGAAGGATATGGGGATTTTCGACCTGGTGATGCTGTCGAAGACAGGTTTAAACTATTCTCCGGAGATGTTGATAGCTTCTCTGCTTTTCTGGGACTACTCCCACTTTACTTTCCATCTTCCCTGTGGGATGTTGACTCCTACACTCTTCGATGTGGCCGCTATCACTGGCCTTCGACCCACCGGGGACTACTTCGATCCAGAGGAGATGTCGGAGGATCAAATTGGATTCTCTGACACCAAACCAACATACACCACCTTCATCAACCACTATCACGACAGTCGACAGATGCTGTGTCGGATGTCGAACACATAGCGTTTCTAGCCTTATGGCTGACTCGCTTTGTATTTTGCTCGAAGTCCTTACAGGTGACCAAAAAGATGGTCACTCTCGCCACTCAACTCCATCATCGCCAAAATATCTGTTTGGCAGAATTGATTTTGGCTAGCCTCTATGATTCGATCAGCAATGGGGCGACTCTTCTAAAAATTATCGAGAACAGGGCCAGTTTGCTACTTGCTGGGCCTTTTTGGCTGCTCCAATTGTGGCTCAATGCCACCTTCGAATCTTTCTTGCCTAAGAAGGTTCAAATAAATGAGCAGGCTCCAGAGATAGCGAACAGACGCGTCGAAGGAACCAGACTGGCTCTGTTGACGCCTATGGAAGATGGACTGGAGTTTCAGCAAACTTTCACCAACTTCGTTCTGATGTTTGCTCGAAGGAAAGAGTTTGCTTCAACTATGGCTCCATTTGCTCGACGGAAGGTAGGCCCAGCATGGTTCACAAGGCCACATCCAAGGACGTCGAGTGGTCCTAATGTTGACGAACATACAATACTGTAGGAGGCGTTCCTCACACCAAGGATCATGCCTCTTCGATTCAGGAGCTCTAAGACTCACTTGAGTCTGATTGCATACCAACCAAACCTGGTATCTCGCCAGTTTTGTATTATTCAAACCCTACCTTCTCCAATTTTTCCAAGAGAGAAGTCTATGTTGTACTTCTGCAATGATTACACCGAAGAAGCTGCCATTAAACATATCGGAAGATATGCTGGTCGAACAGTTCTCTCGTTGTTTGACTACCAGCTCAACTTTCTTTGCTCACCATCCTTCGAGGAGTGGTGGAAAAGTTATTATGCTGAGGAGTTTTTCGACGAGAAGGACTTCGTGGATGAGCTTCAGAAATCTTTTGTCCTTGTGTTGGACAAAATAAAGAAATGTAAGTTCATCCTTTCACATTACTTTGTCTTTCTTTTCGACTGCTAGCCTGTTAACTTTTTATTCGCTTTCAGTTGTTCGAAAGCCTGTAGCCAAGAAGGCTACAGAAGGCCAACAAGGAGGAGGTCCTTCAACAAAACCTCCACCGCCGGCGAAGACTACAGCGCCGGCGAAGACCACAACCAACCAACAGGGGGAAGGCCCTTCGAAGAAGCCTTCTGTATCGGTAACCAGACTTTCATTATTTTCTTCTGGCTTTCGATTTTTGACTTTCGATGCAATTGCTAAATCGAATTCCCATTGGTTTTTTAGGCACCTTCGCCCAAGAAACGGCCAACACTGGTGGTCAAATCTGGGAGCGATGAAGAAGATGATTCTCCCCCTGCTCCTCTAAAAAGGCGAAAGCTGACGAAGGACGCTCCTGCTCCTGCTCCTGAGGGTCGAACCATTAGAATAAAGGTTGCTGGGAGAAAGCCTAGGCCACCTCCAGTGATCATTGAGGAGCCAACGGAGGAGGAACTAAACGTTCTTCTCAACAAGCCTGTCGAAAGCGACAATTCCAGCCCTGGGGCTGAAGCCAATTTACAGGTAATCTCTTAGACCTTTTTGTAACTTAGGTGTAGGTACCTGCATTCGATTATGTCTCTTTCGATTTCTGAAGATTCTTCTTCTTTCCTTTTTCAGGACACCACTGACAGCTCTCCGCCAAGGACCTCTGAAACACTGGAGTCTGCTGAACTCAGCAGGCCACAAGAAAAGGGCTTGGAAAATGACGAAGCCCATACTGAGATAAATGAGGCCAATGCTGAGACGGTAGAAAAACCAGCAGAGGATCCTCAAACGGAAGAACAACAGCCTAAAGAGGTTCAGGTGGTGGATCTGTCAGAAGAGAATCGTGACGAAGGGGACCATGGCAATGCTGGCGAAGAAAACCAAGGTGCTGCTGGCAAAGAGAACCAAGGTGACACTGGCGAAGGGCACCAAGGTGAGGCTGGCGAAGGGCACCAAGATGACGCTGGTACTGCCCCAGTCCAAGTCGAAGAAAAACAAGTCGAGACACCTAACACTCAACAGCCTCAAAACCAAGACAATGCTGTTGCAAGGGCTGTTACCTCAACGAAGCACAGGTCGAAAGAGGACTTAGAACTCTTGAAACAAACTGACCCTGTTAGCTATCTCAACGCAATCATCGAGAGCAAGAGTTCGTCTGATGCTAGTCAGGAGGTTCCTACCCTGTCGGGGAAGTCCACTGAAACTTCTCCTCTCGATGAAGCTTTGGCGAAGGTTAAGGCCCAGTTTTTCAAGAAGGACTTGATGAAGGCTTTAGAGGGGGACCCCACTGCTCCATCATACTTGAGGTATGTTTTGAATGCTGTCGACTTGTTAGCTGTAGCTCCAGAAGTTTCAGGCTTGATCATGGAGTTACACTCTATGATTGATCAAGTCTCAGCAGATTATAGGCGCCAAAGGGCCTTTAACAGTCAGCTTGAGGTGTTATATGGCAAAAGCTCCTCTGCGTGGACCGCTGTTTCGGACACGACTTCTCGAATTGCGGAGTTGTCGAAGCAAAAAGCATCTACGCAGGAAGAAGTCGATGCCATTGATCGAGAGAATGCTTCCTTCAGGGCACAAATCGAAGAAATAGAGGCTAAGATAAATGCCAACACTAAACGCAAGGAGGAACTTCTTTCGACCATCCCAGACACCGAGAGTCAAACTGAGATCAAACAGGGCCTGGAATTTGCTGAGAAGGCCCAAGGCTTCGACGCTCAGATTGCCAAGCTTGTGCAGGAGAACGCCTAGTGCAAGAAAAGATTGGAGCTGCAGCAAGTCAAATACCTTCGACTCAAGGACTCTGTTCCCTTCTGATTGATTCAGCTTTTGTAACCATATTTTGTAATCTATATCCGACAACATTGCCATCTTGGCTAAATTTATAAAAAATTTCCATTTTGGCTTCTTATGGTTAATTTAGTCTTGTTAGTTTATTATTTTATTTTTATCTCTTGGAGTGTAGGTTTGTATTTTTTCAAATATTTACCATTTACTCTCAAGAGCCTTTTATCTTCACCTAACTCTTCGATTTCATAGGCTCCACCAGAAAAAGTTTGGATAACTTTGAACGGTCCTTCCCATTTGGGTGACCATTTCCCCATGCTTCGATCCCTTCGATCCATGGGAAGAATTACCTTCCAAACTAGCTCTTCAGGCAAAAATACCTTAGGTTTTACCTTTTTATTATAAGAGTCTTCTACTCTTTTCTTCTGAAGTCTGAGTAGGTCAAGAGCGCGCAATCTCTCTTCGTCTAAATCCACCAGTTCGTCTAACATCATATTCCAATAAATTTCAGAGGGAATATCATAATGCCTCTGAACCCTTGCAGATTGAAGACAAATTTCTGCTGGCAACACTGCATCATGGCCAAAAGTTAGCCTATATGGTGTCGCACCTGTGGCTTCTTTTGGGGACGTTCGACAAGCCCATAAAATCTGGTCTAACGTCTTATGCCAATTCTTGGGTTTCTTCCCAACATGCTTCTTTATCAAGCCAATCACCACTTTGTTTGCTACTTCGACTTGACCATTCGCCTGTGCATAATAAGGCGTTGATGTTAGGAGTTTGAAACCTGTTTCCTGAGCAAATTCCTGCATCTTTCGACCAGTGAAAACTGATCCTTGATCAGTAGTTATAGTCTCAGGGATTCCATACCTAAAGATAATGTTCTTTTGAATAAATTCAATGACATTTTCTTGGTCTACATTGACTAAAGGGATAGCTTCGATCCACTTAGTAAAATAATCAATGCCTACCAGTATGTATTTCTGACTCTTTGATGATGCTGGTCGAATCTCTCCAATGAGATCCAACGCCCATCCTCTAAAGGGCCAAGGCTTCACTATCGAGTGAAGTTCGCTTGCTGGTACATGTTGGATGTCTGTATGGACTTGACACTCTTGACAACCTTTGGCGAACTCAACACAATCTTTCAGCATAGTGGGCCAATATAGTCCTTGTCGAAACAACAACCATTTCATCTTATGGCATGCTTGGTGAGCCCCACATGCTCCAGCATGCGTAGTCGAAAGGGCTACGTATGCCTCCGTTTCACTTAAGCATTTTAGCAATACCCCTTCAGGCGTTTTCTTGAATAACTCATTACCCATGAGTACATAACTCAACGCCCTGTATTTTGTTTTTCGTTCTGTCGAAGCTCCTGGATTTTGAAGATAGTCCACAATGGGTTTCCTCCAATCTTGCTCTGACAAATTATCTATGAACGAAATTTCGAAGTTACTTTGATCAGCATATCCTAGTCTCGTCGATTCCAAGTCTGTTGGTGATAGACAAGTTGCTTTTATCTTTTCTTGAACTTCGATTGCTCTTTGCAATCTCGTTTTTGAAATCTTATACCCAGATGCAATCTGTGCCAAGTCGTTGGCTATTTGATTTTCGACTCTGGGTATGTGTCGAATATTGACCGTTTCAAATTTTTTCAATAAACGATTTGCTATCACAAAGTACATAATGAGATTTTCTCTTATGCATTTATATTCCTTTGTGACTTGCTTAATGACTAACTCTGAGTCTCCCATTATTTCGACTCGAGTTACCCCCAATTCCAACAATATCTCAAGGCCAGTAATTAGAGCTTCATACTCAGCCTCATTGTTCGAACAAGAACCTGATATTTTGTACTTGAATGTTGTTGGAATTTTATCTGGAGAAATAATCAAGACTCCTACCCTTGTTCCATCTTTATGGCTGGAACCATCGAAGTAGAATTTCCAAGGCTCTATCTCCACATAATTAATATCCTCAACTTGAATTGAGTGGTCGACTATGAAGTCTGCAACCACTTGTCCTTTTACTGCCTTAAGAGGCATAAAGGTCAAGGAGTATTCAGTTAATGCTAATGCCCACTTGCCAATTCGACTGTGCAAGATAGGTTTCGACAACATATACTTGAAAACATCAAAATGAGACGAGACATACACATCAACTGGTTTTATATATTGCTTGAGTTTTGTACAAGAGAAATACAGACATAGACACAATTTTTCAACTTCACTATATCTAGTTTCCGCATCGTTCAAAACTCTACTGAGATAGTAAATGGGTCTTTCGACTCCATTCTCATCTTCTTGGGCTAACATGCTTCCCAAAGTTTTGTCGGATGCAGCTATGTACAATCTCATACTCCTATTGCTACAAGGAGGCACCAAAATAGGTGGCTTAGTGAGGTACCCTTTGATTTTGTCGAAGGCTTCTTGTTGCTCTTGCCCCCATTCGAACCCCTCTTTATTCAATTGAAGTAAGGGTGAAAAGGCCTGAGCTTTCCCACTTAGATTAGATATAAACCTCCTTAATAAATTTATCTTGCCTAAAAGAGATTGCAGTTCCTTCTTATTCGATGGCGCTTTCGCTTCCAGAATTGCCTTCGTCTTGTTCTGGTTGATTTCGATTCCTTTCTTGTGGACAACGAAGCCCAAGAAATCTCCAGCTTTCACACATAATGCACACTTCAAAGGGTTCATCTTCAGACCATGTTCTCTCATTCTTTCGAATGATTGACGAAGGTGGTCAATATGATTCTTCCTGGAAACAGATTTTATAACAATGTCATCAATATATACTTGCATAAAAGTGTTAATAAAATCATGGAAGATAGTATTCATTGCTCGCTGGTATGTTGCCCCAGCGTTCTTTAGGCCAAAAGGCATCACTACCCATTCGTAAGTGCCTAAGGCCCCAGGGCATCGAAAAGCTGTTTTCGACACATCTTCTTCAGCAATGAATATTTGATTATATCCTGAATAACCATCGAGCATACTCAGGTATTCATAGCCAGCGGCAGAATCGACTAGCATTTCTGCCACAGGCATAGGATATTCATCTTTGGGTGTAGCAGCATTCAAATCTCTGAAATCTATGCACACCCTTAACGTACCATTTTTCTTAATTACTGGCACAATATTTGCAATCCATTCGACATACCTTGTAACACGTATGAATTTGCATTTCAGCAGTCTTTCGACTTCCGTCTTGATCTTCGACAGAATTTCTGGAGCGAAGCGCCTTGGATTTTGCTTGATTGGCTTCTTCCCAGGTTTGATTGGCAACTGAAGTTCTACCAATCCTCTGTCGAGACCAGGCATTTCGTCATAATCCCATGCAAAACAGTCTTTGAACTCTTTCAGCAATTGGATTACTTCCAACCTAAGTTCTGGATCAATTTTGGCGCTGATATAAGTTGGCCTTTTCTCTGACCCTTCGCCTAAGTTGATTTCTTCTAAAGGATCTTGCGCTAACATTTTAATGTTGTTCGCCAAGGGGTCCTTTTCGAAGCCCAAAGGCTCATCGTCATAGATGGCGTCGAGCCTCTGTTCCTGCATTTCCTCTTGCATGATATCAGGGGTTTTTGGATCGAAATCCTTTCCTGGACCTGCAGCAGATAACTGTTGGTCATTGGCCTGTGTGGCCATGTACTTTACTTCGGCTTCGAGAGCCGTTATCATCTTAGTTTCGGCTACATAAGCCGAAATTCGCTTCAAAGATTGTGACTCAGTCATTATCACTGAATTCACTTCCCCAACCAGTTGGTTGGATATCAGTTAACCCACTGAAGTTTATGTGGGACAAGTCTTCTCTGTCCCATTGGAAACCATGCTCAGGATGCAGGTATAGGGAACAAAAAGTGTTTGGCGCTGGCGCCATGTCGAAGTCAGGTGTTGGACATGGCCCTATGTGAGCCAAGTTCTTGTCGAAATCTGCCAACCCTAGGTGATTCACTTCGCCTAGGTAATAACTTTGATCTGCCTCTATGTTTTCGACCATCCCATCTGGACGCCATAGGAGCAGCCTCTGATGCATTGATGATGGCACAGCTCCAACACCATGAATCCATTCACGGCCCAACAAAAGATTGTAGTTAGGTTTGGCCGATATGACCATGAACATCGTTGGTCGAAGGATAGATCCTACTTTGATATCTAGCTGGATCACTCCCATAGTGGTCCCTATGCCGCCCTCATAGTTCGACAGGACCATGTTGTGAGGCTTAATGTCCTCATCCCTTTTGCCAATTTTCCTTAGCATAGAGTGAGGAATAATGTTGATGGTTGCCCCACAATCCACCAATATTTTATTCACAGTAGTTTCTTCGAGTTTAGCCCTTATGAATAAAGGCTTGAGGTGATTTTTCATTGCCTCTGTAGGTGGCTCGAAGAACCCATTTTGTTCCTCAGTGGTGCCATTGTCCATGACGAAATAGCACACTGGCCTATGTTTGGCCATTTCTTGCTCCACTTCCCAGTCACTTGCTTCGACCTCCACTTGTCGGTTGAATTCTCTGGGCAGCACTGAGACTATATTCACCATTATGTCCAAAGTATCATCAGACTCAGAATCGTCTTCGTCTTCGACTTCACTTTGGTTAGGCCAAACTAGCCTGTTGGTTACTGGCTCTCTTTCTAGAGGTTTCCTTTGCTTCCTTTGAGGAACGTTCGAACTGGTTTCTGCCTTTGGTTCGTTGGCAGCCTCCCTTTCAGCTTTTCGTCTCCTTTGGTATCTCCTCCATTGAGATCGAGACATGGGATTTTTACCTTTGTAGTTGCTTGACACTTGTGCAACTTTAGGTGCAACAACCTGAGGCTCTTTCTTTTGAGTCAAAGAGGAACCCCTTGGCACGTCGAAAGAGTGCCATCTCTCCTCACTTGGCCTTTTTCGACCAGAGGTTTTGTACCAAGTATCTACTGGCACATTTGTGGGAGGCCTAAAAGTCAATGGCCTCTTTTCTTGGTTTGAACCTCTTTGAGAGGCTCTTCTGGGATCAT
Source organism: Vicia faba (assembly GCA_948472305.1). Taxonomy (NCBI): domain Eukaryota; kingdom Viridiplantae; phylum Streptophyta; class Magnoliopsida; order Fabales; family Fabaceae; genus Vicia; species Vicia faba. The sequence continues at coordinate 74,419,191 of OX451740.1, forward strand.
GTCGAAGATCAACATTTTCCCTTCTCTTATTCGCTGCTCTTACGCCTTGAATGTGCTCAGCAGCTTTTTTGTCAAAGATCGAACTGCATCTTGGACACAGCATCACCTCTGATTTCTTTTTCTGGCATCTTTGTAGAAAATCTGCCAAATTTTCATTTTCCCGAGGGAAAGCAGTCTTATTAGCTTGTTCTTGCCTCATGGCCTCTTCTGATGCTTTTGGGTCAGAAAGTTCGACCATGTTGATATTCATTGTATCTTTGTTAGCAAGAGTTAACTGCTTCATTTGGTTTTCCAGATTCTCCGTCTGGCCTTGAACTGTGGCCAAGTGGGAACTGGGTTTTGGTCCAGTTTTTTGTGTTTCAGCAGTCTCCAATTTCGGGCTTTCGACCGCTTTCTGAACAGCTTCAATTGTCTTCCTGGATAAATTTCCAGAAAAACTGCCAAAGATTGGCATGTTGATGTGGTCCTTTGAGACTTCGACCATGGTAATTCCTGGCTTCTTCGACTGGCTCCTGGTTGCCTCTATCACGTTCACCTCAGAGGGCTCAGCATAGTGGGCTTCAGCCTGCAATGGATTTGAGTCGACAGCCATGGGGGTTTTGTCAGCAAACTTCAACCTCCCTTCTTCGATAGCGTCTTGCACAAGATTCCTGAAAAGAAAACATTGAGAAGTTTTATGGCCCAAAAAATTATGATATTTGCAAAAACCTCTCTTCTTTCTTTGATCAAGAGGAGGCACTTTTACCCCTGGGGGTACAATCATTTGGCCATCTTTAACAAGCAAGTCGAATATTTCATCACATTTTGTGATGTCAAAACTATAAGTCTTTTTGGGGAACCTATCGTTGGTCCTTTCTGGACCAATGGGATTTTTCCCACTTGAGGGGACTAACAGTTTACAAGAGTATGGTGGACCTTGTTTCAGTTCTGCTAAATCGACTTCTCCTTCTTCGACAGCTAAAGTATCGTCGAAGGATTCCGGATCTTCGTCATCCATCTCAACGTACGCTATCCTCTCTCTCTTGTGAGTTTTCGTTGCCTTTGCTTTTTCAGCTTTGAGGCGTTCTACCTGTCGAACTCTATCGGCCAGTTGGGCCATGTCTCTCAGGTATTGGGTGTCTAGCTTCTTCCTAATGGAATAATCTAAACCGCCTACGGCTATTTCGACTAACTCATGTTCTGGCACTTGTGTAAAACATCTCTCCTTGAGCAATCTAAACCTATTTAGATATTCGTCTATAGGTTCAGTGAAACGTCTCTTCACACTGGCCAATTCTTTCAGGCTTATCTTGGTTTGCCCCATGTAGAATTGTTCATGGAACAATCTTTCCAACTGGGTCCAATGATGGATCGAATTGGGGGGGAGAGTTGTAAACCAAGTAAAAGCGTTCTTTGTTAAAGAACTTGGGAAGTACTTGATCCTCAGGTTTTCGTTATTCGAAATATCTCCTGCTTCGATCAAGTATCTCGCCACATGCTCGACAGTAGATTCTGTCGTGTCCCCAGAGAACTTAGTGAATTTGGGGACTTTACATCTAGGAGGTAAGTCTGTTTGTAACACGTATTCTGACAATGGAGATGTAAAGTTGGGCCTTCGAAAGCCCATGTTCATCCCATTCTGAGTCATGATCCTTTCGATCATGGTTGCCAGATTATTTTCCAAACCCATGTTTTGGTATTGGATATGCTGAACTACTTCGTCAGCATTTTGGTTTCTGTTAACTAACCTTACCTCTGGGGTTATTACCCTAGGTTCCTCGACGGGTTGCTCCAATCGCGCCCTAAGGTTTTCTTCGACAGGCTGTTGAGCCTGGTTAATGGTGGTTTCTTCCTCTAAGAACATCCCCTGGTTTCCCCTTATTTGCGCCCTTTGGGGCTGTCGAATAGGTTGGGGTACTCCAAAGAAATCAGCCAAACGCGTCATTTGCGCTGTCACTTGCTGATTCGATTGAGTAGTGTTTTGTATTAGAGGGTTTAGCACTGTACTCAAAGTTTATGCCAACATTTGCACCATATCATGGTTGCTTTCGTCCATTTGTTGCCTCAAGACTGCTGTCGAGGCATTTGTAAGGCCATGGGCTATTTGGGACGTTCCTCCTAAGAGTTGGGTCCTATTTCTATTCGCCATGCCTACTCCAGAACCTTGGAGTGGCGAAGAGGCACTCACTAAAGGGTCTGAAAAAGTGGACGTAGCATTCGTCAGGCTAGCCAATTCAGAAGTTGGCATACCATAGAGTGGTATAAATCCTGGTGGCGCAAGAGGCCTTGTGCCTAAATTTCCCCTTGGTGGGGGGGTTCCCAAAGGCATCCTGGGGCCCGTGAACGAAGGTATTGGCCCCGTTGTTGTGACCGTTACTGCTGGTGTCGAACCAACAGTTGTCGCTTCACTTACGGTCGTACTAACCGTTGCTCCCACATTCGTTTGTGGGATTTCGTTATTGTTTGGCGGATTCGCCATCTCTTCCCTTTTTCTGGCAGTATTGTTATCGTTAGTGTATATTCTACCACTTCTCAATAACATACAACACTCCTTGAAAAGATGAGATTATTTTCAACAATCAACACACGGTCCCACCAGGTGTGCCAATTTGTTTACCTTGGTATTTGGTAAACAACCGCTGATCCTCCAAATGGTTACTTATTTGGTTACTCGCAGGATCGATCAGATTGATCCTAGGACATAGGTTGATTTTGAAGTTTTGATTAAATTGGATAAGGCTTTAAATAAAGAGGCTTTAAATAAAATAAAGAGGCTTTAAATAAATTGCATGAAGAAAGGACTTGGTAAAATAAATTAGGCTTTAAATGAAAGGGTTCGACAGGAATGTAAAGAAGAAAGCAAGTAAATTTCTGGAAAAGTAAATGACTTTGATTAATAAAGTTGGTGTTTCACACATACATTTCTCAACAATTCTTTCTCACACGCTGGGTACTCGAATCTATATGAGTGACTTTGTATAGAATTGTGAACACACACGAGAAACTACATGACTACTACTATTTATACTAAAACATCCCAAGTAACCGTCGGGCAGTTACACTGCTTCGAGATGAGTCCACTTGGCACGTTCTCAACGTTCGACGCTCCAGATCTTTGCACGTTGCACTTGGTAACCGCTGGAAACCGTTTTCCCTCCAAACACTTGAATTTCAAACTGCTCCACTCTGATCCATCGAACACCTTCGTCGAGAAGCATCTTCGACGAGAAACACCTTCGACTTCGAAGGCAACCAACTTCTCCCTTGGAAGAAATCTTCTAAGTACTTTGCCATCTTTCGATGGGCATTTCGACAGACCTAGCTAGTCGAAAACATCCTTCAGCTTTAATGGCTGACATTAATGAAACAAGAGTGTCGAATTTAGGAGCCAACAACCTCAAGACAGGGTTGTTTGTTTGTTTTGTGTGCAGGTTATTGAGATTACAATCTTTGTTTGTAATCTGGAATTCACCCGTATACAGCCGTTACTCTGCCCAATTTTTGTGAAGACTAAATACACTTGAAGTTTGATTCTCTCAAGAGGTCTAGTATCTTTGCTTGCTTGGTTTCAATCCAAACAATGGGAATTCTACATTGACTCATAATGTCAAGTATCGGCTTCATGTTGGTTAGACGGTTCTCTTCCTTAGCTTTTACCTTATGCTTTAGGATAGTCCCTTCATCTCCTCCCATCTTCTTTAATTTTTAAAATCTTCTCATCTTTTTTTTCAAAATCTTCTTTGTTTTTTTAAAAAAACTCGAACCACTTTCATAATAAACCTCGACTTTGTCGAGTGCCTTTTCTTTTAAAAATTTCTTTTCTTTAAACAAACTTCAATACACTTAATCATACTTTGACATTTTTTCTTCAAAATTAACAAAAACACTTTAACTCATTCAAACTCTTTTGTGCGCCCGAGCACCTTTTCCATTAAAACCTTTTTTTTCAAGATAAGACATGATTCATTGATAGTCGAGCAACATTCTCCTATCCCTATGGTTATAAAGGTGTCGACTTTTCCACTTGAGTACTAGAGGTGTTCTCAAACCCTCACTCTTATTGACGCATGGTCCATCTTTCTCATACCTTGTGGGCGTTAGTCGAGATTTCTCTCCTAACAATGACGACTTGTCTCCTTGTTTAAAAACAATCAACAAACAAGTCTTTTATAGATGAACTACGTGTACCCTGATCCCCTATTGCACGAAAAGTGGTACGTAGACACTAAAGGTTCGCAACCGCGGCGGGTACAAAAATCATAAAAATATTTCTTTTCTCACCTCCACCATCCATTTTATATACAACACATTTTTATAGCCAAAATATACAGATTTTTCAAAGAGGTTCCTGCGGAGTACCGTAGATGTTTAGGATGCTAATACCTTCCCTTTGCATAACCAACCCCCTTACCTTGAATCTTTCCCCTTCTTTTTGGGTTATTCGCTCTTTTCCCATTCCTTTGGAAACAATAAAGCGCGGTAGCGATTTTTATTTTGATTTGTATAAAGTCTAGTCAATCCAATGGCTTAGTCTTTCACATTTCTACCGCTACACATATAACATTCAGCAGGGTACATCCATCTCATATAAGCTGGTCCGCACAACTGTGTCTCTTTCACAACATGAACAACTAGATGTACCATTATGTCAAAAAATGAGGGAGGAAAATACATTTCAAGCTCACACAAAGTAATAAGAATTTCTTTTTGCAATGTTGGTAAGATCTCAGGATCAATCACCTTACTACAAATTGACCTAAAGAAAAAACAAAACTTAGTTATCGCGCTCCTTACTTTATCTGGAAAAATAGAACATATACCTATTGGTAGAAAATACTCCAATATAAAATGGCACTCATGTGTCATTAAACTCTTTAACTTGAGGTCTTTCATAGACACAAGTCTTCTAATATCTGAAGAGTTTACTTCTGGAACTTTAACTTCACTTAGAAACTTACACAATATCTTTGTCTCCTTTCTAGATAGAGTAAAAGCAGCAGGTGGTAGATATGTTCGGCTTCCTATCTTCACAGGTCCTAGTTCAGTTCGTATTCTCATCTTTAACGTGTCCTCCCTTGCTTTAAGGTCATCCTTAGACTTTCCTTTAATATTGAGTAACGTACCAATAACACTTTCAAATACATTTTTTTCAATATGCATAACATCCAGAAAATGTCTCACATACAGAGACTTCCAATATGGCAATTCAAAAAAAAATCGATCTCTTCTTCCACCCACCTTTGACAACCGTATGCGCAAAAGGCTTGCCAAACTGAGTACACACATCTTTCACCTTTCTAAAAATTTGGTCACCTGACAATGAGGTGGAGCTTTACGTTGTTCGGTGTCTCCATTGAATGCTTTTCTCCATGCACGGTAGTGATGTTTAGAATGTAAGAATCTACGATGACCGAGAAAGACATTCTTCTGACAAAGTTCTAAATGTGTTGTATCAGTTCCATCTTCACAAACAGGACACGCACGTTGACCTTTAATGTTATATCCAGATAGATTCCCGTATGCTGGAAAATCATTAATTGTGCCAAACAACATCTCCCTCAAATTGAAACTTTTTTTCCTATATCCATCATAAACCTCCACCACGTTCTCCCACAAAATCGTTAAATCTTCGATCAAAGGTGTCAAGTATACGTCTATGTCATTCCTTGGTTGTTTAGGCCCAAAAACTAACATAGATAACATCATGTACTTACGCTTCATACATAGCCATAGAGGTAGGTTATAAATCATAATAATCACATGCCATGTGGTATGTGAGATACTTTTAAGACCATGTGGGTTCATTCCATCATTTGATAAAGTCAAGCGAAGGTTTCTTGCTTCTTCTCCAAAATCAGGATAATCATTATCAATTTTCGACCACTGTAGTGAATCTGCCAGATGTCGATACTTTCCATCAATAATTATTTCATATGCATGCCAAGTTAGGTGTCTTGCATCGGTTTCACTATGAAACATGCGCCTAAATCTCAGAATTATAGGAAAATACCATAAGACTTTTGCTGGAGACAATTTTTTATTATATCAAGACAAACCGTATTTTGGGCACTCATTTAACGAAGCATATTCATTTCGAAACAAAACGCAATCGTTTGGACAAGCATGTATCTTATCATAGCTCATGCCAATAGAGCACAAAATTTTTTTGGCCTCATACGTTCGATTAGGAAGAACATTATCTTCCGGAAGCATATCTCTCGTAAGGGCTAATAACTCTGAAACTTTTATCTGACCATCCACTGCCCGCCTTTAAGTTTTACAACTTTAATACCGCAAACAGTCTTGTGAATTTAGTGCAACCTTTATAAAACGGTTTCTCTGCATCGCTTACCAATCTCTCAAACATTTTGGGACAATCCTGAAGATCTTCTTCAAGTGCATCTGCAATCTCTTTGACTCGATCAAAATTTTATGTATCTGTGTCCTTGTCGTCTGAAGCATAGGCCGTACTACTTTTCTCCCTCGGTTCAACGTTGTCGTTACTTTTTTCACCATGAAATATCCAACACGTATAACTTCTATCAATTCCACGAATTAGTAAATGTGATTTCAATCCATATGCGTCAACCCGACCCACATAACAACAACCCAAGCAAGGACACTTCATTCGACTGGGGTCTTTGGCGTGTTCAACAACAAACTTAACGAATTCCAATACCCCATTCTCGTACTCTTTTGACAATCGATCGGCAAACATCCATTTTTTTATCCATTTTTTTCTACTAATTCAAGTAAACAAAAATACTATAAACGGATTATTCCCTTTTTGTTTGAATTAAATGAATTATTGCTAGAAATTTATTTCTAGAGTTATTAACATGGACTAAAAATAAATATATCTATATAAAAATAATTGTGCTTTTTAATTGATCGATACAAATAGAATTTGAACATGACTTACCAAAGAAAGAAAAAGGGTTATTGGTGTCAACGACGGATGATGCGGCTTTGATGTTCTTCGAATTGGTGATGGTCTTCGACTAACTACACCAATACAAAGGGATCATCAAAAAAAAGTTGTATATATATAGGGCTATAATAGCTTAAATCTACAAACCTTAAGAATTTGTTCTTAGAAAAGTTATTTGTGAAAAATTGTATGAGAAACAAATCACTTATGAATCTTTTCTATCATATTTATTTCTTTCCAACAGAAACACAGTATTTAGGAGTAATAATGCTTAAACAATTCTGAAATTTATATCAGTAAAATAGTATTAAAAGTAAAGAAACCAAGCAACCAACAAGTAAAAAAATACTAGTTTATGGAGAATATAAACATGATAAACAATTCAGAAACCAATTAAAATAACAAAAAAACCATCATCATCTTTTTTATTCCAAAACAAAGAACCAAAAGAAAAACATTCATAAAGTTCTTAATAATCATATACACATACATAAAGAGAGTGATAGATAAATTATAATATATAACATTGCTTCCTCTTCTGACTTTTCATCACATTTGATCACAAACCAACAAAGATGATACAAAATGCAATAATGCATGACAATAATACAAAATGCAATAATGAAACATACAAAAACTGAATCCAAACATCAAAAACAATAATATTTTAGAAGTGTTGCTAAAAGTGCAATAATGCTAAAATACAGAAAATGAAATAATGCTAAAAGTGTTGTTGTTATCAAGCCCTACCAAGAACCAAAAAATCAAATGCATACCTATAACTCGGTTATGCATATCTATAGCTCAGTTTAGACATCAATATGAGGATAATGTCTTAGATGTTAGCATAGTTCATTATCTTTAGGAGGATAAATCAGTTTGGACATCAATGGAGATAAAGACATTTTCAAGAAAGAACCTACCTTGAGAACCGGCTGGTGTGGGTGGAGGACAACCGAGAGAGACGGTGGAGGACGGAGGGAAACGACTTGTTGGACATCGACGATTTGTGAGAGGGAAAGGCTTTCTGTTTGTGAGAATGAGAGGAAAAGGGTTTTCATGTTCGTGAGTCTGTGAAAAGAGAAAGAGTACACTGATTCTATTTTTTAATTTTAATTTATATGGCTTTAGACAACGCTTTTTAGAAGTGCTGCCTAATATGGGCCTTTAGCAGCGCTTTTGAAAAGCGCTGGCTAATAGGGTCCTTTAGCAGCGCTTTTCAGATTTTTTTAAAATATTATATGACTTTAGAAAACGCTTTTTAAAAGCGCTGTCTAAAGTGGTCCTTTACCAGCGCTTTTGTTAAAGCGCTTTCTAGAGCAACACTTTTAGCAGCGCTTTTTGAAAGCACTGTCTAAGATCACATTTTTAGCAGCGCTTTTATTTATTATTGTATACAGTTTCTGTGTTTTTTTTTTAAATTCAATTATAACAGCGCTTTTGTATAAAAGCGCTGTCTAATGTGCGTTTTTAAAAGCCATTTTTGGCGTAGTGTTAGAAGAACTTTAATCTTATATATAGCCTTAGATCCTCTCTTCTTTCACAAAACTAACCGATGTGGGACTTCTTCAACATGTATATTTTCAATCAACCCCAATAATCTCCAACTTGATTGAAAATAATACATAAGCTGTCATTGTCTTCACCGATAATTATACTTCACCATAAAGAATATAGTCCTTTGAAGCTACACCACTCCAAGAATTTTCACATTGTCTTCACCGACAATCATAGTTTTAAAAAATACCATACTCCACCTAAAGAAGAGTATACTTCACTTGAAGCTAAGCCACTTCAAGAATTTTTGCATGTCGAAAATATGGTTGAAACTTTATGGTGCAACTTTCATGTTGGTAGGAATCTCTTCAACCATCGACATAATCTCACAACACACTTTGCATCAATTCTCATGTGTTAATCCGCTAGCAATAACTCGTCCTTTTCCATGACAACAGAAATATCATGAGGACACACTTCTCAATTTTCAGAAAAGAGAATCCTCTCTTAGAGTGAGAGAGACATTGCTAGCATTTAACTCAGAGTCCTTCTCAGACGCTGTCCCATCAAGATACTTATACTTTATATGTCAAATATTTTCACTCTTTCAACATCTCACACCTGTTTCATTGTTTTTCTTCACATAAGGCCTTCCTCTAGAAATCAACACTAAGTTTGATGAAGTATTATTCTCACATTTCAATTCTCTTTCTTCAGATATAATTTAACTAGCAACTTCTTCAAAATTTAAAGTTTTTTTCCCATATATCAAAACACGTTTAATATTCTCATAGAAAGATGAAAGAGACCATATGAGTCTCAAAGTTGTAACTTCATCATCAATCTTGACTCCAATAGTTTCTAATTCAGAAATAATACCATTTAGAACACTTAAATGATCAGATACTTTTGTAAGTTCATCCATGCGCAAGCTATGAAACTGCCCCTTTAACAATAACTGATTTGATACACCCTTTTCTTGATATAGCCCTTCAAGTTTCTCCCAAAGCTCTTTGGCGGACGATGTACTAAGAAGATTCACAATAATATTCTTAACCAAAGACATGCAGATTGTAGTCGAAGCTCTCAAATCTAGTTCCCCCCATTTCTCATTGTCCATGTTATAAATGTTTCATTTCAACGTCTTGTGTAATCCTAATTGTATCAAAACATCTTTGACTTGAATTTTCCACAACCAAAATTGATTCTTCCGCCAAATTTCTCTAAGTCAATCTTCATTGTAGTTGAAAAACTTGACATCGCAACCAAAACCTTTCGTACAACAACCCAAAATTTTCCCAAGCAACACAAAGTATAAAATTTCTTTTTTGATGTGAAATATCAGACAAAATTGCAGCAACAGAGCATACTAAAATTTATACCCTACCAAACCAAGACTCTGATACCACTTGTTGGGAAAAAAATAAACCATAGAGAAAAAATAGGAAGAGATAACAACATAAGAGATTAACGTGGAAACTCCAAAACCGGAGAAAAAACTGCAATCGTTGTCAAATGACAACCAGAGAATAACACTGTATGAAAATTGTTACAACACATAAACTATCCTCAACCACCCCAAGGCCCCAATACACCCGTGTAACACCCTCTAACCTCACATAGACATGAATAGCATAATCAGAGTAAGTTAGCATACATCTCAAAGAGGGTGTCATAATTGACATCACAAAACGATGAAAACTCAATCATGCATACTGGTCATGATGATAACACATATTCAAATTCACGTTTCATGCACCAATACAAAATATGCATCTCGCAGCAAAATAATCATCTCAATATAAAGATATAAATAATTGAAATCTCATACTGACAATCATATTATAAGTACTAGGTACTGAGGCCAAACATCACAATCTCATAAATATTCAAATAAAAGAGAGTAATAACAAATATATCTCAAAATAAATCAAACATGAGTTCGAATATTCTATGTGTTACATAGACCAGAGCAATGACTCACTACCTAGAAATAAGAAGATAAATAAGGATCTAGCTCCTCCTCTACTCCTTGCAAGAAGCACCTCTATCTCCGGTACCTGAGCGATGTCGTATAAAATATCATTCCAATAGAAGGGTGAGAATTCATATCATTATGAAAATGTATAATCATAAGCAACGAAAAATATACATACACCAATATGAATTCATCAATCTTTATAAAACCACATATTAGGAATAACATAGTCCAATATATCAATCAACATATACAACATATCTCATCAATTCATATTATAAATAAAATTCAATTCCAATTACCACAATTATACAATTACATCAATTATCACATGTTGCACATCAAAACACCATATTCACACTAATATTACATAATGAGTAATAATGCAACAATTCACATAGATACATGTGACTCAAATGGAACTCAAATGCGTTATGCATGTGGTATCAATGTTATCCTTACCGGTCCTATCGGGTCCACATCTCCAAGACAGATAACCACCAATAAAAGCTCGATTCAACCTTAAGCTTTAAAATCTCATTCAGCGTTAGATTTGGGACAAGTCAATAGTTCCCACAAAATTATCAAACATTGCCTCTTGACACAAATGATGCATGTACATGTGCAATCTCAACAACTCATCACAACAACTCATCACATAATTCAACACATTTTAAATTATCTTCACAATATTGCACAACATACATCTTTCATGCCAATCAATCACATATACATAATCTCATAGTATAAATCATCTCAACACATTATTATAACATGTAGAAATTAGATACAAATCATGCTATACTCAAACATCATCAAATTCCAACACTTACACACACACACACACACACACACACACACACTTCAAGTGTTAAGTTTCTCATCAAAACGCTTCCAAAACCAATATGAATCAAGTCAAATAAATTATTAAAGTACATATAAATCCATGATAAATCATAACATACAAGATCCCAATTTCATTCATGCCTAAATCATTTTTCCATTTCCGACTACCTGCGCTAAGGGCCCTTCCAATTATGCAGAAAAATTCTGCTACAGGACAATTCTGTCTTGTTACGAATTTTACCCCCAAATCATGTTCTAATGCTCATTTTCACCAAATAAATATATTCTAACATGTAAACATCATAGGGGACTTATTTGTATCATAAAAACTAGATTTTCAAAACCTAATTTCCAAATCCCTAAATCAATTTGGGGATTCAAAACCTAAATTTCACATACCCAATCCTATTACATGTTACTACCCATAATAACATAGATTCTCACCCTTACCTTGATTGTAGCCACCTTAGGGTTCTTCCTCATTCTTCTCTTCTTTTCTCCTCTTTTCCTCTTTTCTTCTCTTCTCTCTTTTCACAAAAAAAGGATTCTAATCTTTGTTTTCACATAACCCCTACTAACTATTGTTTCTCTTATTGGGCTTAGCAACTCATTCTCCCTTATTACTTCTATTTCTCATAATTAGGCCCAACTAATTATTTCATTCATTAATACACCTAATAATCAAATTATTCAAATAACACATATATTCAAATAATTAAATAATTATCATGCCACATAATTAAATAAATAAACAACTAATAAAATATTTAATAAAAATCGGGATGTTACAACCCACACTCTCCAAAGAAAATATTTAATTATCTCTCACAATACTCTAAAACAAGAGTATAAGAGAAAATATAAAAAGTCAAATACAAACATAAAGTGTTTTTGACTCATACATCTTGTAAAAAAAAAAACTTGAATCATATATATAGTTTTAGATTCTCTTTTCCATAACTAAACTAAACGATGTGAGACTTAGAAGAACTTTAATTTTATATATAACCTTATACTCTTTCTTCCTTCAAAAAACTAATTAGTGTGAGACTTATTCAATATGTATATTTTTAACCAATTCCAATAATGTGTCGGTCAATATAGATCGGTAGCAAAAATGTGTTATTTTTCGTAGATCGAGTCTAGATTTTGAGAATGATTTGCTATGTATCTTAAAGATTGCAATGAGCTTCTTTGTGTTGACTAGTGTACTTATTCAAAATTATGTTTATCTTGATTTGATTCGATAGTTGCTTCGGTTTCTTCTGTAATGTTGGGTTAGTGTACCCTTATAATTCCTATCTATATAATTCCTATCTATAAGTAATTTACTTTAGAAAAATCTCAAGATATAGAGCTCTCCGCCTACATATGATAAGAGATGCAACAAGGACTCTCTTTGTTCAATTTTTTTTCTTTTGTTTTTTTATTATTCTTAACAATTGTACTCAAAACAAAAGTAACACGTATTCCAACGGAAGATTTGTTTTAAATCAACAACTTTTAAAATATTTTTCTATATATAAGTTAAAGTTCAATTAAATCTCACCAAAAATATAATATTACGAAAAAAAGTGTTTTGTTAATATTTTTCAGGATATATTCTAGGAATATTTATAATGATTTTTTTTTGTTACAAAGATTTTGCATATGATTGTGCAAGCTGTCATGTGAGTAAAGGAAGCATCTAATTGAATTCTTTCTTGCTTTAGTATGATGGGGCAGGCTACGGTTAACAGTAAAATGGCCATGCCCACTTGCATAATTTGGTTTATATTACTTTCCTCGATCATGTACTAAAGAAGAGACAAGAGTTCTAAAGTTTTTGAGGATTCAAGGATAAGATATTTCAACTATCTATTGTCTAGTTGTACATCGCACCAATGAAAGTTGCCTTTGTTTGATTCTATTTTATATATTGAATGGTTTTATAGCATTTCGTTTAAATTAGTCCTAGACATGGTTTCAAATTGTGGAGTTTATCATGTGATGCAGTTATAATATTGTGGCTGTAGAGCCTGTAGTAGTCCACAACCGCATCACAGGGTGATTATAGATTATGAATATTTTTATTTGTTATGAATATTTTAGAACGAATTTTTTTAAAAGATTGATGACCACCAAAGCTCTAAAGATAGATTTTGATAGTCTTTTACTATAAATAAAATACGTACTTACAAATACTATGACGATCAAGTCAATGATAATCGTAAGCATGAAGTCTTTAAGTTAGAGTTGTGTGCAAATGAAATTGATTTTCCTTTTAACTTTTATAGTAGGTCTCTAAGGTTAGATGTCTTAGAACCTATTAAAGGACACATGTCTTAGATGACAAATGTGAATTAATCACGTGGTCTTTTTATTTAACGGCACATGATGGTTGGGTCATATAACATCCTTCTAAAATTCTACGAATATTGTAAATGATAAATCAGAATATTTGACCAAAAGGGTGTCACATATTCATATAAAATATCGTACATACACATCCTACTCCGTAACATGGGTTTTCAAAAATTAAAAATATTTATCTCTTTGAAAATATAATCATGAAACTTCAACACATAGCAGCGGAAATATTGTCTCAAAACCTCTTTATTAAATACTTCAAATAATAAGCAATCACACTTCATAATTCATAAGTTAAACTTCAAAACATATTAAAACGGAATAAGGCATTCTCAACACATCATGTCAACAAGAAACATATAGTTCAATTCAGACGATTCCAAAGACCCCGATGTTACATATCAAAGAAAGACCTTCTAAAATCAAAGGAATTAAACAACGCACTCCAAATCTATCCTCTAAGCTTTAACGAACTATTCCCGATCACTTGCAAGCTACCCACATATAGATACAACGTTTACAAGCAGAAAGGGTAAGTAATCACAAATTATTATAAAAGATATATGGAATAGAATAGCAGTACAACAATAATTCATCATGGATTCCACATATCATCATATATCATATATTGCTCTCAAACCTTTGCATCAACAATATTAATCAAGTATATCATCATATCATCATATTGTTAGAACATAGTTTGATTCTACAACCCTTAATTAGAGTTTTGATGATAACAAACACAAAGAACAAATATGCACTCTAAATTTGTGTTATTTTGTATGCAGAAGTTTTGACCAAAGAAGCATCAGAAGTTAAGCTATAGAAGCTTTCAAGCTGAGGTAATCAGAATCTGCGCTGAAGAATGATGATCAAAACCTGCACTGAAGTGAAGAATACTCTTATTCTGAACAGAAGTTTCACATACAATCATATCCTCACATCTCTAAGTCATCAATATTCTGAAGCAATTGCAGCATGCAAGATTCTAAGATTCGAAAGCGTTACTATTCAATCAAGACAGCATCACATGCAACGGCTTCATTCAGACAAGAATCTTCTCAATATGGAAATAGTTTAAATGTCCATTATCACGCTATATGTTGGACAGGATTTATATGTCTATATAAACAAGCTAAGAGGACAAATCGCTTACGATTTTGAACACGACTACAATACATCTCTAAAACACTGCAAGCTTACATATTCTTTTCTACGCTCAAAATTGTGTAAAATATCACAGTTATGATACTGTTTTTGTAAAGAAAAACAACAATACACAAAATACTTTTTTATCTTAATTAAGCTAGTTTTCCTTGAGATTAATCGGGTTGTGGTTGTACTCAAGAATACTTTGGCAGTTGTCAAAGTAGTGATTGTAATCAGTTTTTGATTAGTGGATTAAGTCCATGTTAGAGAGAGGCGAAATCACCTTGACGGGTAGACTGGAGTAGTTTGCGATCAAACGAACCAGGATAAAAATATCGTGTCTACTGCGCATTTGATTTTAAGTTCTCAATTCACCCCCTCCCCCCCCCCCCCCCCCCCCCTTCTTGTGTTTTTAACTTATTCAATTGGCATCAGAGCGCTTGATTCTGAGTTCATACACTTAACTGTGTCAGTACAAGATCCAAGCTTTAGAAAAACACTATAGTGGGACCAAGCCAAAACATCGGCAATGACTATTATGAGGACAAGGACAGAATCAGTGGCAAACCTCCAGTCTTTGATGGAGAAAATTTTGACTAATGGAAAGACAGAATTGAGAGCTTCTTTTTGGACCATGATGTTGATCTATGGGACATGGTAATTGATGGATACACACATCCAGTGGATGAAAGTGGTCAGAAGATAGATAGAAAAAGGATGTCTGACTAGCAAAAACGTGATTTCAGAAACCATCATAAAGCCATAACAATTCTTCTCAGTGCTATCTCATACTCAGAATATGAGAAAATCTCAAACAGAGAGACAGCCAAAAACATGTTTGACTCTCTGAGAATGACGCATGAAGGCAACATACAAGTCAAAGAAACCAAGGCCCTTGCGCTCATTCAGAAGTATGAAGCATTCAAGATGGAAGACAATGAATCCATAGAAGCAATGTTCTCAAGATTCCAGATCCTTGTTGCTGGGCTGAAGGTTCTTGACAAAGGATATTCTACTGTTGATCACGTAAATAAGATCATCAGAAGTCTACCCAAGAAATGGAGGCCAATGGTCACAACACTTAAGCTAGCTAAAGATCTCAACAAGATATCTCTGGAGGAACTTGTCAGCTCCCTCAGAAGTCACGAGATAGAGCGAGAAGAAGATGATCCTCAAAAGCAAGGTAAGCCACTAGCATTAAAATCTAACAAAAAATATGATTCTAAGGTTTTGCAGGCTATGGAAGAAATCTCTGATGGATCCTCATCAGAAGAAGATGAATTGTCTCTCCTCTCCAAAAGGGTAAATCAACTGTGGAAGCAGAGACAAAGGAAATTCAGAAACCCTAGAAGATCAAAGAATCAAAATGAATCCTCCTCCAGATACAGAAAGTCTGAGTCTTCCTCTGGACACAGAAGATCTGAAGGTTCTTCAGGACACAGAAAGTCAAATAACAAGGACATCATCTGCTATGAGTGCAATGAGCAAGGGAACTACAAAAGTGATTGTCCACAGCTTCAGAAGGAGAAGCCCAAAAATAAGTTCTTCAAGGAGAAGAAGAAATGCCTCATGGCAACATGGGACGATTCATACACTTCTGATGCTGACTCAGGGTTAGATGATGAAAGAGCCAACATAGCTCTCATGGCAAATGTATCAGAAGACAGTGAAGCTTCTGGTTCAGACTCAAGATCAGACACATAAGAGGTATTCCCTGACTTCACTATTAATTTTACTAAGGCTGAACTTGCAGAAAGTCTGAATGAAATTCTGGAAAGGTATCAGCAAATCAGAGTCAAATTCAAGAACCTGAAACGGGATCTTGTCTCTGACTCTGAAAAGACTGAGAGTCTTAGATTAGAGAATTCTTAGTTAAAAGAAAAGGTTTCAAAATTATAAAACTATTTACAAAACTCACATAAATAAATAATCTCAGAGACTCCCAGTAATACTGATGAGATCATCAAAGAGTATGATCACAGCTTTCAGAAGTTTATGGCTAAAAACATAGATAGAAGCAAGATGGCTTCAATGATCTATGGAGTTAGCAGGAATGGCAGAAAAGGAATAGGATACCAAGGTAAGGTATATACACCTAAGAAAGTCATGGACCTTGTCACCAAACACACACCACTAAAATCACACTTCACATATGGGCACACACATGACCTAAAATACACTAGTAATGATTACTCTATCAAACCAAAATTCAACCAGAATTTTGGTAAAACTAACAAACCAGGACCCAAGAAGATATGGGTACCTAAGGACAAAATTATATATGTAACAGATATCTTTAGCAGCAAGGCTAAAACACCAGTCATGGTACCTGAACTCTGGATACTCTCGACACATGACGGGAAGAAAGAATATGTTCCAAAGCCTGGAACTTAAACTTGGAGGCTACGTGGGCTTTAGAGGCAACCAAAGAGGGAAGATCGTTGGCTCTGGAACAGTAGGTAATGGAAATATTCCTTCTATAAATAATGTGCTCTTAGTTGATGGATTCTATAATTTTTCCCGTTACTAACTTAATGCTAACTGTCAACCTACTTCAGACTAACATTCCGATCAGCTAGTATACTAACCACAATGAACTTGGTTGATACAATGGGCATTGTGTTCAGAGGAAGGAACCATTAGAGGAGGTTTGAGTCTCTTTTTAATAGGGAGTTAGGATTAAATACCTACCCCAACGGACCAGCCATGATAACCTTAGGGGTTCGGGATAATGATCTATTTTTATTAAGCCAAATAGGATGGGATACATATTCTATAAGGAGAAAATTTAGCTCTTACCATATACTGACTTTAGAATTTTTAAGCTCCCTCGTCTACAAACCTGACCATGGTCTGGGATTTAATAGGGGAATCATTAGATTTAGATTGTTCAGTATGGAGTACACTTTCACCCACCGGGAGCTATCTGAGTTACTAGGATTCCCACATAGCCTGGATGAATTTACCGTAGTCCAGGAAGAGATTTTTAATGTAGGAGAGCTAGATTATTTCTGGGGGGACATTACAGGCGTTAGTAACCCTGAGCCTCAGGACATGCATTCTGAAAACATCCACAACCCAGCTTTTAGATATTTCCACAAATTTCTAGCCCACACCCTATTTAGTAAAGTTGAAAACATTACCAATGTTTCTAGAACTAAGATGTTTATCATGTTCTGCACCTTGCAAAACCGTCCTATAAATGGAGCTACATTTATGCTAGCAAATTTCACCGTCTTGTGAGGGTTGAACATGAACCCATTCTTATATGAGGTTTAGTGGTCATGATAGCTAATGCTATCGGATTAAGACAACAACTTCTAGACCTTGCCCCTCAGGGTAGATTCCAACCTATGGATATTAATTTCTGTTTCAATAGAGGTATCATCGGGAACCTAGGCCCGGGTAGTTTTGACCTCCTCATTAACAATCAGCCCATGCCACTTTTTACCTACCTGACCCTAGGACAAGCATGCATGACCGAAATAACTAGTTATACGATTGGGACACGCCACACATGTCACCACCACACACTCTTGAGACACCCATGATATATGACCACCTAGATGCTTTCCTTTCTGATAAGGATATTGATCTTGAGACCCCTCCTTTCCACCATGACTTCCCACCTCCCAAACAGATAGGCTCAAACTTCCCCGACTCTCCAGTTATTTATCTGCCTCCTGTATTTCATCCTGCTCCTGCTTTAACTGCCATTCAATTAGAGATTGATATGTTGAAGGACGAGCTTGTTATTTTGTGGATTGACTTCCATTCCTTTATGGATACGGTAGTCGAACAACTGGATTACATTTATCAGCATCTTTTCTCTGCATCGCTGGACCGCCGTGGCTGATTCACCTGACATACTACTTTATTCTATTTCCACATTTAAACATTGAGGATAATGTTTTGTTTAAGTGTAGGGAGAAGTTTTATTTCATTATTTATTAGACACTTTATTTATTTATTTTCAGTATTTTTGGAAGTTTATCATTCAGTACAATTTTATCATTCAGCACTTTTGGAATTTTATCTTTCAGTATAATTTTTTATTCATCTTAATTATTTTTTAGTTCAATTTTATTATGAGTTTATTTATTTCGTTTATTCTGCATTACTATCATATTTACGTGTATATGCTATGCTTAAATGATTCAATATTATTTACACATATATATGTAGACTTATTGAAATGGTATTCTGTAATATAGAAAATGAAAAATATTGCAGTGCTGGACGCGTGCCGCTCGCCACACAAGCGTGACACCCGTCACGTTTTGCATGACTCAGTCCCAGTCGGCACACACGCGTGAAGCTCGACACATACTGATAATACAAAATTGTTTCTGTATTCTCTCAGAAACATCGTAAAACCCTTTCACCCTTCCATTTTCTTCAAACGCTGCTCATGATACATTGAACCTACTGCCTATTTCTCTTCCCCCATTATCATTGTCATAAAAACCACTAAAACCCCACTTATTACCATCATTACATCTCTCTACATAAACCATTTCCAAACCCTTTTCACTCCAAAATCCCCAATTTCTCACATAAACCTTCGCCCTTCTCCTTTCCTTGCTTCAAAATGGCACGAAGAAATTCCAGGCCTGAACCTGATCTTTCTTGCATTATATTTCGTAACAGAGAAGCCGGAGAGAACCAAAGGGCTCAGTACCTCAAGTTCTATCAACGCTCCATCGTACCGACGCGGTATGTGGATACTGAGTGCCTCCAAAAATTAGGCTTGCTTGATAGTGTCTAGTGGTTACTCCATCACTCTGATTTGACATCCATCTGCACACAGAACCTCCCAACATACGAGTCGCTAACCTTGGAATTTCTGAGTTCGTTCTCTTACAAATTATTGTGTGACGAGAACGAGCATGTATCCAGCTCCGCCACTTTTAGAATTTTCAACAACGAATATTCTGTAAGCCAATCCACTCTTAGTGCCTTCTTCCACTTTCCTACCAAAGGGATGGTACACCACTGCATTCCAGAAGATCTTGATTGGGTGTATACATGTTTCAAGCTTTGGAAGGTTCTTACCAACGAAGAACCAAATAGTTGGGAAGGACTTTACGCTTCTTCCATCAACAACCCCGCAATAAGGTACTTCCACCGTGTCATCTCAAATACCATTTTTGGAAGAATGAACAACAACAAAGTAAATTCAAAAGAGTTGTTCCTCCTCTATTGTACCTTCAAATCGAACCAAAAGATCAATGCAAGCACCTTGCTCATCTCACATGTCCAGTCATTATGCGCTAGAGGATCTACACCTTTCTGCATTGGAGGGTTAGTAACCTCTATAGTTATTAGTCTTCACCTCGAAGACAAGCTTGCAAATTTGCCATCAATACCGCCCACATTCATTGACATGGACAACTGTCGGGCTGGCCACTTGATTAAGGTCAAAAGAGATGGTAGATACAACCTAATGGTGCACAACAAGGTAGTTCCAAGTATCATTTTGCCAAAATTTGCGCTTACTAATGTTACAGATTTGTCTAAGTGGCTTTATGACCTTGATGCTCTTGCACCCGGAGAGAATGTGAGAAGCAACCAGGGGAATGTCCAAGTGGATGAAATGGAGCAGGAAATGGAACAAGGAGACTCTGAGCAACAAGCTCCTCCTGAAAACATGGCAAGCATGTCCACTAGGCCTAGGAGAAGAAGAGAAAGAGAACCGGACTCGAATGATGACATTATGGCTGCCATGATGGAACAAAATGATAGAATGCAAGCTATGCAAAACAATCAAAACCAGATGATGCAACTGATGTTGGCTATGCAAACTCAGCCGCAAGAATATGATGAAAGAAACGAGCGTCGGGCTGCAAGATTAACTGAGGATATGGCAGCATTGGTCGTACGAGTGAATGATTTTCAGGATTATATTTACCATGTAGCCATGCCCCATCCTACGGGTACACGTGGACGAGCATGAGGATGAGGAAGAGGACACGATATTGAGCAATAATAGATTTATTTTGCTTCTCTTCTCGTTTCCTTTTTGTTTTAAGCATTGGGACATTGCTTATTTCAAGCTTATGGGAGCTAGTTAGTTAAGAACTCTTTGTTATTTCTTGGGTAGATCTTTCATTTCTATTTCTTGTAATAAAGACAATTTCTGTACTTTCAACTTCATTTATGCAATTTTTCCGTTGTTATCTAATTCCCACTTTCTTGAGCCATAACAAAAAAAATTGTCAGTTACTTGCATAATCTGATGCATTCGAAGAATATATAGATTGCTCACTTTTCAAAATATATATGAGAAGCTTTGAGTGAAACAGAGGTACGATGGATACCGTCTTAACACTCTAAATCCCCAGATTGCTCTAGGTCGATTTTAGTACCCTTTATACCAAAACCTTGAACCTTAGCTTTAAAATAACCCTGAGTAGTTTGTCCAGCAGTCAGCACCGTCTTAAACATAAACAACATAGGGAGTCGATGAATATAAGTGAATGATCCATGTATTTGAAATATATATGCTTTAATGTTAAAATAAAATAAGGAATGCACCAATTAAGTTAGGCTATCCTCACACGGCCGATTAATCCAAAGGATGTAGTACCCACGTGTTATAACGCAAAAACCTGTTGTCAGTTGGTTCAGAGGTGTCTAATACTGAACTTGGTAGGGCGGACTACAGTCCAATCCCCCGCAACTTGCAATTGGTTAATTAAAGGAGGTTACCGCATTCATGTTCCAGAACCTCATGCTTAAAAGGATCATAGTCACTAACCGGCTACTCTACTATGTGCATGTGAAGATAAATGATTTAATGTGATTACGCTAGAAAGAAAACAGGTAAAATTTAGCACAAAGAGTTAGGTCGAGCTATAATGGCATGACTAGAATTGGTATGCACAATAGAGAATGTTTAGTGTTATTATTGTATCTTTTGTGTCATGTTGAGCTTACGTTTCCGCAAAAACTTAGGCAGCCTCTTATGATTCGAATTGTGACATGAATTATATTTAGCATGTACCTTATTAGTACTAATTTTATTTCTTGAGGAAAAGAAAAGGTTCAAGCTTAGGGGATTTTGATAACACGAAAAGATATAGCATTTTCCGTCCAAATTACATAGATTAAATTTCTGATTCTTTGATTATTATGTCACATTTTATCCCTTTTGTAGTTTTTGAATCATATTTCAGGTACCTAGCATTTGCAAGGCATAAATAAGAAAGGGAAGAAAAAGAATGGAAAATTGAAGAAGAAATGGTTTTAAAACAGCAAAATGTAGTTCTGTAGCAGAGAAGCGTGTCGCCCGCCACAAAGTCATTACGTCCGACACAAGTTAAGTTTCTGTGCCCCTCGGCACATGCATGTTACGATCGACACGAGCTGAATTTTTGTGCCCCCTCAGCATACTCATGTTATGACGGGGACATATGTGGATGATGTGCATGTTCCAAGCAGTTACAAGTCTTCGCCAGTGGAGCACAATAAGCGCACGATACCTGGATTTTCTCCGCATGAAGAACGTGAATCATGGAAGTCACCTATTTTCCCTCAACAAAAATGGACTCTATAAAGAGGAAGAAGTTTCTAATTTACCAGCTCTCTCTCTTCGCTTGGCCTGCACTTTGAACAAAAAATTGTTACGAAGTTTTATTTTTCTGCTGAACATTATTTAGATTGTATTCTGCTTTTTACTTTCGAGTTTTAGAATTCCAGCATTAATCTTCCATTAGTAGTATTCCGTAGGCAATAAAACCTCACTGTCAGAGCATAATTTTTCCATATCGGAGAAATACTGCAACACTAGTTTGTTTCCAGACCTCCAGAATTGTTTAGGATTACTCTGATTTTATTCAAGTTATTTTACTTAAATTCAATCCTATCTGCTTGTGGAGGACACACGCATTATTGGAACTTACTGCTTTGTATTCGCTTTCAGGTTCTTATTTTAATAAGCATATTTATTTATTCTCTGCTATGCATGCGGCATCGAATTTATATTTTAATTTTATGATGTTCTGCAATAATATTATGCCAGGCTAGATTCCCTCTACCGGTATGTAGAACTTGACCGAAAAGGGTTCGGTAATTAATTGGCGTTATTATTTTTACAAAAAGAATACTTTTCTGGTTTTAATTTCCAATTGAATGTTTAATAAGTTTTTGTACGGAAGTAAGAAACAATCTAAGGTTAAAATTCAATAGAGCGGAAGTTTGAGGTTTTAACCAGATAATGGTCATTGAAACATTGATTTTAAAAACAGCAAAAGCGCTTTAAAGTTAATTGAATCTTATTTGTTTTCAAAAAATACTTTTGATTTTCAAATGAAATAACGAAAGTGCTTATTTCGAGCTTAACTGATATGATCTAATTCAATAGAATAGAAGTTTGAGACAAAGGTTTTTAAACAAATAGTTTCATCGAAATTGTGTTTTAATACTAAAAACAAATGCCAATGATGTACTGAACCCCTTAAGTTAACGGAATACATATCGGTGTCCTTCATTTATTATTAAATTCTAGTTAATTCCCAATTAAACCCAAATACCCAAATTTATTAGTAGCCTTAGCTCTACATAGTAACCTTTAGATAACAATAGTTTTTGACTATCAGTCCTTGTGGGTTCGATATCTTTTAAAACTACGCGATAGACTGTGCACTTGCAGTCACTACACCCGATAGACTCATAAAGTCGCGATCAGGTATGGTGTTTGATGGATCTGTAAATGCTTATGGAAAAGGAATTGGTGTCGTGATTATCACTCCCCATGGATCACATATCCCTTTTACTGCAAAGTTAACATTTGATTGTACCAATAACATGGTGGAGTATCAATCTTGTATCATGGGTCTTGAAGAGGCTATAGATCTCAGAATCAAAATTCTTGATGTATATGGTGTGATACGGTGGCAGAACCGACTGTTATACTGGTTTTGTGTTTTTTGTTCGCAAATGTCGTGGTAAGCAAGAGTTGCCACCGACTTTTCTTTTATCCAACAAAGGAAAGGGTGAAAAGAACAGAAAAAGACCTTTTTCGAGATTTTCTGAGTAAGGGGAGTAGATTATGGAAAGGAAAGGTGTTAGCACCCTTTCCATCCGTGGTTTTCCACGGGCTCTTAGGTACTTGCTCATTTTTTAAAATTGTTTTCGTGTTTGTGTGTTTTGAAAGGTTTTGTTTTCTTTATGATAACTCTTGTATTAGTCCTCAAGAGTGTGATAAAGCGTTTTGAAAAGAATTTTGAAAGTGTGTAAGTGTAAAAAGGAATCAGATCTGAGCAAGTACTTAACAGCTATCTACCTACTCGAAAAAGGATGTTCTTTTCCTCCTACCCTTTAGATAGTGCTATCCTACTATTAGTGAGTAGGTAGCCCTATCGTTGGATGTTGAGGGACTATCGAAAGGGACGTTTATGGTCATTGAAGGCAACATGTAGAGATACCTTAGCAGTTTGAAGGGACTGTCATCATATAGGAAATATCGAGGGACAAGATCATTTCTCGTAGGAAACTCGAGGGACGTTAAGGGACAATGATCTTTATGATGACTTTTAAATTGAGGGTCTTTGCTAAGATATTCCTACGTTCGAGGGACCTGACCATTTTCGAAGGCAACCAAAGTGGGAAATACCCTAGGGGTGCAAGTGTGCAACAGTGTGCTTTTTTCAAGTATTTTATCTTAATGTTAGTGGTCTAATGATTGATTGATTAATTCTTGTCACGCACGCCTAATTTACTAACAATTTATATACAAGCATATAAGAAATATAAAAGCGAGAAATAAAGTTCCTACAGCTATTACAAGGCTTTGGTGTAGTTACATAAATAAATGACTGAAAAGTAAAATGCGGAAATTAAAAACCCTAATTAAAACTATTACAAACCAGGCACAATTACATAATAAAAAAAACAATCGTATAAAAAATAATAACGCGCAAAAATTAAGACTGGCCTACGTTTGAAACCCTAAGATCTAATTGCTTATTAAATATTGTATAAAAAATTTGGAATTTAACCTAATCTCTAATTGATTTTAAATTAAAGAAAAAAAATTAAAGTTAATTAAATTAATTTGCAAAAAATTAATTTTATTAAGAAAAACTCTAAGTCCTATTTTTTTATGATTTTATGATTTAAAAAAATGAATAAACAAAAACATATAAACTAAATAAAAAAAGAATAAAGAAATTAAAAAAAATGGGCCTGGGGGTGAGAAACCCAAAATAGGGGTATGCTGCTAAATTTGCCAAGGCCCAGATCTGGTGGCCCACAGTTTGCGTGAGATCTAGTGGGAGGCATGCTTAGGGGTCCATCATGGGGATGTGTTACTGGGCGCTGGATCTGGAGGATGAGTGATTCAATGGTATAGATGTGATTGCCTATGGTGCACGCCTGGGACGTGACATAATGGATCCTGCAATGAAGTTTTAGAAAATAGAAAAACTCTGGACCTGGGATCGAACCCAGGTCCCTCTCCTCATATGCTCACTGCCCTTGCCAATTGCGCTTCTTGTTGATTCGTATGTATAAATAAAGAAAAATAACATAATATGAAACTAAGGCACATCCAGGTCATTAAAAAAATTGCACGCTGTGATCGGTGGATCTGGAACTGACTGTTTAACGCTGGTTCGCGAAATGTCGCGGAAGCAAGAGTCGCCACCGTCTTTTATTTTCTCCAAATGGAAAGGACAAAAGCACAGAAAAATTCCTTATAGAGATTGCTCTCGGTTCGGGAGGTAGATTATAGAAAGGGAAGGTATTAGCACCCTTTCTATCCATGGTTATCCATGGGCTCTTAGATACTTGCTCATTTGTGTTTTCAAAATGGTTTGTTTGCTTTTCAACTGTGGATTTTTAAAAGTTTCTTTGAAAATTCCAGTTCGACTCTTGTATCGGTCCTCAAGAGTGTTTGAAAATTGCTTTCGAAAGCTTTTTGAAAAGGTGTCGGTGTGAAAAGTATTTTTGATTTGTTTTTGAAATTAGAGCAAGTATCTAGAGTCGTCTACCTACCCTAAGGAATTCGTCTGTGTAAATGTCCTTTAAAGTAGTGCCATCCCACCATTGAGAGGTAGGTAGCACCACCGTTGGAGGTGTTCGGGTCAATTCGAGGTTCGGGACATGGTGATCACCAGAGCAATAGGAAGACACCTTAGAAGCTACCCTCATGCCAGGTTCCCGGATCATGAGGACTTACTAAGACATCCTCTACTCGACGATCACCTTTCGAGGCAAGGCAACAGTGAGGCGTACCCTAGGGGTGGTGTGTGCGATTCGTGTGTCGTTTTCATTTGTATTTGTCTTGTCATGTTATTGGTGTTCTACGCATTGCTTTTATTTAGACATTCATTCTTGCATGCTTTGTTTAACAGTTTAAAAGTTGCGAGGAAAAGTAAATCTAAAGCTATTACAAATGGCGCGGGTCCACATCGCCAAAATTAACCAGGACCCGATTTGACGGAAAATAAATAAAGTAAAAGAATTAAAAGTGCGGAAAGTAATTACAAGGCTTCGGGAGAGATACATAATTATTTAAGCAAAATAAAATAAATATGCGAAATTAAATAAAAATTAAGAACATGGGCGTTGGACCCTTTTGCAACAATTAAATTAATAGTGAAGTTAATTAATTAAAAAAAAGATGTTTTTGGTATTTTTAATATTTTAGGATTTAATAGAAAAAGAGAAAATTAATTAAAATTTAAATGAGATGCAAACCCTAATTCTATTTTTTTTTATTTGTTAAGAAGACGTTAGAATTTAAACCTAAATTAAACCCTAATTTAAAACTAAATTTATTTACATGCATTTATTTACAAGAAAATATTAAAATAAAAATATTTATTATAGTTTTTATCTTTTCTGATTTTTAGGCATTTTTTATATTTTGTAGAAATAATTAATTAGTTTAAAACAATAAAGGAAATAAAATAACAATTGAAAATAAAATATAAAAAATATAGAGAATTGCAAACCAGGGGGGGTGGTAGTCCCCAAAGTGGAGGTGTAATCTTGAATAATCTGGCCCAATAATCTGAGTCCACTTGACTTTTCCAATTAGCATGCTGAAGCATTGACTAGGGCGTAGCGTATTCTTTAGATCTATGCCCTTGATTGGAACTCCAGGGGCACGTGGATGCTGGATTCCTGAGGGCATATGGTGTGTCTTGATGCTGGCGCTGCATGGGAATTATTACTGAAAAATAATATGAAACATGTAAGACCTGGGGCTCGAACCCAGGTCATGGACATTGCAAATGCGTTTACCTACCACTGAGCCATCCCAATTACATTTAACATATAATAGCGAATAAACATGATAAAAGAAGTAATGACCATGGTCCACCAACGCGCGCGAATTTTCAAACCGTCCAATCATTGATGGCCACGACGTCATCGTCTTCATGTTCCTGAAAATATAAAAACAATGGCCACGGTTTTGCAAATGTTCTCCTAGGCCAGTTTTGAGAAAATAACGATTAGGCCTAGGACACTCATAAATTAGGCGCGAGGACATGTTTAGGATCGTCCAGGTGCACTGATTTGAATGGCATGGGTCTGGAATACCAATTTTTCTTAAAATGAAAACCCCCAATTTTGAGGTCCTGCAAACCCTAGAACGCAAGCATGGTGAAATCTCATATACAGTATAAAAACCAAATTGAATGCATTGGTTAGCTTCAAAACTTCATAATGAACATGAATCAACCATTAAAATGCCATGAGAATGTCTAGAAATTAAAATACGATCATGGATTTTTCTTGATACAGTTTGCGTTCATGTTACCAATTCCTCGTGCTTTGATGGTTGTCTTTGATTGGAATGTGTTCAGGGGACCTTGAGGAAGCTATTGAAACAAGTCTTGTGCTTTGAATCGACCTGTAAAGATGATTTCAGAATTGACTTTTTAGACAAAAATTCCAAGTTTGGTTATGGCCTTCTTGAGCAGCTGAGCGTGTATCCATTAGGGTTGTGATCAGGCATTTGTATTGAGAGCATTAGGTCAACAATATTGATCAAAATCTCTTGAATTAATGGTTTTTGAAGATTTGATTTTCAAGCTTTTTAACCAAATATTTTCCATGCTATTTTTGCACAAATCATATCCAATCGCCCCAAATCTTTCCTAATTTGCATATGCACGAAATCTTGAGGCTAAAACATGTACAAAAAGATTTGTTAGGTTAGGTTATATATTTTTCACATATTTAAATGATTTAAATGAATTAATATAAATAAAAATTCAAATAAATAAATAAAAAATGAGAAAATACTTCCCTTTGGGCCAAGTGGTCGTGCACATGTCATGGATGATGAATTATGGAAGAAAAATGGGCCCATTAGCAATTTTAGGTCATTTGAATCAATGTTGACTTTTCAAAATATCCAAATATTTCCCAACTTCCACAAGGCATAACTTGCTCAATTTTTAAGCTTTTCTCATGTTCTTGGACATTTTGGAAAGGTCTTTGAGTCCTCTAACCAATGCCTTTGGTCCCATGTCATTTTGATTTACCAATCTCAAGTTATGGTCTTTGACTTAAAGTCCCTTTTTGTTGACTTTTGAAAATGACCTATAATGTTGAAATTGATAACTTTTTGTGAGAGCATTTCTTGGACTTGAAGTATGAAGATGAGTTGTAGGAAATGTCTTTCTCTTCAAAATGAGCTTTGGATGGAATTTTTCTGATAATCCATGTGAAAGTTATGCCCTGGTCAATTTCAGTTGACTTTTTCAACTATCCAAATAAGGAAACTTTTGCATCTTGATGATTTTCTGAGCCAAACTTTGAGAATCATGATCAAGCATTGATCAAATGATGTTTGTGGCTTCAAAATGATATGTTGACCAAAAATTTGAACTTTTGACTGCCAAATGACCATTTTGCCCCTACAGTTGACTGTAGTGCAATTTAGGGTTTTGACTGTGCAATTTTGTGTTGAATGCCTTGAAACTTGATATGAGGATACTTGACCATATTTGTAGGCATGTGAGACTTGATTGGGCCTTTGAAAACTTCATTTTCTTGATCAGGACACCAACCCTAGTTTTGACTGTATCAGAGATCTTTGCACTGTGCAACCCTTGGGGGATTTTGTAGCTTGTCTTGGCAAATCTTTGAAGAATTATGGGAGGGCAAATTTTGGGGTACAACAGTTGCCCCTGTTCAATCTTCTTAGACCTGAGGATGCAGATTGGCTGACGTGCCTCTCGTAATCCGAGGGTAGAAGATGATTGAACACTAGAGTGCCCAGAAATTTGCGCTCACATAGTAGCCGTGTGATGATGGAAATGGGCTTATAGATGCCATTTAGAGGTTGATGAATAGGATGATGGGCTTATAGATGCCATCTGGATATTGATCGCATAAGAGATTCCTTAGCGTGAACCTGCATACCTGCAAAAGAGACATGAGTACCTGACACGTTGTAGGAACTGATTTCAGATGCTTGGTATAGATATGTCCTGACTGGTTACAGGAGCTGAGTCTGGAGCTTCACAAGATGATGAATGAACCAGGGATGGTTACTACCTTAGTATGAATGGTAAGAGAACCTTGGGCGACTTTAACTTCAACAACGCTCGTTGAGAAAAATCTTGGCGGGAATTACCATCTTTGCAGTATCGGGAAGAGAACCATGGGAAATTATAATCTGAAAGGAAATTGTCACCTCACTCACCGTCGGAGAGGAAACCATAGGAGATTATCACCTCACTCACCGTCGGAGAGGGAAACATCTAAAAAGGACTTACCACCTCACTCACCGTCGGAGAGGGCACCATAGGAGACTATCACCTCACTCACCATCGGAGAGGGAAACATCTGAAAAGGACTTACCACCTCACTCACCGTCGGAGAGGGAACCATTTGAAAAGGAATGATCGCCTCACTCACCGTCGGAGAGGGAACCATAGGGAATTATAATCTGGGATAACTTCTACTGAGTCTTTATCAGAAAAATCTGTTGGGAGTCGATTTAGCTGGACTAGGGAAGGCCTGGGACTGGATAAGAAATCTTTTGAGTTGATTAACTAAACCGGTCTAGGTCTTGAAATATGATGAAGAATTTTAACTGTATCTTTCCTGAAAGGTAAAGGTCAGTCATATGCAATGCATGATATGGATCAAGCAATGATGTTCTCAACATAAATGAGATTTGTATGATATAATGCGTCTATGCATGCTATAATGATGTATGTGATGTTTTATGAATGTATGTTTTCGTCTAGGAAAGTAAATCCTTGACGGGTGCCGGGAAGTCATATCCTGGGCTGATGTTGAAGAATAGATTTTGCTTCCGCTGGGGATGATAACTGCAAGAATACCGGTAGGAGAAGATGACTCCGTTGCGGAATAAACTTGGCAAATGGAAGATTCTGCGGGGAGAAAAGATACTCTAGCGACCATGCTGGGAAGCAATACTCTGTGGGGAGAGAGATGCCTTGCTGAGTGTTGATAATAATTTGCTGGGGATACCCTTGTTGTTGGAAGTGTTGATGGACTTCGCTGGGGTAAGAAGACTTCACCGAGTACGCTCTTTCCGTGGCTTTCGGTTGAGGATAACCCAGTTATATCCTGTTAAGGAAATAACTCTTTGAATAAAGCTGGGCGACGCGTTCGTGCTCTACGGGGATAAGCTTCCAGAATCTACTGGGGATAAGCTTACTGCTTGGGAGATGGATTCCAATTTTCCTGGGGAAACTGGATTGGACTTTCCTGGGGAAGTTTTGAGCTGTAATTTTGTAAGTTGAAAGAGGGAACCTATGTAGGGTTGCCTGCTGATGAGCTCGTGTAAAACCGCATCTGAAATGGAGAAGGAACCTGGGTAGGGTTACTTTGATGATGAGTTCGTGTAAAACTTCGCTTTTGGAAAGGGAGAACCTGTGTAGGGTTTCTGGGTGACGAGTCCATGTAAAACTGTATCTTGGAGAGAGGGAACCGGTGTAGGGTTGCTTGGTGAGGTAAGTTCATGTAAAACTTCTTGATGAACCGGGGTGAGGTTATCTTGAGACAAATCCATGTAAGACTTCTGGAGGAACCGGGGTTAGGTTGCCGCAGGATAAGTTCGCGTAAAAACTTCTTGATGAACCGGGGTAGGGTTATTTGTGATAAATCCATGTAAGATTTCTAGAGGAACCGAGGTTAGGTTACGGCAGGATAAGTTGTGTAAAACTTCTTGATGAACCGGGGTTAGGTCATCTTGAGATAGGTCCATGTAAGACTTCTGGAGGAACCGGGGTTAGGTTACTTGGATAAGTTTGTGTAGAAACTTCTTGATGAACCGGGGTTAGGTCATCTTGAGATAGGTCCATGTAAGACTTCTGGAGGAACCGGGGTTAGGTTACTTGGATAAGTTTGTGTAGAAACTTCTTGATGAACCGGGGTTAGGTCATCTTGAGATAGGTCCATGTGAGACTTCTGGAGGAACCGGGGTTAGGTTACTTGGATAAGTTTGTGTAAAAACTTCTTGATGAACCGGGGTTAGGTCATCTTGAGATAGGTCCATGTGAGACTTCTGGAGGAACCGGGGTTAGGTTACTTGGATAAGTTTGTGTAAAAACTTCTTGATGAACCGGGGTTAGGTCATCTTGAGATAGGTCCATGTGAGACTTCTGGAGGAACCGGGGTTAGGTTACTTGGATAAGTTTGTGTAAAAAACTTCTTGATGAACCGGGGTTAGGTCATCTTGAGATAGGTCCATGTGAGACTTCTGGAGGAACCGGGGTTAGGTTACTTGGATAAGTTTGTGTAAAAACTTCTTGATGAACCGGGGTTAGGTTACTTGGATAAGTTTGTGTAAAAACTTCTTGATGAAAATTGAGAAGGAACCGGTGTAGGGTTGCATGATTTTGATTAAGTGGATGATTGTCCTGTTTGGTTTCGGATGTTAACCCACGATATGGAGTTTGTAAAGATAGATGGTAATCATCCTTATGTTGATCTTTCCGTTGTACTTTGGTTGACAGAGCAATCGGGTCGCCTGGATAACTCATTATTGCCCCTGTTTCGGAGGTGAGGGAAGAGGATACCTGTGTGGGTGATTGACAGATCTTCGGGTAGACAAGTGACGAGATACCGGAACATAGTCGTATGCTTTGATCCCTAACTTT
Organism: Vicia faba; assembly: GCA_948472305.1. NCBI lineage: Eukaryota > Viridiplantae > Streptophyta > Magnoliopsida > Fabales > Fabaceae > Vicia > Vicia faba. The sequence goes on from OX451740.1 coordinate 74,451,019, forward strand.
TGCCTGGACCGCCCTTTCGGGTTTTCAGTCCACCGGGATACCCATTTTTGCCCAAGCCGCCCTTTCAGGTTTTCGACTTGCCGGGTGTACATGTTTTTTTTCATTTTCATCCCTTCATTTTGCCCGAACCCTTTTGGTTCGCCGGGAAGCCCTTATTTTTTCCTAGGTACGTCAACCTAGCGGGTCTTTGATTTTGCGTAGTATTTTTTCGACTATGTCCGTGCTTTTCGAATGTAGGGAGTTTCCCCTGTTGGAAGTATTTTGCCATGCCCCAGATAATGGGCAATTCTCCTACTGTGCCCCCTTGATTGGAGGTACCTCTGTTCACAAGGTGTTCATCGTGCGAATTTCCCTGCTGTTCAAACAAATAGTCATATGCAAACAAGGTTATTTTAAGAATGCAAAAGTCTATGTCTGTCTTGAATTTTGAAAATGCATTTTTTGTAATACAGTGCGGTGTCAACTCAAGATTTTATAGCAAACCTTCAGGAGTCAGGATACCTTCGTAACAGTATGCTCTCGAACTAACCCATGCTTCAGCTAGGACTTTTAAGGGTTATAACGTGGCCTGGTTCACGGTTTAAGAAACAAAGGATAAAGGCTCAAATTATTTGTACCCACCCGCTCTTCGTGATGTTCTTCAAACCTAAACTCAGTTGATCATACGTTAGACCTTGTTTGAGTCTTTGCTCTGATTTTCCGGTGATGATTCGGATGTTGATAACTTATTTTGAATAGGCAGTCATTTTTTGTTGAGGGTTTGTAAGACCTCTTTCTTGTCTGATTTTTGTTATCCCTTTCTTTTTTTGCCTGAACTGTTTCCTTTTTTGGAATTACAGTCAGCGGGATGCCCCAGTTTTATAAGTCTCCTTCATGGGTTTTGACTTAATGGGTTTTTTATTTTTTGAGATAATGACTGCCTTTCTTTATTGATTATTCGGAACCATCACTGTCTTTTTTCGTAAGGATCTCTTTGGTGCCATTCGTTATGCGCTTGGATCAACTGAGAGACTACCCTGCCCCAGGTTATGATTAAGGGTTTTAAATTTCAAAAAGAAAAACTCCTACTTCTTTGGGCTCAGATGGGTTGACGAGGGATTATCTTCCTTATAACTCCAGTGTTTAAGAATTGAAACAATGCCTGTACTTCATCAGCGGGGTCTGTTCAAAAGTATACTGTAAAGATCGTGGTATCGTTTTCGTCATCCTCCCTCAAGAGGTTTAGAATTTTCAATTAAGAGTTGACTATCGCAAAAATATGAAAGCAGTTTTAAGCATAGTAGACATAATTAAATCAAGACAGACATGTGTAATGCATTCATGAAATAAAAGAGTTTAACATGATAATTGTTTATCTGAACAAGAAAAGAAAAATACAACTTGAATTCAAATGAACAAAAATCCCTCAATCCTAGCCATGTTTTGGCAAGGGAGCAGTGATCACGTTGGGAGTCTCGGCAGGTTCGAATTCAATCTCTTTAGCATCGATCATGTTCTGAATCTTGTACTTCAGTGCCCAACAGTCCTCAGTATCGTGCCCCGGGCTATCAGAATGATAAGCACACCTTGCTTCTGGGTTGTAGCTTGGAGAGGAGGTCTTGGGGTTTGCAGGAGGGTTGATCACTGCAATCAGGTTCATCTTCAACATGTGCTGCAATGCTTGTGACCATGGCATGTTAATGTTGGTGAATTGTCTTTTGGGCTCGTCCGGCCTCCGCTGATTTCCCTTTTGTGGTTGGCGGCGTGGTGCAGAACCAGAGATCATGACTGCCTCTGCATGTTGGTCACGACGATTCTTTTGGCTGTATGCAGCATTAGATTCCTTCTTTCCCGTATAAGGCTTTTTGTGAGTATCAGAAGGTGTGGCCTCTTGAATTTTCCCACTCTTGATACCAGCTTCAATTCTTTCGCCAGTCAGGATGAGGTCGGTAAATCCAGCAGATGAATTACCAATGAGGTGATTGAAGAATGGCCCGGATAGGGTCCCCAAGAACATATCAACGAGTTCCCGGTCAGTTAAGGGAGGCTGCACCCTTCCAGCAAGGTCTCTCCATCTTTGTGCGTACTCCTTGAAACCTTCACTCGATCCCAACAACATACCCTGGAGTTGGGTACGTGTAGGAGCAAGGTCGGCATTATATTGATACTGCTTATAGAAAGCAGTTGCCAACTCCTCCCAGTTACGAACTTTGGTCCCATCCAGCTGATAGAACCATTCGAGGTGAGTCCCTGAAAGACTTTCCTGGAAGAAGTGGATCCACAAGTTCTTATCCGCTGAGTATGGTTGGATTTTCCGAACATAAGACCTGAGATGTAGCTTGGGACAAGACGCCCCGTCATATTTAGTGAAGGATGGTGCTTTGAACTTCCGAGGGATGATCACACCAGTAGACAAACCCAGATCTCCAAAATCCAGCCCAGGTACCTGTTGTATTTCCATAGCATTCAAACGATCTTCCAACTGCTTGTACTTGTCGTCAGCAGGGGGGTATTGTTCGTCGTTGAAATCTGTCTCGTTGTCGGAGACCACTGGACTAGGCACCTCTCTCTCATGGTGACTGCTTTCCCTCACAGATGGGGTAGTCCTCTCAGTTTCCGTCTGTAGTGTGTTCCCAGATCTGCGTCTAGGGCTGAACAAAACAGTCTTCTTCTTCTTCTTTTCCTTCTTCAAGAGCAGAGCCTTCAGATCTTGTTGCCCCTGGGTCAAATTCATGATCAGCCCTTGGAACTGGGCGTTCTGAGCCTGGAGGGCCTTGATAGTGTGCTCGGTTGAGGATTCAGGATTCATGACGAGACTGCTGAAATAAACAGCGAAGAAGGTAAGTAACCTGCAGAGAAGGGGTACCTGTTATGCAATGATATGTATGATATGCATGCAATGATTTCAAGGACCTCGCGGGGTAAACAGAGAAATTGTTAGAATTTGAATTCGTAGCTTGATTGAAGGAACTTCATGTTGTTGAGAGTCCTTCTTCAAGGGTCAAAGGCTCACCATATCCAGTGGGTCATAGCCCCTGACTTAAGTCATCATATTTTGATCTCCAAACAACCTTGGCTAGAGGAAAATAAATCCCCTTTGCCCCTTGCTAGACATTTGATTCATTATGACCTGCATCACAAACCCTTGAGATCCTTGAAATGGGTCAGTCCTTATGCAAGATGTATGCAATGGTATGATGTCATGATGCATGGGGTAATGTGGGTAACCCTGTTATGAGCCCTTATTAAGGACTATAAACAGAAACCTGCAAGAAACTCAAGTAAAACCTGTCATGAGTCCTAGTCAAGGACTAAAACAAAACCTGCAAGAAACACGTGTTAGGTAACAAGCATGCAGATAGTCAAGTACGAAGGCACACAAGTCACACAAGAGAAACCCTTAGAGTTTAGGCCAGCATGGGGTCTGGGTAGTACCCTCTTTCAGTTTGTTGGTTCATACCTGTCCTAATCAAAAGTAACCGGGTTCTTAGAGGATCCCAATATCATTGACTACCCTCAATCGGTCATAACTCCAGCATCGCAATCTTTTCTTGCAGCCAGAACCATCACGAGAGTTTAGCCTCAATGGGCGTAGCATACTGCCACAATTCTAAAGGCCAAGTTGTGTCAATTAAGGTTCTAAGGTTGTTGGTGCTTAATGACTCCTTAGAAGACCCATATTCTCCTCGTTGCGACACAAGGGATATCGGTACAGACCAAGGTGCCACACCAACGTAGCCACTGCTTCACCTGTGTCGGTCTACGCCGGACAGGTCCCTCACAGCTTATGCTACCTAAACAGGGTATCCCCAGATCCAGGTTAGGATCTATGTAACTCCGATGCAACCCACAATAATAAAGCAAGCAAAGAAGACAATTGAAAACACAGTGATCTTAATCCTAAGGTACACCTCACTTTAAGTTTAAGTCCCCAGCAGAGTCGCCAGTTCTGTGATCGGTGGATCTGGAACTGACTGTTTAACGCTGGTTCGCGAAATGTCGCGGAAGCAAGAGTCGCCACCGTCTTTTATTTTCTCCAAATGGAAAGGACAAAAGCACAGAAAAATTCCTTATAGAGATTGCTCTCGGTTCGGGAGGTAGATTATAGAAAGGGAAGGTATTAGCACCCTTTCTATCCATGGTTATCCATGGGCTCTTAGATACTTGCTCATTTGTGTTTTCAAAATGGTTTGTTTGCTTTTCAACTGTGGATTTTAAAAAGTTTCTTTGAAAATTCCAGTTCGACTCTTGTATCGGTCCTCAAGAGTGTTTGAAAAATTGCTTTCGAAAGCTTTTTGAAAAGGTGTCGGTGTGAAAAGTATTTTTGATTTGTTTTTGAAATTAGAGCAAGTATCTAGAGTCGTCTACCTACCCTAAGGAATTCGTCTGTGTAAATGTCCTTTAAAGTAGTGCCATCCCACCATTGAGAGGTAGGTAGCACCACCGTTGGAGGTGTTCGGGTCAATTCGAGGTTCGGGACATGGTGATCACCAGAGCAATAGGAAGACACCTTAGAAGCTACCCTCATGCCAGGTTCCCGGATCATGAGGACTTACTAAGATATCCTCTACTCGACGATCACCTTTCGAGGCAAGGCAACAGTGAGGCGTACCCTAGGGGTGGTGTGTACGATTCGTGTGTCGTTTTCATTTGTATTTGTCTTGTCATGTTATTGGTGTTCTACGCATTGCTTTTATTTAGACATTCATTCTTGCATGCTTTGTTTAACAGTTTAAAAGTTGCGAGGAAAAGTAAATCTAAAGCTATTACAAATGGCGCGGGTCCACATCGCCAAAATTAACCAGGACCCGATTTGACGGAAAATAAATAAAGTAAAAGAATTAAAAGTGCGGAAAGTAATTACAAGGCTTCGGGAGAGATACATAATTATTTAAGCAAAATAAAATAAATATGCGAAATTAAATAAAAATTAAGAACATGGGCGTTGGACCCTTTTGCAACAATTAAATTAATAGTGAAGTTAATTAATTAAAAAAAAGATGTTTTTGGTATTTTTAATATTTTAGGATTTAATAGAAAAAGAGAAAATTAATTAAAATTTAAATGAGATGCAAACCCTAATTCTATTTTTTTTTATTTGTTAAGAAGACGTTAGAATTTAAACCTAAATTAAACCCTAATTTAAAACTAAATTTATTTACATGCATTTATTTACAAGAAAATATTAAAATAAAAATATTTATTATAGTTTTTATCTTTTCTGATTTTTAGGCATTTTTTATATTTTGTAGAAATAATTAATTAGTTTAAAACAATAAAGGAAATAAAATAACAATTGAAAATAAAATATAAAAAATATAGAGAATTGCAAACCAGGGGGGGTGGTAGTCCCCAAAGTGGAGGTGTAATCTTGAATAATCTGGCCCAATAATCTGAGTCCACTTGACTTTTCCAATTAGCATGCTGAAGCGTTGACTAGGGCGTAGCGTATTCTTTAGATCTATGCCCTTGATTGGAACTCCAGGGGCACGTGGATGCTGGATTCCTGAGGGAATATGGTGTGTCTTGATGCTGGCGCTGCATGGAAATTATTACTGAAAAATAATATGAAACATGTAAGACCTGGGGCTCGAACCCAGGTCATGGACATTGCAAATGCGTTTACCTACCACTGAGCCATCCCAATTACATTTAACATATAATAGCGAATAAACATGATAAAAGAAGTAATGACCATGGTCCACCAACGCGCGCGAATTTTCAAACCGTCCAATCATTGATGGCCACGACGTCATCGTCTTCATGTTCCTGAAAATATAAAAACAATGGCCACGGTTTTGCAAATGTTCTCCTAGGCCAGTTTTGAGAAAATAACGATTAGGCCTAGGACACTCATAAATTAGGCGCGAGGACATGTTTAGGATCGTCCAGGTGCACTGATTTGAATGGCATGGGTCTGGAATACCAATTTTTCTTAAAATGAAAACCCCCAATTTTGAGGTCCTGCAAACCCTAGAACGCAAGCATGGTGAAATCTCATATACAGTATAAAAACCAAATTGAATGCATTGGTTAGCTTCAAAACTTCATAATGAACATGAATCAACCATTAAAATGCCATGAGAATGTCTAGAAATTAAAATACGATCATGGATTTTTCTTGATACAGTTTGCGTTCATGTTACCAATTCCTCGTGCTTTGATGGTTGTCTTTGATTGGAATGTGTTCAGGGGACCGTGAGGAAGCTATTGAAACAAGTCTTGTGCTTTGAATCGACCTGTAAAGATGATTTCAGAATTGACTTTTTAGACAAAAATTCCAAGTTTGGTTATGGCCTTCTTGAGCAGCTGAGCGTGTATCCATTAGGGTTGTGATCAGGCATTTGTATTGAGAGCATTAGGTCAACAATATTGATCAAAATCTCTTGAATTAATGGTTTTTGAAGATTTGATTTTCAAGCTTTTTAACCAAATATTTTCCATGCTATTTTTGCACAAATCATATCCAATCGCCCCAAATCTTTCCTAATTTGCATATGCACGAAATCTTGAGGCTAAAACATGTACAAAAAGATTTGTTAGGTTGGGTTAAATATTTTTCACATATTTAAATGATTTAAATGAATTAATATAAATAAAAATTCAAATAAATAAATAAAAAATGAGAAAATACTTCCCTTTGGGCCAAGTGGTCGTGCACATGTCATGGATGATGAATTATGGAAGAAAAATGGGCCCATTAGCAATTTTAGGTCATTTGAATCAATGTTGACTTTTCAAAATATCCAAAAATTTCCCAACTTCCACAAGGCATAACTTGCTCAATTTTTAAGCTTTTCTCATGTTCTTGGACATTTTGGAAAGGTCTTTGAGTCCTCTAAACAATGCCTTTGGTCCCATGTCATTTTGATTTACCAATCTCAAGTTATGGTCTTTGACTTAAAGTCCCTTTTTGTTGACTTTTGAAAATGACCTATAATGTTGAAATTGATAACTTTTTGTGAGAGCATTTCTTGGAATTGAAGTATGAAGATGAGTTGTAGGAAATGTCTTTCTCTTCAAAATGAGCTTTGGATGGAATTTTTCTGATAATCCATGTGAAAGTTATGCCCTGGTCAATTTCAGTTGACTTTTTCAGCTATCCAAATAAGGAAACTTTTGCATCTTGATGATTTTCTGAGCCAAACTTTGAGAATCATGATCAAGCATTGATCAAATGATGTTTGTGGCTTCAAAATGATATGTTGACCAAAAATTTGAACTTTTGACTGCCAAATGACCATTTTGCCCCTACAGTTGACTGTAGTGCAATTTAGGGTTTTGACTGTGCAATTTTGTGTTGAATGCCTTGAAACTTGATATGAGGATACTTGACCATATTTGTAGGCATGTGAGACTTGATTGGGCCTTTGAAAACTTCATTTTCTTGATCAGGACACCAACCCTAGTTTTGACTGTATAGGAGATCTTTGCACTGTGCAACCCTTGGGGGATTTTGTAGCTTGTCTTGGCAAATCTTTGAAGAATTATGGGAGGGCAAATTTTGGGGTACAACACACGCGGCAGCAATTGAAGGACCCAATCAGATCATGGGAAACTGCCATGCTTGCAGTCAACATAACCTTTATTCTTGACTCACAGGAGAGGCGTTGGAGCCCTAGCTCCGGTCACCTTCTCCGGCAGCCTCCTCCCCTGAAACTTGCTTAAACCTGCGAATTCAAATGTTAGCTGGACCCTTCTCCCCTAATTCAAGGGTTGCGGATCCAATGTTATGGTCCTCTTGGCCTGAAACGCCCTACAAATGGTGCTATGAGAAAAAACGCACAACAACGGTCAACAATGGCAAATGATTATCCGCACATCCCAGCTCACATGTAAGGGTATCAACTTTTTCTAAATGATCATACTAGAAGATTCAATTCATTAGAATTCCTCAATAATGCATGTAATTCAGAATACGATTGATCAAAAAGAAAACAAATTGGTCATGATGCATGCGATGATTTCAAGTACAAACAAGCATGGGAATTCAATCTATCTTACCCTGAAGATGTCCTAGAGATGATTTGTGGCGATATTTTGCTTGGAAAGAGGCAGGATATTGTAGAACAGCTTTTCACCTTTTTTGGAAATTCTTTAACTTTTTCTCTTGGTTTGAAGGCAGCTTTTTTCGTGTCCCTTTGGTCTAGGGTTGATGTGTTTATGTAGTAAATCATTTTAGGTTTACAATTGTAGAAAAAGATCCATGCTTTAATGAGAAATATCTTCTTTCCAATTATTTGATTTTTGGCTTATTTTGGAACAAATCCAATCTTTCTTCCCTCCACGATTTTCCTTTGATTTTCCAGCATAACTTACCCCTCATTTGATGAGAAAAAGTTTATCAAATCATATCTTACACTATTTCTTTTATTTATTTAATTTGAATTTTAGTGAATAAAAAATCAAAATAAATAATAAAAATAATGAGATAATGTATGAGTGAGCTCAGAGGTCGTGGGCCATGTTAAGAACATGTTTCAAGCATGAAAACATGGGCCCATTTGGAACAAATTCAAGTTTGGTCAATATTGGTTTCATGCATCTTCCAAAAATTGGTAAACTTTAGTAATGCATATCTCTCTCAATTTTAACCCTAAGAGGGTGTTCTTGGACTTTTTAGAGAGCTTAGGATGTCCTCTAAACAACCTTTTTGATTTCATCTCAATTGGATCTTCCATGTTCATGTAAGTACTTTGACCCAAAAGGTGTTTTTGTCGACTTTTTGAAAGGACCTATAACGTATGAGCTTGTATATTTTGATTGGGGCATTTCTTGATCTTGAGGGCTGAATAGAAGTTGTATGGAATGGAATTGGATTCTCTTCAAAATGAGCTTTGGTGGAAAAATTTATGATAAAGCATGAGAATGTTATGCCTGGTCAAAGTTTGGTTGACTTTTCCTATAGAAACCCTAATTTGCCATTTTTGACTTTTGATGAGTTAGGAGCATTTCTTGAGGAATCATGATCAATCCTTGATCAAATGATGGATATCACTTCAAAATGTTGATGTTGACCAAAAATATTGAAGTTTGACTATATTTGGGCCACAATTGACTTTTGACCTAGTATAGTTGATTTCCAGGCATTTGAGCAGTTGACTGAGCAAACTTATTGTTCAAGGCATGAAATTTGACATGGATGATCTTGAGGAAATATTAGGACAATGGAGAATATTTTGGATACTTGGGACTCACACATCTTGCTTAAAATTTAAACCTTAGTTGAGGTTCATTGTCTTAGGAGGAGAAATTGCTTGGTCAATTCTTAGTCATCCTAGGGCAAGTTGGGGACCTCTAGAGGCATGTCTTGAGTGAAATAAGAGAGAAAAGTTTGGGGTAAAACACACGGTGATTAAGATTTGGTAATAAATCAGATCGAAGGAAGTATTCACACCTCTTTTCTCCTATGTACAACATAATTTTTAGTAAGGTGAGAGTTTACTTACCATTCTCTACGCTTTTAAATCAGATATAGCGACATATTTGTGTTGAGAAATAAGTGTGAGTTGTGCTAAGAAAACAAAAAAATGTGTGTGATCGGTGGAAATAGAACTGACTGCTTTTGGAATGTTGGTTCGCGTTTGCGTTTGTTTTCGCAAAATGTCGCGGTAAGCAAGAGTCGCCACCGTCTTTTATTTAATCCAACAAGGAAAGGACAAAAGCACAGCAAAATTCCTTTTCGAGATGTTTCTCGGGTTCGGGAGGTAGATTATAGAAAGGGAAGGTGTTAGCACCCTTTCTATCCGTGGTTAACCATAGACTCTTAGGTACTTTCTCATTGTGTTTTCAAAAGGTTTTGCTTTTCTTGTGTTTGTGGGTTTTGAAAAGAGTTTTGCTTGAAAACTTTGATTTAACTCTTGTTTCTGTCCTCAAGAGTGTATGAAGTGTTGTTTGAAAACTTTGTTCAAAAAGTGTAAGTGCGAAAAAGTTGTTTTATTTTGAAAGAGCAAGTACCCAAGAACCTCTACCTACTCAAAAGGAATTAAGTTGTGTAAATGTCCTTTAGACAGTGCTATCCCACTATTGAGAAGTAGGTAGCACCGTCGTTGGAGTTTTTCGGGTCAATTCGATTAAGGGACATGTGGTCACTAAAGCAACGTTAGGACGCCTTAGCGGTAACCCTAATGTCTTAGATCATCTTTTATCGAGGCAACTTTGATCTTTAGACAGGAGGGCGACCTCTAAAACTTCCTATACTCAATGACCACGTCGAGGCAACCAAGTGAGGCGTACCCTAAGAGTGGCATGTGCGAGTGTGTCAGGTTTCAGTTATGTTATCTTTGTACATGTTATGATGAGCTACGGTGGATTTTAATTTAAGAGAGATCTTGTCATGCATAGCCTAGTTAGCATACATCTAGCAGTTAATAATTGTGGAAAATAAAACTAAGCTATTACAAGGCGTCGGGTATTTACATCTCCAAAAACAAACCCTTGAAAAGTAAATTGCGAAAAAATAAATGAAAGCGATAAAAAGTCCTAATTAAGACTATTACATCCTCAGAGCAAATACAATTATATGGAATAAAAAATAATATGCGCGAGAAAAATTGAATCGGAGAGTTTTTTAGGGTTTTGACCCTTTTTTAGGAAAGAAGGAGATTTTTATATTATTTTGAACTAAATAAAATTAAGCCTAAGTTAATTAATTAATAAAAAGAAATATTTTTTTGGTTTTTTTGAATGTTTTAATGAAATAAAAATAAAAGTGATTAAAATGGTTAAAACCTAATTCTACATTGATTTTTATTTATTGCAAAAAAATATTATTATTATGCCTAATTAAACTAAACAAATTATGTCAATATTTATTTACAAAATAAAATAAAATAATGAAATTAAATTTAATAAATAAAAATATTATATTTTTTTGTTCTCTGATTTTTATTAAGAAAATGTTAATTATTTTAGTTAGTAGTCAATTAAGAATAATAAAAATAAATCAAGCAAATAAATAATGAAAGAAAATAAAAATGCAAACTCAGAGGGGGTTTGAGCCAGCTTTGGAGGTGTTTTTGGCAATTCTGAAGCCCAAAGCGTCATGGCCTTTGTTGACTTCTCCATTTCCATGTGTGTGCGTTGACTGTAGAGTATGGTGGATACTCAGCTTTGGCCATTGGATTTAATTTGCTGGCCATCTGGCGCTTGGAAATTGGACGCACATGGTAGACCACCTTCTGGGCATAGCACGGGAACACCTGAAGAGAAAAATCAAATAAACGTTTGGGGGACCTGGGATTCGAACCCAGGTCCCAATGCTTCCAGGCCAACGTCCCAACCACTCAACCAAGCTACTTCAATTGGTATTAAAATAAAAGGCAATAATTATATATGAAAACAATCAATACGCTGTACAAAAAAAAATAAAGCGCGTGTTTTTCAAACCCACGAACCAGATGCCCACACGTCATCGTCTTCAACCTTTATCCTGCATAATTGGAATCAGATAGCGGGGGTTTTTAACCTCCACTACCTCCCTATACGAAAAATAGCGAATAGAAATACAGTAAACATAAATATTTCGCGAGGTATGGGTTCTAATCGTCTTGGCCTCACGATTTCAACCATGTATCCCATTGGTCCTAAATTTTCCTGGATTGAAAAGCCCTATTTGAAAGCTTGAAAACCCTAGAAATTCAATCATGGCATCTTTCGATTCAGGGCACTATGGTTCAATTCAATTATTCCATTAGCTTTGTATGGTCTCTAGCAATGCAAATTAGTCACAAAAACATGTTAAATGCGCATGAATTAAGAGATACAGTTTTGAATTATAAATGAAAACTGTGAGATGGTATGTAGCAATTCCTTGAGCTTTGATGCTTGAATTTGATTGCAAATCAATCCTAGTGCTTCCTGCAATGTGTTTGGATGAACAAGGCGCCTTGAATCGGCCTAGAATGCAAGAACCAGTTTTGAGTTTTCTTGAAAATTCTTGAATTTGATATGGCCGTTTCTGCAGCTTTCAGTCGTGTCTTAGGTTATGGTTGGCTTGCTTGCATATAAGGGAAACAAATTAGGTCAAAATTTTGGATCCAACCCATGTACATTGAAGATTAAATCCTTGATTGATAAATCAAATATTCTTGATTTTCCATGATTGAACAAGTTGCCAAAATTGGATTTTTTTTGTATCTTTTTGATTGTGTACGAATTGGTCAGCATATTTGGATCATATTTGGTTCACAAATTGATTTAAAAATTAAATCTTCTATTTTCGAATTTTTTTTATTAATAACCATGTATTAAAAAAATATTTCGCAAATAACCGGGTTTCGGAAAAAATTACGCAAATAACCATGTTTCAGATGGCTCCACAAAGGAGGAGCCATCTCAATTGGCGCATGCACCTAGGGTTTTTCCCTAGGCGCCATCTCACTTGGAGCCTCCCTTGTCTTTTAGCCAAGTGAGATGGCGCATGCTCCTTAAAAATGAGAGGAGGCGCCATCTCACTTGGCGCCTAGGGCAAAACTAGGGTTTTTTGCTGTTTTATAAATAATTCGTCCGTTTCTTTGAAATTTCTCACACTTTCTCGCACTGTATTTTTATTTTGTACTCCCTTATTTACGTAATGACGTCGCCTATGATTTTTAGCAGAGATGGTTACGTTATATTCTCCGCCACGAAACCTGCGATGAAAATGAAATTCTGGCACATTCACTCCATGGAGCGTCTGAAGCGGGAGTTGATGCGGTGGCTAGATGGAGACATCGCGGAGGGGGAAAAAATTCGAAGGATCCAGCGAAAATGAACAACAACCTCGCATGCGACAGGAAGACCTAATGTGTGGTTGGAGGAAGTCAAAACAGACAGTGATGTAATGCTGATGATGCATGGGTCAGATGAAATTGTGTTAACAGTTGTAATTTCCTAGATTGAATATCGTTAATCATTGTTGTACGCGAAAACCCTAATGTAATTTCCTATATTGAATTTCTTAAATTGTGTTAACAGTTTTATTAACGGAAAACCCATAATGTTTACAACACAAATATTGAAAAGATTTACTGTATTACAAAATTTATGTGGTCGAGCCAGACGCCCGATTCGGACAGTTTTTGCGATTGTGTCCGACCTGACGGCATAAACCACACTTCCAACCTGTCAAGATCGTCCATTTCTGTTGTGATGCGCCTGCTTTTGGGACGACCCTTCTTGTTCCTTCGCATTTGGTCATTGTGCCAAACTATATCGCCGTTGTATTCAGGCCAATAGTCCGGTTTTGCCACCAAAGGAAAGTTGTTGTTGTAAACAGTGAGCAACGTTTCAGATTTATAAACGTTTGAGAGCAGTTGAAGCGCGTCTTGATGGGTATGAGCACAAGCGGCAATGACATGAGAGCAAGGCATACGAAAAGCTTGAAACCTGCCACAATCGCACCATTGAGAAGGTAAAATGACCCTGTATTCTTATCTTGCCAGGCCTTCATTGTGGTCGATTGTCTCTTTCACAATGAAGTTGTGGCTATGGCGGTCAAACCGTGTAACCATGTGAGTGTTGGCTTTAGCACTTTCAGCCTTAATGTATTTCATACAGCTTTCACTCCATAGTTTTCCTGATTGCAAGACCGCATACCACATTTCACCTCTTTTGGAAAATAACGCAGCCATCCTAAAATACGTGGATTTCACCAAGGCAGTGATGGGGAGGTTTCGTATGCCCTTGAATACCCCATTCATTGATTCAATAAGATTTGTTGTCATATGCCCCCATCTTTGGCCATTGTCGTATGACCTAGTCCACTTTTCGACCGGTATATTGTTGATCCACGTACCGGCTTCTGGGTTAGACAAACGGATCTCGTTGCGGTAATATTTGAATGTGGGCTGTGTCAGTGCGTATCCCGCATTCATCACCGCTTTCCTTAATGTTTTGTCCTTGACCTCCCTCGAGAAATTCTGGACGATATGCCTGACGCAATAGACATGCGTAGAAGGAGGGTCATGCCAACCATTTGCTGGATTATTATAGGCACTTTCAATGGAGGCATGTCTGTCTGAGATCAAACAGAGATCTGGTTGAGGAGCCACGTGTGTACGAAGATTTTTCAGGAAAAAGCTCCAAGCACCACCGGTCTCCCCCCTCGACAAGGGCAAACGCAACGAGGAAAATGTTATTGTTGCCATCTTGTGCAACTGCCATCAAAAGCGTGCCTTTGTACTTCCCATACAACCAAGTCCCGTCAATTTGTAGAATTGGTTTGCATGATGCAAACCCTGTGATGCATGGTTGAAATGCCCAAAACACGCGATTGAATATTCCGTTGCCATGCAGTAGACTACCATCTTGGGCGTACGCTGACAATGTTTCCAGAACATAAACACTACCTGGAGAATATGTCTTGAGTGCATTTAGGTAGCGGGGAAGTTCTCGGTATGACTCCTCCCAGTTTCCGTACACCCTTTCAATCGCCTTAGTCTTTGCTAACCACACTTACGGTAAGACGGAGTGTAGTTAAAAACCATGGTGATGTGGGAGATGATTGTTTTCACCTTCAAAGAAGGGTCGTTGCTGACCAGGGGTAGGATTTCTTGACAGATTAGATCATGGTTGAGTTTTCGGTGGTCTTGTGATTGAGTGGAACTTACACAAGTATGGGTAGTCATGGAACCTATGACCCAGCAGTCACCCCTTAGTCTGTATGATGCGGTCAGCTTGAACATACAGTCAGGGTGGACACACTTGATCTTGTACCTTTCCGAGTTTACACGATCCACCTTATAATCAACCGAGTTGAGCATGTGAAATTTTTTGATGGCCCTTATGCATTCCTCTCTGTTACGAAACTTGTCCTTCTCTTTTAAATTTTCATCCGACTGCATATACGGTTGGAAAAACAAGTCCGTAGAAGGTTCATCTCCGCCCATGTTGAAGTTTGTCATGTGCGTAGGTGGTGTGTAGATTTTGTCAGTAGGAATACTTGGGATGCCATCATCGTCAAAATCGCCGTTCACCATTTCATCAAACTCTAACTCGTTATCTTCTTCTTCATCATCAACTGCATCCACCTCATCTTGCTCATTCTCCAAAGGATCAACCTCCTGTGTCACCGGAGGCTCTACCTCCTGTGTCACCGGAGGCTCTTGAAGCAAAACGTACAACTCAATAGAGTCGTTTCCAGAATAGACATGGCTGGAAATCATGTTCTGGAAATCCTCGTCATCTTGAACTTCAACCTTATAAAAAATAACTTGGTTGTTTCCAAAAAAGACTGGACTCTGATAAAATATCTGGGATACCGGGCCTCGTTCAAGTTTGGCCTCCAATCTTTTCTTAAAGTACGAGAAATTTGCTTTCCCGTTTAAGAGAAATCGAACGTTGTCGGTGTTTCTAAACAAAAACCCAACTGTGGGACACATGTATGTCTCACCGTTGAAATGTGCTTTGACAACAAATTGTGGTGAAGAGGCCATTGTGTAGAATTGTTTTAAGGTTTGAAGGTTGGAATGTTTTAGGTTTATTGATTGTATGAAGGTATGAATGCTGGAATGTTTGAAGGTTAGATGACTGATTCGAAGGTTGGAAAATTTTACAGATTATGTGAATGAATGTTATGTTCAACGTAAGGCAAAAAATTTCAATTAAGTAAGGGATGCAACCCCCCAAGGCTGCCAATAATATTACATGCAATAATGAAACCCCATAGCCTGCCACCTATCCTGGCCCTATTCTGCATGCAACAAAGAAAGGAATCCCAAAGGCTGTCACGTAGCCTGAGCCAATGATGTAAGAAGTGACACCTCTTATTCGCCAAATGGGGTGGCGACACCATTCATTTTTGTACTCTTTCGCCAAGTGAGATGGCGCCTCCCTTACTGTCCAATCGTGATACATGCATGGGCTTATGAAGCCACCTAGCCTGCCACCTATCCTGGCCCTATTCTGCACACATAAATGTTTTGTGTAAGACTCCACCCATCAACTCCAATGGCCTTGCATGCAACAAAGAAAGGAATCCCAAAGGCTGTCACGTAGCCTGAGCCAATGCTGTAAGAAGTGACACCTCTTATTCGCCAAATGGGGTGGCGACACCATTCATTTTTGTACTCTTTCGCCAAGTAAGATGGCGCCTCCCTTACTGTCCAATCGTGATATATGCATGGGCTTATGAAGCCACCTAGCCTGCCACCTATCCTGGCCCTATTCTGCACACATAAATGTTTTGTGTAAGACTCCACCCATCAACTCCAATGGCCTTGCATGCAACAAAGAAAGGAATTCCAAAGGCTGTCACGTAGCCTGAGCCAATGCTGTAAGAAGTGACACCTCTTATTCGCCAAATGGGGTGGCGACACCATTCATTTTTGTACTCTTTCGCCAAGTCAGATGGCGCCTCCCTTACTGTCCAATCGTGATACATGCATGGGCTGCCACCTAGCCTGCAAGAGTGACACCTTACATTTTTTGTAAATGCATGCATGCATATGTGTAACACCCTAAGCATGCAAATGTGACACATCGCAGGCATGCAAGCACAAGCAACCACTACATCAAACTTATTTGCCTATAAATACATACCTTATGAAACATCTCTCACACCCACACAACTCTCACTCTTTGCTACGAAATATTTCTTAAGTCTATCATACTCTCTATTTCTTCCTAAGTCTTTCATACTCACAAGCATTCTGAACAATGGCTCTTCTAACAATGGGCGATACTCACAGAGGCACAAGGGAAAACATTGCTGCATTTGTAAGTCTCTTCTTTGGTTATACATTTTTCATACTTCAAATAATGTGTTGATCATCTTAATTAATCTTACACTTGTTTAATTATGATCTCAGGATACAAAAAGATTCAGAATTCGTTCGCACAACTACCTGGCTCCGGACCCATTTATCGTCCCTTATCTGGAATATGCAGGTTTTGGACATGTAATAAAGATCTCCAACTGCACCATTGACTCAAAATTCATTCTTGCAATGTTGGAGAGGTGGAGACCGGAGACCCATACATTTCACCTACCAATAGGTGAATGTACCATCACTCTCGAGGATGTGTACATGCTACTGGGCCTCCCTATCGACGGTAAAGCGGTGAACGGGTCGGTTCAACAACCCAACTCACAGTGTGAAGAACTGTTGGGTAGGGATATGGTAGAAGGTGGTGGAGCAAGAGGGCAGGGAATACTACTCACTGACCTGAAACGGCATTATGCAAGTATGAAATTAAATGAAAATTCCTCAGAGAATGACCGAGTAGTAAAAGCCAGAACGTATCTTATGATACTTTTTGGTACATTTTTATTTCCCGAAAGTACGGGAAATAGTGTAAATTTCATGTACTTACATTTACTAACAAATTTTGAAAAAACTAGAAAATATAGTTGGGGTTCTGCAGTATTAGCCCACCTGTACAGTTCCTTGTGCAAAAACGCAGTCAAGGAAAAATGTACATTTTATGGGTGCGCATTTTTACTACAAGCCTGGGGTTGGTGGAGGATGGAGTCCTTAAACCCCATCAACAACAACACTTTTGGTTTCCCGTACGCAACAAAGTAAGTCATTAAGTTATAGCATTTATAAATATTCTGCTCTTTCCAAAATATATGCTAAAAATAACATGTTTCTCATTTCCTTTAGGTACTGTGTGAGGGGTATGGATTACGGCAAGAATCCAAGATTCAATGTCGCACTCTACCGGAATCTGTTGGATCACTTAGGCCCAGATGACGTACGTCGTAGCTTTTCACTTTTGTTCATTTTAATTATATATACATTACTTTTGCGCTAACCTGATTTAAATTTTATCGCAGTTCGTCTGGAGACCATATTTGGGTTTGGGCCATTCTCCAAACCCAGAGGATGCAGCAACTTGGACTGCAAAGACTGCACTCATTCGGTTCAACATTATGGAGATGCACCACAGCGACCGTGTGAAGATGCAGTTCGGAATGCATCAAGAGATACCAAGTGATCCAACAGATTTGTCCCCCTGGCATCTAAAAAGGGTCGACGCCCAGTGGGGTCTTACCAACTGGAAAGACTTCGCTCCGGAATGGTGTAAAATGTGGCAAAGGCGTCACCGCTACATCTTGCAATCCCCGGTTTTCCTTACTCAAGGTAACATGTGACACACTGATCAATATATGTCGTGGTACAGGTCGGTTAGTAACCCAGAAATGCACGTGTCTCATCCGAGGTACTTGGTTAACCCACGCACACAATGGGCACAACCCTCGATTCCCCATCAACAAACCCAAAATCCATCAACCTCAAACCAACCCCCAAGAAGAAACAGACCAACAAACACACAACCACATTCCCCACCACAACACAACTACAATCAAATGCCGTACTACCAACCACAATCACCACCAAACTACCAATACCCGGATATGCCTCAAACCCAACCACAATACCAACCCCAATACCAGCACACCCACATACCCCATACACAATTTCAGTCTTCCACATATCCCAATATGGCGCCCTCAACATCCAGCCTTAGCCCTGATATGGGAATGTCAGAAGATTATGACCAAGCCGACCAAACCTACCATCAACCACCATATCACCAAACAACCCAACATCCACAATACCAAACACCCCAAGATCCATTTCCTTTCTACCCCCCATACTCAGACGACCAATGCTACCGACCAACCATGGAACCCCACCCACCGCCAACACGACCAAACTTTGAGGGTATGGGTAGCCGACTGTACCAGAGCGGATCTTCGAGATATGGAGATCTTACTGATTTTATGGATTCGGATCGCATTGAATTTGCTGGGCCATCGACCTTGCCGCAACAGGAAACGCGACGGCACCCAGCAAGAGAAAGGCGAGGACGGGGATGCAGAACCGGGGGTCATTACCGGGTTCCGGGGGATCACTGATGTATCTTTTTTTTTCCCAGTATTTTTTGTATCCATTTTTTTACTGTTCTTTTAATGTAAAACAGTTGAATGTAATTATTTTTTTTAAATAAAAAATCCATTTTGTGGATCTCTGTCTAATAGGCAACGCACAGGAAAGAAAATAAAAAAAAAAAATTTTTTGCCCTAATTTTGTACATAGGCGCCATCTCACTTGGCTTAGGGCTTGCCCTAAGCACTTAGGCGCCAAGTGAGATGGCGCCTCCCTTAAAAAAGGAGGTGCATGCGCCAATTGAGATGACTCCTCCTTTGTGGAGCCATCTCAAACATGGTTATTTGCGTAATTTTTTCCGAAACCCGGTTATTTACGAAATATTTTTTTAATACATGGTTATTAATAAAAAAAATTCTCTATTTTCTTATAATTTAAATTAATTAAATGAATTAATATGTATTAAAAATCCATTTAATCAATAAATTTAAGAAAATAAATCCCATTTAACTTGGTGGGTCGTGCATAGGTCATGGGTGAAGTTTCAAGAAGAGATTTGAGGCCCATTAGCAAAAAGAAGGTGTTTTGAGCAAAGTTGACTTTTGCAAATTCATGAAAATTTCCCAACTTCTCCAATGCACAACTTGCTCAAATTTGATCATATGACCATGTTCTTAGACATTTTGGAAAGCTCTTGAAGTACTATAACCCATGCTTTTGGTCCCATGTCATTTGGATTTACCAATATCAAGTTATGGCCTTTGACTCAAAGTGTACTTTTGTTGACTTTTGAAATTGACCTATAATGTAAAAATTTATAACTTTGTGTGAGATAATTTCTTGATCTTGGAGTGTGAAGATGGATTGTAGGAAATTTCATCCTCTTCAAAATGAGCTTTGGATGGGATTTTTCTGATAAACCATGAAAGAGTTATGCCCTTGTCAAAGTACAATTGACTTTTCTACTGTCCAAAAATAGTAACTTTTGCATCTTGATGATTTTTGAGCTATTCTTGTGAAATCATGATCAAGACTTGATCAAATGATGACTGTGAACTCAAAATAAGATGTTGACCAAGAATTCTGACTTTTGACTGCAAAATGACCATTTTTCCCTTGCAGTTGATTATAGATCAAATGGAGCTTTTGACTGTGCAAACTGGCACTGTGAGTCTTGAAACTTGGCATGTAGGTGTTTGAGAATGTATGTAGGCCTATGAGACTTGATTGAACCATTGAAAAACCCAATTTCCTTGAAAGAACCAAAACCCTAATTTTGAATTGACTGCCTTAGGAGGGGATTTGACTGTAACCCTTGAGCCATCTTGAACCATTTAGAGATGATTCTTGACAAATCTTGAGGAATATGGGAGGGCAAATTTTGGGGTACAACAGTTGCCCCTGTTCAATCTTCTTAGACCTGAGGATATAGATTGGCTTGCGTGCCTTTCGTGATCCGAAGGTGGAAGATGATTGAACACTGAAGTGCCCAGAAATTTTCACTCGCATAGTGTAGTATCAGCATTGTGGTGTCGGGAATGGGCTTACAGATGCCATTTGGAGATTGTTGGTGGGAGGATGGGCTTATAGATGCCATCTGGAGATTGTTGGTAGGTGGTGTTGTCTTCGTTGACGGGTTGTCTTCATTGACGGGTTGTCTTCATTGATGGGTTGTCTTCATTGACGTGTTGTCTTCATTAACGGGTTGTCTCTATTAACGGGTTATCTCTATTGACGGGTTGTCTTTATTGACGGGTTGTCTCTATTGACGGGTTGTCTCTATTGACGGGTTGTCTTCATTGACGGGTTGTCTTCATTGACGAGTTAGCGTCAGAAAAATCTTTAGGAATCGATTTAACTGGATTTGTCTTCTTTGACTGGATTGGCGTCAGAAAAATCTTTAGGAATCGATTTAACTAGATTTGTCTTCTTTGATTGGATTAGCGTCAGAAAAATCTTTAGGAATCAATTTAACTGGATTTGTCTTCTTTGACTGCGTTCGGATCAGGAAAATCTTTAGGAATCGATTTAACTGGTTTTGTCTCCTTTGACTGGATTTGCTTCGGAAAAATCTTTAGGAATCGATTTAACTGGTTTTGTCTCCTTTGACTGACTTGGCTTCAGAAAAATCTTTAGGAATCGATTTGACTGGTTTTGTCTCCTTTGACTGGATTAGCCTCAGAAAAATCTTTAGGAATCGATTTGACTGACTTTGTCTCCATTGACTGGCTGGCCTCAAAAAAATCTTTAGGAATCGATTTTAACTGATTTTGTCTCCATTGACTGGCTTTGCCTCAGAAAAATCTTTAGGAATCGATTTAACTGATTTTGTGTCTGTTGACATAATTTGAGAATTTAACTGCATATTTCCTGAAAAGTAAAGGTCAGTCATATGCAATGCATGATATGGATCGAGCAATGATGTTCTCAAAATAAATGAGATCGTATGATATGATGCGTATATGCATGTATCATGACGTATGAAAATGTGATGTTTTAGCTGGGGAAAATAAATCCCGGATAGCTGCTGGAGAATGATGTTGAATTTTTTGTTTCCGATGGGGATGATGAACGAAGATGGTTGTGAGAATAAACCTGTAGGAGAAAATAACTCCGTTGGGGAATAAACTTGATGAAGAGATTGCTCTGAGGGGAAATACTCCGTGGGAAGAGATGCTTTGCTGAAATTTTAATGATAAACTCCGCTGGGGATTCCGTTGATAAGCTTTGTTGGGGATTTTGATGAACTCCGCTGGGGATAGAAAGAACTTCGCTGGGGATGAACTTTCAGTTGCAACTTGCTGAGGATAACCCAGTTAGACTCTTGTGGGGATAACCTCTGAATTTGGATGAGGAGATGCATTTGTGCAGGGGATAAGCTTCCAGAATCTACTGGGGAAGATGATTCAACTCTGGCGTGGAAGCTTTTTAGATTGCGCTGGGAAATGGCTCCACTGGGGGTATCTTGTATTCCACCGGGGAACATTCTTATACTTTGTTGAGGGATATTAAGACTGTCAGGGATGCTCTTAGGCTTGTTGGAGAATATCTTTATATTCCGTCGGGGAATATTAAGACCTTCTGGGAATACCAAGCCTTTTCGGGACTGACGGTAGACTAACTCTGCTTAGGGAAGAGTATGGCTGATTCGTTCATAGTTACAAGTCTCAGTGGGGAGAGCTACCGTTACTGTCTTACTCTGCGGGGAGTGAAGATATTTTGGGCATATTCTTCAGCTGAACCTACCTTGGCACCCGGTGGATAGAGCGACTGGACAATTCTTATTGCCCTAGTTTCTGCGGGAGAAGAAGGCCTATGAGGTGCTTGATAACTGCCGATTGACAAATCTTCTTCTGGTAGGCAAGTGACGAGATGATGGGACATAGTCGTACGCTTTTAATCCCTAACTTTTTCCTGGATCGCCCTTTCGGGTTTTCAGTCCATCGGGATACCCTTTTTTGCCCAAGCCACCTTTTCAGGTTTTCGACTTGCCGGGTGTACAGATTTTTTTATTTTCATCCCTCATTTTTTCCCGAACCCTTTTGGTTCGCCGGGAAGCCCTTATTTTTGCCTAGGCCAGTCGACCTAGCGGGTCTATGATTATGCGTAGTATTTTTTTTTTTGACTATGTCCATGTTTTCAGAGTGCAGGGAGTTGTCACTATCGGTAGTATTGTGTTGCCATACCACCAGAAGATGTTTGATCATGCAAGATTCGTCGCTGGAATTCATGTCCAATGCCTCAAGTGATTCAGACGGAGATTTGCCCCTGGTTATTTGGCATCTTTGAGAGATTCCTTGAATCTTGACTTAACTTCCCCAGATGATGGACAATGGTTATGTCCGCCCCTTGGTTGGAAGTGTTTTTTCCACTTGAGGTGACTCTTTTTATTGAGAAGGTTTTTGTTCACTAGATATTCGTCGTGCGAATTTCTCTGCTGTTTGAACAAATAGCCATATGCAAACAATGTTATTTTAAGAATGCAAAGCTTATGTCTATCTTGAAGTTTTTTGAAAATGCAGTTTTCAATAAAACAAGCGATTTTTTTTTTGTAAAATGTGATGTCAACTCGGGATTTTACCGCAAGCCCTACAGGAGTCAGGATACCTTTTGTAACAGTATGCTTTCGAACTAACCCATGCTTCAGCTAGGACTTTTTAAGGGTTATAACGTGGTCTGGTTCATGGTTTAAGAAACAAAGGATAAAGGCTCAAATTTTATTGGTACCCACCCGTTCTTCGTGATGTTCTTCAATCCTAAACTCAGCTAATCATGCATTAGATCTTGTTTGAATCTTCGCTCTGATATACCGATGATGGTTCGGATACTGACAATTTATTTTGAACAGGCAGTCATTTCTTTTTTTGTCGAGGGTTAGTAGGACCTCTTTCTTTTCGATTTTATTATCCCTGTCTTTTTGCCTGAACTGTTTCTTTTGTGATTACAGTCAGCGGGATGCCCCAGTTTTGTAAGTCTCCTTCATAGGTTTTGACTTATTGGGCTTTTATTTTGAGAGACAATGACTGCCTGTCCTTACGATAATACGGAACCATCACCGTCTTTTGTCTCGGAAGGACTTCTTTGATGCCATTCATTGTGCACCTGGATCAACTGAGAAAACTACCCTGCCCCAGGTTATAATTAAGGGCTTTAATTTGTGAAAAGAAAAAATCCAACTTCTTTGGCTCGAAGGGGTTGACGAGGGATTATCTTCCTTATAACTCCACTGTTTAGGATTTGAAACAATGCTTGTACCTCATCAGCGGGGTCTATTCAAAAGCATATTGTAAAGATCGTGGTATCATTTTCGTCATCCTCCCTCAAAAGGCTTAGAGTTTTTTAATCGAGAGTTTGAACATCACAAAAAGGAAATATGAAGCAATTTTAAGCATAGTGAAAACAATTAATTCAAAACAGACACGTGCAATGCATTAATGAAATAAGAGAGTTCGACATGATAATAATTGTTTGAATAAGCAAAGAAAAATACAACTTCAGAATTCAAATGAACAAAAGTGCTTTCAATCCTAGCCATGTTTTGGCAAGGGAGCAGTGATCACATTGGGAGTCTCAGGAGGCTCGAATTCGATCTCCTTGGCATCAATCATATTCTGAATCTTGTATTTCAGCGCCCAACAATCGTCAATATCGTGCCCTGGGCTACCAGAATGATAAGCACACCTTGCATCTGGGTTGTAGTTAGGAGAAGAAGTCTTAGGGTTCAGAGGAGGGTTTATCACCGTAATCAGATTCATCTTCAACATGTGCTGCAATGCTTGTGACAAGGGCATGTTGATGTTGGTGAACTGTCTTTTAGGCTCGTCCGGCCTTCGTTGATTTCCCTTTTGCTGTTGTCGGTGTGACGCAGAACCAGAGATCAAGACTGCCCCTACGTGTTGGTCACGACGACTCTTTTAACGGTACACAACATTGGATTCTTTCTTCCCACTGTAAGGCTTTTTATGAGCATCAGAAGGTGTGGCTTCTTGAATCTTCCCACTTTTGATGCCAACTTCAATTCTCTCCCCCGTCAAGATAAGGTCTGTAAACCCGGCTGAAGAGTTTCCAATCAAATGATTAAAGAATGGATCAGACAGGGTCCCCAGGAACATGTCAACAAGCTCACGATCAGTTAAAGGTGGCTGCACCCTTCCGGCAAGATCTCTCCACTTTTGAGCATACTCTTTAAATCCTTCACCCGTCCCTATTGACATACCCTGGAGTTGGGTACGCATAGGAGCGAGGTCGGAATTATACTGATACTGCTTATAGAACGCAGTAGCCAAATCTTCCCAGTTACGGATACTGGCTCCATCCAGCTGATAGAACCACTCAAGTTGAGTCTCTGAAAGATTGTCCTGAAAGAAATGGATCCACAAATTCTTATCGGCTGTGTAAGGCTGGATCTTCCTTACATACGACCGGAGGTGCAGCTTTGGGCAGAAAGCTCCGTCATATTTGGCAAAGGCAGGTGCCTTGAATTTATGGGGAATCACCACCCCAGAGGATAAACCTAGGTCTCCGAAGTCCAGCCCGGGCACGTTCTGTATCTCCATAGCGCTCAGGCGGTCCTCCAACTGCTTGTACCTATCCTCAGCAGGAGGATACTGTTCTTCATCATAATCCATCTCGTTGTCGGAGACCACGGGGCTAGGAACCCTTCTCTCTTGTGGACTGTCTTTCCCTACATATGAGATGGTCAGATCGACCTCATTCCGCAGTCCATTCCCAAACCTGCGTCCAGTGTTGAACAAGACGATCCTCTTCTTCTTCTTCTTCCTCTCTTTCAGAATCAGGGTCTTCAAATCCTGTTGACCCTTGGCAAGGCTCATAACCAACTCTTGGAACTGGGCATTTTGGGCCTGAAGGGCCTTGATAGCTTGCTCAGTGGAAGGTTCTGTAGACATGATGATTGCTGAAATAAACAACGAAGAAGATAAGTGACCTGTAAAAGGGTACATGTAATGCAATGATATGCATGATATATTTATGCAATGTTTTCAAGGATCTCGTGGGGTAAACAAAGAAACTTGTTAGAATTTGAATTTTTCAGCTTGATTGAAGGAACTTCATGTTGCTGAGAGTCCTTCTTCAAGAGTCAAGCTCACCATATCGAGTGGGTCATAGCCCCTGACTCAAGTTATCATGTTTTGATCTCCAAACAACCTTGGCTAGAGGAAAATAAATCCCCTTTGCCCCTTGCTAGACATTTGGTTCATCCTGACATGCATCACAAATCCTTGAGATCCTTGAAATGGTTAAGGAAATGCTATGGTATGATGTTATGATGTTATGTACAGGTATGCAAAAGTGTGAGGTGTAAGTAAGCCCTGCAATAAATAAGGACTGTAAACAAAACCTGCGAGGAACTCATGTTGTCAGATAACAAGAATGTGCAAGTAGTTCAAGTTTGAAGGCACACAAGTCACACAAAAGGGCCCTTAGATTTCAGGCTGGTATGAAGCTTAGGTACTACCCTCTTTCAGTTTCAGTTGGTTAAGACCTGTCCTAAAAATAGTGACCGGGTCCTAGAGGATCTCAATATCACTGACTACCCTCAATCGGTCATAATTCCAGTTTGGTAACCTTTTCTTGCGGCCAGAACCATCGCGAGAGTTTAGTCTCAATGAGTGTAGCATATTGCTACTGTTATATGGCCAAGTTGGTCAATTTAAGGTTCTAAGGTCAGTTGGTGCTTAATGACTCCTCAGAAGACCCATATTATCCTCGTTCCAACACAAGGGATATCGGTACAGACCAAGGTGTCACACCAACGTAGCTACTGCTTCATCCGTGTCGGTCTACACCAGACAGATCCCTCACAGTTTATTGCTACTTACCTAAAAAAGGGGTACCCCCAGATCCGGGTTAGGATCTATAAAACTCTGATACAAGACCACAAAGTTTAAAGCATACAAAGCAATACAATTGAAAACACAAGTGATCTAATCCTAAGGTACACCTCACTTATATGTTCCCCAGCAGAGTCGCCAGTTCTGTGATCGGTGGAAATAGAACTGACTGCTTTTGGAATGCTGGTTCGCGTTTGCGTTTGTTTTTGCAAAATGTCGCAGTAAGCAAGAGTCGCCACCGTCTTTTATTTAATCCAACAAGGAAAGGACAAAAGCACAGCAAAATTCCTTTTCGAGATGTTTCTCGGGTTCAGGAGGTAGATTATAGAAAGGGAAGGTGTTAGCACCCTTTCTATCCGTAGTTATCCATGGGCTCTTAGGTACTTGCTCATTGTGTTTTCAAAAGGTTTTGCTTTTCTTGTGTTTATGGGTTTTGAAAAGAGTTTTGTTTGAAAACTTTAATTTAACTCTTGTTTCTGTCCTCAAGAGTGTATGAAGTGTTGTTTGAAAACTTTGTTCAAAAAGTGTAAGTGCGAAAAAGTTGTTTTGTTTTGAAAGAGCAAGTACCCAAGAACCTCTACCTACTCAAAAGGAATTAAGCTGTGTAAATGTCCTTTAGACAGTGCTATCCCACTATTGAGAAGTAGGTAGCACCGTCGTTGGAGTTTTTTGGGTCAATTCGATTAAGGGACATGTGGTCACTAAAGCAACGTTAGGACGCCTTAACGGTAACCCTAATGTCTTAGATCATCTTTTATCGAGGCAACCGTTTCGAGGCAACTTTGATCTTTAGACAGGAGGGCGACCTCTAAAACTTCCTATACTCAATGACCACGTCGAGGCAACCAAGTGAGGCGTACCCTAAGAGTGGCATGTGCGAGTGTGTCAGGTTTCAGTTATGTTATCTTTGTACATGTTATGATGAGCTACAGTGGATTTTAATTTAAGAGAGATCTTGTCATGCATAGCCTAGTTAGCATACATCTAGTAGTTAATAATTGCGGAAAATAAAACTAAGCTATTACAAGGCGTCGGGTATTTACATCGCCAAAAACAAACCCTTCAAAAGTAAATTGCGAAAAAATAAATGAAAGCGATAAAAAGTCCTAATTAAGACTATTACATTCTCCGAGCAAATACAATTATATGGAATAAAAAATAATATGCGCGAGAAAAATTGAATCGGAGAGTTTTTTAGGGTTTTGACCCTTTTTAGGAAAGAAGGAGATTTTTATATTATTTTGAACTAAATAAAATTAAGCCTAAGTTAATTAATTAATAAAAAGAAATATATTTTTTTTGGTTTTTTTGAATGTTTTAATGAAATAAAAATAAAAGTGATTAAAATGGTTAAAACCTAATTCTACATTGATTTTTATTTATTGCAAAAAAATATTATTATTATGCCTAATTAAACTAAACAAATTATGTCAATATTTATTTACAAAATAAAATAAAATAATGAAATTAAATTTAATAAATAAAAATATTATATTTTTTTGTTCTCTGTTTTTTATTAAGAAAATGTTAATTATTTTAGTTAGTAGTCAATTAAGAATAATAAAAATAAATCAAGCAAATAAATAATGAAAGAAAATAAAAATGCAAACTCAGAGGGGGTTTGGGCCAGCTTTGGAGGTGTTTTTGGCAATTCTGAAGCTTAAAGCGTCATGGCCTTTGTTGACTTCTCCACTTCCATGTGTGTGCGTTGACTGTAGAGTATGGTGGATACTCAGCTTTGGCCATTGGATTTAATTTGCTGGCCATCTGGCGCTTGGAAATTGGACGCACATGGTAGACCACCTTCTGGGCATAGCATGGGAACACCTGAAGAGAAAAATCAAATAAACGTTTGGGGGACCTGGGATTCGAACCCAGGTCTCAATGCTTCCAGGCCAACGTCCTAACCACTCAACCAAGCTACTTCAATTGGTATTAAAATAAAAGGCAATAATTATATATGAAAACAATCAATACGCTGTACAAAAAAAAATAAAGCGCGCGTTTTTCAAACCCACAAACCAGATGCCCACACGTCATCGTCTTCAACCTTTATCCTGCATAATTGGAATTAGATAGCAGGGGTTTTTAACCTCCACTACCCCCCTGTACGAAAAATAGCGAATAGAAATACAGCAAACATAAATATTTCGCGAGGTATGGGTTCCAATCGTCTTGGCCTCACGATTTCAACCATGTATCCCATTGGTCCTAATTTTTCATGGATTGAAAAGCCCTATTTGAAAGCTTGAAAACCCTAGAAATTCAATCATGGCATCTTTCGATTCAGGGCACTATGGTTCAATTCAATTATTCCATTAGCTTTGTATGGTCTCTAGCAATGCAAATCAGTCACAAAAACATGTTAAATGCGCATGAATTAAGAGATACAGTTTTGAATTATAAATGTAAACCGTGAGATGGTATGTAGAAATTCCTTGAGCTTTGATGCTTGAATTTGATTGCAAATCAATCCTAGTGCTTCCTGCAATGTGTTTGGATGAACAAGGCGCCTTGAATCGGCCTAGAATGCAAGAACCAGTTTTGAGTTTTCTTGAAAATTCTTGAATTTGATATGGCCGTTTCTGCAGCTTTCAGTCGTGTCTTAGGTTATGGTTGGCTTGCTTGCATATAAGGGAAACAAATTAGGTCAAAATTTTGGATCCAACCCATGTGCATTGAAGATTAAATCCTTGATTGATAAATCAAATATTCTTGATTTTCCATGATTGAACAAGTTGCCAAAATTGGATTTTTTTGTATCTTTTTGATTGTGCACGAATTGGTCAGCATATTTGGATCATATTTGGTTCACAAATTGATTTAAAAATCAAATCTTCTATTTTCTTATAATTTAAATTAATTAAATGAATTAATATGTATTAAAAATCCATTTAATCAATAAATTTAAGAAAATAAATCCCATTTAACTTGGTGGGTCGTGCATAGGTCATGGGTGAAGTTTCAAGAAGAGATTTGAGGCCCATTAGCAAAAAGAAGGTGTTTTGAGCAAAGTTGACTTTTGCAAATTCATGAAAATTTCCCAACTTCTCCAATGCACAACTTGCTCAAATTTGATCATATGACCATGTTCTTAGACATTTTGGAAAGCTCTTGAAGTACTCTAACCCATGCTTTTGGTCCCATGTCATTTGTATTTACCAATATCAAGTTATGGCCTTTGACTCAAAGTGTACTTTTGTTGACTTTTGAAATTGACCTATAATGTAAAAATTTATAACTTTGTGTGAGACAATTTCTTGATCTTGGAGTGTGAAGATGGATTTAGGAAATTTCATCCTCTTCAAAATGAGCTTTGGATGGGATTTTTATGATAAACCATGAAAGAGTTATGCCCTTGTCAAAGTACAATTGACTTTTCTGCTGTCCAAAAATAGTAACTTTTGCATCTTGATGATTTTTGAGCTATTCTTGTGAAATCATGATCAAGACTTGATCAAATGATGATTGTGAACTCAAAATAAGATGTTGACCAAGAATTCTAACTTTTGACTGCAAAATGACCATTTTGCCCTTGCAGTTGACTGTAGATCAAATGGAGCTTTTGACTGTGCAAACTGGCACTGTGAGTCTTGAAACTTGACATGTAGGTGTTTGAGAATGTATGTAGGCCTATGAGACTTGATTGAACCATTGAAAACCCCAATTTCCTTGAAAGAACTAAAACCCTAATTTTGAATTGACTGCCTTAGGAGGGGATTTGACTGTAACCCTTTAGCCATCTTGAACCATTTGGAGATGATTCTTGACAAATCTTGAGGAATATGGGAGGGCAAATTTTGGGGTACAACAATGTGTTTTAAGTCCCACATTTATTTGAAAATTGAAGGTTGAGAAATTTATAAGTGAGAGGACATATCCACCCACACCTTAAGGTTTTGGGTAAATATGTGGTGTCCCTCACTTGTTTAGGTGAGTCTTTGACTCTTTGGTGAATGTTTGAATTAATGTGAATGCTTTCCCCTCATGATGACCCACCTAGTGTATTAGAGCCCGAATTGAGTAAGGGACCGGCTCCTTGTATTGAAAGTATTCCTAACACGATGGTGGTCATGAGACTTGTCTCGTTGAAGTGCTCATGATGAGTAAGGGTGTTTGTCAACAGCGGTACAAGTATGTGGATGAAAGAGCTTCTTCTTGGGGGGAACATTGTGGATGAACTTACATTTGAGAGGGAGATTATTGAGAAACAAGTGTGAGTTATGTTGATGAAATAAATGTGTGTTCTAAGTTTCACATTGCTTAAAAAATGAAGGTTTGGAACTTTATAAGTGAGAGGACCCATACTCATATCATCTTAATGTCTTGGGTGAATATGTGGTGTCTCTCACTTGTTTGGGTGAGTCTTTGACCTTTAGGTGAGTGTTTGACCTAATGCGAATATTTCCCCCTCGTGATGACCCATCACTTTTCGGATGCCCTTCCCAACCTCACCCTAATACTTTTTGGGTGCCTTTATTTGTATGCCACCACTTAAAGATACAAGGTTTGATTTATGCATTCATTAACATTTTATCATTGTTTTGGAAGTAATCTATTGCTATAGACATCTCAATGGTTGATTTCTTTCAAACAGTCTTCCAATTCATTAAAGGTTTTCAAAACTCCCTTAAAAACTTTAAATTTATGTTTATTGTTGTGCATCTTCTGGTCAAGAATACACATAGGGTTGTGTGTATAAGAACTCACAAGACTATCCCTAATGGCGTTAAGCCCCATTGCAAAGCATACTTACATCGTTGTTGGAGCCCAAAACACTTATAAAAACCCTAGAAAGAGTTGTTGTATGGTGAAGCCCACTTGAGTAAACCTGAGAAGGAATGTGAGGTCAAGGTCAGTAAGGTTTTCTTTGGATTTGAAATGTCCTCTTATGTCGAAAAGAATTATGTAACATTCAATACCAATTACTAGTATATTGACACATGGTCCTTGGTGTCGGCGTGAAATGATGAAGCTGACTTAAAACTATTGTTTTGTTCAATAACTTGAGATTTATTTCAATTTGTCTTTCTCATTTTTCTATTTTTTCAATTTCTTATGAAACTAATATTGTCAAAAGATAATAAGTACATGACATACAAGAAGAATAAAGATGTCTATGAAGTCATAGTCATTTTTGGTGATGACACTACAGTGAATATTTGCTACCCTTATATTGTTGGTAACAGTAGTCATTTTTGTTGATGACACTATAATGAATTTTGGCTACCCTTATGTTGTTGGTAAGAGTCTAACTAGTCTTATTTCCAATGTTTTGGCCACAAAAAAGCGCACAAGAGTAGTTCCTCCTTCCATTAAGATAGTTGCTTCCATAATTGGTACTTCTCATGCATTATGCTAAATAAGACTTTAGACAACACTTTTATATTTACCTTAGACAATGCTTTAAAGTGTTGTCGATTTTGGTGCATCTACTAAGTAAAAACAATGCTTATTTATCATGTAAAAGCATTGTCGTAAGGAACTTTTAGACGTTATTTTTTATTTACTTAAAACGATGTCAGGTATATTTTTTAACAACATTTTTTTATTAAGCGTTGTCTTTTATAAACGTCAGTCTGCGAGTTTTTGTAACAGTGATTTCATAAGTCATATATACACAATACTTTTTTAAAAGCTTTAGTATATGTCGCTTAAAGAGCACTTTAAATTTATAAGTGTTGTCGTATTAAATATTTAGACAATAT
The DNA here is from genome assembly GCA_948472305.1 of Vicia faba. Taxonomy (NCBI): domain Eukaryota; kingdom Viridiplantae; phylum Streptophyta; class Magnoliopsida; order Fabales; family Fabaceae; genus Vicia; species Vicia faba. Next base: position 74,482,876 of record OX451740.1, read on the forward strand.
TTTCTGCAAAAAACCGTTTGTATATCTTCATTAAGTAGCACTTTCATGTAATAAGCACTATCTTATATCAACATTATATGTAATTTATTATAATTTAACTTTTTTCAACATCAAATTTTTGTGTTCAATTTAAATAGCATAAATACTATTATTGTATAATAATAATAAGTAATGTATTATGATCGATAAGAACCATATGTTATACCAAAATATAAGTGAATGAAAATGCTTCAAAAATAACTATTGATCTAAACATTATCTAAACTAATTTAAATTTGCATAAAATTTATAATCTCTCAACTACAAATTCATAAGTACATATATGGAGAAAAATGACAATCTCTATCTATTTCAAAATCACATAATATCCATGTTACATAAAAGTATAATTTATTCATTTTGAAATTAAAGTGTATGCATGTCCAGACTCTTTTCTTGAGAATATGGGATTTAATTACTTCAATAATGTCTTCTTCCAAATATTTTATTTTTATAAAAAAATTCGGGTGGTGGTGGGTGATGGTTCAAAGTTCTATTTTTATAAACATTTATGTGTATTTAAGCGCATTTTTAAAATTTAAAGTGGTTTATATTAAAGACCTCTCTCATACTAATTTTTTTATATTAAAATATCACTTTCTCATTATTCCAATATATGAGATTAAATCAAGTATTGTTAAGGTAATAATATCAAACAACTTGTTTTAGGTCAATCCCGACTTCTAAAACTTCTATTAAGGTATAATAAAAATCAATTGAAGTATGCTAATAAACAAATGACATATTCAATTTCTAAAAGAAATTTAATAAGCATATTATCATAGTAATGATTTCATATTAATCAAAATATTTCACATACCCTAAAGAATAAAGAAAAGAAACATAAAACTATAAAAATGAAAGTTAAGAAAGAGAAATAGAAAATTACATGATCAGTGTAAAAGAGAAGTTGATGTTAGATATAATTACAATTTTGTATGTCTTCCTAGGTGAATAAACTTAAGGCAAAATAGTGCAAAAATCGAAGGTCGAGCAATGATCAAACTGAAGGTCAAACTAAGATCAAAAGGTGAGCCAACAAAGTCCCAATTTTCTTATGGAGATTGTTTGATATATTCTAAAGAATGAGAGTGAGAGATAGAGAGACAGAGACAGAGAGAGGAACAAAAATCAATAGTTAAAGAGGAAGAGAAGGATGAGCATTCACATGAGAGAAGTGGAGCTCATTTTAGGTTTTAGCGCATGTGAGGGCGAGATATTACTATTTTTTTATTTTTGTTACAATATTTAAATGTGAAGGTTTAAGTTGTGCATGTTCCCCCTGCAAATGCAGAGAGACTCATACGCCTTAGTAGATTTATAACATGATATGATGGTTAGGGCATTCCCATGATGCTGAAAATCCCTCTACGTTGGTGTTTTATAGTAGGTTAACAGTCTGGCTCACGTGAGGTGAGAGGTTATATTGATGATCGATGATGCTTGAGAGTAAACGTATGGTTACAATCAATAGGGTGTTAAGACATTGGTGAATTCTATACTCTTTGGGGGTGTAGTTAATTGTATGACTTAGGAGTTTTCCTTCTCCCATTGAGGGGAGATGTATTTATATAAGCCTCTAGGGCCTGGAGTTTTCATCCCCTTTAGTAGGGTCAAATGCTCCCTTCTTATCATGGGAGGTTAATGACCACCTATCTTTCAGGGGCTAGTAGAGACTCCCTCTTTCTTCTAGGCGGGTCTCTGGGTCATCACTTGGGCGATACGATTCACGAGCGAGGGTGCCCTAATTTAGGACTTCCACAAATATAACATTGTATAATCCCTCAACAGAAAGGATTTTCTAAGGACAAAGTATTTTTAAACTCCTTTTATTTGAAGAACGCCTTTTCCATATTTGTTATTTCTCTAGTCGAGGGCGACCATGCTCAAAAAGGGGAAAAGTCCCTCATCTAGGGGTGATTCCCTCAGCTGAAGGCATCTATAAAGGGCGAGTTCCTCAGCTAGGGGAGAGTCCCTCAGCTAAATGTGTATATTTATCATGACTCTCGATGGATGAGTCAGCTTCAAGATGTTCTCTGTTTTAACTAAGAAGTGTCACCCAGGGATGTCAATCAATCACCCTGTGTTTGTGCTTACTTTTATTTAATGTAATCAATAATGCCCTATTTTTTGAGATCTTAATTGTTAGTGACACATGTCAGAAATGTGTTGAGTTTTCTAAAATTATGATGGGATTCAGAGAGTCTTCTATGTTTCCACTATAAAAGACTTCCCTTTTTGCATTTTGTTCCATTTTGCCTTCTTTGGGCAAGTTTTTTCTTTGTTACTTTCCCTTGTCATCTATATGTTCACAACCTTTTGTCATGTATGAATTCTTTCTCTTTTCTATATTTTCTGTGGTGGGTTTTGCAAAGGTTTGTTTGAGATGGAGTTTTTATACTAGATATAGAGCTTTAGGATAGTTTTCCTTTTATGACAATTAAGACGGTGGTGGTGATTTATTTTTATTATATTGTTTTCTCAAGAACAAAATCTCTTCCTCCTCCGCCGTGTCCGAGGATGTTGGTCACTTTGTGTCTAACTATGCATATATAAAAAATCCATCTTTTTTATTGGAAGCGAATGTTTCTTTTTCAGAGGATGAGGATTGAGTCATCCTAGAGATTTGCTCGTCGTTAGAGATGGTGGTCGCGTTTGTTTCCTCTGAACTTCCTTCATTGTACCTCTACTTTTACTTCCATTTCATCAAAGAAATGGGATTTCTTTTTCTCTTTCCCATTTTTCCGCAAATATTTTAAGAGTTCTTAATGTCGCCCCATCTTAATTGTTTCCTAATAACTGGGCTATATCAAGTCATTCTAGATGGTTTGCCAAGATCTGAATATTACTCCAACTGTGGGGGTTTTTTCTCCTTTTTTACCACTAACCCATCAAAAGGTAGTTGGTATCCCTGGGCAGTCAATCATAGAGATGCATTTTCACCTCTTACTCCAATCATTCTAATCATTATATATATTAGAAGGAAAATATTGTTCATGCGAGGGTGCGAGACAATTCTCTCAGGATGCTAGGATCTGATGGCACTCCTTATTTCCTCTGTCCTAGATGGATGATCCAAAAATAATCATGTGATACGACTTAACATTCTGTTCCCTTAAGGAGAACAAGAATGTTCGCTTATTATGGCAAGTAGATGCTATGGACTGTCGAGAAATAATTAATATATAGGTTAGGATGGCAAGAATCTTGCCGCCTATATAGGTAAACAAGTTTATATCTTCCATTCGTTGGCCTTGTGTACCATTTACGATTCGTGTATTATTTTGTAGATCAAATGGCAAGGATTTTAGCCAAGTGTAACGCGGTGGGAGAACTGACTTGGTTGTTTTGCGTTTGATCGCAAATGTTGCGGTTTAGCAAGAGTCACCACCGACTTTTCTTTTATCCAAAAGGAAAGGCTAAAAAGAACAGGAAAGACCTTTGAGGTGTTTTCTTGAGTTCGGGGGGTAGATTATGAAAAGGGAAGGTACTAGCACCCTTTTCATCCATGGTTTTCCATGGGCTCTTAGTTTCTTGCTAGATCACTTGCTTTTGTTTGAAAATGTGCTTTGTGTGGTTTTTGAAAGTATTTTGAAAAGGTGACATCGTTTAGGCAAACTTTGTAATGATTCTCGTTCGTAAGAATGTATACAAAGTGTTGATCTTTTGAAAATGTTTTCAAGTTTGAAAGATGTTTTGAAAGTGTTGGTGTTTGTTTTGAAAATAGCAAGGATGTCTTTGGTTTTGAAATTGAGCAAGCAACTAGGAACAATCTACCTACTCAAAAATCTTTCATGTTTATTTCCTCTTTCCTTTGATATTGTTATCTTACCATTGATTTGGTAAGTAACCCTGTCTTTGGATATAAAAGGGACGGGAAAGGGTCATCGTATAGCCATGATTAGCAATATTGTAAGATATCTTAGCATTTTCTTTAAGGGACTAAGATCATTTTTGAAAGGCAACTTTGATAGCGTCATCGAGGGACTGTGATCTTGTATTTTTTTATTGTTTTTGCTAAGATACCTCACATGCATAATATGGACATTTTTTATAAGGCAACAAAGTGAGTTTACCCTAAGGGTGTAAGTGTGCAAGTGTGTTGATTTACATGTCTGATTTGTCTTGATTAGAGTTTGCTACTTGTTGATTTTATGTCTTGCCATACAAACCCTAATTACTAGCATTTGTATATAAAGTATTAAATTGTGGAAAATAAAAATACTAAGCTATTACATCATTTAGGGGAGGGGGTATACAAATTCACAAATGGAGAATTTGTAAGAAAATTAAATCTAAATAATTATTACAACCATATTGAATAGTGTACAAAAATGAAGATAAAGATGCAAGAATATGAATGTGAAAAAGAAATGTGATTTTTGTTTGGTTTTTTTTGTTTAGAAAAGGTTTTTTGTTTTAACCTAATTAACTAGAAGAAAATTAATTAACTTAAAAGTAAGAAAATTAAACTAAGTTAATTAAAAGAATTTTTTTTAGGGTTTTTTATTAAGTTTCTTGTGAAAGGGTCTTAATTAAATTAAACTAGTATGAAAATATTAATTAACTAAAAATCCTAAGTTTCTAAATTAATTTTAATTAAAAAAGAAAATAAACTAAACCTAATTCTAATTATTATTTTATATAAGAAAATAAATTTAATTTGTATAAGAAAATATTTTGTCTTTTTAGTCTTAAAAGAAATAAAATATAAATATATTATTACCTAAATAATAAATAAAAATGTTTGTGGGATTTTTATTAATAAAAAAATAATAATATTAATAATAATAAAAATAAATGATAAATAAAATATGAAATAAAATGTGAAAATGAAGTCAGGGGTGTAAAACAGATTTTGAGTGTATGTGTGTAAAAAAGTTTATGGTCTGGCCCATTAATATTTTTTTGAAGTAAAAAAAAAAGAAACAAATGGGTTGCGTTGTTATTGAGCAAACAAGGGGTATTGTTAAGAGAGAAAAAAGTCAGGCCCATGGGGTGGAGGCCCAAGCGCTACCTGAAACAAAAAAAGAAAAATGACAAAAAATGTGAAAAAAATGCAAAAGGCGGCGCTGAGGTTTGAACCCACGACCTCTACCAATAACGCGTGTTGCCTTACCACTGGGGTGGTTCTACATCCATTAACTTAAATGAAAGAATAAATACATAATGTAACATGTCTTCATGACCTGTGCTTCGTCTTCAACCTTCAGCCCGCCATACCACCCATATCTCATTCATTTCTCAACAAAAATGGAAAATGCAAACATAAAAGTTGTGCTATTTTTCCTCATGAATCTAACTATATGAACAACTAAAGTTGTAGATCAAAGATGAATGAAAATTTCTCTGGCCCTAATTTGAATCCTAATTTTTTCAGAAACTTCAAACTTAAAATTCTCTAAGCTCAAGCCATGTAAATGAAAACTATGGATATGTACAGCTTCGAGGCAATGATATCTACATTTTATCTTCACAAATGAATTAATAATGATGCTTGTAGAGAGAGTTCAAAGTTAAGGAAACTTACCTCAAAACTGGAAATCGTATTCTGAGTTTGAGCACTCCTCAAGGTGTTGTGATGATCAGAATAATTTCAGTGACCCTCCAAGATGCTAATGCAATGTTTAGTTTGTACTAGAGATGGTTGAATCGTGCTAGAGAAGTCCAAGTTCAAAGCTTTGTTTTTGAAAATGGAAGATGGTGAAAATGGTGTTACAATCGTGTAACAGGGTGTGGGATGAGTTCTAAATGGTGTATGGAAGCTTTGTGATTGAATTTGAGTGAGAACGTACGAGTGAAATGTGAGTTTGGAATTCAAAGTCAGAAATGACACAAAAATGGAGTTTGTGTGCAAATTTCTGATTTCAGGGAGTTTCTAGGCTTATCAATTCGTGTGTTAGCTTGCATATAGTGTCTTTATTTATAAGCAAGAGGTTTGGAGTGATCAAGTTGGTCTGAATTCAAAATCCATGTTTAAACTTAACATGTGATTTTCTTAACAAAACAAGTTTCCATGCATTGTACCTTTGTTCATAGAGTTGTTAGCCACTTTAAACACCATGCCTCTCACTTTATGGATGGAATGTAATCATATAAAACAAGTTAGGAGCTCAAGAAGCTGACTTTTTGCATAAAGCTTGCTTTACAAGAATGAATATGTTGCTTTCTCCCTAAAATGGAAAATTAATTTGGATAATGCTTGAAACTCTTGGATAAGGGCACAATTAGTTGTGTAAACCATTAATTATGGAGTGACAAACAAGTTTGAGGCGTTCAAAGTGAGATTATGCAGCATGGCTATGGATTTGGTTCATGTTGCATCACAAATTTTTCCTTGCAAAACAACTTGAAACCCCAACTTCTGGCTTTCGATTATCCTTGCTCACAAATGATATCAAGGAGTTCTTGGAAATTTTGGAAAGCTTGTAATGTGATCTATAATCCATCTTTGAATCACTTTTGCAAAATCCAAGTGGAACTATGTGAAACTCGGCCAAGAAGTTAGGTCAAAATCCTGACCAAAAATGCTCAATATTTCACTAAGTGTTTTAGTTTCATGACCACGACTTCGTGGATTAATAACTTGAGATCCAAGCATTTATAGTATAAGTTGTGTAAAGCAATGTTTTATATATCATAGAGATATACCACTTTCATGTTGAAAGTTTCTTTTGAATCATCTTGTATCATGGTGAAAAAATTGGCTCTAAGTTGTGAAAAAATATGAAGTTTTCAACACTTAGAAAAATTTCTAAGTTTGGGAACTTTGACTTTTTAAAATGAAATCTTGACTTTTTGATTTCTTGATGAACAAGTTTCATATTTTGACATGTTTTGATGAATTGTGATCTTTGACACTTGATTTTGACCAAAAAGTCAAAGTTTGACTTTTCAGTGTACAATTGACTTTTGATCAGTTGACTGAAAATCAACTATCAATCAAATGACCTTAAGCAATGTTTTGAGTCATGCCATTAGGTCAAAATTATGCAATTGAACTCTTGAGATCATGCCTCAAACCAATTAACCATTTTCTAGGTCAAAAACCAAAAATTGCCCTTTCTCAATCAAAACCCTAATTTTGACCATTTTGCCCTTTTGATGATCTGATCAAATTTCTTGAGGAATTATGGTCCAAACTTGATCAAATGATACATATGAATTTATAATGTTGATATGGATAAAAAATAATGAAGTTTGATTGTAAATTGGCCACATATGACTTTTTTCCCAATACAGTTGATTTTTAGGTCAATTGCTCAATTGACTGAGCAAAAATGTGATCCAAGACTTGAAACTTGACATGAGTAATCTTGAGGGTCCATAATGATCCATGAAAGTCATATGATGCATTAAAAGTTAAAATATCCTTGTACAATCTCAAACCCTAATTTCAGTCATCAGTGCTTAAGGAGGTGTCTTGAGCTGACCAACCCTTGTGCAATCTTGAACCAAAGGAGATCTTGTGAGAAAATACTTGATAAATGAGAGGGAAAATTTTGGGGTACAACAGCTGCTCCGGTTCAATCTTCTTAAACCTGAAGAGTTAGATTGGCGGATCTGCCATTCGTGACTTGAAGGTGGAAGATGATTGGACACTAGAGTGCCCAAAAATTTGCACTCGAAGATGAATTATGAATGGGCTTATAGATTCCATTTGGAGGAATGATGGAGATTTGTCGGAGATGGGATTGTAGATGCCATCCAAATATGACTGTTGACAGAAAAATGGACTAAGTCTGAATTTGATTTCAACTGGAAAAGAATCAGAATAAATCTTTGGAGTGATTTATCTAAACCAGAAGAAGCCTTGTATGTTGTTTGACTGGGAAGAATCAGAATAAATCTGGGAGAGATTTATCTAAACCAGAAATGTTCCTTGGGAAAGTATCGGGATAAACCATTGAGGTGTTTAAATTGAACCAAAAGAGGTCTTGAGTTATTCTTTAACTGGAAAGAATCAGAGTAAATCTTTGAGCGATTTATCTGAACCAGAGAAAGCGTCTGCGGGAAAGAATCAAAATAAACCTTTGAGAGATTTATTTGAACCCGAAGTGTTCCTTTGGAAAGTATCAGGATAAACCGTTGAGGGGTTTAAACTGAACCAAAATATATCTTGAATGTTCTTTAATTAGAAAGAATCAGAGTAAATCTTTGAGTGATTTATCTGAACCAGAGAAAGCATTTGCGGGAAAGAATCAGAATAAATTGTTGAGAGATTTAAACTGAATCGGCATGGATCTAGAGAAGAATCAAAACAAATCAATGAGAGATTTATCTGAACCAGAGAAGACGTCTTCGGGAAAGAATCATAATAAACCGTTGAGAGGTTTAAGCTGAACCGACAGGGATCTGGAGAAGAATCAGAACAAATCATTGAGAGATTTATCTGAATCAGAGAAGACGTCTGCAGGAAAGAATCAGAATAAACCGTTGAGAGGTTTAAGCTGAACTGGCAAGGATCTGGGGAAGAATCAGAACAAATTGGTGAGATATTTATCTGAACCAGAGAAGACGTCTGCGAGAAAGAATGAGAATAAACCGTTGAGAGGTTTAAGCTGAACCGGCAGGGATCTGGAGAAGAATCAGAACAAATCATTGAGAGATTTATCTGAACTAGAGAAGACGTATGTGGGAAAGAATCAGAATAAACCGTTGAGAGGTTTAAGATGAATCGGCAGGGATCTGGAGAAGAATCAGAACAAATTGTTGAGAGATTTATCTGAACTAGAGAAGACGTTTGTGGGAAAGAATCAGAATAAACCGTTGAGAGATTTAAACTGAATCGGCAGGGGTCTGAAAGAAATATCTGTTATGTAGATGGTTGACCAATCCTTTCTTGAGAATTGATCTGTAATTGACTTGTTGAAAATTTGACGATAATTCTCTATTGATTGATCTTTCCTGAAAAATATGAAAGGTTAGTTGCATGCAATGTCATGATGTATGAAATTCATGGTGCAATGATGTTCTTAAAATAAATGAGATTGTGTCGTATGTATTGTGTTGTCGATGCTATGACGTATGGATATAATGTATGGACACATTAATTGTTATGCCGCAGTGTTGCTGGAGTCGGGGAAAATAAATCCCTGAGCATTGCTGAGAATAAGGAGTGCAAGTCTTCATGTTTGAAGTTGAAGTGTTGATGAGATTCCATTTAGAGAAATAAACTCTTTTGTGTAAGGGGAAACGCCGTGTATTGCTTGTAGACCTTGTGAAATCCTGTTGGGGAATCTTGAGAAATTGGGCGACTTTCACTGAGGATTCTTAGGAGCGGTAACTGGAAGTTTGTTCCATCGGGGATGTGAGAGATCTTGATATTATTAAGCTACATACTGGAGATATGTTAGAGATCCTGTAGTGGGATGTCCCGTTTTTCGTTCTTGTGGGAAAAGGTACCTGCGGGGGATTCTATGGAATAGCCTAAAGATATTATCCTATTTCTTAAATCCATTAGTGATTGTCTTTCTTTTTTTTATTTGTAAACAGTAGTCACGTTCAAATGCATATATTCAAAAATACATTGGACGTTTTCGCAAACAAAACACAAAAATAAAATAAAAATAGATAGTTTTGCACTTTCAAAGGGATATCTTTGTATTAACTTGAATAAGTATTTTTGTACAATGAGATGAACATTCTAGTAAGAGAATGTCGTCGTAGAAAATCAAAATTGATACAAAGAAAAGATAGTTATGTGACATAATCCCACGGGGTTCCCATTCTGATATAGCCTTCGTGTCTCTGAGCGTCTTGTCTATTTGCTACCTTGTCCGAAGTTTATTGGATTGATCAGAAGCATTTGAGCTTGTCAGTCGATGCTAAAGGTTGTCTGTAAGGTGATCCAACGGGACATAGTCATACGCTTTAATTCCCTACCTTTTTCCTGGACCGTCCTTTCGGGTTTTTAGTCCACCAGGATACCCTTTTTTGCCCAAGCCACCCTTTTGGGTTTTCAGCTTGTCGGGTGTACATATTTTTTTGTATTTTATCCTTAACTTTTGACCGAACCTTTGTGGTTCGCCGGGATGCCCTTGTTTTGACTAGGTGTGTCAACCTAGTGGGTCTCTTATGCGTAGTATCTTTTGACTATATTTGTGTTCATAGGGTGCGGAAGGTCGTCGCCATCCATAGTGGTTAAGATCATTGCTCCACCAGAGAATAAGCTTTTGATCACAAATGGTCCTTCGTATGTAGGAGTCCATTTTCCCCTGGGATCACCTTGTGGCAATATGATAGCTTGATTACCAAATCACCAACCTGATATACCTGATGTCTGACCTTTTTGTTAAAAGCTTTGATCATACGTTTTTGGTACATCTGGTCATGACAGACAGCCGTAAGCCTCTTCTCATCAATCAAGTTCAACTGATCAAGCCGAGTTTGGATCCAATCATCTTCATTCAGCCCTGCATCCTTTATGATTCTCAGAGAAGGTATTTGGACTTCAATTGGTAGAAAAGCTTCCATGTCGTATACCAAGGAGAAGGGAGTTTCCCCTGTTGATGTGCACGCCGTGGTACGGTAACCATGGAGAGAAAATGGTAGCATCTTATGCCAGTCCTTGTAGGTTACTGTCATTTTTTGTATGATCTTTTTGATGTTTTTATTTGTGGCTTCGACATCGCCATTCATCTTTGGCCAGTAAGGGGAAGAATTATGGTGCTGGATCTTGAATTGCACGCACAATATGTGATCATAGTATTGTTGAGATTCGTACCATTGTCTGTGATGATTCTCTCTAGGATACCATACCGACGGATGAGATTCTGTTTGATGAATCGGGCTACAACATTCTTGGTAACAGAAGCGAAAGAAGCTGCCTCAACCCACTTGGTGAAATAGTCAATGGCCACCAAGATGAAGCGGTGTCCATTAGAAGTTGTAGGTTTGATTTCTCCAATCATATCAATGCCCCACATCGCGAATGGCCAGGGAGTAGTCAAGACATTTAGAGGAACTAGAGGCACATGTACTTTGTTAGCATAGATCTGACACTTTTGACAGGTTCGTGAATGCTGATAGCAATCTGCTTCCATGGTAGACCAGTAATACCCTGCCCGTAGGATCTTTTTAGCCATCGTGTGCCCACTATAATGGGTGCCAAAAGTTCCCTCATGTAGATCAACCATAATCTTGTCTGCCTCAACCTTGTCTACATAATGAAGCAAAATAGAGTCGTGGTTGCGCTTGTAGAGAATGTCATTACTGAGGAAGAACTTAGCAGAGAATCTTCTCAAGAACTTCTTATCATTGACTGAAGCTCCCTCCAGATACTCTTGGGCCTCGAGATACCTTTTAACTTCATGGAACCAAGGTTTTTCCATTGCTTCTTCGGCATCGATATCGTGACAGTAAGTTGGTTCATCCATCCATTCAATGGTGATCTGAGGAGCCTCTTTTACCCCACTTGAGTTTAAACGTGGATGACATAGTGGCTAGCGCGTCCTCTAGTTGATTTTCCTCTTGGGGAAATGCTCAAAGGTAATTTCCTCGAAATGTGGGATTAATGTCAACACATGTTCTTTGTAGGGGATGAGGTTAGGGTGCTTCGTGTTCCATTCTCCTTTGATCTGACTGATGACTAAGGCTGAATCTCCAAATACACTTAAGGACTTGATTCCCAAATCTATGGCAGCTTTGAGACCAAAAATATACGCTTCGTATTCTGCCATGTTATTGGTATAGTTGAAAAAAATTCTTGTGGTGAAGGGAGTATGACATCCTTCAGGGGATATGATTACAACACCTATGTCGTTGCCAAGTGCGTTGGAGGCTCCGTCAAAAACCAAGGTCCATCGGGATCCTTGTTCAGGTCCGTCATATGGTCTGAGTTCTTCACAATTGTTTACCATCATGATGCTTCATCTGGGAACTCGAATTTCATGGACTGATAGTCATCCACAGCCTTATGAGCAAGGTGATCGGCAAGTAGACCCCCCTTTATTTCTTTTTGGGTAGTGTATTAAATTTCGTATTCAGGCAGGATCATCTTCCATCTTGCTATTCTCCCAGAGAGGGCAGGCTTCTCGAATATGTATTTAATTGGATCCATCTTGGATATCAATAAGGTAGTATGGGTCAGCATATACTGTCTTATCCGGTGAGCAGCCCATGCTAGAGCGCATCAAGTTTTCTCGAGCAGTGAATATCTTGTTTGACAGTCGGTAAACTTTTTGCTCAGGTAATAAATAGCATGCTCATTTCGGCCAGACTCGTCATGCTGCCCCAGCACACACCCCATTGAATTTTCCAAGAAAGTTAGGTACATGATCAAAGGTCTTCCCTTGATTAGCGGCATCAAAATAGGAGGCTCTTGTAGGTACTCTTTGATCTTGTCGAAGGCAGCTTGGCATTCATCATTCCATCTGACTACTTGATCTTTCTTCGGTAATTTGAAGATTTGTTCACAAGTAGCGGTTAGGTGAGAAATGAATCTGGCGATGTAGTTGAGCCGTCCTAAGAATCCTCTGACTTCCTTCTCGGTGCGAGGAGCAGGCATTTCTTTTATTGCTTTCACCTTGGCAAGGTCCACTTCGATACCTTTACCACTGACAATGAAGCCTAGGAGCTTACCGGACCTCACCCCAAATGTGCATTTATTCGGTTTCAACCTCAGCTTGTATTTCTTTAGCCTTTCAAACAGTTTTTGCAAATGGTCAAGATGTTCCTCTTCAGTTTGAGATCTGGCTATCATGTCGTCCACATAGACCTCTGTTTCTTGATGTATCATGTCTTGAAATAGAGCAACCATGGCACATTGATAAGTTTCCCCAACGTTCTTCAACCCGAATGGCATAACCTTGTAACAGAATGTGCCCCACTGTGTGACGAAGGTCATTTTCTCCATGTCCTCAGGTGCCATTTTGATTTGATTGTAGCCTGAGAAACCATCTGTTGTACCCCAAAATTTTCCCTCTCATTTATCAAGTAATCTCTCACAAGATCTCCTTCGGTTCAAAACTGTATTAGGTTTGATCAGCTCAAGACACCTCCTCAAGCACCGATGATTGGAAATTAGGGTTTGAGATTGCACAAGGATAAATTGACTTTTAATGTCCCATATGAATTCCATAGATCATTTTGGATCCTCGGGATTGTTCATGTCAAGTTTCAAGTATTGGATCACTTTTTTGCTTAGTCAATTGACCAGTTGACCTAAAAATCAGTTGTATTGGGGAAAAAGTCAAATATGGTTAATTTATAGTCAAACTTCATAATTCTTGATCCATGTCAACATTATGAACCTATATATGTCATTTGATCAAGTTTGGACCATAATTCCTTAAGAAATTTGATCAGATCATAAAAAGGGCAAAATGGTCAAAATTAGGGTTTTAACTGAGGAAGAGCAATTTCTGATTTTTTGACTTAGCAAATGGTTGATTGGTTGGATACATGATATCAAAGATTCAATTGAATCATTTTTACCTAATGGCATGACTCAAAACTTCCCTCAATATCAATTGATTGATAATTGAATTTCAGTCAACTGATGAAAAGTCAAATGTACACTGAAAAGTTAAACTTTGACTTTTTTATCAAAATCAAGTTTCAAAGATTACAATTCATCGAGACATGTCAAAATATGAAACCTGTTCATCAAGAAATCAAAAAGTCAAGATTTCATTTTGAAAAGTCAAAGTTTTCAAACTTAGAAATTCTTCTAAGTATTGAAAACTTCATGTTTTTTCACAACTTTGAGTAAATTTTTCATTATGATGCAAGATGATTCAAAAGAAACTTTCAACATGAAAGTGGTAGATCTCCATGATATCTACAACATTGCTTTACACAATTTCTCCTAAATATTCTTGGATCTCAAGTTATAAATTCATGAAGTCATGGCATTTTTGAATAAACACTTAGAGAAATTTTATACAGATTTTGGTCGGGATTTTATCCCAACTTCTTGGCATTTTTTCACATAGTTCCAAGATGATTTTGTCAAAATGGCCAACATGAAAGTTGTAGAGGGTGTTTCAATCTTTCCAAAACATCCAAGAGTATGAATTTATCATATTTGAGCTAGGAGATTCAAGGGCCTGAAGTTGGGCATTCATTCTTGAATTGCAAGCCATTTTTGTTGAAGAACACATGACAAAACTCTTATTGATTTGCTGCATAATCTTATGTTGCAGGCTTCCTTGCTTGCAAATCTCATCATAATTTAATGCTTACACCCACTCTTTAGCTATTACCCTAGTGTTTAAACCATTGTCCAAAAGATCTTTCCATTTATGGCATAAAGGCACCATTGTTATTCTTGAAAAGAAAGCTTTTTGTACAAAGTTTGTCTTGAGCCCATACCTTGCTGGTTGATGATTATACTCCACCATAAATCATGGGAAGTAGCTCCTCAATACCAGAAACTTTGGTACTTCATCTCGGGACTATAGAGTACTCGACTTAGTTTGATCTTTGTAGTCCAACCAAACCATAACATGCTATTTTGAAAACCTAATCAGCTCATATGCACAAACCCCTTGCCTATAAATAGAAGAAGCATTTGGAAGAGAAGGAGGTTAGAGAAAATAGAGAGAAAAGCCAGAATTTTTGTTGTAGACTAGCCATCAAGATCCCATACTCTCCAAAAAGCCATAACTGTCCAAAAAAGCTTCCACTCTTGAGTTGTAAAGTCCAAATATTTGGAACTCTCACACCTTGCAAGCTCTATCCAAACATCTAAGCACCTCACATTCATCACCTAGAAATTATTCAAACTCAATAACAAGCTCCTACAACATCTCTATTTTCTTTTCCAAGTTCAAGAACAGTCAACACAACAACTCAAGCTCAGAGTATAAGATCCAGCTCCAAGGTAACTTTCTTGACTTTAGTTCTTCATTTCAAGCATCATTAGTAATTCATTATTTGAAGACAAAGTGTAGTAACCATTATCCTTGAAGCTAACATTTTGTTTATCTTCCATTATTTTCATTATGTGTTGAGAACTAACCCATGTATGCAGCAAAACAATGTTGAAGTAAAAAAAATGACTGTATGAGTCGACACATAGACTTATCAGTCGATACATACTGCTATACAGGCCCAAAACAGAAGCAAAAAATAGTGTATGAATCGACACAAAGCACGTATGAGTCGACACCTACCATTATGTATCGACTCATACTGAGTTAATTTGGCAATACAGGGGCAAGGAAAGTTATGTGTCGATGCATAGGAACTTGTGTCGACACATAATAGTTCAAAATGCAATTTTTCCTTCTTTTTACACTTTTTTTTACATTTCCTTCATTGTTATTCGATATGGTTTTAATATTTAAGTTCCTACTTCATCCCCATTTGTAAATTGTACCCCCATCCCCTAAATGATGTAATAGCGTAGGACTTTACATTTCCATAATTTATCGCTTTTAAATATAAATGCTAGTAACTAGGGTTTGTATGGCAAGACATAAAATCAACAAGTAGATAACCCTAATCAAAGATTAAATGCATGCAAATCAAACATACTATTCACATATGCACTCTTAAGTTTAACTCCACTTGTTGCCTAAAAAATGGTCATGTTATGCATGTGGGATGTCTTAGAAAAAACAATCGAAATACAAGATCATAGTCCCTCGATGACGCTATCTATGTTGCCTTTCAAAATGATCTTAGTCCCTCAAAAGGAAATTTCTAAGATACCTTGCAATATTGCTAATCATGGTTATACGATGACCCATGGCCGTCCCTTTTACATCCAAAGATAAGGTTATTTACCAAAATTAATGGTAAGATAACAACGTCGAAGGAAAAAGGAAATAAACATGAAAGACTTTTGAGTAGGTAGAATGTTCCTAATTACTTGCTCCATTTCAAAACAAAAACATCCTTGCTATTTTCAAAACAAACACCAACACTTTCAAAACATCTTTCAAAACTTGAAAACATTTTCAAAAGATCAAACACTTTGTATACATTCTTACGAACGAGAATCATTACAAAGTTTGCCTAGACAAAGGCCTCTTTACAAAATACTTTCAAAAAACCACACAAAGCACATTTTCAAACAAAAGCAAGTGATCTAGAAAGTAACTAAGAGCCCATGGAAAACCATGGATGAAAAGGGTGCTAATACCTTCCTTTTTCATAATCTACCCCCCAAACTCAAGAAATAATCTCAAAGGTCTTTCCTGTGCTTTTTCACCTTTCCTTTTGGATAAAAGAAAAGTCGGTGGCGACTCTTGCTAAACCGCAACATTTGCGATAAAATGCAAAACACCTAGTCAGTTCTCCCACCGTATCATAGAACTGGCGACTCTGCTGGGGATAATATTTTAAAAGTGGGGTTACCTTAGGGCTAGATCATATTTAATTGCTTTCATTGTTTGATTTGTTTGCTTTACATTTTGGTTCTTTGTTTGGGTTTAAATCCTCTACCCAAATTTGAGATACCTTATAGGTAAATAGCAATACATTGTGGAAACTGTGCGGGGTATATCGACTTGGTCTAAGCAATAGCTACATTAGTGTGACATATTTGTGGGTACCGGTAGCCCTTGAGTAGTCAAGGAGAATACGGAGCCGCTGAGTGATGTCATGAAGCACTAACCGATTTTTAGAACCTTTACTTGACCAACTTGGCCTTTAGGACGTAGTGAGATGACCGACTTTGGTGCAGTCCGAAGTTGGTAGATACTCGATAATACACTCATTGAGGTTTGGTTTTTTAGGATATTTCAGTCGCAATTAAAGAGGCTTGTGCTGAAACAATGCCCAAAAAGATAGACCAGTGATATTGATCTCCTTAGAACCCGGTTACTATTACTAGGACAGGTTTGAGCCAACTAAACTTTAAGAGGGTACTTACCTATGAGACTCCATGTAAGCCTGAACCTAAGGATTTGTTTGCTTTGTTTGTATATATTTACTTGTACATAACATCATAAATATCATAACATCATACTCATGTTCACTAACCATTTCAAGGATTTTGGGATTTATTTTTGTTCTGTTTTGTAGGACATGAACTCTATTGCAGAAAAACTATTCAAGTCAATCTCGTAAGGATCCCTCCTCAACTTAAAGAGCTAGCATAAAGGATTCCTTAAAATTCTCCATTTACCAAAAGACATGGTCGCCTACTAAACTTGGTCACCTCTAACACTGATGAGGACATGATGAAGGTGCTCTTTCAGTTCTTTGATCCTATACACCATTGCTTCACATTTCTCGATTATCAACTTGTGCCAACTTTGGAGGAATTCTCCCAACTCTTGAGGATTCCCATTCTCAATCAACTACCTTTCAACAGTACGTAAAGAGATCCAAAGCCAGAAGAGATTGCTCAAGCCCTACACTTGCAACAATCTGATGTCACAACTAATTGGGAAGCAAGGAGTGGTGTCAAAGGTTTCTTAGCCAAATTCCTGTTTGAGAAAGCTCAAGATTGTTGGAAATCCTTGGACTTGCAAGCTTTTGAGGAAATTGTGGCCCTTCTCATCTATGGGATGGTTTGGTTTCCAAATCCGGACCAACTCATAGATGTAAGCACCGTCAAAATCTTCATGTCTCGTAACCCGGTGCCTACTTTGTTAGGAGACATCCTACATTCTTTTCACTCTCGCACTTTGAGGAAGAGAGGTATCCTCATGTGTTGCACTCCTCTCTTGGTAAGATGGTTTATTTCGCATCTTCCCCAATCTGTGTTGAAAAATGAGCAAGGTTCAAGATGGTCCCATAGGTTGATGACGCTCAAACATTCAGATATTCATTGGTGTTCCCGCTCTTTGGAGAATGTTACTATCGTTGACCGTTGTGGAGAATTCCCTAATGTCCCTTTGCTTGGAATTAGAGGAGGTATCACTTACAACCCCTGCTTAGCCCTACAAAAGTTTGGTTACGCCCCGAGGGATGGTCCCCACGAGATGCTTATCCAAGGAGTGGTATTTGACTACGAGATTGATGATCAAGGTTACCGTCAGAGGTTTATCCGAGCCTGGAGGATGTTGAACAAGGTGGATAGCAAGATGTTAGCACATAAGAACTCCATTCCCCTCTAGCCTTACCTTAAATGGGTGTGAGCTCGTGCTCATAAACTTGTGATGCCTTATCCTTACATCTTACCAGTCATCGTGGAGCCTGTGGTCGAAGGAGATGTTCCCTACACTATCCTCCATCTCGACATGCCTACCTCTCTCAAAGACTTGAAAAAGGGTTGGATTCAGCTTAAGGAAGAACGAGATACTTTCAAATCTGAATTCTATGCTAGTGAGAAGAGGGTCTTGGAGCTTACAAACAGCTACAGGAAGAGAAAAGTGTGGATGCTTATATCGCGCCAAAGAGGATGCGTTCGGTCTTTTTATCTTAGAAAGTTATTTTGTAAGCCCAAGAGGCATGCTGTAATCTTTCTTGTTTTATCTAATGAAAATTAACGTTTGTTCATTCTTTTGTCTATACAAATTTAAATCTCATTAATCCTCGAAATCATTTGCATATACATATTCATGCATCATAACATGACAGGTTTTCGCATAACAGGTTTCCTTATCTTTTTTATGTTTATTTCGGCAAGATGGATCTAGAGAAAACTGTGAAGGATCTCCAAGCCCAAAATTCTCAGCTTGAGGAGACTCTAGTAGCCCTAGCCAAGGGGCAGCAAGATATGATGGCTTTGCTGGCTGTTAAGAAGAAGCTAAAGAAGAAAGCTCTACTCAACATGGGTAAAAGGTTCAAGGAGACAGTACGTCAAATCCCGGTAGGAGGAGACTCATCTGAAGAGGACGAGAAACAGATCAGTGAGGTCAAGAGTACTCAGGCTGACTGTGCTAATGATCAAGTATCTGATGATGACTATTTCAACAAGCAATATCCACCCGCCGATATCAAATACAAGCAGTTAGAAGACAGATTGAAAGTTGTTAAAATCCAAGCCGTCCCCGGTTTAGATTTTGACGATTTGGGTTTGATCTCTAGGGTAGTCATCCCCCACAAATTCAAAATACCAGTCTTTATAAAATACGATGGAGTTTCTTGTCCAAAACTCCACCTAAAGTCTTATGTGCGCAAGATACAGCCGCACACTGCTGATAAGAAGCTTTAGGTTCACTTTTTTCTAAGAGAGCTTGACTGGAATGCAACTTGAATGGTTTTATCAGTTAGACGGTTCTCGTATCAATATTTAGGAGGATTTAGCTACTGCCTTCTACCATCAATATCAGTACAACACTGACTTTGCGCCAACGAGGGTTCAGTTACAAGATATGACCATGGGAAAGAATGAAGGATTTAAGGAATATGTGCAAAAATGGAGAGACCTTGCTAGTAGAGTCCAACTGCCCTTGACTGATAGGGAGCACATCGACATGTTCATGGGCACTTTATCTGGTCCCTTGTTTAATCTATTGCTTGGTTACTCTTCTTCTGGTTTCACTGAATTAATCTTAACCATTGAAAGTGGCATAAAAAGTGGGAAGATCTTTATGGCATCTACCTCCATTCCCAATCCTATCAAGAAACCTTTTGCTGCAAAGAAGGAAGTCAACATTGTGTACGAGGCAAGGGCCCATACCAAGAAGAATGATCGTCCGTCTGTCAATGTTGTCTGAATCTCCAAATCCAACTCCTACTCCAAGACCATCTGTAAACCATCAACGTTTTGAAACTCCAAGAATAAAATTTATGAGGTTAGGCATGTCATTGTCTCAAGCCTTACAACATTTGCTCAAGGTTAATTTAGTTACATTGCGTGATCCTCCCGCCAACCCTGATACCTCGTCACCAATGTATAATTCGAATGCTAAGTGTGCTTACCATTCAAGCAGCCCCGGGCACGAGACTGACCAGTGCTGGGCCTTGAAGAACAAAATCCAGGATTTGATTGATAAAAAAACTATTGAATTTGATCCTCCTCCAACGCCGAATGTAATCACCACTCTAATGCCGAAGCATGACAAAGGTGTTAATGTTGTTGAAGATACAATTTTTGTCGACTCTATTGAAGAATTGACTACTCCGCTGAATATAATCAAAAACAATCTGTTGAAAGTCGGGATTTTCCCTGGCTGCGTAAAGGATTGTGTGTGTTGTACAAGGCAACTCAATGGATGTGAAGGGCTGAAGAAAGGCATACAACGCCTGATGGATAGCCACGAAATTCTATTCGAGAAGACCCCACTTGCCAAAAGTTTGACTAACAAATGTGAAGACCTCTCCATTATTACCATCTCAAACAAGCCTCTTAGGATCACCTCCAAAGGTCCTATTAGGATTTCAAATGAACCCACTATTGCTCCCTTAATAAGTACCAGTCCCAGACCGATTCTCTACTCTTCAAATAAGGCGGTACCATGGAATTATGGTATTAAAGTGTTTTATCATGGGATTAAACAAGACGCGTGTATCAAACAAGGAAAAGATGACGATGTCGGTAACATAGCTAGTTCAAGCAAAGTAACTAAAACTGGGAGAATATTTTCACCCAATATCTCACCACCAGTTATTACAAGGACGCCCATCCGCATTACTGCTGCCAAGACAAGTACTGATACAAGAGGGAAGGAGAAGGTTGTTGAGCCTAATGTGGTTAAAGTACCCTCCAAGGACGTAGTTGATGAAGAACCCTCCACTCGCGAGATGGACGAGATTTTGAAGATCATAAAAAGAAGCGACTTCAAAATTGTGGAACAGTTGGGGCAAACCCCTTCTAAGATTTCAATGTTGTCATTGCTGCTTTGTTCTGATGCCCATGCTCGGATGTTAATCAAGTTCCTAAAAAAGGCTCATGTCCCCCATGAGACGACAACGGGCCAATTTGAGAATTGTGTGGCTAGCCTGACAGTTGATAATGGCTTGGGATTTTCAGATGCTGACTTAACACCTCTTGGGAAGAATCACAATAAAGCTTTACATGTTTCTATTGAGTGCAAAGGGACTACCTTAGCACATGTGCTAGTCGACACTGGTTCTTCTCTGAATGTATTACCCAAGGGGGCGTTAGATCGTCTTGACTGTGAGGATTTAGTCTTGAAGCCAAGTGATATCATTGTAAGGGCGTTTGATGGATCAAAGAGGACTGTTCGTGGGGAAGTAGATCTTCCGATTAAAGTGGGCTCCCAAATATTCAAATCCACCTTCTATATTATGGACATTCGTCCTGCCTATTCTTGTCTGTTAGGTCGCCCGTGGATCCATAAAGCTGGGGTAGTAACCTCAACTCTCCATCAGAAACTCAAATATCCAGTCAAGGGAAGAATAGTCACTGTTTGTGGAGAAGAAGAGTTTATGGTAAGCCACCTTAACTCGTTCAAATACGTAGAGATGGAGGGAGAATTCATTGAAACCCCATGTCAAGCCTTTGAAGTCATGCCACCGATGATTGCTGCTACCAAATGTTCTTCTGGTGAGTCTAAAGTTGTTAAGGCCACGCCAAAGATGGTTTCAATCAAGGATGCCCGTGCGACAATTGAAGAAGGAAACTGTGATACTTGGGGCAACTCCTTGATATCCCATTTAAAGAGGACAAGTTTGGTTTGGGCTTCACCATCAAAGCTCAGAAAGAAATGAGGCGTGCTCGTGCTGGAAAGCCACCTCTCCGCATTGGAAGCCATGAAGTCAACGCCATGGTTGATTCTGATGAAGAAGCTGAATTTTAAGATTGGGTGTATCCAACTACCACGGAGCTGAAGAATTGGAATACAAAGGACTTTGTGCCCATCTCCTTCATTGAGGAGTAATCTACTTGTTATTGCTGTTCTTTCAATTCAAGAACATGTTGTCTGTAATTTTTTAACAATGACTTTTCAGCCATATGCCTGGCCCGGGGCACTTTGGTCCATTTGTCAAGGGTTTTATTTATGTTCATCTAATCATATGATCATTCATTACTTTGGATTCTTTTGCATTCAAATATTTGTGTTCATTATCTTTCCTTTCTTTCAAATACAGTTTTCAAAAAAAAAGAAGCCATGTATCTTACATGCACATGCACACACACTCTTGCAGGTCCACATCCACTCTGGATCCTATTGCCAATGACTCTACTATTTCCGACTATGACTTTGAATATCCTATCAACCAAGCCGAGGAGGAAGTCGAGGAAGATTGTGACATACCGGGAGAACTAGCCAGACTTCTATTATAAGAGGAAAAAGATATTCAACCGCGTGAAGATTCAGTTGAAGTTATCAACCTGGGTACTGAGTCAGATAAGAAGGAAATCAGGATCGGCGCTAATTTGGAAAGCAGTGTCAAGAGCAGGTTGGTTCAGATATTGCATGATTATGTGGAAGTATTTGCTTGGTCTTATGAAGATATGTCTGGGTTGGATACTGACATCGTAGTTCATCATCTGCTGAAAAGAGAAGACTTCCCTCCAGTTAAACAAAAGGTTCGTGCATGAGGCCTGATATGTCTGAAAAGATCAAAGCTGAAGTGATGAAACAATTTGATTCAGGGTTCCTAGCTATGACATCCTATCCTCAATGGGTTGCCAATCTGGTACCAGTGCTGAAAAAGGACGGAAAAGTTCGCATGTGCGTGGACTATAGGGATATGAATAGGGCAAGCCCCAAGGATGACTTCCCTCTACCACACATTGACGTCTTAGTTGATAATAATGCTCAGCATAAAGTCTTCTCTTTCATGGATGGCTTCTCAGGCTATAATCAAATAAGGATGGCTCCTGAAGACATGGATAAGACTACTTTCATTATGCAATGGGGCACCTTCTGCTACAAGGTCATGCCACTCGGATTAAAGAATGCAGGGGCAACATATCAAAGGGCTATGGTAGCTTTATTTCATGACATGATTCATCATCAGATAGAGGTATATGTGGATGATATGATTTCCAGATCATAAACCAAAGAAGAACATCTGGATCATCTGTACAAATTATTCGAGAGGTTGAAGAAGTACAAGCTGAGGTTAAACCCTAACAAGTGCACGTTTGGAGTACGATCTGGAAAGCTTCTAGGTTTTGTTGTCAGCAATAAAGGCATTGAAGTTGATCCTGCCAAGGTAAAGGCCATCCAAGAAATGTCAGTCCCTCATTCTGAAAAAGAAGTCGGAGGATTCTTGGGTCGTCTCAATTACATTGCTCACTTCATAACACACTTGACTGCTACTTGTGAGCCAATCTTCAAACTCTTGAAGAAATATCGGTTAGTCAGATGGAATGATGAGTGCCAGGTTGCCTTTGACAAAATCAAAGAGTACCTACAAGAACCTCCTATTCTCATGCCTCCAGTTGAAGGAAGACCCTTGATCATGTACTTGATATTATTAGAGAACTCTATGGGGTGTGTTTTGGGCCAACATGACGAGTCTGGCCGAAAAGAGCATGCTATTTATTACCTGAGCAAAAATTTTACCGACTGTGAAACCAGATATTCACTGCTCGAGAAAACTTGATGCACTCTGGCATGGGCTGCTCTCCGGCTAAGACAGTATATGTTGACTCATACCACTCTGTTGATTTCTAAGATGGACCCAATCAAGTACATCTTCGAGAAACCTGCCCTTTCCGGACGGATAGCCAGATGGCAACTGATCTTGACTGAGTATGATATTCAATACACTATGCAAAAGGCTATCAAAGGAAGCATGCTAGCTGATCATTTGGCCCATCAAGCTGTGGATGATTATCAGTCAATGGACTTCGATTTCCCTGATGAGAACATCATGCTGATAACCGACTGTGCGAAACCTGGATGGTATGATGGACCTGAACAAGGATCCCGATGGACTATGGTCTTCGATGGGGCTTCCAATGCCTTAGGTAACGGAATTGGTGTTGTGATCATCTCTCTTGAAGGTTGCCACACTCCTTTCACTTCCAGACTATGCTTTGATTGTACGAACAATATGGTCGAGTACGAAGCATGCATCTTAGGTCTGAAAGCTGCTATTAACTTGAGAATCAAGCATTTGGATGTGTTCGGGGATTCCGCCCTAGTGATCAGCCAAGTAAAAGGATATTGGGACACTAAACACCCTAATGTTATCCCTTACAAGGAACTTGTGCTATCCCTGATTCACTACTTCGAAGAGATCACCTTTGAGCACTTCCCTAGTGAGGAAAACCAGTTGGTTGATTCCTTGGCAACCATGTCTTCAATGTTCAAGGTCAGATGGGACAACGAAGCCCCTATGATTACAATTGAAAGATTCAACTAACCTGCAGATTGTTGTGATCTTGACACCAATGCGGAGAAGCCTTGGTACCATGAGATGATGAGATATCTTGAAGCACAAGAGTATCCCGAGGGAGCATCCATCAATGGCAGAAAATTCTTACGAAGATTTGAATCCAAATTCTTCCTAAGTAACGGGATATTGTACAAGCGCAACCATGATTCAACTCTACTCCGATGTGTGGACAAGAAGTAGGCAGAGGAAATCATGGAAGACATGCATGATGGTCTCTTCAGTACTCACTTAAGTGGACATACGATGGATAAGAAAATCTTAAGAGCCGGTTACTATTGGTCAACAATGGAGACTGATTGCCATCAACATTCAATAACTTGTCACAAATGCCAAATCTACGCTGACAAGGTCCATGTGCCTCCTATCCCTTTGAATGTCATGACTGCTCCGTGGCCATTTGCAATGTGGGGTATTGATATGATTGGAGAGATCAAGCCCACCGCTTCCAACGGACATCGCTTCATTCTTATTGCTATCGACTATTTTACCAAATGGGTCGAAGTCGCTTCTTTTTCCTCAGTCACAAAGAATGTGATAGCCAGATTTATCAGACACAACCTCATCTACCGTTATGGTATCCCCGAAAGGATTATCACCGATAATGGGACTAACCTCAACAATGTTATGATCACTGAGCTTTGCACTCAGTTTAAGATCAAGCATCACAATTCTTCTCTGTATAGACCGAAAATGAATGGCGCAGTCGAAGCGGCCAACAAAAATATCAAGAAGATTGTGCAGAAAATGGTAGTAACCTATAAGGATTGCCATGAGATGTTGTTGTTTGCTCTAAATGGCTATTGTACTTCAGCTAGAACATCAACTGGGGCAACTCCCTTTTCTCTAGTCTATGGCATGGAAGTTGTTTTTCCAGTGGAATTTCAAATTCCCTCGCTAAGGATTATGAATGAGGCAGGCCTAGGCAAAGACGAGTGGATTCAAACGAGATTGGATCAGCTGAACTTGATTGACAAAAAACGATTAGTTGCTGTTTGCCATGGTCATACGTATCAAAAACGAATGATCAAGGATTTCAACAAAAAGATCAAGCCTCGAGTATATCAAGCTGGTGACTTGGTGATAAAGCGCATCATTCTACCACAAGGCAACCCCGAAGGAAAATGGACTCCAACCTATGAAGGACCATTTGTTGTCAAGAGAGTTTTCTCTGGCGGTGCCATGATGCTGACTACCATGGATGGTGAAGATTTCCCACATCCTATAAACGCGGACATAGTTAAAAAATACTACGCATAAGAGACCCGCTAGGTTGACACACCTAAGAAAAATAAGGGCATCCCAGAAAACCAAAAGCTTTGGGCAAAAATTAGGGATATATGCAAAATATTGTACACCTGACAAGTTGAAAACCCGAAAGGGCGACTTGGGAAAAAAAGGGTATCCTGGTGGGATGAAAACCCGAAAGGGCGGTCCAGGAAAAATTAAGGATTGAAAACATATGACTATGTCCCGTGGAGTCACCACAGTCAATCACCAAGGTCCAAGTTCAAACGGTCCAAGATCAATCCAATCAACTTCTATCAACGGCAAGGGACATTCAAAGACATTGGGGTAATAGTAGAGTTGGAAGGCAATGAGATCGTTTCACATGGCTATTTGTTTTCCTTCTCAATTTTGTTTTCCTTTCGACGATTTCCTCTTACTAGGATCTCCGTCTCTCTGTACAAAAATGCCTATTCATGGGAAAAATATCAATACATATATACTTTGAAGTGCAAAATGTTTGTCTTTGTTTTGAATGCAAAATTGTCCAATGACTAAAATTGAACGAACATATGCATATGAACATATTTAAAACTATTTGGCACATGTGTCCTGCTAAGAAGTAACAAGCATCTCTTTAGTGTATATGGAATATCCCCACAGAGTTATTTCATCAACATATCCACAAGAACGGTTACGATAAACCAATCTCCAACCAGAGTCTCAATCTCTTGGCAGCTCTCTCTCCAGCTAAAGTAGAATTTTACAAGTTGAAGCCTCGTAGATCTCTTCCTAAAAGAAACTCACCTATTCAACATGGTTTATTTCCCCAACAGGTTTTATTTCCCCAACAATAATCGAGGAACCACAAAATTCCCCAGCCGAGTACATCCTCCCCAATCGAGTTTGTATTCCCTGGGCATAGTTTATCTTCCCCAGCTGATCCTGTTATCCCCAATTATGTATATCCTCCCTAGTTGAGTATATCCTCCCCAAGCTGAGTTTGTCCTACTCGACTGAGTCTACACTCTCCAACTTTAATTTTCATTTCAGATTATTGCAAATCATAGGGCCACAACCCCTGATCCCCAGTAAAGCCGTCAGCATGGCCTTTACTATTTCCAAAGAGATACTATGAAGCCTGGACCTGACCAGATAATAGTTTGACTTCTTCAATTGCCGAAGCCTGGGCCCGACCAGATAGTAGTTTGATTCCTACAAAATCATTAGCAAAACTCCTCTTCTCCAATAGAGTTTGCCACTATCCCTAGTGAATTACTGAAACCTGGACCCGACCAGATAACAATTTGAGTATCTGAAACTTGGACCCGACCAGATAACAGTCGATCTCAATTTCAAGATACTATGAAACCTGGACCCAACCAGATAATAGTCTAACTCTTCAAAGATATAGAAGAACCTGGACTCAACCCGACCAATGTTTAACTTCTTTTCCCCAGTAGAGTTTGCCTCTACCCCCAACAAATTATTGTGAAACCTGGATCCGACCAGATATCAGTTTTCAATTTCATCTTTTCAAGCAAGTTTTTGTGAAGCCTGGATCCGACCAGATAACAATTAACCTCAGAGATTCATTGTGAAACCTGTAAACCAACCAGATAACAACTAAATCCCCAAATAGTTTATTGTGAAACCTGGACCCGACCAGATAGAAATTGACCTCATCAACCTCAAAAATCTGCAAAGCCTGGACCCGACCAGATGACCGTTTTTCAAACAGTTTACTATGAAACCTGGAGCCCGGCCAGATAAAAATTAACTATGATCCCCAGAGAGACACTACAAAGCCTGGACTCGACCAGATAATAGTACAACTTTCCAAAAACCATGAAACCTGGACCCAACCAAATAGTAGTTACCACTTCAAGTTACTGCGAAACATGGATTCGACCAGATAACAGTTAACTTCTGTATCCCTAGCAAGTTCTTGTGAAGCCTAGATCCGACCAGATAACTATTCGATTTCAAGAAATTTTCTGCAAAGCCTAGAACCCGACTAGATAACATTTAATTCGTATCTTCCCCCAGTAAGTTGCCATGAAGCCTAGATCCGACTAGATAGCAGTTGACTACTTCATCATCAGCAAATTATGAAGCATGGATCCGACCAGATAACAGCTGACATTCCAAAAATATTCCCCAGCGAAAGCATCCTTTCAACAAAGCTTGAAGATAGGCATATTCTTCATCCCCAACGGCAATCAGGGATTCAACCCCCCAGAATTTCCACAGCAGCAGTCAGGGATTTATTTTCTCGGACAGAAACATACATCTCACATTCATACATCATAGCATGTACATACATCTGCATTTTACTAACTCTTTTTCTCATAGGTAAAACATCAAGTTTTAGTATAAATCAATAAGAGATTTATGCTGATACTTCTTCCAGTGTTTACCAACATTCCTCCAAATGGCATCTATAAGCCCATTCACCATCCATCTTCGAGTGCAAATTTCTGGGCACTCTAGTGTTAAATCATCTTTCACCTTCAAGTCACGAATGGCGGATCCGCCAATCTAACTCTTCAGGTTTAAGAAGATTAAACATGGGCAGCTGTTGTACCCCAAAATTTTCCCTCTCATTTATCAAGTAATCTCTCACAAGATCTCCTTCGGTTCAAGACTACATTAGGTTTGATCAGCTTAAGACACCTCCTTAAGCACCGATGACTGGAAATTAGGGTTTGAGATTGCACAAGGATAAATGGACTTTTAATGTCCCATATGACTTTCATAGATCATTTTGGATCTTCAGGATTGTTCATGTCAAGTTTCAAGTCATGGATCACATTTTTGCTCAATCAATTGACCAGTTGACCTAAAAATCAATTGTATTGGGGGAAAAGGCAAATGTGGTTAATTTACAGTCAAACTTCATAATTCTTGATCCATGTCAACATTATGAACCTATATATGTCATTTGATCAAGTTTGTACCACAATTCCTCAAGAAATTTGATCAGATCATCAAAAGGGCAAAATGGTCAAAATTAGGGTTTTGACTGAGGAAGAGCAATTTAAGATTTTTTAACTTAGAAAATGGTTGATTGGTTGGAGACATGATCTCAAGGATTCAATTGCATCATTTTAACTTAATGGCATGACTCAAAACTTCCCTCAAGATCAATTGATTGATAATTGAATTTCAGTCAACTGATGAAAAGTCAACTGTACACTGAAAAGTCAAACTTAGATTTTTTATCAAAATCAAGTTTCAAAGATTACAATTCATCGAGACATGTCAAAATATGAAACATGTTCATCAAGAAATCAAAAAGTCAAGATTTCATTTTGAAAAGTCAAAGTTTTCAAACTTAGAAATTCTTCTAAGTATTGAAAACTTCATGTTTTTTCACAACTTTGAGTAAATTTTTCATTATGATGCAAGATGATTTAAAAGAAACTTTCAACATGAAAGTGATAGATCTCCATGAAATCTACAAACTTGGTTTACACAATTTCTCCTAAATATTCTTGGATCTCAAGTTATAAATTCATGAAGTCATGGCATTTTTGAATAAACACTTAGAGAAATTTTCAACAGATTTTGGTCAGGATTTTATCCCAACTTCTTGGCATTTTTTCACATAGTTCCAAGATGATTTTCTCAAAATGGCCAACATCAAATCTGTAGAGGGTGTTTTAATCTTTCCAAAACATCCAAGACCATGAATTTATCATATTTGAGCTAGGAGATTCAAGGGCCTGAAGTTGGGCATTCATTCTTGAATTGCAAGCCATTTTTGTTGAAGAACACATAACAAAACTCTTATTGATTTGCTGCATAATCTTATGTTGCAGGCTTCCTTGCTTTCAAATATCATCATAATTTAATGCTTACACACACTCTTGAGCTATTACCCAAGTGTTTAAACCATTTTTCAAAATATCTTTCCATTTATGGCATAAAGGCATCATTGCTATTCTTGAAAAGCAAGCTTTTTGTACAAAGTTTGTCTTGAGCCCATACCTTGTTGGTTGCTGATTATACTCCACCATAAATCATGGGAAGTAGCTCTTCAATACCAGAAACTTTGGTACTTCATCTTGGGACTATGGAGTACTTGACTTAGTTTGATCTTTGTAGTCCAACCAAACCATAACATGTTGTTTTGAAAACCTAATCAGCTCATATGCATAAACCCCTTGCCTATAAATAGAAGAAGCACTTGCAAGAGAAGGAGGTTAGAGAAAATAGAGATAAAAGCCAGAAGTTTTGTTGTAAACTAGCCATCAAGATCCCATACTCTCCAAAAAACCATAACTGTCCAAAAAAGCTTCCACTCTTGAGTTTTAAAGTCCAAATATTTGGAACTCTCACACCTTGCAAGCTCTGTCCAAACATCTAAGCACCTTATATACATCACCTAGAAATTGTTCAAACTCAAGAACAAGCTCCTACAATATCTCTGTTTTCTTTTCCAAGTTCAAGAACAGTCAAGACAACAACTCAAGCTCAGAGCATAAGATCCAGCTCCAAGGTAAGTTTCTTGACTTTAGTTCTTCATTTCAAGCATCATTAGTAATTCATTTTTTAAAGACAAAGTGTAGTAACCATTGTCCTTGAATCTAACCTTTTGTTTATCTTCCATTATTTTCATTATGTGTTGAGAACTAACCCATGTATGCAGCAAAACAATGTTGAAGTAAAAAAATGACAGTATGAGTCGACACATAGCCTTATGAGTCGATACATACTGCTATACAAGCCCAAAACAAAAGCAAAAAACAGTGTATGAGTTAACACAAAGCACGTATGAGTCAACACATGCAGTGTATGAGTCGACACCTACCATTATGTATCGACTCATACTGAGTTGATTTGGCAATACAGGGGCAAGGAAAGTTATGTGTCGATGCATAAGAGCTTGTGTCGACACATAATTGTTCAAAATGCAATTTTTCCTTCTTTTTACACTGTTTTTACATTTCCTTCATTGTTATTCGATATGGTTGTAATATTTAAGTTCCTACTTCATCCCCATTTGTAAATTGTATCCCCATTCCCTAAATGATGTAATAGCGTAGGACTTTACATTTCCGTAATTTATCGCTTTTAAATATAAATGCTAGTAACTAGGGTTTGTATGGCAAGACATAAAATCAACAAGTAGATAACCCTTGTTGTACCCCAAAATTTGCCCTCCCTTTTCTTCAGGAAACCATCTTGAATTTTCAAGGTCCCTCTGAAACAAATCCAAGACCTGAGTTATCCTTTTGCCCAAGCAAGCCACTTACAAAAGCAAGATGATCTCACGAACTCCAAAAACAACGCTTTTATCTTGAGAAAAATCAAATTCTAAGTACTTAGTACGTTTCTCTAAAATTAGTGTTTAAGAAAAAAAATCAGCGCTTCAGAACTTCTGGACCCATTCCAGATAAAAACGGTCAGAAATTGCAAGCTTGGCTCAGCGTGGTCAGAAGTTGGCTTTTCAGCAGCTACATCAGTTCAATCAGAAGTTGTAAACGTGGTTCAGAAGGTAAGCCTCAAACAGAACATGCCCCTTCAGCAGTTACACAAGCTCAGTCAGAATTTGCTAAAGGAATGCAAGAGAAGCAGGGAAATCTGAAGGCTCCTTCAGAACATGCTGAATTCAGAAGTTGAAAAGGTCAGAAGAATGGGTGTTACACTGATACAGAATCTCTAAGCCCAGGAGGTCCAGAAGTAAATCCAAGGAACGTACCAGAAAGCCAGGAGAATCTCCAGAGCTTACAGGAAGCCAAGGCCAGAGCATGGTCTACGCTGCTGATTCAACGTTGGTTTCCATTACCAGAATATTGATGTTGATAGGTCTTATCACCATTTAATGCCCATTAATGCTTCCAACCACTCCTGAACATTCACGTGTGGCTTGGAAAACGCTTTTGTGCAGATTCTGGCATAGGTCTCCACGCCACCGCCCACTTCAGAGGTCACTTCTCCCCAATCTACGCCTGTTGCTGCAGCCTAGGCTGAAAGCTAGCTGTTATCACAACTTCCCAAGAATTTCTGTTAAAGAACAAATTCAAACTCTGTTGGCGCTTTAATGTTCAAGGCATCCACAAGAACTTTGCCTATAAATAGAGAGCTTTCACCACTGCAAAAGGCGTTCAAGAAAAGAAGCAGAAATTGCTAAGTGAGAAACAGAACTCCTAGCAACACAGCATTCTGAAACTCTGCCAAAATCTCCAGTTTTGTTTCATAACTTTGAGTTTCTTACCTTCAAACTTCATCAAATATCCAGTTTTTTCTGTAAACCAAAGACACCCTCTCCAAACTTCTGACCCTACATACGTATACACCTTTACTTCCCCTTTTCAAAGAAAATCTGTCCAGAACACCACAGAACCAAAAGCTAAACTTTCACCCACAACTTTCCCAACAGTCAGGTAAGAACCTGCTGACCCTCATCACGCTGTTAAGCATCATCAGCTGTGCATATTCAAATAACATAATGTAAATATCATGTTGTTGCTGTTTATGTTCTGAGGATTTTCATACCTCAGAACGTTCTGAGCCAGTATAGGATTTGCCTGTGACCTTGTTGACTCTGACCTCTGAAACATTTTTTGTATTTGCTGGATCTGTTCCAAATATGTTTCCTGTTTTGTGGAGTAACAACAGAATTGCAGATGTTCTGATTAGTACAGGGAAAAGCCAAGTGCTGACTTTGACGTTAGCACATCTGAAGCCTGTTTTGTTGTCAATGATATCAGAACCTCTGAGAGTTATTGCCTTTTCAGTAGAATCAGAACTTCTGGTTTCTCCACTAACAAACTTCTGTCTTACAGCGCAGGGAAATCAGAACTTCTGATTTCCCCACTAACAAGGTTCTGTTTTGCAGGTGCCAGAGTCAGAAGTTATGACTCATCCAGTTTCACTAACAGGTTGATTATCTGGCAGCGGATCTGAGTCAGAACTTCTGATGACCTCCCAGCAGCGCGCGGGCTCCCTCTCTCTCTCTCTATATCTTGTTTTTTGCTATTTTCTTTTTTGTCTATTTTTCTCGTTGAACCCCCCAGGTACAAATTTGTATCCCCCTCCCCTAATTGTTGTAATAGCGTAGGATTTTACATTTCCGCTTCTTATTGCTAGTAATTAGGACGTGTATGGCAAGATAAAATCAATGAAATAGAAAAACCTAATTCAAAGAGAAAAAAAAACTCTTGTATGCAATAAAACACACTTGCACACTAACACCCCTAGGGTTACATCCACTTGTTGCCTTTCAAAAATTGGGCCATATTGCATGTTAGGTCTCATTGGGCAAAACAAATAACTCAAATGATCATAGTCCCTCGATGACGCTTTCGAAAGTTGCCTAAAATGATCAAAATCCCTTTCAAAAAATTGCCCAAGGATATTTAGCACTATTGCAATTATGGTCTAAACGATGACCCGCGCCCGTCCCTTTCACATCCTAACACAAGATTGTCCACCAAATACAATGGTGGAACAAAATTGTTAAAAGGGTTAAAAACATAGCAAAGATCTTTGAGAAATTTAGGATAGATAGCTCTTGGGTACTTGCCAACTTGCAAAACAAAAACACTTGCCTATTTTTTTTCAAAACCATACATCACAAACACTCTCAAAACAACTTTCAAAAACATGGAAAACTTTTCAAAAGACATACACCTTTGTATACATCCCAACATGGATCATTACAAAGGTTGCCACCACATTGGCCTCTTTTCAAAACATTTTTCAAAACCCACACACAAAGCATCATTTCAAACAATTGAAAACCAAGGCAAGTTGATCTAAGCAAGTACCTAAGAGCACATGGATAACCATGGATAGAAAGGGTGCTAATACCTTCCCTTTCTATAATCTACTCCCCGAACCCAAGAAAAAAATCTCAAAGGTTTTTGCTGTGCTTTTTAAACCTTTCCTTAGGATAAAATAAAAAGTCGGTGGCGACTCTTGCTCAACCGAAACATTTGCAAATACAAACGCAAAACCATAGTTAGTTCTCCCACCGTATCACAACCCTAAACAAAGATTAAATGCATGCAAATCAAACACACTATTCACATATGCACTCTTAAGGTTAACTCCACAGCTAAGACGTCCAAATAACACTATTCACAACCCTAATACCTTCCTTTTTCATAATCTACCCCCCGAACTCAAGAAATAATCTCAAAGGTCTTTCCTGTGCTTTTTCACCTTTCCTTTTGGATAAAAGAAAAGTTGGTGGAGACTCTTACTACACCACAACATTTGCGATAAAATGCAAAACACCTAGTCAGTTCTCCCACCATATCACACCATCCATAAATGAGAACACTTTATGCTGTGCGGTATTGTCAACCAAAATATCGATATGGGGAAGTGGGAAATCATCCTTAGGGCTTGCCCTATTCAAATCTCAGTAATCCACACAGATGCGTACTTTTTCGTCTTTTTTAGGCACTGGAACAACATTGGCGACCCATTGTAGATAGGAGGTGACGGCTAAGAACCTGGTGCTGAATTGTTTCATGACTTCAGTCTTGATCTTATCTGACATGTATGACCGCATGCGACAGACTTTCTGTTTTATTGGAGGGAAGTCTTCTTTTGTTGTTAGATGATGGACCACGATATCAGCATCTAGTCTAGGCATGTCTTTGTATGACCAAGCAAAGACCTCAAAATAGTCATGTAGTAACTGAGTTAAACGCTTCTTGACACTGGGTTCCAGATTGGCTCCTACCTTGACTTCTTTCTTGTCCTCTTCGATACCTAAGTTAACTGTGTCCACTGGTTCTTCGTGGGGCTGTATGGTCCTTTCTTCCTATTGTAGTAACTTGGCTAGTTCCCCTGGCACTTTAAAATCTTCCTCACCTTCGTCTTCGGCTTGGTAGATTAGATTTTCAAAGTCACAATAGGCCATAGCGGAAACGTTACCCATGGGATCCTGAGTGAATGTAGATCTGCATTTTAATATGTGAGTGTGTGTAAGAGAATATCTATCATTGAAAAATAAAATGTAGAAAAAGAAAGACAAAGAGTACAAAGTTTTCATGCAAAAATGTCCATGATTCATTGATGACATATGAAAATGAAGTAATAACCCTTACAAATGGACCATTGTGCCTCGGGTGAGACACAAGGTTTTAAAAGTCTGGATTGTTTAATTATTACAGGTCTGACAAAAATTTAAAGACACTTACTGTTGGATAAAAGTAATTGGGACAAAATATTTAGCTTCCCAGTTGCTGAGTCCTCCGTTGATAGTTGGGAAAATCCAATCTTCCAGGTCACAATTGTCATCACTATCCTCCACTACGTTGACTCCATGGTTGCTGATCTTCAAAGGTGGTCCCCCGGCACGAGCACGACGAACAGCTTTATGGGCTCCTGAAGTGAAACCTAAACCAAACTTGTCAGATTTGTAAGGGATATCCGAGAGTTGGCCCCAAATAGTACACCCACCTTCTTCGACCACTGCCTTGGCATCTTTCAGAGAAGACATCTTTAGTGGAGGTCTGGTAATCTTCGGAACTTGGGAAACAGTCTTGGTTGCTGCCACTGTTTGTGAGACTTCCTCGAAATGCTGACACAGTTTTGATGAATTCACCATCCATTTTTACGTATCTGAAGGAGTTCAAGTGACTGACCATATATTCCTCTTCTCCATGGATAGTGATGATTTTCCCTTGGTTGGGTATTTCAGCATCTGATGTAATATAGAGGTGACGGCACCAGCGTTGTGAATCCAAGGTCGGCCCAATAAACAGGAATAGGAAGGGAAAATGTTCATCACGTAAAAAGATGAATCAAAGGTTTGAGTTCCAACTTTAATGGGCATGTCCACCTCGCCATGCACCAATGTCTTTGAACCTTCAAAGGCCCTTACCACTATGTTGTTGGGTTTTAAGGTTAGACCTTCACTGTTGAGTCTATCCAAAGCTTTCTCGGGCAGCACATTCAAAGATGAACCAGTATCAACCAGGACATGGGCCAAAGTTGTGCCCCTGCATTCGACAGAGACATGTAACACCTCATTGTGTTTCCTCCCTCTAGGTGTCAGGTCAGCATCAGAAAAGCCTAAACCGTTGTCAGCTGTTAAACTGGCCACACAGTCTTGGAATTGGTCAGCAGAGGTTTCCTGTGGAACATGGGCAGTTTTAAGAAATTTAACCAAGGCCTTCGCATGAACCTCGGAGCATAACAGTAAAGCTAGCATAGAAATTTTTGATGGAGTCTGCCCTAGCTGTTCGACTACGTTGTAGTCGCTTCTCTTTATAATTTTCAGAATTTCTTCCATCTCCTTTTTGGAGGCCTCTGGGATAGATACTGATTTCACCTTCATCCAGATAGGCTCAACCAGAATGCCTTTTCCCCGAGTCTCGGTCGACTCGGAGATAGGGGTGTCAGTAGGGGTAACCATAGGGACTGTAGTAGTAGTGTCAACAGTAATAAAAGCGGGGATGATCACAGGACCGGTAACAGTTTTTAAAGGAGCAATCTCAGGGAAGAATACTCTTCCACTTCGGGTTATTTTGTTGGTTCCTGCAATGTTACTGATGTCGGGGTCAGCCTTCTCAAAAATCGAGTCTTCATCAGCCAGCCAATCCTGTTTGACGCTGTTATAGTAGATGTCAACCCCATAGTTCCAGGGGACAGTTTTATCTGATGAGTACGTGATCGGCCCTGGCATAGTAGTTATCAGTGGAGTCACCTTAGAAACAGATGTAATCCTAACGGGTCTTTTGGTGGATACCCAGGAAGGATTGGCGGAAATGGTTACTATTGAAACATCTTTGTAGGAAATGGTGGGAACGGGAGTCTTCTCAAACAAAATCTCTTTGTCATCCATTAGGCGTTGGACACCTGCTTTCAATAAATGACAACCAGTTAGTAGGGATAAATAGAGGTGGAAGCCTTCACCACAGCCCAAAAATAAACTGGCCTTCAACAGGTTCCTCTTGACATACGGGAGAGGAGTAACAAGTTCATCAACAACAGTAACAAACATATCATCTTCAACAGAGTTAACATCAAGGACATGTTTGGGCATAGGAGCGGTGATAACATTTGGGATCTCAAGAGCATAAAATTTAATTTCTTTTGTCTCGAGAAAGTCTTGCACCTTGTTTTTCAAAGCTCGGCAGTTGTTGGTATCATGGCCTGGACTTTCTGAATGGTAAGAACAACGAGCATTAGGATGGTAATGAGGAGAGGCGTGTTGGGATTCTCTGGGGCTTCCTTCAAAGTTACCAGATTAGATCATAATAAATGTGGCAGGACTTGAGACATCGTCATATTTATCCAGGTAAATTGTCTTACCGATATTTCTGTTCTAGGCTGATTATTCCTTTGTTGAGTAGGTGCAGGATTAGGGATCATGATGGCCCCTACCGTTGGACGATGTTCAGTTCTATCTTGATTCCTTTGAGGATACACATCACCAACTTCTTTCTTCCCAATAAATGGTTTTCTCATGGCACTGGAGGATGCGTCCTTTTGGATCTTCCCACTCTTAATCCCAGCTTCCACTCTTTCCTCGGTCAAGATTAATTCAGTGAAGCCTGCTGAGGAGCTTACAATTAGATGATTGAAGAAAGGACCAGACAGGGTACCAAAAAAGATGTCTACTAGTTCTCTATCAGACAGGGGGGGCTGGACTCTTCCTTCTAAGTCCCTCCATTTTTTAGCGTATTCTTTGAAACCCTCTCTCGAACCTATAGTCGGACTTTGGAGTTGAGTACAGGTGGGAGCAAGGTCTGCGTTGTATTGATACTGCTTATAAAAAGCAGCGGCAAGGTCTTCCCAATTATGGATATTGGCCCTCTCCAGTTGATAGAACCAATCTAGCTGAGTCCCGGATAGACTATCCTGAAAGATATGGACCCACAAATCTCTGTCAGCAGTGTGAGGTTGTATCTTCCTCACATAAGATCAGAGATGTATCTTAGGACACGAAACCCCGTCGTACTTAGAAAACACTGGTGCCTTGAACTTTGGTGGAATAACAATCCCAGACACCAAACCCAACTCTTCAAAGTCCAGCCCGGGCACTTTCTGAATCTCCATTACACTTAGACGCTCTTCCAGATGTTTGTATTTGTCGTCAGCCAGAGGATACTTCTCTTTAGAGTAATCATCTTCTTCCTCTTCAGATTCTGGATGGGCAATCACTTCCTTGTTTTTCCCTTCTTGATTATCCTTTTCACCTGATGATGTTGTGAAATCTAGGGTCCGTCTGGCTTGTCCTTGGAACCTTCTTCCTAGATTCAAAACACCGGTTGATTTCTTTTCTTTCTTCTTCTTTTCTTCGATCAGCAAAGTTTTGAAATCCTCTTGTCCTTTGGCTAGAGTCAAGAACATTTGTTGAAACTGAGCATTCTGCGCCTGGAGGTCTTTTACTGTCTGCTAAAGATCCATCTTACTGAAATAAATAGTAGAAAGATAAGGAGACCTGTTGTAAGAAGCCTTCTTATGCTATGATGAATGAAGATGCATATGCAATGATTTCAAAGAAACTAGAGACTTAAATTTGCTTTAGACCAAAAAGGAACACACGTTATATTAATAAATTAATGTTTGAGTATATCATGCCTCTTTGGGCTTACAAAGAAATACAAAAACTCTAAGATAAAAAGGTTGAACGCATCCTCTTTGATGCGATGTAGGCGTCAGACTCCGCTCCTCATGAAGATGCTTGGTGTTGTACCCCAAAATTTGCCCTCCCATATTCTTCAATATTTGCTAAGAGCATGCTTCAAAATCTCCCAAAGGTTGCACAGTCCAATGGCCTCCTAACAGTCAAAATTAGGGTTTTGGTTCTGGCAAAGAAATTGAAGTTTCCAAGGGTCCAAACAAGTCCCACATGTCCATAAACATTGTCAAGCATCTTTATGCCAAGTTTCAAGACTTACAGCACAAAATTGCACAGTCAAAAACCCTAATTGCTCAACAGTCAACTGTAGGGGCAAAATGGTCATTTGACAGTCAAAAGTCAATATTTTTGGTCAACATCTTATTTTGAAGCCACAAACATCATTTGATCAATTCTTGATCATGATTCTCAAGGCATGGCTCAAAAAGTCTCAAGATGCAAAAGTTTCCATATTTGGACAGTTGGAAAAGTCAACTGCAAATTGACCAAGGCATAACTTCCACATGGTTTATCAGAAAAATTCCATCCAAATCTCATTTTGAAGAGAATGACATTTCCTACAACTCATCTTCACACTTCAAGTCCAAGAAATGCTCTCACAAAAAGTTATCAATCTCAACATTATAGGTCATTTTCAAAAGTCAACAAAAAGGCACTTTAAGTCAAGGACCATAACTTGAGATTGGTAAATCAAAATGATATGGGACCAATAGCATTGGTTATAGGACTTCAAGACCTTTCCAAAATGTCCAAGAACATGATCAAAGCTTAAAAATTGAGCAAGATATGCCTTGTGGAAGTTGGGAAATTTTTGGGAATTTTGAAAAGTCAACTTTGCTTCAAATGCCTCAAAATTGCTAATGGGCCACAATTTCTTCCAAGAATCATCACCCAAAGGCTATGCACGACCCATTGACCCAAAGGGGAGTTATTTTATTATTTTTAATTTATTAATTGAATTTTTAAATCTATTAATTCATTTAATTCAAATTAAATATGAGAAAAATGCTAAAGCATATATTTTAAATCTTTTTATGCAGCTAATAGGTCTATTATAAGCTCAAGATTTCGTACCCCTTCAAAAAGGCAAGAATCTCCATTGATTGGCATCAAAAGGACATGAAAAAGATTCATGAAAATCACAAATTTGAAAAGCATTAAAACATGGATTTTTGGGCTTTATTTGTGACCTAATTCATTGACATACATATACACAATGCAACCCTAATGCTAGAAACAAGCTAGCTGCGCTCGGAATCAAGGATCAAACTTGTATTTTTCACAAAAAAAGCCAAAACTAATTTCATAGCTAGAGCGAAATTCAAAGCAAAAGAACCATCCCACAAGCTTGCCAAGGTTACCAGGAATCTATTCCAATCAAAACCACAGCCTCTAACCTCAAGAATCGGTAGAATGAAGTCGCCCTGTTCTTGATATTTTTCATATTCGTGTTTTGATTTATACGCATTATCCATGCATTTTTCTTGTTGATTTGTACTAACATGACTGCTCTGAAGCTAATGGTACCGCCCAATTGAAGAATGGCCGCCTGTACCATAATCCACCATGAACGCACGTTAGGGTTTCAGAAACCTTGATTTAGGGTTTTTCATATAAAGGAAAATTGGACCATCAAATTAATACAGGCAAATTCGTCAGAACAAGACGAATCAGTTGATCACATCGCGCTCAATTTATATTACGTGATGCTCTATTCGCTATTTTTGTAGATATCATTTAGTGGGGGTTTAAAACCCCTGCTATCTAATGCGTTTTGTTACAGGAAAACGAAGAAGAAGATTGGGTGTCCTCACGTGATTAGGCCATTCATAATTTTGGCGCGTCTTTTGTTGTGTACCACTAATCATGGTTTTACGTTATATTGTTTATTTTTCATTGTATATTCCAAACGCGTTGAATGGTGTAGTGGTTGAAAGCAATAGTGGTGAACATTGGGACCTGGGTTCGATTCCCAGGTCCCCCATATTCTTCAATATTTTTGTTCATAATGCGCTCAGGTACAATTCTCTGCCCAGGAACCACCATACAACTCCATCTCTTGGCACGCCACATGCCCCTGAAGATCAATCCAGTGGCCCTCATGTGAAGTCCACCATGGACACCAGTCAACACCTCCACACACAAGCCAGAAAAGTCAAAAGGGCCTCCTTCAAATGGGCTCAATTGCTGCAAATTCACCTCCTCCATTGGGTCAACACCCCCATCTGTTTGCATTTTCTTTCTTTCTTTTTACTCTTTTCTTTCATTTATTTTATTTATGATAATTGTTTTATTTAATTCATAAAATTAATTTTATAACAAAAAAAAACCAGAAAAAATCATAAAACAAAAAAAAAGATTTTTACTAATATTAATTTCCATTAATTTTATAAGTAAATTTAATGACCAATTTAGTTCTAATTTTAGATTTAATTTTAATGTTTTTTAATAAACTAAAAAATGTAGAAATTAGGGTTTTAATTCTTTTATTCTTTTCTTAATAAATAATCTTTTTTATCATTATTAATTATTAATTATCTTGTAAATAAATATGCAATTAATTAATTAGGTTAAATTAGGTCAAACTTAAACATTTTTTTTAATAAATTAAAAACAATTTAGAATTAGGGTTTTATTTAACTTTTAAATTTCCAATTAATTTCATAAATACAAAAAACATAAAAAACAAGTTCTTTTTTTCTTTTAATTTAATTACTTTATAATTCCAATTTAGTTTCCTTAAAGGGTCCAACGCCCTCGCACTCTCGATTTCTTATTTCTTTTCGCATTTATTCCTTATTTCTTTTATGAATGTAATGTATCTGCCCCAAAGCCTTGTAATAGTTAATTAGGACATTTATTTTTCCGCATTTTTCTTTCGTTCAAATCGGGTCTTGGTTTTATTTGGCGATGTGGACCCGCGCCTTGTAATAGCGTAGGACTTTTACTTTCCGCTCTTTAAATTCCCGCATCTTTAAATTGTTAACTATCACATGAAAGAATGTATGCCCAAATAAAAACAATGCGTAGAACACCCAATGCATGAACAAGACAAAATATAACTGAAAGTGACACATAATTCACACACCACCCCTAGGGTACGCCTCACTGTTGCCTTGCCCCTCGAAACATGGTCGTCGAGTAGAGGACGTTTTAGTAAGTCCTCATGTCCATGAACATGGCATGGGGGTAGCTTCTAAGGTATCCTCCTATTACTCTGGTGACCACACTGTCCCTAAAACTCGAATTGACCCAAACACCTCCAACGATGGTGCTACCTACCTCTCAATGGTGGGATAGCACTACCTTAAGGACATTTACACAAACTAATTCCTTAGGGTAGGTAGACGACTCGTAGATACTTGCTCTAATTCAAAACAAAATCAAAAAACTTCTTTTCACACCGACACTTTGCAAAAAGCTTTCAAAAACAATTTTTCAAACACTCTTGAGGACTGATACGAGAGTCGAACTAAAATTTCAAACGAAACTTTTTCAAACCCACTCACCTTGAAAAGCAAACAAACCTTTTTGAAAACACAATGAGCAAGTATCTAAGAGCCCATGGATAACCATGGATAGAAAGGGTGCTAACACCTTCCCTTTCTATAAATCTACCTCCCGAACCGAGAACTAATCTCAATAAGGAATTTTTCTGTGCTTTTGTCCTGTCCATGTTGGAGAAAATAAAAGACGATGGCGACTCTTGCTTCCGCGACATTTCGCGAACCAGCGTTAAACAGTCAGTTCTAAATCCACCGATCACAGAACTGGCGACTCTGCTGGGGATCTTTTAAAGTGAGGTGTACCTTAGGACTAAGATCATTGTGTTTTCAATTGCTTTGACTTGTTTGCTTTAAATTGTGGGACTGTCTTGGGAGTTCTATAGATCCTAACCCGGATCTGGGGATACCTTCTTAGAAAGTAGCAACAAGGTTGTGAGGGAACTGTGCGGGGTATACCGACATGGTTGAAACAGCTTGCTACGTTGATGTGGCACTTTGGTGTGTACTGGTAACCCTTGAGTTCAGTCAAGGAGAGTACGGGGCCTCCATGTGGTGTCATGAAGCATCAACTGACCTTAGGAACCTTAGTTGAACTATCTTGGCCTCTTTAGGGTAGTGAGATAACTGACTTTGGTGCAGTCCGAGGTTGGTTGATACTCGATACTACACTCAATTGAGGGTTGCTTTCCTGGAATATTTCGGTCGCCAGTTCAGTGGCTAAATCGAAACGATGAACAATGAAAGCAATCCATTGATATTGGGACCCTTAGAACCCGGTTACTTCTAATAGGACAGGTTGAGCCCACCAACTTCAAGAGGGTAATACCCAGACCCCATGCTGGCCTTAAACTCTAAGGGCTTGTCTTGTGTGACTTGTGTGCCTTATCATGTTTGCCTTTGTAAATATTTGTGGTGTGTTTAATCATAGCATCATGACATCATACAGCATCATATGTATTGGTTAACCATTTCAGGGGTTCGAATCTTCATCTTTGTTCTTATTTTGTAGGACATGGAAACTGTTCGCAGAAAGACAATTCAGATCAGCCTTGTAAGGATCCCTCCTCAGCTTAAGGAGCTTATATCCAGGATTCCCGAGAGCTCTTCATTCAGTGAGAGACATGGAAGACTCATCAGCTTGGTCAACACCAACATTGAGGAAGATATGATAAAGGTCCTATTCCAGTTCTTTGACCCTCTGCATCACTGTTTCACTTTCCTGGATTATCAACTGGTACCTACATTGGAAGAGTTCTCCCGGCTTCTGAAGATCCCTATCCTTGATCAACTACCCTACAACGGTACGGAAAAGGAACCCAAGCTTGAAGAGATTGCTAAAGCCTTACACCTACAATCATCTGACCTCAAGGGACATTGGGAAGCTAGAAGTGGTATCAAAGGGTTTTTAGCCAGGTTTCTGTTTGAGAAGGCCCAGGAATGTTGGAACTCTCTTGACTTACAAGCTTTTGAAGAAGTTGTGGCTCTCCTTGTCTATGGTTTGGTGTTGTTCCCTAACCCAGATCAGCTCATAGATGTCAGCGCTGTCCAGATCTTCATGTCCAGGAATCCTATACCTACGTTGTTGGGGGACATCCTTCACTCATGTTACACTCGAACCATGAGAAAAAGAGGTGTTCTTATGTGCTGCACTCCTCTCCTGGGAAGGTGGTTTATTTCGCACCTTCCACAATCAGTTTTGAAGAACGAGCGGGGTTTGAGATGGTCCAACGGTTGATGACTCTTACGCATGCAGATATACATTGGTGCCCTCGGTCCAGAGAGGATGTCACTATCATTGATCGTTGCGGTGAGTACCCTAATGTTCCTTTACTTGGAATCAGAGGAGGTATTACTTACAACCCATGCCTGGCTTGGAGACAATTTGGTTATGCTCGGAGGGATGGCCCTCATGACATGTTAATTCCTGACATAGTTTTTGACTTCGACAACGATGCACAAGGACTTCGCCAGAGATTTATCAGAGCTTGGAGGATGCCCAGTAAGATAGACAGCAAGACACTGGGGCACAAGAATTCCATCCCGTTGGAACCTTATCTCAAGTGGGTACGAGCCCGCTCCCAGAAGTTAGTGATGCCATATCCTCATGTTCTCCCTGTGATCAAAGAGCCAGTATTGGAAGGAGAGGTGTCCTACACCATTCAACATCCTGACATGCCCACGTCCTGGGAAGAGATGCAGAAGAGCTGGATCCAGCTTAAGGAAGAACGGAATTCTCTTGAGACCAGTCTACATGCTAGTGAAAAGAAGGTCTTGGAGCTCACCCGCCTATTGCACGAGGAAAGGAATCTCAACACCTACATAGCTCCAAAGAGGATGCGTAGTGTCTTTTGGGATTGATTTGCTTTGTAATATGTGCCCATGAGGCTTTGATGTACTGAACAATTATTTCCTTAATGATAATGTGTGTTCCTTTTTGTCTACAACAAATTTGAACTTTCGAACCCTTGAATGCATTGCATAAACACATATCATTCATCATATACATAGCAGGTACTCTTCCTTTCAGGTTGCTTACTGTTCTTCGCTTTTTATTTCAGCATCATGAACCCTGAATCATCAACCGAGATGTCTATCAAGGCCCTTCAGGCGCAGAACGCACAATTTCAAGAGTTGATCATGGGTTTGGCTCAAGGCCAAGAAGAGCTGAAGGCTTTGCTCCTGAAGAAGGAGAAGAAGAAGAAGAAGAGAACTGTTCTTTTCAACTCGGGCCGGAGGTTTGGTAATACTCTGCAGAATGAGGAGGCTGGTTCTTCTGTAGGCAAAGACAGTCCCCACGGGGGAAAGGCTCCAAGTCCAGTAGTCTCTGACAACGAGACTGACTTTAATGAGGAACAGTATCCTCCTGCTGAAGACCGGTACAAGCAGTTGGAAGACAGACTGAATGCCATGGAGATCCAACAAGTGTCTGGGCTGGATTTCGGAGACTTGGGCTTATCTACTGGTGTGATCATTCCTCACAAGTTTAAGGCACCATCTTTCACCAAGTATGACGGGGCGTCTTGCCCCAAGCTACACCTCAGATCTTATGTGCGGAAGATTCAACCGTACACAGTGGACAAGAACTTGTGGATCCACTTCTTCCAAGAGAGTCTTTCAGGGACTCATCTCGAATGGTTCTATCAGCTGGATGGAACCAAGGTTCGTAACTGGGAGGAGTTAGCTACTGCTTTTTACAAGCAGTATCAATATAATGCCGACCTTGCTCCTACACGTACCCAACTCCAGGGTGTGTCGCTAGGATC
The DNA here is from genome assembly GCA_948472305.1 of Vicia faba. Lineage (NCBI taxonomy): Eukaryota > Viridiplantae > Streptophyta > Magnoliopsida > Fabales > Fabaceae > Vicia > Vicia faba. The sequence continues at coordinate 74,527,689 of OX451740.1, forward strand.
AAGCGAAGGTTTTAAAGAGTATGCACAGAAGTGGAGGGATCTGGCTGGCAGGGTGCAGCCACCATTAACTGACCGTGAGCTGGTGGATATGTTCTTGGGGATCCTCTCCGGGCCATTCTTCAAGCATCTTATCGGTAATTCGTCTGCAGGATTCACTGACCTTATTCTGACTGGGGAGAGGATAGAGGCTGGAATGAAGTCCGGTAAAATTCAGAAAGGTGCATCTTCAGGTTCTGAGAAGAAACCCTTTAAGAAGGAGGCCAGTGCTGTATATGGGCCTAGAAGACATGATAAACCAGAACGCCGCCAATCTGTCAACACGGTGGTGATTGCTAAGCCTGCTGCCTCTCCTCGGCAAACCAATCCACCCAGGGCTGAAAGACCCAGAAGGGAGTTTACCCGTTTGAGTATGACCCTATCGCAAATCTTGCCGCAATTGCTATCCACCAATTTGGTGACTGTTAGAGAGGCCCCGAAGGTTGTGAATACTGCCTCTCCCAAGTACAATCCAAATGCCCGCTGTGCTTATCACTCCGATAGTCCGGGGCATTCTACTGATGACTGCTGGGCCTTAAGGAATAAGCTGCAAGACCTTATTGATGCGAAAGAGGTACAGTTCGAGGCATCTGAGAAGCCTAATGTAGTGACAGCCCCCCTGCCTGCTCATGGAGTGAATGCCATTGGGGATGATGATGAAGTGGAAGAATCTGAGTTCAACAGCTGGATTTATCCGACGGCCGACAGTGGACCTAGCAATTGGACTGCAAAGGACAATCTACCTGTTACTTTTGTTACGGAGTAATGAATTCTTTTGTTTTTGTTATTTGTAATAAACAATGAACTGAAACTCTATGGCCCGGTGTCCTACCCGGGGCACCGTGGCTTCATTTGTGAGGGCATATTAATTGTCATTTCATATATCATGAATAAAGACCTTGTACGTTTCTCGCATTTCAGATCTTATGCTCTTTTTCTTTCTTTCCTTTCTTTATATATTGCAAAACAGCTGTATTTACACACACTCACCCATACAGGTTTCAATCCACTCTGGATCTCACTGGTAACGACTCTGCTACTGCCAGTTATGACTTCGAAAATTCGATCAACTTAGCCGAAGACGAAGGTGAAGATGATTGCGAAGTGCCTGGCGAGCTTGCAAGACTGTTACTCCAGGAAGAGAGGGCAATTCAACCACATGAAGAGCCGGTGGAGACAATAAATCTGGGTACTGAGACGGACAGAAAGGAAGTTAAGATTGGTGCCAACCTAGAGCCCAACGTGAAGCAACGGTTGACTCAGATGCTACATGATTATGTGGAGATCTTTGCCTGGTCCTACGAAGATATGCCTGGGTTAGATACCGACATTGTGGTCCATCATTTGCCTACTAAGGAAGACTGCGCTCCGGTTAAGCAAAAGGTCCGCCGTATGCGTCCAGAGATGTCCGAAAAGATCAAAGCTGAGGTTATGAAGCAGTTTGATGCCGGATTTCTTGCAGTAACTTCTTACCCTCAGTGGGTTGCTAATGTGGTGCCGGTACCGAAGAAGGACGGTAAAGTCAGAATGTATGTTGACTACAGGGATCTGAACAGGGCCAGCCCCAAGGATGACTTCCCTCTACCTCACATTGATGTTCTTGTTGACAATACTGCTCAGCACAAGGTGTTCTCTTTCATGGACGGTTTTTCAGGCTATAATCAGATCAAGATGGCTCCTGAAGACATGGAAAAGACTACTTTTGTTACTCAGTGGGGCACCTTCTGCTACAAGGTCATGCCATTCGGGTTGAAAAATGCTGGGGCAACCTACCAACGTGCCATGGTTGCTTTATTTCATGACATGATCCATCATGAGATAGAAGTGTATGTTGACGACATGATTGCAAGGTCCCAAACTGAGGAGGAACACCTTGATAATCTGCAGAAGTTGTTTGACCGTCTGAAACTGTACAAGCTGAGGTTGAACCCGAACAAGTGCACCTTCGGGGTAAGATCTGGAAAGTTGCTAGGCTTCGTTGTAAGTGATAAGGGTATTCAAGTGGATCCCGCCAAGGTTAAAGCCATTCAAGAGATGCCAGTTCCCAAGACAGAGAAAGAGGTCAGAGGCTTTTTAGGACGCCTGAATTACATTGCTCGATTCATCTCGCACCTAACTGCTACCTGTGAACCAATCTTCAAGCTGTTGAAGAAAGATCAGGTAGTACGTTGGAATGATGAATGTCAGGCTGCTTTTGACAGAATCAAGGAGTATCTCCAAGAACCACCCATTCTTATGCCACCAGTTGAAGGGAGACCTCTGATACTATACCTGACAGTACTTGACAATTCAATGGGGTGTGTGCTGGGGCAGCATGACGAGTCTGGCCGAAAAGAGCATGCCATTTATTACCTTAGCAAAAAGTTTACCGACTGTGAGACCCGATACTCACTGCTTGAGAAAACTTGTTGCGCTTTGGTATGGGCTGCTCGCCGGCTAAGATAGTATATGCTGACTCACACTACCTTGTTGATCTCCAAGATGGATCTAATAAAGTACATATTCGAAAATCCTGCTCTGTCTGGGAGAATAGCAAGATGGCAGATGATCTTGACGGAATACGACATACAGTACACGACTCAGAAAGCCATCAAGGGAATTGTATTGGCAGATCACTTGGCACATCAGGCAGTAGACGACTATCAGTCAATGAACTTTGAATTTCCTGACGAGAGTATCATGATAGTGACTGATTGTGAAGTACCTAGACCGGATGAAGGACCTGAGGAAGGATCCTGATGGTCTATGCACTTTGACGGAGCCTCCAACGCTTTGGGTAACGGTATCGGCGCTGTGATAATATCCCCCCAAGGCACTCATACTCCACTCACTGCCCGGCTATGTTTCAACTGCACCAACAACATGGCGGAGTATGAGGCATGCATCATGGGTCTCCAAGCTGCGATCGACTTAAGGATCAAGTTTCTGAGTGTCTTCAGAGATTCCGCTCTCGTGATCAATCAGATCAAAGGGGAGTGGGATACGAAACATCTGAATCTTATTCCTTACAGAGAATGTGTATTGACATTGATCCCCCATTTCACAGAGATAACTTTTGAACACTTTCCGAGGGAGGAGAATCAGCTGGCGGACGCGTTAGCTACAATGTCTTCTATGTTCAAGGTCAAATGGGACAATGAGGCTCCCCGGGTCATTATCTGGAAACTGGACGAAACGGCATACTGTTGTGATCTCGAGACTGAATTGGTGACTGAGAAGCCTTGGTACCATGAGGTGAAGAGATACTTGGAAGCTCAGGAATACCCTGAAGGTGCATCTGTCAACGATAAAAAGTTTCTGAGAAGGTTCGCAGCGAAGTTCTTCCTCAGCAACGGCATTCTGTATAAGCGAAATCATGATTCGACCTTACTGCGTTGTGTGGATAAGACTGAAGTAGAAAGGTTCATGGCAGAGATACATGAGGGTACCTTCGGAACACATTCCAGTGGACACACTATGGCAAAGAAAATCCTTCGGGCAGGGTATTTCTGGTCCACAATGGAAGCCGACTGCTACCAACATTCTCGGACATGTCATAAATGCCAGATTTACGCAAACAAGGTGCACGTTCCTCCAGTCCCTCTGAATGTCTTGACTGCACCTTGGCCTTTTGCAATGTGGGGCATAGACATGATCGGCGAGATTAAACCTACAGCGTCCAATGGGCATCGCTTCATCCTGGTAGCAATCGATTACTTTACGAAGTGGGTTGAAGCAGCTTCTTACGCCACTGTAACCAAGAATGTTGTGGCACGGTTCATTCGGCACAACATGATCTGTCGATACGGCGTCCCTGAAAGAATCATTACGGATAATGGTACCAATCTGAATAACAAGATGATCACTGAGCTCTGCAAGCAGTTTAAGATACAGCACCACAACTCTTCTCCTTACCGGCCGAAGATGAATGGGGCTGTAGAAGCAGCGAACAAGAACATTAAGAAAATTGTGTAGAAGATGACAGTGACTTATAAAGATTGGCACGAGATGTTACCGTTCGCTCTACATGGGTACCGTACCTCAGCCAGGACGTCAACCGGGGCAACTCCTTTCTCTTTGGTCTACGGTATGGAGGCAGTCTTACCGATCAAAGTGCAGATACCTTCTCTCCGGATAATGAAGGATGCAGATCTGAGCGAGGATGATTGGATCCAGACACGACTTGATCAATTAAATCTAATTGACGAAAAGAGACTTGCTGCTATTTGTCATGGTCAAACGTACCAAAAACGGATGATCAGGGCATTTAACAAAAAGGTCAGACCACAAGAGTATCAAGTTGGGGATCTGTTAATCAAGCGTATCATCCTTCCTCAGAGTGATCCAAGGGGCAAATGGACCCCTATGTACGAAGGTCCATTTGTGGTTAAACATGTGTTCTCAGGAGGAGCCATGATTCTAACCAACATGAATGGTGACGACCTTTCTCACCCCGCCAATGCAGACATAGTAAAAAGATACTACGCATGAAAAAAGACCCGCTAGGTTGACATACCTAGGCAAAAATTAGGGCTTCCCGGCAAACCAAAAGGGTTCGGGCAAAATGAAGGGATAAAATGAAAAAAATCTGTACACCCGGCAAGTCGAAAACTTGAAAAGGCGGCTTGGGCAAAAATGGGTATCCCGGTGGACTGAAAACCCGAAAGGGCGGTCCAGGCAAAAGTTATGGATAAAGCGTAATACTATGTCTCATTGGATCACCTTGCATCCAGAATCCGGTATCAACATCAAATTCAAACGGCATCAATCAATCAGCTTCATCCTCAACTAGGTCATCAAGTGATGAGACGCTCGAAGATATAAAGGCGATAGTAGAGTTGAAACCCAGTGGGATCATGCTTTTCACACAGTTGTTTTATTTTCCTTTGTACAAATTGTATAAACTCTTTTGTTCGGCGGCGTTCTCTTACTAGGACGTCAGCCTCTTGTACATAAAACGCCTATTTACAGGCAAATTCAAAAATCAATATAAATACACTTTTCAGACAAATTGCCTTTTGTTTTTCCTTTTTTCTGTTTTGTTTTGCGAAGAACGTCCAAGGTTCAATTTGTGATATATGCATTTGACGCTAATTGCTAACTCATAAATATTTGCATACGAAACAAAGGATTAATTACAGGTAACATTAGAAACAGGGGCAATAAAAAGTTGTCTAAGCGATCTAATTGCTCTGTCCGCCAAGGTATCAAGGTAGGTTCAGCTGAAGAACATAACCAGTATACCTTAATTCCCCAGAGAGTGAGCCAACAAGTCAATTCACTCTCCCCAAGCAAAGCTATACTTTCAACCTTAAGGAAGTTGGGTATCCCTAGCAGATCTCAACATTCCCCAGCCCAATATACAAACATTCTTAACAAGCATCCCCGGCAGTCTTGGTCTAAGACTGTTCCCCGGCGGTATACCAGATATTCAACGGAGCCACTTCCCTAACAAATCTCAGAAATTTCCCCAGGAGAGTCCAATACAGTTCAAGATTTCCCCAGGAAAGTTTGAATCCATCTCCCCAGCAGGAAGCTTATCCCCAGTAGATTTTGGAAGCTTCCCCCCTACAGAGCACGAACGCGTCTCCCGGCTTTATTCAAAGGTTATTTCCCTACCAGGATATAACTGGGTTATCCTCAGCCAAAAGCCATGGAAAGATCGTCCTCGGCGAAGTCTTCTTATCCCCAGCGGAGTCTATTAACACTTCCAACATAACAACAGTACCCCCAGCGGAGTTACCATCAACATCCCAGCAAAGTACCTCTCTCCCCACAGAGTATTGTTTCCCAGCAAGATCGCTAGAGTAGTTGTTCCCCTCAGAGTAATCTCTTCATCAAGTTTATTCCCCAACGGAGTTATCTTCTCCTACCGGTATTCTTGCAACTATCATCCCCAGCGGAAACAACAAAGCATGATTCTCCAACATCAACCCAGAATGTGACTTCCCGGCACCCGTCAAGGATTTACTTTCCTAGACAAAAACATACATTCATAAACATCACATTTCCATACATTACAGTATGCATATACGCATCATGAACATACAATCTCATTTATGTTGAGAACATCATTGCTTGATCCATATCATGCATTGCATATGACTGACCTTTACCTTTCAGGAAAGATCCAGTTAGGTTCTCAGCTATAGTTAAAGGCCTTCTCTGGTTCAGTCAGATCGACCCTAAGATCTCCCTGATTCTTATCCAGTTGAAGTTATTCCAAGACCTTGCTTGGTTCAGTTAAATCGACCCTAAGATTTTTCTGATTCTTATCCAGTCAAAGGCCTTCTCTGGTTCAGTCAGATCGACCCTAAGATCTCCCTGATTCTTATCCAGTTGAAGTTATTCCAAGACCTTGCTTGGTTCAGTTAAATCGACCCTAAGATTTTTCTGATTCTTATCCAGTCAAAGGCCTTCTCTGGTTCAGTCAGATTGACCCTAAGATCTCCCTGATTCTTATCCAGTTGAAGATTCCAAGACCTCGCCTGGTTCGGTTAAATCGACTCCTAAATATTTTTCTGATTCTTATCCAGCCAAAGGCCTTCTCTAGTTCAGTCAGATCGACCCTAAGATCTCCCTGATTCTTATCCAGTTGAAGATTCCAAGACCTTTTCCGGTTCAGTTAAATCGACCCTAAGATTTTTCTGATTCTTATCCAGTCAAAGGCCTTCTCTAGTCCAGTTAAATCGATTCCTAAAGATTTTCCTAATGAAGACTCAGTAGAAGACATCCAAGATTCTCTCATCGTTACTGTTGAGGTAGTAATCGCCCCAGATTCTCTCATCGTTACTGTTGAGGTAGTAATCGCCCCAGATTCTCTCATTGTTACTGTTGAGGTAGTAATCGCCCCAGATTCTCTCATCGTTACTGTTGAGGTAGTAATCGCCCCAGATTCTCTCATCGTTACTGTTGAGGTAGTAATCGCCCCAGGTTCTCTCATCGTTACTGTTGAGGTAGTAATCGCCCCAGATTCTCTCATCATTACTGTTGAGGTAGTAATCGCCCCAGATTCTCTCATCGTTACTGTTGAGGTAGTAATCGCCCCAGATTCTCTCATCGTTACTGTTGAGGTAGTAATCGCCCCAAGTTCTCTCATCGTTACTGTTGAGGTAGTAATCGCCCCAAATTCTCTCATCGTTACTGTTGAGGTAGTAATCATCCAAGGTTTGCTCACCGTCCCGTTAAGGTAGTAACCATCCCCGATTCATTCATCACCTTTTGAAGCTCCAGACTCGATTCCTGTATCTCGCCAGGGCACGTCTGAAGAGGTTTTAAGATTCAATTCCTATAACCAGTCAGGGCCCATCTACGCAAAGAATTTGAAGACCAACTCCGGTAACAGGTCAGGTAATCACCTTTCTTTTTCAGGTACGCAAATTCTCGCTAAGGAATCTCTTACGCGATCGACACCCAGATGGCATCTATAAGCCCATCCACCTATCCATCACCTCTCAGCATGGCATCTATAAGCCCATCATCCTATCCATCAATCTCCAAATGGCATCTGTAAGCCCATTCTCACCATCACACTACTATGTGAGTGCAAATTTCTGGGCACTCTAGTGTTCAATCATCTTTTACCTTCGGACTACGAAAGGCACGACAGCCAATCTACATCCTCAGGTCTAAGAAGATTGAACAGGGGCAACTGTTGTACCCCAAAATTTTCCCTCCCATATTCTTCAAGATTTGCTAAGAGCATGCTTCAAAATCTCCCAAAGGTTGCACAGTCCAATGGCCTCCTAACAGTCAAAATTAGGGTTTTGGTTCTGGAAAAGAAATTGAAGTTTCCAAGGGTCCAAACAAGTACCACATGTCCATAAACATTGTCAAGCATCTTTATGCCAAGTTTCAAGACTTACAACACAAAATTGCACAGTCAAAAACCCTAATTGCTCAACAGTCAACTGTAGGGGCAAAATGGTCATTTGACAGTCAAAAGTCAAGATTTTTGGTCAACATCTTATTTTGAAGCCACAAACATCATTTGATCAATTCTTGATCATGATTCTCAAGGCATGGCTCAAAAAGTCTCAAGATGCAAAAGTTTCCATATTTGGACAGGTGGAAAAGTCAACTGCAAATTGACCAAGGCATAACTTCCACATGGTTTATCAGAAAAATTACATCCAAAGCTCATTTTGAAGAGAATGACATTTCCTACAACTCATCTTCACACTTCAAGTCCAAGAAATGCTCTCACAAAAAGTTATCAATCTCAACATTATAGGTCATTTTCAAAAGTCAACAAAAAGGCACTTTAAATCAAGGACCATAACTTGAGATTGGTAAATCAAAATGATATGGGACCAAAGGCATTGGTTATAGGACTTCAAGACCTTTCCAAAATGTCCCAGAACATGATCAAAGCTTAAAAATTGAGCAAGATATGCCTTGTGGAAGTTGGGAAATTTTGGGAATTTTGAAAAGTCAACTTTGCTTCAAATGCCTCAAAATTGCTAATGGGCCACAATTTCTTCCAAGAATCATCACCCAAAGGCTATGCACGACCCATTGACCCAAAGGGGAGTTATTTTCTTATTTTTAATTTATTAATTGAATTTTTAAATCTATTAATTCATTTAATTCAAATTAAATATGAGAAAAATGCTAAAGCATATATTTTAAATCTTTTTATGCAGCTAATAGGTCTATTATAAGCTCAAGATTTCGTACCCCTTCAAAAAGGCAAGAATCTCCATTGATTGGCATCAAAAGGACATGAAAAAGATTGAAAAAGATTCATGAAAATCACAAATTTGAAAAGCATTAAAACATGGATGTTTGGGCTTTATTTATGACCTAATTCATTGACATACATATACACAATGCAACCCTAATGCTAGAAACAAGCTAGCTGCGCTCGGAATCAAGGATTAAACTTGTATTTTTCATAAAAAAAGACAAAACTAATTTCATAGCTAGAGCGAAATTCAAAGCAAAAGAACCATCCCACAAGCTTGCCAAGGTTACCAGGAATCTATTCCAATCAAAACCACAGCCTCTAACCTCAAGAATCGGTAGAATGAAGCCGCCCTGTTCTTGATATTTTTCATATTCGTGTTTTGATTTATACGCATTATCCATGCATTTTTCTTGTTGATTTGTACTAACATGACTGCTCTGAAGCTAATGGTACCGCCCAATTGAAGAATGGCCGCCTGTACCATAATCCACCATGAACGCACGTTAGGGTTTCAGAAACCTTGATTTAGGGTTTTTCATATAAAGGAAAATTGGACCATCAAATTAATACAGGCAAATTCGTCAGAACAAGACGAATCAGTTGATCACATCGCGCTCAATTTATATTACGTGATGCTCTATTCGCTATTTTTGTAGATATCATTTAGTGGGGGTTTAAAACCCACGCTATCTAATGCGTTTTGTTACAGGAAAACGAAGAAGAAGATTGGGTGTCCTCACGTGATTGGGCCATTCGTAATTCTGGCGCGTCTTTTGTTGTGTACCACTAATCATGGTTTTACGTTATATTGTTTATTTTTCATTGTATATTCCAAACGCGCTGAATGGTGTAGTGGTTGAAAGCAATAGTGGTGAACATTGGGACCTGGGTTCGATTCCCAGGTCCCCCATATTCTTCAATATTTTTGTTCATAATGCGCTCAGGTACAATTCTCTGCCCAGGAACCACCATACAACTCCATCTCTTGGCACGCCACATGCCCCTGAAGATCAATCCAGTGGCCCTCATGTGAAGTCCACCATGGACACCAGTCAACACCTCCACACACAAGCCAGAAAAGTCAAAAGGGCCTCCTTCAAATGGGCTCAATTGCTTCAAATTCACCTCCTCCATTGGGTCAACACCCCCATCTGTTTGCATTTTCTTTCTTTCTTTTTACTCTTTTCTTTCATTTATTTTATTTATGATAATTGTTTTATTTAATTCATAAAATTAATTTTATAACAAAAAAAAACCAGAAAAAATCATAAAACAAAAAAAAAGATTTTTACTAATATTAATTTCCATTAATTTTGTAAGTAAATTTAATGACCAATTTAGTTCTAATTTTAGATTTAATTTTAATGTTTTTTAATAAACTAAAAAATGTAGAAATTAGGGTTTTAATTATTTTATTCTTTTCTTAATAAATAATCTTTTTTATCATTATTAATTATTAATTATCTTGTAAATAAATATGCAATTAATTAATTAGGTTAAATTAGGTCAAACTTAAACATTTTTTTTAATAAATTAAAAACAATTTAGAATTAGGGTTTTATTTAACTTTTAAATTTCCAATTAATTTCATAAATACAAAAAACATAAAAAACAAGTTCTTTTTTCATTTAATTTAATTACTTTATAATTCCAATTTAGTTTCCTTAAAGGGTCCAACGCCCTCGCACTCTCGATTTCTTATTTCTTTTCGCATTTATTCCTTATTTCTTTTATGAATGTAATGTATCTGCCCCAAAGCCTTGTAATAGTTAATTAGGACATTTATTTTTCCGCATTTTTCTTTCGTTCAAATCGGGTCTTGGTTTAATTTGGCGATGTGGACCCGCGCCTTGTAATAGCGTAGGACTTTTACTTTCCGCTCTTTAAATTCCCGCACCTTTAAATTGCTAACTATCACATGAAAGAATGTATGCCCAAATAAAAACAATGCGTAGAACACCCAATGCATGAACAAGACAAAATATAACTGAAAGTGACACACAATTCACAAACCACCCCTAGGGTACGCCTCACTGTTGCCTTGCCCCTCGAAACGTGGTCGTCGAGTAGAGGACGTTTTAGTAAGTCCTCATGTCCATGAACATGGCATGGGGGTAGCTTCTAAGGTATCCTCCTATTACTCTGGTGACCACAATGTCCCTAAAACTCGAATTGACCCAAACACCTCCAACGATGGTGCTACCTACCTCTCAATGGTGGGATAGCACTACCTTAAGGACATTTACACAGACTAATTCCTTAGGGTAGGTAGACGACTCGTAGATACTTGCTCTAATTCAAAACAAAATCAAAAAACTTCTTTTCACACTGACACTTTGCAAAAAGCTTTCAAAAACAATTTTTCAAACACTCTTGAGGACTGATACGAGAGTCGAACTGAAATTTCAAACGAAACTTTTTCAAACCCACTCACCTTGAAAAGCAAACAAACCTTTTTGAAAACACAATGAGCAAGTATCTAAGAGCCCATGGATAACCATGGATATAAATGGTGCTAACACCTTCCCTTTCTATAAATCTACCTCCCGAACCGAGAACTAATCTCAATAAGGAATTTTTCTGTGCTTTTGTCCTGTCCATGTTGGAGAAAATAAAAGACGGTGGCGACTCTTGCTTCCGCGACATTTCGCGAACCAGCGTTAAACAGTCAGTTCTAAATCCACCGATCACACTTGGTGAGTTACAATACCTCCTTCTTGCTGGAGTAGAATTGGGCCTCGAAAGTGTCTCACTCCCCCTTAAGCTGTATCCAATCCCTTTGCAAGTCTTCGAGAGAGGTGGGCATGTCAGGATGCAGGATAGTGTATGGGACATCTCCTTCCACAACAGGCTCTTTGATGACCGGGAGAATGGAGAGGTAAGGCATCATAAGACTTTGAGCACGGGCTCGTACCCATTTGAGATAAAGCTCAAGAGGTATGGAATCCGTATGCCCCAATGTGTTGCTATCTACCTTGTTCAACATCCTCCAAGCTCGGATAAACCTCTGGCGGTGACCTTGATCGTCATTCTCGTAGTAAAATACCAACCCTTGAATAAGCATATCATGTGGACCATCCCTTCGGGCGTAACCAAACTATCTTAAGGCTAAGCAGGGGTTGTAGGTGATGCCTCCTCTAATGCCAAGTAAGGGGACATTAGAGAATTCTCCACAACAATCGACGATAGTAACATTCTGCACAGATCGGAAACACCAATGAATGTATGAATGTTTGAGCTTCATCAACCTATGCGACCACCTTGAACCTTGCTCGTTCTTCAATACAGATTGGGGAAGATGCGACATAAACGATCTTTCCAAGAGAGGAGTACAACACATGAGAATACCCCTTTTCCTCATAGTGCGAGTGTGAAAAGAATGTAGGATGTCTCCTAACAAATTAGGCATCGGGTTACGAGACATGAAGATTTTGACAACATTCACATCTATAAGTTGGTCAGGATTTGGAAACAAAACCATCCCATAGATGAGGAGAGCTACAATTTCCTCAAAAGCTTGCAAGTCCAAGGAGTTCCAACAGTTTTGAGCTTTCTCAAACAAGAACTTGACTAAGAAACCTTTGACACCACTCCTTGTTTCCCAATTAGTTGTGACATCAGATGGTTGCAAGTGTAGGGCTTGAGCAATCTCTTCTAGTTTTGGATATCTTTTTGTGTTGTTGATGGGTAGTTGATTGAGAATGAGAATCCTCGAGAGTTGGGAGAATTCTTCCAAAGTTGGCACAAGTTGATAATCGGGAAATGTGAAGCAATGGTGTAGAGGATCGAAGAACTGGAAGAGCACCTTTATCATGTCCTCATCAGTGTTGGAGGTAACCAAGTTTAGGAGGCGACCATGTCTTTCAGTAAATGGAGAATTTTAGGGAACCCTTGATGCTAACTCTTTAAGTTTATGAGGGATTCTTACAAGATTGACTTGAATGGTTTTCCTACAAATAGATACCATGTCCTATAAAACAGAACAAAGATAAATCCCAAAATGCTTGAAATGGTTAGTGAGTATGAGTATGATGTTATGATGTTATGATGTTTATGATGTTATGTACAAGTAGATATATACAAACAAAACAAACAAGTCCTTAGGTTTAGGCTTGTATGGAGTCTCATAGGTAAGTACCCTCTTGAAGTTTAGTTGGCTCAAACCCGTCCTAGCAATAGTAATCGGGTTCTAAGGGAGCTCAATATCACTGGTTTTTTCCTCGGGCATTGTTTCAGCGCAAGCCTCTTTAATGGCGACCGAAATATCCCAAAAAACCAAACCTCAATGAGTGTAATATCGAGTATCTACCAACTTCGGACTACACCAAAGCCGGTCATCTCACTACGTCCTAATGGCCAAGTTGGTCAAGTAAAGGTTCTAGAAGTTAGTTAGTGCTTCATGACATCACTCAGCGGCCCCGTATTCTCCTTGACTACTCAAGGGCTACCGGTACCCGCAAATATGTCACACTAACGTAGTTATTGCTTAGACCATGTCGGTATACCCCACACAGTTTCCACAACGTATTGCTACTTACCTATAAGGTATCCCAAATTCGGGTAGAGGATTCAAACCCAAACAAAGAACCAAAATGTAAAGCATACAAGTCAAGAAATGAAAGCAAATAAATGTGATCTAGCCCTAAGGTAACCCCACTTTTAAAATCTCCCCAGCAGAGTCTCCAGTTCTGTAACACATTGGGAGAACTGACTTGGTTGTTTTGCGTTTGATCGCAAATGTTGCAGTTAAGCAAGAGTCGCCGCCGACTTTTCTTTTATCCAAAAGGAAAGGCTGAAAAGAACAGGAAAGACCTTTGAGATGTTTTCTTGAGTTCGGGGGGTAGATTATGAAAAGGGAAGGTATTAGCACCCTTTTCATCCATGGTTTTCCATGGGCTCTTAGTTGCTTGCTAGATCACTTGCTTTTGTTTGAAAATGTGCTTTGTGTGGTTTTTGAAAGTATTTTGAAAAGGTACAATCGTTTAGGCAAATTTTGTAATGATTCTCGTTCGTAAGAATGTATACAAAGTGTTTATCTTTTGAAAATGTTTTCATGTTTGAAAAATGTTTTGAAAGTGTTGGTGTTTGTTTTGAAAAAAGCAAGGATGTTTTTGGTTTTGAAATTGAGCAAGCAACTAGGAATAATCTACCTACTCAAAAGTCTTTCATGTTTATTTCCTCTTTCCTTTAATATTGTCATCTTACCATTGATTTGGTAGGTAAACCCTATCTTTGGATGTAAAAGGGACGGGCTAGGGTCATTGTATAGCCATGATTAGCAATGTTGTAAGATATCTTAGCATTTTCTTTAAGGGACTAAGATCATTTTTGAAAGGCAACTTTGATAGCGTCATCGAGGGACTATGATCTTGTATTTTTTTATTGTTTTTGCTAAGATACCTCATATGCATAATATGGCCATTTTTTGTAAGGCAACAAAGTGGGTTTACCCTAAGGGTGTAAGTGTGCAAGTGTATTTGTGATACGGTGGCAAAACCGATAGTTATATTGGTTTGCGTTTTGTATTCGCAATTGTCGCGGTAAGCAAGAGTCACCATCGACTTTTATTTTATCCAACAAAGGAAAAGGAAAAAGAACAGAAAAAACCTTTTTCGAGATGTTTCTGAGTATGGGGGTTAGATTATAGAAAGGGAAGGTGTTAGCACCCTTTCTATCCGTGGTTTTCCACGGGCTCTTAGGTACTTGCTCATTTTGAAAATTGCTTGTGTGTGCTTGTTTTGAAAAAAGTTTTACTTCATGATAAGCCTTGTATCAGTCCTCAAGAGTGTGACGAAGTTATTTTGAAAATTATTTTGAAAAGTGTTTGTGTGAAAAGTTTTGTTTGAGCAAGTACCTAGGAACTAATCTACCTACTCGAAAAAATTCTGTTCGTTTTCCTTTAGACAACGCTATCCTATTATTAAGGAATAGGTAGCACTGTCGTTGGAGTTTTAAGGGACGTTTGAAGGGACAAATACGATCACAAAGCAATGTTAGGAAATTTTAATAATCACCCTAAAGCCTTAAAGATCTTTTTCCGAGGCAACATCTGATTGGGTCATTTTATATCTTTCGAGACTAGAGGACGACCACTAACATTCCCTATACTTTATGACCGTTTACTGAAGGCAACCGGAGTGGAGTAGACCCTAGGAGTGAGCATGTGAAAGTGTATTTTTTTCAGTTAATTATCTTTGAACAATTAGGGTTTTCTACTGTTTTAATTTCAGTTTGTCTTTCCATACAATCCTATACATACATCTAAGCAGTTTATAGCTTGCGGAAATTAAAATGAGAGAAATTCGAGTCCTAGCTATTACATGGTTGTGATACGGTGGTAGAACCGACTGTTTTAAAAATTGTTGGTTTGCGTTTTGCATTTGTGTTTGCAAAATGTTGCGGTAAGCAAGAGTCGCCACCGACTTTTATTTTATCCAACTGGAAAGGAAAAAAGCACAGAAAAATTCCTTTTTCGAGATTTTGAGTACGGGGGGTAGATTATAGAAAGGGAAGGTGTTAGCACCCTTTCTATCCATGGATTTCCATGGGCTCTTAGGTACTTGCTCATCTTTTAAAAATTGCTTGTGTTTGTTTTGAAAAGTTTTTGTTTTACTTCGTTTTAACCCTTGCTTCTGTCTTCAAGAGTGTTACGAAGTGTTTTTGAAAACTTTGTTTGAAAAGTGTTTGTGTGAAAAAGATTTGTTTGTTTGAGCAAGTACCTAGGAACTAATCTATCTACTCGAAAAATGATTGTTTCTGTTTTTATTTCCTTTAGACAGCGCTATCCTACTATTGAGAAATAGGTAGCACCGTCGTTGGAGTTATAAGGGTCAATTCGAAAGGGACGTACGATCACTAAAGCAATGTTAGGACGTCTTAGTAATAAACCTAGTGTCTTAAGATCATATTTGAGGCAACATTTCCGAGGCGACGTTTCCAAGGCAACATTCCCGAACGAGACTTTTGATCTTTGTTTAGACAGAAGGGCGACCACTAAAACACCCTATACTTAATGATCGTTTACCGAAGGCAACCGAAGTGAGAGTATACCCTAGGAATGCGCATGTGCGAGTGATTTGATTTCGGTTATTATCTTTGCACATTAGGGTTTTCTAGCCATTTTAAATGTCGTGCAATTTTGTCATACAATCCTATTAACATACATCTAACAGTTAATATTTGCGAGAATTAAAATGCGGAAAAGTAAAACCTACGCTATTACAAGGCTTCGGGGTAGGGATTAATTACATAGCCAAAAAACCCGTAAAACGATAAATAAAAGAAAATCCTAGATTAAACTATTACATACCGTGAGCAGTTACATTAATATTGCAAAATTAGTAATAAACGCGCGCGAGGAATCGAAAACGAGAGATTTAGGGTTTTGACCCCAACTACCTATTTGTAATTTAAAGAAAAAAAATCATTTTTTGTTGTTTTTGTGCTATTTTAAGAAAATAAGGTTTAATTGAACAAATAAAAACCTAACTACTAGTTAATTAGAAATTTAAGAAAAAATAATTAAATTAACCTATTTTTGTATTTTTTTTTTCTTTTTATTTTATGAAAAGAAATAAAAATTAAATCAAGAGTTAACCCTAATTTTTTCTAATTGATTTTTAATTATAAAAAAAAGTTAGAATTAACCTAAATTAAATTAAACTAATATTAAATTAAATTTGATAAAATAAAATAAAAACCTAAATCTAAATTTGTGAAACTTGATTTTATGATTTTTGAAAAAAGAAATTAATTTTGTTAGAAAATAAATTAAACAAATTAAATTAAATAAAAGAAAATAAAAAAGAAAGAATAAGAATGGGCCTGGTTTCTTAGCAAAAAGGGGGGTGTTGATATGACTTCTAGGCCCAACAATTCCTTGGCCCCTTTGACTTTGCTAGATTTTATGTGTGCATTTGACCCCCGCGCATGGTGGACTTTCATTGGGAAGGCCCTAGTTTTGGCAGCCTTGATGATCTGATGGTTAGATATTGATGATGCATGGTAGACTTGTTGGATACATGGGCACCTGATTATGCAAGAAAGAATAATAGGAAACAAAGTTGGGACCTAGGGATCGAACCCAGGCCCTTAGACGTTCTCACACTGCATGCTGACCAACTGAGTTGACTTGGTTATTTGTACAAATAATGACAAGCAATTATTATATGATAAAAACAAAAAGTGAATTCTTAAAATGCGCGCAATTTGAATGGGCCATTCGCCACCTGCCACGCCATCATCATCCTCATGGCTTCTGTCGTTTTAGATCAAATACCTTTACCTACGGACACTGGGCATAGGTACAACCCTGTGCCTCTCCAAAATTCTATGCAAGCATTATAAATCATAACCAATGGTACCAATCTACTCGTTGCAACCTCACGAGCATCATGGTACCATTATTAATGGCCAATTGTCCCTGTACAAGAAAACCCTAAACACAAACAGAAAACCCTAGCCATGGCACTTTGCTGTACAGTTAATGAAAACGCAATTAAATATGATCGTTACCTTGCAAACATCATAAGGTTTAAGAATATATCAATGAATCATGCTAAATGTGCCAGAATTGAGATATTCGAATTCAAGAACAGGGATGAACCGTCTGAAACTTACAGCAGGTTTCAAGGCGCGAGGAAGCTGGCCAACGATTGAATCTTGATCCTAGGGAGTCCAACAATTGATTAGGATGTCTAGAATGCTTTGAATTGGTATGAAACATGGAAATCAGTTTGCCACTTTTCTTCAATTTTTTGAAACTTGCTTTCTCTTTTTCACGCCTCCAACCTCTCTGTTTTTGGTCTGCAAATGTTCCTTATGTACCCTAGAATGAATTAGGGTTGCAAACTTGTATCAAATCTTTTCCAATTAAGATCATTGATTCATGATTTGATCCTTTGTGCAAATCTTTCCAAATCAAGAAAAATGCAATCTTTTTGTGTCCATATGAGCCTTGCACGATTTGATCTCACTACCAGTTGTATAATAGACCTAAACATGCACAAAATCTCAAGATTTGATTAGTTTTTGATATTTTCATTATTTTACTTTGATTTTATTTGATTTAATTGAAATAAAATCAAAATAAATGACAAAAATAAAAGAATTACAAATGGAAGGGATCATGGGTCGTGGGTCACATTACAAACTCAATGCAAGCATAAAAAGTTGGGCCCATTTGACAAAAAAAATGCAATTTTGGACACATTTGACTTTTGGCAATTTTGCAAAAAGGGTCAAATTTAACAATGCACAACTCTCTCAATTTTGACCCTAGAGAGGTGTTCTTGGACTTTTAAGAAAGCTTAAGATGTCCTATAAGCAACCCTTTTGGTCTCATCTCATTTGAGTCTTCCATGTCCATGTATGAAGCTTTGACCCAAAAGGTATTTTTGTTGACTTTTCAAAATGACCTATAATGTCCAAATTCATATCTTCTTGTGAGTGCATATTTTGAACTTGGGAGCTTAAGATGGATTGTAGGGAATTGCATCCTCCTCAAAATGATCTTTGGATGGGTCATCTTTGATAAAGTATGAGAAAGTTATGCTTGGTCAAAGTTGAGTTGACTTTTCCTACAAAATCCTAATTTAGCAACTTTTGGGTTTTGATGAATTGTGAGTAATCCTTGATGAATCATGATCAACTCATGATCAAATAATGAATAATACTTCAAAATGATTATGTTGACCAAAAATCTTGAAGTTTGACTGTATGTGGGCCACAATTGACTTTTGCCCTAGCACAATCGATTTTCAGGCCTTTGAGCAATTGACTGAGCAAAATTCCTCTACAAGGCTTGAAACTTGAAATGGATGATCTTGAGAACATATTAGGACAACGGTGAGCATTTGGGACCCTTTGAATTCAAACATCTTGATGCAAACTGAAACCCTAATTTGAGGTAGACTGCCTTAGGAGAGAGTTTGTCTGGTCAACTCTTGGACTTCCTTGAGCAACTTGAGGACCTCACTTGAAATGTATTGAGAAATATGGGAGGGAAAATTTTGGGGTACAACAGCTGCCCCTGTTCAATCTTCTTAAACCTGAGGATGTAGATTGGCTTGTCTGCCTTTCGTGATCCGAAGGTGGAAGATGATTGAACACTAGAGTGCCCGGAAATTTGCACTCGCATGAAGTGGTACTTGTCTGGCGATATCGGGAGTGGGCTTATAGATGCAATTTGGAAGTTGATGTCGGAAGATGGGCTTAAATATATCATCAGAGGAAGTGTCGATCGCATAAGAGATTCCTTTGTGAGAACCCATATACATGTTGTTGAAGAGGACTTCGTTGGGGAATATTGGTCTCTGTCTTGAGAGAGATAGAGTTTTAGGAACTTCATTTGTCCGTTACTCTATTAGGGAATAATCTCTTAGTCAAGGAGGTGGAAATGAACTGCTATCTGGTCGTGCTCTAGGCTTCACAGTGATTTGCTGAGGAAAATAAGACCGAATGCTATATGGTCGTGCTCCAGGCTTTACAGTGACTTACTGGGGAGATGAGATTAAACTTGCTATCTGGTCGTTCTCCAGGCTTCCCAATTTCTCAATTCTTATTTGGTCGTGCTCCAGGCTTCATAAGGAATCAAGTGGTTATCTGGTCGCATCCGGGCTTCAACTTAAATTTAAGGCATACTAATATCCGGTCGATTTCCGGGCTTCATAGTAATTGGCCGAGTAAACTGCTATTTGGTCGAATTCCAAGCTTCGCAGTACCTTATACTATTATATGGTTGTGTCCCAGGCTTCAATATCTTTTGCCGCTATCTGGTCGTGATCCAGTCTTCGCAGCGTCTTATACCATTATCTGGTCAATTCCAAGCTTCATGGTATATTTTATTTCTATCTGGTCGATTTCCAGGCTTCACAATAATTTGCTGAGGGTTAAGCTGTTTTCCGGTCGATTTCCGGGCTTCATAGCTTGTATTTATGATATACCACTATCTGGTCGATTCCAGGCTTCGTAGTATTTTGGTGAAATCAAGATATTATCCGGTCGATTTCCGGGCTTCATAGCTTGAACTGGAATAGAAATCTTAGTATCGATTTGACTGAAGATGGGAAAACTTGTGAGAACTTGATTGTATCTTTCCCTGAAAGCTAAAGAGTTAGTCGTATGTAATGTCATGATGTATGGAATGTATTTGAGTAATGATGTTCTCAAAATAAATGAGATTGTGTTGTATGATGCATATGCGTATGCCACGATGTATGGATATGCAATGTTCTTGTAATATTCTCCGACAAGGGAGAATAAATCCTAGACTGCTGTTAGAGAGTACAAGGAGTTGAGTTCTTCGTTCTCGCTGGGGATAGTGACCGAAGATGATTAGCTGGAGACTCACGTCCGCTCTGCTCGAGAATATTCCGCCGGGAGAGACACTGTTTGAGGATAATACTGTGGGAGAATGACTTTGTGGGGAATAGAAATACTCTGTTGGACAATCTGCTGACTTGGAGAAACAACTCCGCTGGGGATGAATTACCGTTGCTGGTGATGATGAACCCTGTCGGGGATTGAATTTTTGCCTGTGGAAGAAATAAACTCAGTTGATGGTGAACTTCTATTGTCGGTGATAGATAAACTCTGCTTGGGGAGAATTTTGCCGACTCATTCGTGATTATGAATCTCGGCTGGGGAGAGCTAACACCACTGCCTTTGGATACTTCCTACTCTACGGGGAGCGTATGTACCTTTAGTCATATTCTCAAGCTGGTTCTATCCCTGTACCTGGTGGGTAGAGCAACTGTAAGGTTTGGACATTTCTTGTTTGCCCTTGTTCCTGGAATTATGAGTAATTGTCTTTTGTTTCTTATGTAAATATTTATGAGCAGCAAATCATTTTCAAATGCATATATCAAGAATGAATCATTGGACGTTCTTGCAAAACAAAACAGAAAAAGAAAAAACAAGTTGAAATTTGTTGTGAAAATGAATTGTATTGATTTTGAAGTTGGCCTGTAATAGGCGTTTTGTACAAGAGGCTGACATCCTAGTAAGAGAACACCGTTGAGGGAACAAAATTTATACATTTTGTGTAAAAGAAAGAAAAACAGCTATGTGAAACAATCCCACTGGGTTCCAACTCTGCTATTGCCTTTATATCTTTGAGCGTCTCATCACTTTGCTACTTGGTCGAAGGTAGATCAGATTGATTGGCGTTGTCCTAGCTTGATAGTCGATACTGAAGTCTGGTCGCAAGGTGATCCAATGAGACATAGTGTTATGCTTTGATCCCTAATTTTTGCTTGGACTGCCCTTTCAGGTTTTCAGTCCACCGGGATACCCTTTTTTTCCCAAGCCGCCTTTTCAGGTTTTCGACTTGCCGGGTGTACATTTTTTTTCATTTTCATCCCTTACTTTTTCCCGAACCCTTTTGGTTCGTCGGGAAGCCATTATTTTTGCCTAGGCCAGTCAACCTAGCGGGTCTTTGATTATGCGTAGTATCTTTTCACTATGTCTGTATTGACGGGGTGAGGAAGGTCGTCACCATCCATGGTGGCTAAAATCATGGCTCCTCCTGAGAAAATGTTCTTAACCACAAATGGCCCTTCGTACGTGGGGGTCCATTTTCCCCTGGGATCACCTTGCGGAAGTATGATGCGCTTGATCACCAGATCCCCGACTTGATATTCTTGTCATCTGACTTTCTTGTTAAAAGCCTTGATCATTCGCTTTTGATACGTCTGACCATGACAAATAGCAGTAAGCCTCTTTTCATCGATTAAGTTCAGCTGATCAAGCTGGGTCTGGATCTAGTCATCTTCGCTAAAACCTGCATCCTTCATAATCCAGAGAGAGGGTATCTGGACCTCAATGGGTAGGACTGCCTCCATGCCATATACCAGAGAGTAGGGTGTTTCCCCTGTCGATGTTCATGCTGAGGTACAGTACCCATGAAGAGTGAATGTTAACATCTCATGCCAGTCTTTGTATGTCACCGTCATCTTCTGCATAATCTTCTTGATATTCTTATTAGCCGCTTCAACAGCCCCATTCATCTTCGGCCGGTAAGGAGAAGAGTTATGATGTTGAATCCTAAACTGTTTACAGAGCTCGGTGATCATTATATTGTTGAGATTTGTACCATTATCTGTAATGATCCACTCTGGTATGCCATATCGACAGATCAAGTTGTGTCGGATGAACCGCGCCACGACGTTCTTGGTTACAGTAGCAAAGGAAGCTACCTCAACCCACTTCGTGAAATAATCAATTGCTACCAGGATGAAGCGATGCCCGTTAGACGCAGTAGGTCTGATATCACCTATCATGTCGATGCTCCACATTGCGAAAGGCCAAGGAGCTGTCAAAACATTCAGAGGAACTAGAGGTACATGCACCTTATCAGCATAGACTTGGCACTTATGACAGGTTCGAGAATATTGATAACAATCGGCTTCCATAGTGGACCAATAATATCCAGCCCGTAGGATTTTCTTTGCCATGGTATGTCCACTGGAATGAGTTCCAAAGGTACCTTCATGTAACTCTGCCATAATCCTTTCTGCCTCGTTCTTGTCCATACATTGCAGTAAGGTTGAATCATGGTTACGCTTATAGAGAATGCCATTGTTGATGAAGAACTTCGCAGCAAACCTTCTCAGAAACTTCTTATCATTAACAGATTCCCCTTCGGGGTATTCTTGAGCCTCAAGATACCTCTTTACCTCGTGAAACCAGGGTTTATCTGCTACCTCTTCAGTCTCAATGTCACAACAATGTGCGGGTTCTTCCAACCTCTTGATGGTAATCTGGGGAGCTTCATTGTCCCACCTGACTTTGATTATAGAAGACATGGTAGCTAGCGTGTCCGCTAACTGGTTCTCCTCTCTGGGGAAATGTTCAAAGGTTATCTCCTCAATGTGCGGGAGCAATGTTAGTACGTACTCTTTGTAAGGAATAAGATTTGGGTGCTTCGTATCCCACTCGCCTTCGATCAGGCTGATCACTAAAGCAGAATCTTCGAATACACTCAAGAACTTAATCCTTAGGTCGATAGCAGCTCGAAGACCCAGGATACATGCTTCATACTCCGCCATAATGTTGGTGCAGTTAAAACATAATAGGGCGGTGAACAGAGTATGACAGCCCTCAGGAGATATGATCATAGCACCAATGCCATTACCCAACGCGTTTGAGGCTCCATCAAAATACATGGACCATCGGGATCCTTCCTCAGGTCCTTCATCTGGTCCAGGTTCTTCACAGTCGGTTACCAATATGATATTCTCATCCGAGAACTCGAAATTCATGGATTGGTAGTCATCCACGGCCTGATGCGCCAAATGATCCGCCAATACACTCCCCTTGATTGCTTTTTGGGTTGTGTATTGGATGTCATACTCAGTTAAGATCATCTTCCATCTTGATATTCTTCTGGACGAGGCAGGCTTCTCGAAGATATACTTGATTGGATCCATCTTTGATATCAACAAGGTGGTGTGAGTCAGCATATATTGTCTCATCCGGAAAGCAGCCCATGCCAAAACGCAGCAAGTTTTCTCGAGCAGTGAGTATCGAGTCTCACAGTCGGTAAACTTTTTGCTAAGGTAGTAAATAGCGTGCTCTTTTCGGCTAGACTCGTCATGCTGCCCCAGCACACACCCCATTGAATTATCCAGTACTGTCAAGTATAAGATCAAAGGTATTCCTTCAATTGGAGGCATCAGAATTGGTGACTCTTGGAGGTATTCCTTGATCCTTTCGAAAGCAGTCTGACATTCATCATTCCATTTTACCACTTGATCTTTCTTCAGTAGCTTGAAGATTGGCTCACAAGTAGCAGTCAGGTGCGAAATGAACCTGGCGATGTAATTCAGACGTCCCAAAAAGCCTCTAACTTCCTTTTCTGTGTGAGGAGTCGGCATCTCCTGTATAGCTTTCACCTTTGCAGGATCCACCTGAATACCCTTATCGTTGACGATGAAACCCAGCAGCTTACCAGACCTTACCCCGAAGGTGCACTTGTTCGGGTTCAACCTCAGCTTATACGTTTTCAACCTGTTAAACAGTTTCTGGAGATGATCAAGATGTTCTTCCTCAGTCTGGGACCTTGCGATCATGTCATCAACATAAACCTCAATCTCATGGTCAATCATGTCGTGGAACAAAGCGACCATGGCGCGCTGATAAGTTGCCTCTGAATTCTTCAGCCCGAAAGGCATTACCTTGTAACAGAAGGTGCCCCACTGTGTAACGAAGGTTGTCTTCTCCATGTCTTCGGGAGCCATCTTGATCTGATTGTAACCAGAAAAACCATCCATAAAGGAGAAGATCTTATGATGCGCGGTGTTGTCGACCAGAACATCGATATGAGGAAGTGGGAAATCATCCTTGGGGATTGCCCTGTTCAGATCTCTATAGTCCACACACATCCGTACCTTACCATCTTTCTTAGGCACCAGAACCACGTTGGCAACCCACTGCGAATAAGAAGTGATTGCTAAAAATCCCGCGTCGAACTGTTTCATGACCTCAGCTTTGATTTTCTCAGACATCTCAGAGCGCATACGGTGAACCTTCTGCTTTACCGGAGGATAGTCTTCTTTAGTCGGCAGGCGATGAACCACAGTATCAGCGTCCAAACCAGGCATATCTTCATAAGACCAAGCGAAGATCTCAACATAGTCGCGTAGCATCTGTATCAACCGTTGCTTGACACTAGGCTCCAGATTTGCACCTATCTTGACCTCTTTCATGTCTTCCTCGGTACCCAAATTCACTGATTCAACTGGCTCTTCATGAGGCTGTATGGCCCTCTCTTCTTGCAGTAAAAGTCTAGCAAGTTCTCCGGGCACCTCACAATCATCCTCACCTTCGTCCTTGGCTTGGTTGATCGGATTTTCGAAGTCATAACTGGCAGTAGCAGAGTTGTTATCAATGGGATCCAAAGTGGATATGGATCTGCATTATGATACGTGAGTGTGTGTAAGAGAATAGCTGTTTTTGATAAAGCGAGAGACAGAAAAAGAAAAACAAGGAGCGCAAAATTTTTAATGCAAGAAACGTCCAATGCTTTATTGATGATATATGAAAATGACAAATAATAAGCCCTCACAAGCAAAGCCAAGGTGCCTCGGGCAAGGCATCGGGCCATAAAGTTTCAAATTTTCTATTACAACTCTTAAAACAAAAGTCAATTACTGTGGAATAAAAGAAACAAGTATGAAGTCCTTCGCCATCCAGTTGTTCAATCCATCGTTGGTCGTTGGGTAGATCCAGTTGTCGATGTCTGAGTCTTCTTCACCATTCTCAACCGCATTAACTCCCTGATTGCTGATATGCAGAAGAGGTCTTCCAATCCGCACGCACCTAACAGCCCTTTGAGCCCCTATAGTAAAGCCCAAACCAAATTTGTCAGTGTTGTATGTGAAATCAGGGAGCTAACCCTAATTTGCACACCCACCTTTTTCAATTACAGCCCTGGCATCCTTGAGAGAAGCCATCTTCATTGGAGGTTTGTCAGTAGCAACTTCAGTTGACGCCAAAGTCTGGGGGACCTCTTCAAAGTTCTAACAAGGGGTTTCAATGAACTCCCCATCCATCTCCACACAGCGAAAGGAATTGAGATGACTCACCATATACTCCTCTTCGCCTTGTACCGTAACAATCTTCCCCTTTTCCAGATATTTCAACATTTGGTGGAGCGTGGAAGTCACTGCCCCATCCTTATGAATCCAAGGGCGACCCAGCAAGCAAGAATATGATGGTCTGATATCCATCACGTAGAAAGTGGATGCAAAAGTCTGAGAGCCAGCTTTAACAGGGACGTCCACCTCCCCGTGCACCATCCTTTTTGACCCGTCGAAAGCCATGACCACAATATTTCTCGGCTTTAGAATCAAACCTTCACAGTCCAGACAGTCTAATGCTTTCTTTGGCAAAACATTCAATGAGGACCCGGTATGCACCAGTACATGGGCCATGGTAGTGCCCCTGCACTCGATCGAGACATGCAGAGCGTCATTGTGATTTCTTCCTTTAGCAGTTAGATCTGCATCTGAGAAACTCAACCCATTGTCGACAGTCAAACTAGCTACGTAGTCTTTGAATTGATTGCCTGGAGTTTCCTACGGCACATGCGCAGTCTTGAGCAAAGCAATTAAAGCCTTTGCATGGGCTTCAGAACACAATAACAAGGACAACATGGAGATTTTTGATGGGGTCTTCCCCAGCTGCTCGACTATGTTGTAGTTGCTCTTCTTGATAATCTTCAGAATTTCCTCTATCTCCTGCTTAGAGGTTTCTACAATGATCTTCTTAGGTGCCTCCATCCGGGAAGGCTCACATGTGATTTCTTTGCCCTGAGTCCCAGATGGCTCGGCGACAGGGGTGATAACTGGAATAGGAACTGGGATAGTAGCTGATGTTCTAGCAGATGGAATGACAACAGGTTTGTGAACAGTCGGAGGGGAAATCTCGGGAGAAAAGAGTCTTCCACTTCTGGTGACCTTGCTAGCCCCAACAATATTGCTGATATCAACATCAACTTCTTCACTCTTTAAGTCTTGTTTAACTCCATGGTAATACACATTGGCACCATAGTGCCAAGGGACAGCCTTATCCGAAGTGTATGGGATAGGTCCAGGGACAGTAATTATTAACGGAGCAATTCTTGGGACGGGTGTAATCCTAACAGGCTTTCTCAAGGAAACCTTGGAAGGATTGGCGGAAATGGTTATGATGGCAACATCTTCAATTGAAACCAACGGAATCATAGTCTTTTCGAACATGATCTCTTTATTATCCATCAGGCGTTGAACACTTGATTTCAATAAGTGGCAACCAGCAGGCAGAACTGAACATATGGGGCACGCTTCACCACAGCCCGGAAATAAACCGGCTAACAACAAATTCTTCTTAACTGTCATCAAAGGAGTAGAAACTTCTTCCGCGGAGGTCACAAATAAATCATCATCCACATCATTTACTCCATGACCATGCTTGGGCATGGGAGCGGTTATGACGTTGGGCTTCTCCAGAGCGTCAAACTCAATCTCTTTGGCTTCGATCAAGTCTTGCACCTTGTTTTTCAAGGCCCAATAGTTGTTTGTATCATGACCATGACTTTCAGAGTGATAGGCGCAGCGGGCATTCGGGTTATAGTGAGGAGATATGGTGTTGGGGTTCTTCGGGGCTTCCCTCAGAGTTACCAGATTGGTCTTCACTAATTGTGGTAGAATTTGAGACAAGGTCATATTGAGCCGAGTGTACTGCCTTTGTGGTCTTTCCACCCTTTGTTGATTGTTGCATTATGGAGCAACTGTGGGTCTTGATATCACTACCGCATTTACTGCTTGACGGTGTTCAGGTCTGCTTTGGCCCCTCGAGCCATAGACTGCACTAGCTTCCTTCTTACCGGTGAAAGGCTTATTTATTGTACTTGATGAAGTATCCTTCTGTATTTTACCACTTCGAATACCAGCTTCTACTCTTCCTCCAGTCAAGATCAACTCAGTAAACCCAGATGACGAACTGTCGATCAGATGATTGAAAAATGGACCAGATAGCGTCCCTAGAAACATGTCAACCAACTCCCTATCAGATAAAGGGGGTTGGACTCTTCCAGCTAAGTCTCTCCATTTCTGAGCATAGTCCTTAAAACCTTCACTTGCACCCATAGACATACCCTGAAGCTGAGTACGAGTGGGAGCAAGGTCGGCGTTATACTGATATTGCCTGTAAAAAGCAGCGGCGAGGTCCTCCTAGTTTCAGACATTGGCTCCTTCCAACTGATAAAACCATTCAAGTTGAGTCCCTGACAGACTATCTTAAAATAAATGCACCCACAAATTTCTATCAGCAGTGTGGGGTTGGATTTTTCTGATGTACGAGCGGAGATGGAGTTTTGGACAGGATACTCCATCGTACTTGGCAAAAACCGGAGCTTTGAACTTATGAGGGATCACCACTCCTGATACCAATCCCAGTTCTCCAAAATCTAAACCAAGGATCTTCTGAATCTCCATAGCACTCCGACGGTCTTCTAGCTGCTTGTACCTATTCTCGGCAGGAGGATATTGCTCATCATCAAAATCAGTATCATCATCAGAGATGGCAGGACTGGGGCCCTTTTCTTCTTCTTGGTTCTCCCCTTCCTTAGATGAAGAGGTCAGATCATCTTGCTGTTTCAATCTATCCCCCAACCTTTTGCCCATATTCATAAGAACGACCTTCTTCTTCTTCTTCTCTTTCAGAATGAGAGTCTTCAAATCCTCTTGCCCTTTAGCCAAGCTTAAGAACATCTATTGGAATTGGGCGTTTTGTGCCTGAAGATCTTTGATGGCTTGATCATAAGACATTTCGTGCTGAAATAAACAACGAAGAAGATGAGAAACCTGTAATGGTACATGTAATGGTGTGCATGATAATGGGATGCGTATGTAATGATTTCAAAGACTTTGGGAGATTTAAATTTGCAAACCAAAAATAAACAAACTTTATTAGATTAACTTGTAAAAAGGTTCAACAATGCCCTTAAGGCGTTACAAAGAAGTAAATGAAAAACAAATCTAAACTAGAAAAAGCAAAATCAAAAATCCCATGGATGCTTCCTCTTTGTACTGACGTAGTCATTGATCGTTCTTTCTTCTTCGATCTGCCTGGTGAGCTTCAAAATCTTCCTTTCTTGCTCATGGTACTTCTCCCGGTAAGTATCCCTTTCCTCTTTCAGCTGAATCCAAGACCTTTGTAATGCCCCAGGACCAGTGAGCATGTAAGGATATAGAACTGTGTAAGGAATGCCTTCTTCATTGGTGGGCTCCAAAATTACTGGCAGTACTGCTTCATAGGGCATCCCAAGCTTCTGGGCACGAGCTCGGGCTCATTGGAGGTAAGGTTGCATAGGAAGGGAAGTCCTTGGTCCTAGCTCTTGAGGGTCAGATTTGTTCACCATGCCCCAAGCTCGTATAAACCTCCGGCGATGCTCGTCAACGTCTTCCTTGTAGTCAAATGCAATATCTGTAAGAAGTAGCTCATGGGGACCGTCTCTCCGAGCACGACCAAATTATCGCAAAGCTAGACAAGGATTGTAGGTTATTTCCCCTCTGATTCCAAGCAATGGGACATTAGGGTATCCCTCATAATGATCAATGACTGCAGTGTCTTCCATAACCCTGGAACTCCAAATAATGTTTGTATGGGCAAGTGACATTATTCTATAGGACCATCACAAACCTTCCTCATTCTTCAGCACGGACTTAGGGAGGTGCGAAATAAACCACCTCGACAGCAATGGCATGCAACACATAAGAGTCCCTCTTCTTCGCACAGTACGAGTGTAGAGGGCATGCAAGATATCACCCAATAGAGTAGGTACTAGATTGCGAGACAGGAAGATCTTAACTGAATTCACATCTATAAAGGAATTCGGGTTCGGGAAGAGAACCAAACCGTAGATAAGGAGATCCAAGATATCTTCGAAAGCCTGAAAATCCAAACTATCCCAGAATAGCTGAGCCTGATTGTTGTACCCCAAAATTTGCCCTCCCATTTCCTCAACATTTTCTCATCACAAGACCTTTGAAGATCAAGATCCAATTAGGGTTTCCTCTGCTCAAGACTTCTCCTTGCACTGTGGACTCAAATTAGGGTTTGTGTTTGCCCAAGGATGTTTTGACCTAAAATGCCTAAGATGACTTTCATGCTTCATATTGGACTCCCAAGTTTACCTATACCAAGTTTCAAGTCTTGATTCCAAGTTTTGCCCAGTCAATTGGACAGTTGACCTAGAAATCAGCTGTATTGGGGAAAAAGTCAACTGTGGCCAATTGACAGTCAAACCTCATGAAATTTGATCCACATCAACATTATGAACTCACATGGACCATTTGATCAAGTTTGGATCCCAATTCCACAAGAAATTTGATCAGATCACCAAAAGGGCAAAATGGTCATTTTTAGGGTTTTGACTGCACAAAGGCAATTTTTGACTGTTTGACCTAACCAATGGCAAACCAAGTTCACATATGGACTCAAGGACTCAATGAAATGGTCTTGACACATTCATCAAGCTCAAAAGATCCCAAGTACACAAGATTGACAGTTGAATTTCCCAGTCAATTGATCAATTTTGACTGTACACTGAAAAGTCAAACTTTGACTTTTTGGTCAAAATCAAGAGTCAAGATTCATTTTTCATCAAAACATGCCAAATCATGAAACTTGTTCACCAAGAAATCACAAAATGCAATTTAGGGTTTGAAAATGGAATTTTTCATAACTTAGAATTTTTCTAAGTTATGAAAAACCCTAATTTTTTCCCAACTTTGCCCCACCTTTTCACCAAGATCCATTTGGATTCAAACAAAAGTCAAAACATGAAAGTTGTAGCTTGTTGCATAATCTACAACTTTGATTCACAAAGTTTTCTCATTTGAAGCTTGTATCTCAAGTTACAATTTTTTGAATAAGGGCACTAAACCATTTTTAACTTAGTGAAATTTTAACCTATTTTGACAAGGTTTTCTACCCCACTTCAAGGCCATTTTTCATACCCTTCCACTTGGAATTTCAATTTGCATTTCAAAGATGGATTGTATTACATATTCCAAGCTTTCCAAAATGTCCAAGAACTTCTCAAACAACCTCATGGTTAGAGAGAATCGAATTTCACAATATAGCAAAAAACCACTTTGTTCATGACCAAGTTCCATATCCATAACTTTGCAAATTTGAACTCAGCATAGTTTGTGCTACTTTACAGGTCCTTAAACCAAATTACACTCCTTAATTTAATGCTTGTTCATTGTGCCAAAGTGTTGTTTCATGAGTTCAAGCATTGTACACAAGATTGATCCATTTTTAGATAAAGTAAACTTTCCATTCTTGAAAAGGTTAGCTTTATGTCTAATTGAAAATCAAGAAGGTACAAGCAAAATCCTTTTGGCACAAGATTATGGACAAGTTGCTCTGATCAAGAGAAGATTATGCAGCACATTAGGAGGCCCCCTACTGACCTAAAACCTCAACTTGCTTTTGTTTGCTTCAAGTTCAAGAAAAGTCCATAACTGATCACAACTCTCTCTTCAGCATAGAAACACAACACAAAAGCTATCAAACACATTCCAAACTACCCAACCAAGCTTTTGCACGAGCCATTTGCCTCTCAAGCACTCTCCATCTCAGAAACACCACAAAACTGCTCAAACAGAGCAAGCCCTGCAGATTGAGTGCTATCTCTCAATCCCTTCGAGCATTCTTGTCCAAACTTGTTCCTCTACCTTCCTTATAACATATGCAAGCTAACCATGTCCTGAAACCTGACCTGTAACACCTCCAAGCCACTTCACCATTTTTAAATTTCTGTTTTGCAGTTGGAGTTCACTAGCTCGATTCAGGGAGTTTCAAGACAAAGTAGGACTTGGAAAAGCATCCTTACACTTCAAGGAAGCTATACAAGTCATCATTTCACTCTGAAACATCCTCCATTGCAAAGCTCGATTCCAACTGAACAGGTACATTCATGGAGTTCTATCTCCCTTATTAGGCATTGTTAGCTTTAGGTTTTTGAAGAAAACATGTCACAATCATAGCCCTGAACATGCTCATATGATTAGATTTCATTTATATTTCGTGTGCTTAGAGAATTTCATGTCTGAACATTGATGAAAAGTTAGGTCAGAAATTAGGGGAGGAGAAATTCTCCCTCATCTTAGAGAGATAGGTCAAGTTCTTTATATGGTTGAAACCGTCTCTTAATGCTCTACACTTTTCATGTTATGAGTTTTGCTTGAAAGTCCAGGAATCCAGAGATAAAAACGCGTGTTTTGCTTGAAGGATGTTGTTCAGAGGTTGAAGAAGACAAGTCTTCTGGGCTGGGCCTGGAATTTTTTTCCTATTTGCACCATTTATTTTGATTCACACCCCCTGAGCCCATTTGCTTCATTTTTGACTCTTTTTGACTTTTTCTTTTTTGGTTGACTTTGTTTATTTTTCCTCAGCATATTAAAATTTTAAAAATATTTTTTCCATCCTTTTTTTTGAATTTATGGCATATTTATTTGATTTATTTCTTTGTTTATACATAAATATATATATATTATTATTAGAATAAATAGAAAAATAGTGTAAATACATTTTTATTTTTATTTACCTTCTGAAAATATTTCACATAAAAAATACTCTTTTTATTTATTTTATTAAAATATTGAATAAATATTTGTTTTGTGTATAATACATATTTAAGATTTAATATATATATATATATATATATATATATATATATATATATATATATATATATATATATATATATATATATATATATATATATATATATATATATATATATATATATATATATATATATATATATATATATATATATATATATGTTTATCAATATATTTAAGTTAAAAATATAAAAATACTTGAATTTTTATTTTTATTAATATTTGATACAAAAATACTTTTTTTCATAAATATACTTCATTTTATTTTATCTTTATAAATAAATATTTGTATTAAATTAGATAATAATGCATTTTCTTAAAATTAGGGTTTTTGCCCTAAATTCAAAATACTCCCAAAATAATATATTTTTTATTTTTCTTTTCTCCTTTACATAAATAATATTTTTTCATACATACACAAAACATTTCTTTTGCATCTTGCATTGTTATTTAATTTTTGTACATTGATTAACTGCAAATATTCAAAATAATGTAATAATTTAGATTTAAATTCTTGTCAATATCCCCATTTGAACATTTGTACCCCCCTTCCCATATTTGGTTTTGTAATAGCTTAGTAATTTTAATTTCGCACTTTATTGCTTTCTAATGATAACATGTTAGAATTAGGGTTTGTATGCGAAAAAACGATAAAAAATAGTTTGACCTAATACAAGATAAATGAGCATGAAAATAAACAACACATCTCACACTTGCACCCCCTAGGGTATTCCACTTGTTGCCTTCAAATAAATGGGTCATATTGTATGTTGAACTTCTTTGGGCAAAGCAAACAATTTGAATGATCATAGTCCCTCGACAAAACTTTTCAAAACAAACAAAAAAAAACAAATGATCAAGTCCCTTAAAGAAAATTGCCCAAAGAGATTTAACGTTGTTGCAATTATGGTCTAAACGATGACCCGTGCCTGTCCCTTTCACATCCTAACACAAGATTGTCCACCAAATACAATGGTGGAACAAACTTATGAAAAGGGTTAAAACATAGCAATAGTCTTTGAGAAATTTAGGAGTAGATAAACTCTTAGTTACTTGAACCAAACTTGCAAAAACAAAACACTTGCCTATTTTCTAAAACACACCTCACAACACTTTCAAAACAACTTTCAAAAACAAATGAAAACCTTTTTCAAAAGACATACATCTTTGTATACATCCCCACATGGATCATTACAAAGGTTGCCACCACAATGGCTTCTTTTCAAAAACATTTTTCAAAACCCACACACAAAGCACCATTCCAAACAAATTGAAAACAAAAGGCAAGTGATCTAAGCAAGTAACTAAGAGCCCATGGATAACCATGGATAGAAAGGGTGCTAATACCTTCCCTTTCTATAATCTACTCCCCGAACCCAAGAAAACATCTCAAAAGGTTTTTGCTGTGCTTTTTAACCTTTCCTTAGGATAAAATAAAAAGTCGGTGGTGACTCTTGCTAACCGCAACATTTGCGAAAACAAACGCAAAACCTCAAGTCAGTTCTCCCACCGTATCACACTGATCTATCAGAAACTTGGCTAAGAAACCTTCGACCCCGCTTCATGTTTCTCAATTGGATACTACATCAGCCCGTTTCAGATGTAGAGCTAAGGCAATGTCTTCTGGTCTAGGAGTCTCTTCTATACCTATGAAGGGCATCTGCTCAAGGATGGATATGCCCAATAAGTGGGAGAACTCTTCCAAAGTGGGAACCAGCTAATAATCTGGAAAGGTGAAGCAATGATGCTCAGGATCGAAGAACTGGATAAGTACACTCATCATCTGCTCATCAAACTTTGAGGTAACTAGGATAAGAAGCTGACCATGTCTCTTAATGAACGAAGAAGTCTCAGAAACTCTTGAGGCTAATTCTTTGAGTTGAGCAGGTATTTTCACAAAGTTAACTCGGATGGTATTTCTGCGCACAGAAGCCATAATCTGCAAAATAGAACAAAGATAAATCCCCTTGGTCTTTGAAATGGTTAGTATAATGAAGTATGCATGTTTGATCGGTGGGAATGAGAACTGACTGTTTTGGAATGCTGGTTCGCGTTTTGCGTTTATTTTCGCAAAATGTCGCGGTAAGCAAGAGTCGCCACCGTCTTTTATTTTATCCAACAAGGAAAGGACAAAAGCACAGAAAAATTCCTTTTCGAGATTGTTCCTCGGGTTCGGAAGGTAGATTATAGAAAGGGAAGGTATTTGCGCCCTTTCTATCCGTGGTTATCCACGGGCTCTTAGGTACTTGCTCACTATGTTTTCAAAAGTTTTCTTTTCTTTGTGTTTGTGGGTTTTGAAAAGAGTTTTGTTTTTGAAGAGAGTGTAAGTGAGAAATGTTTTGTTTTGTTTTTAAAAGGAGCAAGTACTTAAGAACATCTACCTACTCAAAAAGGAATTAAACTGTGCAAATGTCCTTTAGACAGTGCTATCCCACTATTGAGGAGTAGGTAGCACCGTCGTTGGAGTTTTCGGGTCAATTCGATTTAAGGGACGTGTGGTCACTAAAGCAACGTTAGGACGCCTTAGCGGTAATCCTAATGTCTTAGATCATTTTATCCGAGGCAACCGTTTCGAGGTAACTTTATGATCTTTGGGAAAAAAAGGACGACCTCTAAAGCATCCTATACTCAATGACCACGTTTTGAGGCAACCAAGTGAGGTGTACCCTAAGAGTGGCATGTGCAAGTGTGTTAATTTTCAGTTATATTATCTTTGCATGTCATGGTGAGCTACTGTTGATTTTAAGTCAAGATAGATCTTGTCATGCAATCCTAGTTAGCATACATCTAAACAGTTAATATATGTACAGGAATTTAAAGTGCGGGAATTGTAAATCCTACGCTATTACAAGGCTTCGGGGAGGGGGATTATTTACATGTCCAAAATTGGGGAATAAAGCAGTAAAGTGTAAAAGTCTTAGTTAAGCTATTACAAACCAGTAGGCAGTTATAATAAAATAAATGTGTGCGAATCTGAAAATAACCTCTAAAAATCCTAAGAATAAAATCTTTTTGTTGTTTTATTTTAATTAAGGAAAATGATCTAAATCTACTTAATTTTAATTTTGAGAAAATTTTAAGATAACTAAAAGATTAATTAACAAAGTTAATTTAATAGAAAAAACTAGCCTAATGTTTTTTTGGTTTTTTGATTTTAATGTTAATTAAAAAAGATAAACAGATGTCAATGAAAACAAAAATAAAATACAAGGGGGGATCCTTCGATCCAGGGAAAAAAAGAGCTTAGAGCCAAGGAGGGAATGGCAGCTTCGATCCAAACAGGGTCATGGTTCTTTCGATTGGGCCAGGAAGTGGGCGTGAACAGCCTTCGATCCAGGGAAGGGGATTTCCCTTCGATCCTGGGAAAAATGCCTTCTTCGATCCAGGAGGACTATGGGAAGCTTCGATCCAGAGAAGGTGTCTCCTTCGATCTGGGATGTTATACCTACAAAAGTATGTTAGCAAAATAAAACTCAAGGCCTGGTATCGAACCCCAGGCCCTTCGATCCTGCGTGCGCTGAGTCTTTCCAGGCTAAATCTGCATCAAATGTTAGCAAACGAAGAACATGACCTGGGGCCAAACCCAGGCCCTATGATTCTGTATAGAATGACAATCGAATGAAACAACAAATATGGATATGTTATGTAAACAAAAAATTTGACATTTTACCCTCTCTTACCAGTAGTTGGGACCTTCGATTGGGCACTTTTTGGATGTGAGTACCTTCGATCTGGGATTTCTGGGCGTGGAGATGTTTGCTGAATGGTTGCTTTGGCCTGGATTACTTATGAAAATGCTGATGACTTTTGGCAACGTAACTCCAATGTTTTTTTGTTCTCCTGTTGTGTGTTTTTTCGTATGTTTTTTCGTCCGTCCTTTGCACTGTATGTTGGCCCTGTATTTATAGGAGCATGGGGGTCTAGTAACGGCAAGAGACAGCCATTTAACCAGACCATTAAAGCCATGAGACAAGAATCAGACACATTAAAATATTTCCTTTTTTTGAAACATTTGTGTCTCTTAGGAATCTGGAATGAATCTGGACACTTTTGGCTTTCGAATGCATTCAGGCCCTGCTCTTCGATTGGTCCTGATTTGAAAATAACCCCTCTGGTCGAATCAGCTCTTTAGGAACAGAAAAGGCAAGAATCTGGCCTTTAACTTAGGAATTAAATCCACAATCAGCATTTAATTATTTCTATATTTGCAAGGGAAACATGCCATTTTCTCATGTTCAGTGTACCTGGACGTGTTTTTTTGAGTGCCCTCTTGATGGCTTTGTTAACAGGCCAGTCGAAAGGCTTTGTTAATAGGCCAATCGAAAGGTGTCGTTCATGCTAATCGAAGGACATGGTTAACATGCATGTCGAAGCTGCCTTGACACAATGCTAAATCGAAGGATCCCTTGGCATGCCAATTGAAATGCTTAGCCCAGGGTGCCAAACGAAAAGGTCTTTCAGAATTCTAATCGAAGGCCTTGACACAATGCCAATCGAAGTGCTTGTCCATAATGCCAATCGAAAGGATCCTTCAGAATACCAAACGAAGGGTCTTTCAGAATGCCAATCGAAGGCCTTGACATAATGCCAATCGAAGTGCTTGTCCATAATGCCAATCGAAAGGCTCATTAAGAATACCAATCGAAGGGTCTTTCAGAATGACAATCGAAAGGTCTTTCAGAATGCCAATCGAAGTGCTTGTCCATAATGCCAATCGAAATGCTCCTTCAGAATTCCAATCGAAAGGTACTTAAAGCACCACTCAAAAATTTTCTTTTTCCTTAGGCAAGAGTTTGTGATCAACCATGCAAGGGGAAGACTTTGGAAAACATGAGAGGGCAAATTTTGGGGTACAACAGTTGCCCCTGTTCAATTTTCTTAAACCTGAGGATATAGATTGGCTTTCGAGCCTTTCGTGATCCGAAGGTGGAAGATAATTGAACACTAGAGTGCCCAGAATTTGCACTCGCATGGTGAAGTATCAGCATTGTGATGTCGGGAATGGGCTTACAGATGCCATTTGGAGATTGTTGGTAGGAGTATGGGCTTATAGATGCCATCTGGAGATTGTTGGTAGGAGGATGGGCTTATAGATGCCATCTGCATGAGTGTCGATCGCATAAGAGATTCCTTAGCGAGAACTTGCATACCTGTTGTTGTAGAAGATTCCGCTGGGGAAGTCTAACCTTGTTGAGATTTAGGAACCTGCTTGTACTTCAACTGAGAGAATGCTTCAGCTGAGTTTTAAGAACCTGTTCATAATTCAATTGGGGGGAAGCATCTTCATCAAGATCTAGGAACTGTCTCGTGCCCACCGGGAGTATACCACTAAGGTTATAGAACTTGTCCACACTATGACGGAGGAGAAAATCA
Source organism: Vicia faba (assembly GCA_948472305.1). Taxonomy (NCBI): domain Eukaryota; kingdom Viridiplantae; phylum Streptophyta; class Magnoliopsida; order Fabales; family Fabaceae; genus Vicia; species Vicia faba. The sequence continues at coordinate 74,564,946 of OX451740.1, forward strand.
AGATCTAGGAACTGACTCGTGCTCAATGGAGTATACTGTTGAGGTTATAGTACTTGTCCACACTATGACGTAGGGAAACATCTTCATCAAGATCTAGGAATTGTCTCGTGCCCACCGGGAGTATACCGCTGAGGTTATAGAACTTGTCCACACTATGACGGAGGAGAACATCAAGATCTAGGAACTGAATCGTGCTAATTGGAGTATACTGTTGAGGTTATAGCACTCGTCCACACTATGACGTAGGGAAACATCTTCATCAAGATCTAGGAACTGTCTCGTGCCCACCGGGAGTATACCACTGAGGTTATAAAACTTGTCCACACTATGACGGAGGAGAACATCAAGATCTAGGAACTGACTCGTGCTCAATGGAGTATACCGTTGAGGTTATAGCACTCGTCCACACTATGACGTAGGGAAACATCTTCATCAAGATCTAGGAACTGTCTCGTGCCCACAGGGAGTATACCGCTGAGGTTATAGAACTTGTCCACATTATGACGGAGGAGAACATCAAGATCTAGGAACTGACTCGTGCTCAATGGAGTATATCGTTGAGGTTATAGTACTCGTCCATACTATGACGTAGGGAAACATCTTCATCAAGATCTAGGAACTGTCTCGTGCCCACCGGGAGTATACCGCTGAGGTTATAGAACTCGTCCACACTATGACGGAGGAAACTGTCGAGATTGAGAGCCTTATCTGAAATTCAACCAATGATAATTCAATTGAGATTTAAGAACTGGTTAGATCTTCGACTAAGCTGAGAGCTTAACTGCATTTTTCATGCATGTATTATGATGTATGGAAGTGTGATGTTTTAGTTGGGAAAATAAATCCCGGAGCTGCTGGAGAATAGAGTTGAGTCTGGATGATTGTCAGAATTGCGTCTGCATCTGGAGCGTATCTGAAATGTATTTGAATGAGTGACAGAATGACATCCGAATCTGGATCGTATCTGGACTGTAATTTGAGTGAATAACACAATGACATCCGAATCTGGATCATATCTGGACTGTAATTTGAATGAGTGACAGAATGACATCCGAATCTGGATCGTATCTGGACTGTAATTTGAATGAGTGACAGAATGACATCTGAATCTGGATCGTATCTGGACTGTATTTTGAATGAGTGACAGAATGACATCCGAATCTGGATCGTATCTGGACTGTAATTTGAAATGAGTGACAAAATGACATCCGAATCTGGATCGTATCTGGACTGTAATTTGAATGAGTGACAAAATGACATCCGAATCTGGATCGTATCTGGACTGTAATTTGAAATGAGTAACAGAATGACATTCGAATCTGGATCGTATCTGGACTGTCTCTAGAAGGGATCTGGAATAAGTATCATAATGTCAGTCATATCTGGATCGCATCTGAGTTGTCTCTAGAAGGGGTATGGAATAAGTATCAGAATGTCAGCCATATCTGGGTCGCATCTGAACTGTTTCTAGAAGGAGTCTGGAATAAGTATCAGAATGTCAGCCATATCTGGGTCGCATCTGAACTGTCTCTAGAAGGAGTCTAGAATAAGTATCAAAATGTCATCCATATCTGGGTCGCATCTGAACTGTCTCTAGAAGGAATCTGGAATAAGTATCAGAATGTCAGCCATATTTGGATCGCATCTGAACTGTCTCTAGAAGGAGTCTGGAATAAGTATCAAATGTCAGCCATATCTGGGTCGCATCTGAACTGTCTCTAGAAAGAATCTAGAATAAGTATCAAATTGTCAGCCATATCTGGATCGCATCTGAACTGTCTCTAGAAGGAGTCTGGAATAAGTATTAGAATGTCAGCCATCTCTGGGTCGCATCTGAACTGTCTCTAGAAGGGATCTGGAATAAGTATCAGAATGTCAGCCATATCTGGGTCGCATTTGAACTGTCTCTAGAAGGAATCTGGAATAAGTATCAGAATGTCAGCCATATCTGGATCGCATCTGAATTGTCTCTAGAAGGAGTCTGGAATAAGTATCAGAATGTCAGCCATATCTGGGTCGCATCTGAACTGTCTCTAGAAAGAATCTGGAATAAGTATCAGAATGTCAGCCATATCTGGATCGCATCTGAACTGTCTCTAGAAGGAGTCTGGAATAAGTATCAGAATGTCAGCCATCTCTGGGTCGCATCTGAACTGTCTTTAGAAGGAGTATGGAATAAGTATCAGAATGTCAGCCATATCTGGATCGCATCTGAACTGTCTCTAGAAGGAGTCTGGAATAAGTATCAGAATGTCAGCCATATTTGGGTCGCATATGAACTGTCTCTAGAAGGAATCTGGAATAAGTATCAAAATGTCAGCCATATCTGGATCGCATCTGAACTGTCTCTAGAAGGATTCTGGAATAAGTATCAGAATGTCAACCATATCTGGATCGCATCTGAACTGTCTCTAGAAGGAGTCTGGAATAAGTATCAGAATGTCAGCCATATCTGGGTCGCATCTGAACTGTCTCTAGAAGGAGTCTGGAATAAGTATCAGAATGTCAGCCATATCTGGGTCGCATCTGAACTGTCTCTAGAAGGAATCTGGAATAAGTATCAGAATGTTAGCCATATCTGGATCGCATCTGAATTGTCTCTAGAAGGTGTCTGGAATAAGTATCAGAATGTCAGCCATATCTGGGTCACATCTGAACTGTCTCTAGAAAGAATCTGGAATAATTATCAGAATGTCAGCCATATCTGGATTGCATCTGAACTGTCTCTAGAAGGGATCTGGAATAAGTATCAGAATGTCAGCCATATCTGGGTTGCATCTGAACTGTCTCTAGAAGGAATCTGGAATAAGTATCAGAATGTCAGCCATATCTGGATCGCATCTGAACTGTCTCTAGAAGGAGTCTGGAATAAGTATCAGAATGTCATCCATCTCTGGGTCGCATCTGAACTGTCTCTAGAAGGAGTCTGGAATAAGTATCAGAATGTCAGCCATATCTGGATCGCATCTGAACTGTCTCTAGAAGGAGTCTGGAATAAGTTTCAGAATGTCAGCCATATCTGGGTCGCATCTGAATTGTCTCTAGAAAGAATCTGGAATAAGTATCAGAATGTCAGCCATATATGGATCGCATCTGAACTGTCTCTAGAAGGAATTTAGAATATGATGATCTTTGCCTGTTGATTGGTCTTTCCTGAAAAGGTAAAGAGTTAGTTGTATGCAATGTCATGATGTATGCATTGTCATGATGTATGCATTGTGTAATGATGTTCTCAAAATAAAGTGAGATTTGTGTCATATGTATTTTGTATGCATATGTTATGAATGTTGTTGAAGTGTAATTTTGTCTTGGACTTTGCTCAAAATGTTTCCATCGGGGATCCCTGCTTTGTTGTTTTAGGAGAACTCCGCTGGGGGATATTGAAAACTCTGTGTGGAGTATGATTATTTCTGCTTGGGAAAAGAGTTTAGGAGTCTTAGTCGTTTGTTGCTCTACTGGGGAGTCGAAGTTGAACTGATATCTGGTCGTGTCCAGGTTTCGCAGTAACTTGCTGGGGATTGTAGAGTAGTCTACTGGGGAAGAGGAGTTGTGGTCCTTTGATTTGTAGTAGTCGGAGAGGCAAACTCAAGCTGGGGAATCCTGGTGTTGTTGGGGAAATAAACCTTGTCGCTAGTCCGCTAGAGAGGTGATATCTTCGTTGGGGGAAGTCCTCGAGGATTCTTGAGGTTGATTCAGCTGGGGAAAGGTTTTCAGAGATTAAACCTTTGCTGGGAGTTATCCTATGAGAAGGATTTTGGGGAGATCTGTCATTGCCCCTAGTAGCAAGTGTTTGTGACATTGCCAGAAAATGTTTAATTGCACGTAACCCTTCACTGAGATTGACATTCAATGCCCCAAGCGACGGAGATGGAGACTTTCCCCTGGTTACTCTGCACTTCATGAAGTCTTGAATAGACTGCCCCAGGTGTGCTGGATAGTGACATGTCAAGTCCCCTTGTTGATAGGAGATTTGTCAATGGAAATGTCATCCTTTTTGAAGTGATTTTGTTTGCTGAGAGGGCTTTCGTTCATCGGATATTCGTTGTGTGAATTTCTCCGCTGTCAAACAAATAGCCAAATGCAAACAGTGATATTCAAATAATGCAAAGTTTACGCTTGTCTCGAAGTTTTGAAAAATGCGTTTTTTAGCAGAAAACTTTTTATAAGATAAATTCAACACAGGATTTAGGGCGAAGCCTTACAGGAGTCGGGATACCTTTTGTAACAGTATGCTTTTGAACTAACCCATGCTTCAGTTAGGACTTTTGAAGGGTTGTAACGTGGCTTGGTTCACGGTTTAAGAAACAAAGGATAAAGGCTCAAAGTATATTTGTACCCTCCCGCTCTTCGTGATGTTCTTCAATCCTAAACTCAGTTAATTGTGCGTCGAACTCTATTCGAATTTGGAACGACGTTTTGGTGATGGTTCACACAAGTTGGATTTTTGAAGGCAGTCATCATTTTTTTTGCAACATTTTTCATGTTGTCGAGGATTTGTAATGACCTCGTTCTTTTGATTTGTTATCCCTAATTTTGCCTGACTGTTTTTGTTTTCGAGATCACAGTCAGCGGGATGCCCCAGCTTTCTTAAGCCTCCTTTATAGGTTTTGGCACAGTGGGCTTTTCTCTTTTGAGAGATTGACTGCCTATGAGATAAGGAACCACCATTGTCTTTTGATTCCAGAGGAATGCTTTTGATGTCGTTCGTTGTATTATGAACTGAGAGTTTTGCGACTTCAATGCGCATCTTTTGAATTAACTGAGAGACTACCCTGCCCCAAGTTTAAATTAAAGGTTTCAATTTGTGTTTAAAACAGAAAACTCCTACTTCTTTGGCTCGAAGGGGTTGACTAGGGATTATCTTCCTTATAACTCCAGTGTTTAGGATTTGAAAGAAATTCCTGTACATCGTCAGCAAGGTCTGTCCAAAAGCATACTGTATGAGATTACGACATTGTTTCGTCATCCTCCCTCTAAAGGCTTGTAACTTTTAGCAAGAGTTGAATGTTATAAAGTGAGTAAAAAGCATAGTTTAAATGTAATTAAAATGATTGGATCAAATCAAGACAAACATATGCAATGCATTAATGAAACAAAGTTTGGCATTAATAGATAATTGTTTGAATAACAAAGAGATTACAACTTGAAAATTCAAATGAACAAAAGCTTTCAATGATTCGTCATAGGAGCAGTGATTATGTTTGGAGTCTCTGGAGGGTCAAACTTGATCTCCTTGGCATCAATCATGTCTTGGATCTTGTTCTTCAAAGTCCAACAGTTGTTTGTGTCATGTCCCGGACTGTCAGAGTGGTATGCACACCTTTCATTGGGATGATAGGTAGGAGCGGAAGTATTTGGGTTCCGGAGAGGAGCCTTTAACGTAATCAGCTCTTCCTTCAACATGTGTTGTAGCGCTTGACCCAGTGACATGTTGATCTTAGTGAATTGTCTTTTAGGCATGACCTCCTTACGCTGATGCCCCTGTCTTTGTTGAGCAGGCGTAGGATTAGAGATCAAGATTTCTCCTACGTATTGGTCATGACGACCCTTTTGACCATACACAGCATTGGACTATTTCCTCCCATTGTAGGGATTTTTCTGAGCATCAGAAGTTGTAGCTTCTTGAATCTTCCCACTTTTGATGCCAGCTTAGACCCTTTCGCCAGTCAGTATTAGCTCGGTGAATTCGGCTGAAGAGCTTCCGATCAAGTGTTTGAAATAGGGACCAGACAAAGTCCCAAGAAACATGTCCACCAACTCCCTATCAGACAGAGGGGGTTGGACTCTTCCAGCAAGATCTCTCCACTTCTGAGCGTAGTCCTTAAAGCCTTCGCCTGTACCCATAGACATACCCTGAAGCTGAGTACGCGTGGGAGCAAGGTCGGCATTATACTGGTATTGCTTGTAAAAAGCAGCAGCAAGGTCCTCCCAGTTGCGGATGTTAGCTCCTTCTAGTTGACAGAACCATTCAAGTTGAGTCCCTGAGAGACTGTCTTGAAAGAAATGGATCCACAAGTTCTTATCAGCAGTGTAAGGTTGGATCTTCCTCACATATGACCAGAGGTGCAGCTTGGGACAGGAAGCTCTGTCATACTTGGCAAAGGCAGGTGCCTTGAACTTATGGGGAATCACCACCCCAGATGATAGGCCCAGATCTCCGAAGTCCAGACCGGGCACCTTCTGTATTTCCATAGCGTTCAAACGGTCTTCCAACTGTTTGTACTTATCCTCAGCAGGAGGATAATGTTCTTCATCATGGTCCGTCTTGTTGTCGGAGACTTCAGGGCTAGGAGCCCTCCTTTCTTCTGGACTGTCTTTCCCTCTAGATGGGGTAGTCAGATCAACTTCACTCTGCAGCCCGTTTCCAAACCTGCGTCCGGTGTTGAACAGGATGGTCCTCTTCTTCTTCTTCTTCCTTTCTTTCAGAATCAGGGTCTTCAAGTCCTACTGACCCTTAGCTAGGCTCATGACCAACTCTTGAAATTGGGCATTCTGGGCCTGGAGGGCCTTGATAGCTTGCTTAGTGGAAGGTTCAGTAGACATGATGATTGCTGAAATAAACAGCGAAGAAGATAAGAGACCTGTACTGGGAGACCTGTTATGCAATGATATGTATGATATATGTATGCAATGTTTTCAAGGATCTCGCGGGGTAAACAAGAAACTGTTAGAATCTGAATCCGGTAGCTTGATTGAAGGAACTTCATGTTGCTGAGAGTCCTTCTTCAAGAGTCAAGCTCACCATATCGAGTGGGTCATAGCCCCTGACTTAAGTTATCGTGCTTGGATTTCTAGACAACCTTGGCTAGAGGAAAATAAATCCCCTTTGCCCCTTGCTAGCCATTTGATTTGCCATAACCTGCATCACAGACCCTTGAGATCCTTGAAATGGTTAAAGAAATGTTAAGGCATGATGTTATGATATGCGTTTAAGCAAAAGTGTGAGGTGATGTAAGTAAGCCCTGCAATAAATCCAAAATATTGGATAAGGACTGTAAACAAAACCTGCAAGGAAACCATGTTGTCAGATAACAAGAATGTGCAAGTAGTTCAAGTTTGAAGGCACACAAGTCACACAAAAGAGCCCTTAGATTTCAGGCTTGCATGAGGTTTCATAGGTAAGTACCCTCTTGAGTTTAGTTGGCTCAAAACCTGTCCTATAAATAGTAACCGGGTTCTAAGGAGCTCAATATCATTGGATTGTTTTCTATGTTCATCGTTTTGGTTTAGCCACTGAAATAGCGACCAAAATATTCCAAGAAAACAATCCTCAATGAGTGTAGTATCGAGTATCTACCAACTTCAGACTGCACCAAAGTCGGTCATCTCATTACCCCTAAAAAAGGCCAAGATGGTCAAGTAAGGTTCTAGGTCATTAGTGCTTAGTGACATTACTCAGCGGCTCCGTATTCTCTTTGATTAACTCAAAGGCTACCGGTACTCACAAATGTCGCACTAATATAGCTATTGCTTCAACCGTGTCGGTATACCCCGCACAGTTTCCACAATGTATTGCTATCTATGAATGTTTCCCAAATCCGGGTTAGGATCTATAGAACTCCGATACAAGCCCACAATTAAAAGCATACAAAGCAATGCAATTGAAAACACAAGTGATCTAATCCTAAGGTACACCTCACTTATAAAATCATCCCCAGCAGAGTCGCTAGTTCTGTGATCGGTGGGAATGAGAACTGACTGTTTTGGAATGCTGGTTCGTGTTTTGCGTTTGTTTTCGCAAAATGTCGCGGTAAGCAAGAGTCGCCACCGTCTTTTATTTTATCCAACAAGGAAAGGACAAAAGCACAGAAAAAATTCCTTTTCGAGATTGTTCCTCGGGTTCGGGAGGTAGATTATAGAAAGGGAAGGTATTAGCACCCTTTCTATCTATGGTTATCCACGGGCTCTTAGGTACTTGCTCACTATGTTTTCAAAAGCTTGCTTTTCTTTGTGTTTGTGGGTTTTGAAAAGAGTTTTCTTTTTGAAGAGAGTGTAAGTGCGAAAAGTTTTGTTTTGTTTTTAAAAGGAGCAAGTACTTAATAACATCTACCTACTCAAAAAGGAATTAAATTGTGCAAATGTCCTTTAGACAGTGCTATCCCACTATTGAGGAGTAGGTAGCACCATCGTTGGAGTTTTCGGGTCAATTCGATTTAAGGGACGTGTGGTCACTAAAGCAACGTTAGGACGCCTTAGCGGTAATCCTAATGTCTTAGATCATTTTATCTGAGGCAACCGTTTCGAGGCAACTTTATGATCTTTGGGACAAAAGGACGACCTCTAAAGCATCCTATACTCAATGACCACGTTTTGAGGCAACTAAGTGAGGTGTACCCTAAGAGTGGCATGTGCAAGTGTGTTAATTTTTAGTTATATTATCTTTGCATGTCATGGTGAGCTACTGTTAATTTTAAGTCAAGATAGATCTTGTCATGCAATCCTAGTTAGCATACATCTAAACAGTTAATATATGTACAGGAATTTAAAGTGCGGGAATTGTAAATCCTACGCTATTACAAGGCTTCGGGGAGGGGGATTATTTATATGTCCAAAATTGGGGAATAAAGCAGTAAAGTGTAAAAGTCTTAGTTAAGCTATTACAAACCAGTAGACAGTTATAATAAAATAAATGCGCGCGAATCTAAAAATAACCTCTAAAAATCCTAAGAATAAAATCTTTTTGTTGTTTTATTTTAATTAAGGAAAATGATCTAAATCTACTTAATTTTAATTTTGAGAAAATGTTAAGATAATTAAAAGATTAATTAACAAAGTTAATTTAATAGAAAAAACTAGCCTAATGTTTTTTTGGTTTTTTGATTTTAATGTTAATTAAAAAAGATAAAAAGATGTCAATGAAAACAAAAATAAAATACAAGGGGGGATCCTTCGATCCAGGGAGAAAAAGAGCTTAGAGCCAATGAGGGAATGGCAGCTTCGATCCAAACAGGGTCATGGTTCTTTCGATTGGGCCAGGAAGTGGGCGTGAACAGCCTTCGATCCAGGAAGGGGATTTCCCTTCGATCCTGGGAAAAATGCCTTCTTCGATCCAGGAGGACTATGGGAAGCTTCGATCCAGAGAAGGTGTCTCCTTCGATCTGGGATGCTATACCTACAAAAGTATGTTAGCAAAATAAAACTCAGGGCCTGGTATCGAACCCCAGGCCCTTCGATCCTGCGTGCGCTGAATCTTTCCAGGCTAAATCTGCATCAAATGTTAGCAAACGAAGAACATGACCTGGGGCCAAACCCAGGCCCTATGATTCTGTCTAGAATGACAATGGAATGAAACAACAAATATGGATATGTTATGTAAACACAAAATTTGACATTTTACCCTCTCTTACCAGTAGTTGGGACCTTCGATTGGGCACTTTCTGGATGTGAGTACCTTCGATCTGGGATTTCTGGGCGTGGAGATGTTTGTTGAATGGTTGCTTTGGCCTGGATTACTTATGAAAATGCTGATGACTTTTGGCAGCGTAACTCCAATGTTTTTTTGTTCTCCTGTTGTGTGTTTTTTCGTGTGTTTTTTCGTCCGTCCTTTGCACTGTATGCTGGCCCTGTATTTATAGGAGCGTGGGGGTCTAGTAACGGCAAGAGACAGCCATTTAACCAGGCCATTAAAGCCATGAGACAAGAATCAGACACATTAAAATATTTCCTTTTTTTGAAACATTCGTGTCTCTTAGGAATCTGGAATGAATCTGGACACTTTTGGCTTTCGAATGCATTCAGGCCCTGCTCTTCGATTGGTCCTGATTTGAAAATAATCCCTCTGGTCGAATCAGCTCTTTAAGAACAGAAAAGGCAAGAATCTGGCCTTTAACTTAGGAATTAAATCCACAATTAGCATTTAATTATTTCTATAATTGCAAGGGAAACATGCCATTTTCTCATGTTCAGTGTACCTGGACGTGTTTTTTTGAGTGGCCTCTTGATGGCTTTGTTAACAGGCCAGTCGAAAGGCTTTGTTAACAGGCCAATCTAAAGGTGTCGTTCATGCTAATCGAAGGACATGGTAACATGCCTGTCGATGCTGCCTTGACACAATGCTAAATCGAAGGATCCCTTAGCATGCCAATTGAAATGCTTAGCCCAGGGTGCCAAATGAAAAGGTCTTTCAGAATTCCAATCGAAGGCCTTGACACAATGCCAATCGAAGTGCTTGTCCATAATGCCAATCGAAAGGCTCCTTCAAAATACCAAACGAAGGGTCTTTCAGAATGCCAATCGAAGGCCTTGACATAATGCCAATCGAAGTGCTTGTCCATAATGCCAATCGAAAGGCTCATTCAGAATACCAATCGAAGGGTCTTTCAGAATGCCAATCGAAAGGTCTTTCAGAATGCCAATCGAAGTGCTTGTCCATAATGCCAATCGAAATGTTCCTTCAGAATGCCAATCGAAAGGTACTTAAAGCACCACTCAAAAATTTTCTTTTTCCTTAGGCAAGAGTTTGTGATCAACCATGCAGGGGGAAGTCTTTGGAAAACATGAGAGAGCAAATTTTGAGGTACAATAACATGCAATGTTATGATGCATAATGTCATGATGAAAACAAACAAGTATAGCAGATAACAGACATGGCAAAGGCAAACAAGTCACACAAAAAGCCCTTAAGTTTAAGGCTTGCATGGGGTTAAAGGCATTACCCTCTTGAAGTTCAGTTGGTTTCAACATGTCCTAGCAAAAGTAATCGGGTTCTAGAGGTTCTCAATATCACTGACAATCCTCCATTGGTCATGGTTTCAGCTCACACAATCTTTTCTTGTGGCCGGAACTATCTCGAGAGTATGGTCTCAATGAGTGTAGCATCGAGTATCAACCAATTCTCAGCTTTACACCGAGGCCGGCTATCTCACTACTTCCTACTGGCCAAGTTGGTCGATTAAAGGTTCTAAGATCAGTTGATGCTTAACGACACACATAGAGGCCCCGTATTCTCCTTGTTTCTCCACAAGGGATACCGGTACCATCCAATGTGCCATATCAACGTAGCTATTGCTTCAACCGTATCGGTCTACACCGTACAGTTCCCTCACAGTTTATTGCTACTTACCTAAAAGGTGTCCCCAAATCCGGGTTAGGATCTATAGTAACTCCCAAACAACCCTTAAAAGTAAAGCAACCAAAACAAACAAGAGAAGAAAATATGATGAACTAAATCCTAAGGTATACCCCACTTATATTGTCCCCAGCAGAGTCGCCAGTTCTGTGATACGGTGGCAGAACCGACTGTTTTGAAAATTGCTGGTTTGCGTTTTGTGTTTGTGTTTGCAAAATTTCGCGGTAAGCAAGAGTCGCCACCGACTTTTATTTTATCCAATTGGAAAGGAAAAAAGCACAGAAAAATTCCTTTTTCGAGATTTTGAGTACGGGGGGTAGATTATAGAAAGGGAAGGTGTTAGCACCCTTTCTATCCACGGTTTTCCATGGGCTCTTAGGTACTTGCTCATCTTTTAAAAATTGCTTGTGTTTGTTTTGAAAAGTTTTTGTTTTACTTCATTTTAACCCTTGCTTCTGTCTTCAAGAGTGTTACGAAGTGTTTTTGAGAACTTTGTTTGAAAAGTGTTTGTGTGAAAAAGATTTGTTTGTTTGAGCAAGTACCTAGGAACTAATCTACCTACTTGAAAAAGGATTGTTTCTGTTTTTATTTCCTTTAGACAGCACTATCCTACTATTGAGAAATAGGTAGCACCGTCGTTGGAGTTATAAGGGTCAATTCAAAAGGGACGTACGATCACTAAAGCAATGTTAGGACGTCTTAGTAATAAACCTAGTGTTTTAAGATCATATTCGAGGCAACATTTCTGAGGCGACGTTTTCGAGGCAACATTCCCGAACAGGACTTTTGATCTTTGTTTAGACAGAAGGCGACCACTAAAACACCCTATACTTAATGATCGTTTACCGAAGGCAACCGAAGTGAGAGTATACCCTAGGAGTGCGCATATGCGAGTGATTTGATTTCGGTTATTATCTTTGCACATTAGGGTTTTCTAGCTGTGATCGGTGGATCTGGAACTGACTGTTTTACGCTGGTTCGCGAAATGTCGCGGAAGCAAGAGTCGCCACCGTCTTTTATTTTCTCCAATAGGAAAGGACAAAAGCACAGAAAAATTCCTTTAAAGAGATTGCTCTCGGTTCGGGAGGTAGGTTATAGAAAGGGAAGGTGTTAGCACCCTTTCTATCCATGGTTATCCATGGGCTCTTAGGTACTTGCTCAATGTGTTTTCAAAATTGTTTGCTTGCTTTTCAATGTGGGTTTCAAAAATATTCTTTGAAAAGTTTCAGTTCAACTCGTACGTCAGAGTGTTTGAAAAGTTTGTTTTGAAAGTTTTTGAAAGTGTGTTGGTGTGAAAAGAGTTTTTTGTTTTGTTTGAAATTAGAGCAAGTATCTATGAGAACCTACCTACCCTAAGGAATTCGTCTGTGTAAATGTCCTTTAAAGTAGTGCCATCCCACCATTGAGAGGTAGGTAGCACCACCGTTGGAGGTGTTCGGGTCAATGCGAGTTTTAGGGACGTGGTGATCACCAGAGCAATGGGAAGACACCTTAGAAGCTACCCTCATGCCAGGTTCCCGGATCATGAGGACTTACTAAGACATCCTCTACTCGACGATCACCTTTCGAAAGGCAAGGCAGCAGTGAAGCGTACCCTAGGGGTGGTGTGTGCGAATTGTGTGTCATTTTCAGTTTATTGTTTGTCTTGTCATGCATTGGTGATCTAACGATTCGATTTTACTTTTGGGCATTCATTCTTTCATGTTATTGTTTAACAGTTATAAAGTTGCGAAAAATAAATCTAAACTATTACAACTGGCGCGGGTCCACATCGCCAAAAAAACCGAACCCGATTTGACTGAAAATAAATAAAGCGAATAAATAAAAGTGCGAGAATTTTAAATTACATGGCTTTGGGGCATATACAGAATTATTTAAACAATATAAAACAAATGCGCGAAATAAAGAGATTAACAAAATTAGGGCGTTGGACCCTTTTACAAACAATTAAAAATTAATTAAGGAATCTAAAATTAAAATTGAATGAAAAATAGTATTTTTTGTGTTTTTTAGATTTAAAAGAAAAAAAGAAAAAAAATTAATTAAAATTAAAGTGTTAAACCCTAATTCTAATATTTTTTATTTATTATGAAAGAATTAAAATATAACCTAAATTAAACCTAAGTTAATTTATATACAATTTAATTATGAAAATAAATGAATTAAATATTATTATTGTAGAAAATGAGAAAAAATAAGAAAGGACAAAAAGAATTCATTAAACCTAATTCTACACATTTTTAGATTTTTTGATTAAAAAAGAATTAAGGTTATAATTAAATTAAATAATTACAAACATTTATTTATGAAAAATAACTATAATAAAATAATTATTAAATTTTTTTATCCTTTCTGAATTTTAATGTTTTTTATGTTTTGTAGAAAGATAAATTAAATTAAGCAAATAAAAGAAATGAAAAGATTAAAGAAAGAAATAAAATAAAATGACAAGGCAAACCAGGGGGGTGTAGTCCCCAGAATTGGAGGTGCAGATTTGAAAAAGCCTGGCCCATTTTTGCTTGAATTGGTTGACTTTTCTAATCCTGTGTGATGCTTTGACTGGCCTCCACCATATGCCCTTGTTCTGGACCCTTTGATAAGTCTCCTGGGACACGTGGATAATGCCTCTTGAATGTGCATGGTGAGTCCTCAATGTTATGCTACATGGGAATTGGAAATGAAAAATAATATTAGAAATGTGTGAGACCTGGGGTTTGAACCCAGGTCATGAGAGTCCTTAGTGCACGTCCCTGCCAGCTGAGCCACGTTGGTTTCATTTAACATATAATAGTCAATAAAAAATATAAAAGAAAAAATGGTTAGTGTTATTTAAAACGCGCGCAAATTCGAATTGCCCAGTCTCCGTGTGACAACTCATCGTCTCTTTCATTTTTTCTGAAACATGAAGGGCAAAGGCAACGTTTTTTGATCGTTGTTTTAGGGGGCCTAATAGAAAATAGCGACTAGCCCCTCGTTGCTCATAAATTGAGCGCGAGGGTGCCATCTTCTTCGTTTCAATCTCCTTAAGCTAATGGCGCTGGTTTGGAAGCATGATTTTTCCTTGGTCAGAAAGCCCCAAATGTGAAACCTGCAAAACCTAGAAATTGGACATGGCGAAATCGCGTATGTGGCACAACAATGCAATTAAACATAATGATTAGTTCTAGAAACTCATGAGGAACATGAATCCACAGTTAGAATGGCATGAGGATGCTTAGAATGTAAATCACGATTGCCACATTTTTGTTGTACAGTTTGAGTTGTGGGTACCAGTTCAGGGGGTTTTGGAAGATGTTATGAATTGAAATGCGTTCAGTGATGGTCCAGGATGCTTATGGAACAAAAATTAAGGCTTGAAAAGATCCCTAGCACTGATTTCAGTTTTGCATTTTATGGCCAAAATTTCAAATGTCCAATGGCTTTTTCAGCGAGCTTTTTGCTGCACTATGGTTAGGGTTTGACTCAATGCATCTTATGGAATGGAATTGGTTTGTTTCTTGACCTAAATTCAAGCTTGGGAAAGAATTGGCCTTAGGGTTTCTTCCATTAACCATTTTCCTTCTTTTTAGCCAAAACCTAGACCTAGTATGCAAATGAACCTTAGCCTGATTTTTGAGTTGGTTCATGATGCATAGAAGTTGTCCAAATTCATATGACATTATTTCATTGATTTTTAAATTTTATTTGAATTTTCAAAGAATTAAAATGAATTAAATCATCAAAAATTAAATAAAATAAAAAAATCAATATTTGGTCTTGAAATCAACCATGGAACACGTGTGTAGCATGACAAGGATGAACAAAGTGAGAAAAATGGGGCCCTTTTGTCAAAATTGGATTTTCAAGGATAGTTGACTTTTGCCATTTCACAAAAATTTCCCAACTTCTACAAGGCATAACTTGCTCAATTTTTAAGATTTTCACATGTTCTTGGACATTTTGGAAAGGTCTTTGAGTCCTTTAACCAATGCCTTTGGTCCCATGTCATTTTGATTTACCAATCTCAAGTTATGGCCTTTGACTTAAAGTCCCTTTTTGTTGACTTTTGAAAATGACCTGTAATGTTGAAATTGATAACTTTTTGTGAGAGCATTTCTTGGACTTGAAGTATGAAGATGAGTTGTAGGAAATGTCTTTATCTTCAAAATGAGCTTTGGATGGAATTTTTCTGATAATCCATGTGAAAGTTATGCCCTGGTCAATTTCAGTTGACTTTTTCAGCTGTCCAAATATAGCAACTTTTGCATCTTTGATGATTTCTGAGCCAAATTTTGAGAATCATGATCAAGCATTGATCAAATGATGTTTGTGGCTTCAAAATGATATGTTGACCAAAAATTTGAACTTTTGACTGCCAAATGACCATTTTGCCCCTACAGTTGACTGTAGTGCAATTTAGGGTTTTGGCTGTGCAATCTTGAGCTGAATGCCTTGAAACTTGGTATGGGGATGCTTGACCATGTTTGTAAGCATATGAGACTTGATTGAGCCTTTGAAAACTTCCTTTTCTTGATCAGACTCAAAACCCTAATTTGACTGTATGGGAGACTGTTGCACTGCACAACCCTTGGGGAATTTTGTGACTTGGCTTGGCAATTTCTTGAGGAATATGGGAGGGCAAATTTTGGGGTATAACAGTTGCCCCTGTTCAATCTTCTTAGACCTGAGGATGCAGATTGGCTGACGTGCCTTTCGTAATCCGAGGGTAGAAGATGATTGGACACTAGAGTGCCCGGAAATTTGCGCTCACATGTTAGCAATGAGGGTAATGGGCTTATAGATGCCATCTGGATGTTTATCGCGTAGGAGATTCTTTAGCGAGAACCTGCATACCTGCAAAAGAGAAAATGAGTACCTGACACGTTGCAGGAGCTGATGTTTAGATGTGTCCTGACTGGTTACAGGAGCTGAGTCTGGAGCTTCAAACGGTGATGAAAGAACCAGGGATGATTACTTCCTTAGCATGAATGGTAAGAGAGCCTTGGGCGACTTTAATTTCAACAACGCTTGTTGAGAAAAATCTGGGGTGTCTTCTACTGGGATAAGAATCAGGGAGATCTTAAGGTCGATCTGACTGAACCAGAGAGGCCTTTGACTGGGTAAGCAATCAGGAAAATCTTGGGACGATTTAACTGAACCGGTCTAGGTCTTGAAATGTCTTCTACTGGGATAAGAATCAGGGAGATCTTAAGGTCGATCTGACTGAACCAGAGAGGCCTTTGACAGAATCAGAAAAATCTTGGAGCGATTTAACTGAACCGGTCTAGGTCTTGAAATGTCTTCAAAGGGATAAGCATCAGGAAAATCTTGGGACAATTTAACTGAACCAGAGAAGGCCTTTGACTGAACCAGTCTAGGTCTTGAAATGTCTTCAAAGGGATAAGCATCAGGAAAATCTTGGGACGATTTAACTGAACCAGAGAAGGCCTTTGACTGAACCAGTCTAGGTCTTGAAATGTCTTCAAAGGGATAAGCATCAGGAAAATCTTGGGACGATTTAACTGAACCAGAGAAGGCCTTTGACTGAACCAGTCTAGGTCTTGAAATGTCTTCAAGGGGATAAGCATCAGGAAAATCTTGGGACGATTTAACTGAACCAGAGAAGGCCTTTGACTGAACCAGTCTAGGTCTTGAAATGTCTTCAAGGGGATAAGCATCAGGAAAATCTTGGGATGATTTAACTGAACCAGAGAAGGCCTTTGACTGGAGAAGCAATCAGGAAAATCTTGGAACGATTTAACTGAACCGGTCTAGGTCTTGAAATGTCTTCCACTGGATAAGCAATCAGGAAAATCTTGGGACGATTTAACTGAACCAGAGGAGGCCTTTGACTGAACCAGTCTAGGTCTTGAAATGTCTTCAAAGGGATAAGCATCAGGAAAATCTTGGGACGATTTAACTGAACCGGAGAAGGCCTTTGACTGAACCAGTCTAGGTCTTGAAATATGATTGAGAATTTAACTGGATCCTCCCTGAAAGGTAAAAGTCAGTCATATGCAATGCATGATATGGATTAAGCAATGATGTTCTCAACATAACTGAGATTTGTATGATGCAGTGCGTTATGCATGCTATAATGATGTATGTGACGTTTTATGTATGTTTTCGTCTAGGAAAGTAAATCCTTGACGGGTGCCGGGAAATCGTATCCTGGGCTGATGTCGAAGGATAGATTTTGCTTCCGCTGGGGATGATAACTGCAAGGATACCGGTAGGAGAAGATGACTCCGTTGCGGAATAAACTTGGCGAATGGAAGATTCTGCGGGGAGAAAAGATACTCTAGCGATCATGCTGGAAAGCAATACTCTGTGGGAAGAGTGATGCCTTGCTGAATGTTGATAGTAACTCTGTTGGGGATACCGTTGTTGCATTGGAAGTGTGAATAGACTTCGCTGGGGATAGGAAAGATTCTGCGTTGACGACGACTTTCCCTTGGTTTTTGGCTGAGGATAACCCAGTTATATCCTGTTGAGGAAATAACTCTTTAAATCAAGCCAGACGACGCGTTCGTGTCCTGCGCGGGGATAAGCTTCCAGAATATACTGGGGATAAGCTTACTGCTGGGGAGATGAATTCCATCTTTCCTGGGGAACCTGAATGGGACTCTCCTGGGGAAGTTTTGATATGCTGGGGAAGAATGCACTGACTTGCTGTCTCACTCTCTGGGGAATTTAAGATGTCTGGTTAGGTTCTTTAGCTGAACCTACTTTGGTACCTTGGATAGAACAATTAGACTGCTCAAACAACTCTTTTTTGCCCCTGTTTCTAGTGTCACCTGCAATTAATTCTTTGTTTCGTATGCAAATATTTATGAGCTAGCAAATTATTGTCAATGCATATATCACAAATTGAACCTTGGACGTTCTTCGCAAAACAAACAGAAAAAGAAAAACAGTTGGCACGTTTAACTGAAAAGTATATTTGTATTGATTTTGAATAGCCTGTGAATAGGCGTTTTGTGTACAAGAGGCTGACGTCCTAGTAAGCGGAATGTCGCCGAGCAAAAGAGTTTATTACAAGTTTTGTACAAAAGAAATTAAAACAGCTGTGTGAAATATGAATGATCCACTGGGTTTCAACTCTGCTATAGCCTTTATAACTCCGAGCGTCTCATCACTTGGTGACCTTGGTTGAAGGTGAGGCTGACTGATCGATGCCGTCTTGATGTAGATACCGGATTCTGGATGCAAAGTGATCCAATGAGACATAGTATTACGCTTTTATCCCTAACTTTTGCCTGGACTGCCTTTTCGGGTTTTCAGTCCACCGGGATACCCATTTTTGCCCAAGCCGCCTTTTCAGGTTTTCGACTTGCCGGGTGTACAGATTTTTTTCATTTTCATCCCTTCATTTTGCCCGAACCCTTTTGGTTCGACGGGAAGCCCTAATTTTTACCTAGACATGTCAGCCTAGCGGGTCATTTTTTTATGCGTAGTATTTTTTAACTATGTCTGCATTGGCGGGGTGAGGAAGGTCGTCACCATCCATGTTGGTTAATATCATTGCTCCTCCTGAGAACACATGCTTAACCACAAATGGCCCTTCGTACGTAGGGGTCCATTTGCCCCTTGGATCACTCTGAGGAAGGATGATTCGCTTGATCACCAGATCCCCGACTTGATATTCCTGTGGTCTGACCTTTTTGTTAAATGCCCTGATCATTCGCTTCTGATACGTCTGACCATGGCAGATAGCAGCAAGTCTCTTTTCGTCAATAAGGTTGAGTTGATCAAGTCGTGTCTGGATCCAATCATCTTCGTTCAGATTTGCATCCTTCATTATCCGGAGAGAAGGAATTTGTACTTCGATCGGCAAGACTGCCTCCATGCCATAAACCAGAGAGAAAGGAGTTGCCCCGGTTGACGTCCTAGCTGAAGTACGATACCCATGCAGAGCGAACGGTAACATCTCGTGCCAATCTTTATACGTTACTGTCATCTTCTGCACGATCTTCTTGATGTTTTTATTAGCTGCTTCTACAGCCCCATTCATCTTCGGTCTGTAAGGAGAAGAATTGTGGTGTTGTATCTTGAACTGTTCGCAGAGCTCAGCAATCATCTTATTGTTCAGATTGGTACCGTTATCTGTAATAATCCGCTCAGGGACACCGTACCGACATATCAGATTGTGCCGAATGAACCGTGCCACAACAGTCTTAGTTACCGTAGCGTAGGATGCTGCCTCAACCCACTTCGTAAAATAATCAATCGCCACTAAGATGAAGCGATGTCCATTAGATGCCGTAGGTTTAATCTCACCGATCATGTCTATGCCCCACATTGCAAACGGCCAAGGCGCAGTCAGAACATTCAGGGGAACCGGAGGAACATGCACCTTATCTGCGTAGACCTGGCATTTGTGGCATGTCCTAGAATGTTGGTAACAATCAGCTTCCATGGTGGACCAATAATACCCCGCCCGTAGGATCTTCTTCGCCATGGTATGCCCACTGGAGTGTGTACCAAAGGTCCCTTCATGTAGCTCTTCCATGATTCTTTCTGCTTCAGTCTTATCTACACAACGCAGTAGGGTTGAATCCTGGTTTCGCTTGTACAAGATGCCATTGCTAAGAAAGAACTTGGCTGCAAACCTCCTCAGAAATTTCTTATCATTGACAGATGCTCCCTCAGGGTATTCCTGTGCTTCCAGATATCTCTTTACTTCGTGGTACCAAGGCTTCTCAGTTACCAATTCAGTTTCGAGATCACAACAGTATGCCGGTTCGTCCAGTTTCCAAATGATGATCCGGGGAGCTTCGTTGTCCCATTTAACCTTGAACATTGAAGACATTGTAGCCAACGCGTCCGCCAGCTGATTCTCTTCTCTTGGAAGGTGCTCAAATGTTATCTCTGTGAAGTGGGGAATCAGGGCCAACACGCATTCTCTGTAAGGAATCAAGTTTGGGTGTTTCGTATCCCACTCTCCTTTGATCTGATTGATCACAAGAGCGGAATCTCCGAAGACACTTAGAAATTTGATTCTCAGGTCGATAGCAGCTTGAAGACCCATAATACACGCTTCATACTCCGCCATGTTGTTGGTACAGTTGAAACACAGCCGGGCGGTGAGTGGAGTATGAGTACCCTGTGGAGATACGATTATGGCGCCGATACCATTTCCCAAAGCATTGGAGGCTCCGTCAAAGTGCATAGACCATCGGGATCCTGGTTCAGGTCCTTCATCCGGTCCGGGTATTTCACAGTCAGTTACTATCATAATGCTTTCGTCTGGAAACTCGAAATTCATTGATTGGTAGTCATCCACAGCTTGATGTGCTAGGTGGTCTGCCAATACACTTCCCTTGATGGCTTTTTGGGTCGTGTACTGAATGTCGTATTCCGTCAAGATCATCTGCCATCTTGCAATTCTCCCAGACAGAGCAGGCTTTTCGAATATGTACTTTATAGGATCCATTTTTGAGATTAACAAGGTAGTGTGAGTCAGCATATACTGTCTCAGCCGGCGAGCAGCCCATACCAAAGCGCAGCAAGTTTTCTCAAGCAGTGAGTATCGGGTCTCACAGTCGGTAAACTTTTTGCTAAGGTAATAAATGGCATGCTCTTTTCGGCCAGACTCGTCATGCTGCCCCAGCACACACCCCATTGCATTATCAAGCACTGTCAGGTAAAGTATCAAAGGTCTCCCTTCAACTGGTGGCATAAGGATGGGTGGTTCTTGGAGATATTCTTTGATTCTGTCAAAAGCAGCCTGGCATTCATCATTCCAACGTACTACCTGATCTTTCTTCAGCAGCTTGAAGATTGGTTCACAGGTAGCAGTTAAATGTGAGATGAACCGAGCAATGTAATTCAGACGTCCTAGAAAGCCTCTGACTTCCTTCTCTGTCTTAGGAACCGGCATCTCTTGAATAGCTTTGACCTTAGCAGGGTCCACTTGAATTCCTTTATCACTGACCACAAAGCCTAGCAACTTTCCAGATCTTACCCCGAAGGTGCACTTGTTCGGGTTCAACCTCAGCTTGTATAGTTTCAAACGGTCAAACAGTTTCTGCAGATGATCAAGGTGTTCTTCCTCAGTCTGGGACCTAGCGATCATGTCATCCACATACACTTCTATCTCATGGTGGATCATATCATGAAATAAGGTAACCATGGCACGTTGGTAGGTTGCCCCAGCGTTCTTTAACCCGAACGGCATGACCTTGTAACAGAAGGTGCCCCACTGAGTGACAAATGTAGTCTTTTCCATGTCTTCAGGTGCCATCTTGATCTGATTGTAGCCTGAAAAACCATCCATGAAAGAGAACACTTTATGCTGAGCTGTATTATCAACAAGGACATCAATGTGGGGTAGAGGGAAGTCATCCTTGGGGCTGGCCCTATTCAGGTCCCTATAATCGACACACATCCTGACCTTACCGTCCTTCTTAGGTACCGGCACCACATTAGCAACCCACTGAGGGTAAGAAGTTACTGCAAGAAACCCGGCATCAAACTGCTTCATAACCTCGGCTTTAATCTTCTCAGACATCTCTGGACGCATCCGACGAACCTTTTGCTTAACCGGAGGGAAATCTTCTTTAGTTGGTAAATGATGGACCACAATGTCGGTATCTAATCCGGGCATATCTTCGTAGGACCAGGCAAAGATTTCTTTATAGTCATGCAGCATCTGAGTCAACCGTTGCTTCACGCTGAGTTCTAGGTTGGCACCAATCTTCACCTCTTTCTTGTCTTCCTCAGTACCCAAGTTTATTATTTCCACTGGCTCTTCATGGGGTTGAATTGCCCTCTCTTCCTGTTGTAACAATCTTGCAAGTTCACCAGGCACTTCGCAATCATCTTCACCTTCGTCTGCGGCCAAGTTGATCGGATTTTCGAAGTCATAACTGGCAGTAGCAGAGTCGTTACCAGTGAGATCCAGAGTGGATTGAAACCTGTACGAGTGAGTGTGTGTGTAAATACAGCTGTTTTGCAATATGTAAAGAAAGGAAAGAAAAGGAGCGCAAAATTTGAATTGTGAAAAACGTCCAATGCTTTTATTCATGATATATGATGGTGACAAACAAAAGCCCTCATAAATAAAACCACGGTGCCCCGGGTAAGACACCGGGCCATATAGTCTCAAATTATTGTTTATTACAAATCAAAAACAAAGAAATTCATTACTGGGAGACAAAAGTTATTGGTGTAAAATCTTTAGCAGTCCAATTGGTCAATCCACCGTCGGCCGTTGGGTAGATCCAGCTATCGAACTCTGACTCTCCCACTTCATCTTCCTCTCCAATAGCATTCACTCCATGCTGAGTGATGAGCAACGGAGGTCTTCCAATTCTTGCCTTGCGCACCGCTTTCTGAGCTTCCGTGGTGAAACCCAGCCCAAACTTGTTAGTCTTAGGAGTAAGATCAGGGAGCTTGCCCCAATTTGCACATTCACCTTTTTCGATCACAGCCCGGGCGTCCTTTAAGGAGGCCATCTTCATAGGAGAAACCTCTTCATCTTCTGCTGTTGCCAAGGTTGGTGGTACCTCCTCAAAATGTTGAAAGGGGGTTTCAATGAACTCCCCATCCATTTCCACGTATCTGAAGGAGTTGAGGTGGCTGACCATGTATTCCTCCTCCCCTTGCACTGTTACGATCCTCCCCCTGACCGGGTACTTGAGCTTCTGATGCAATGTGGAGGTCACCGCTCCAGCCTTGTGGATCCATGGGCGACCCAGCAAACAAGAATAGGACGGATGGATGCCCATCACATAAAATTTTGAATCAAATACTTGTGACCCAACCCTGATTGGGATGTCCACTTCACCATGCACCATTCTTTTGGACCCGTCAAAGGCCCGGACAACAATGCTACTTGGTTTGAGCTCTAGACCCTCACAGTCCAGCCTATCCAGAGCCTTCTTGGGCAGCACGTTCAATGAGGAACCTGTGTCAACCAGCACATGAGCAAGAGTAGTGCCCCTGCATTCAATGGAGACATGCAGGGCATCATTATGGTTCTTCCCCTTTGCTGTCAGATCGGCATCAGAGAAACCCAGGCCATTATCAGCAGTTAGGTTGGCCACACAATCGGTGAACTGGTCAGCAGTCGTATCTTGGGGTACATGGGCAGTCTTTAAGAAAGCAATCAGAGCCTTTGCATGGGCCTCTGAACACAGCAGCAGTGATAACATGGAGATTTTAGAGGGGGTGTGCCCCAGCTGTTCCACAACATTGAAATCACTTTTCTTTATTATCTTGAGAATTTCTTCCATTTCCTGCTTGGAAGCCTCGACAATGGTCTTTGGTGCCTCCGTCCTGGCAGGCACATCAGCAGCAATTCCCTTGCCCCGAGTATCAGATGACTCAGCAGCAGGGGTGGATACTTGGTCAGAAGGAGAAACAGGCACTCTGGCAGGTGTGAAGATCAAAGGCCTATGAATTGCTGGAGGAGCAATGTCTGGCGAGAACAGTCTTCCACTACGAGTGACCTTAGCAGGCCCGGTGATGTTGGAGACACCAGTATCAATGTTGCACTCTTGTTTCACACCCAGAACATAAACATCCGCCCCATAGTGCCATGGGACAGCCTTATCAGATTTGTAGGGTATAGGCCCCGGAACAGTAATGGTGATGGGAACATTCTTGTGAACTGACAAAACTTGTATAGGCTTCTTTGAAGGAGCCTCGGAATAGTTGTTGAAGATGGTAACGATTGACACTTCTTTGACAGGAGCAGCAGGAACAACAGTCTTTTCGAACAAAATCTCTCTACTATCTATCAGGTTTTGGATGCCTGACTTCAACAGAGAACAACCGGCAGGGGAAGCAACACATAGAGGGCAACTTTCGCCACATCCCGGAAATAAACCGGCTAGCAACAGATTCCTCTTGACCATCAGCAACGGAGTAGCAACATCATCCACCGAAGCTACATACAAATTCTCCTCAACAGCATTCACTCCATGCGGGGGCATGGGAGCAGTTACAACATTCGGCTTCTCGGGCGCCTCAAACTGTATCTCTTTTGCGTCAATGAGGTCTTGAACCTTGTTTCTTAGGGCCCAACAGTCATCTGTGTTATGCCCCGGGCTATCAGAATGATAAGCACAGCGGGCATTTGGATTGAACTTGGGAGATGCAGTGTTGGGAAACTTTGGAGCCTCCTTGACAGTCACTAAATTGGTGGATAGCAACTGTGGCAGGATTTGTGATAAGGTCATGCTTAACCGGGTAAACTCTCTCCGGGGTCTTTCAAACTTTTGTGGATTAGTTGGCCGAGGAGCGGCAGCAGGTTTGGCAATCATTACCGCGTTGACAGATTGGCGGTGTTCAGGTCGCTCTGTTCTCCGGGAGTTATATACAGCACTAGCCTCCTTTTTGAAGGGCTTCTTCTCAGTACTGGAGGAGGCAACTTTCTGTATCTTCCCCGATTTTATACCGGCCTCAATCCTTTCACCAGTCAGGATTAGATCGGTAAACCCAGCAGAGGAATTACCAATGAGATGATTGAAAAATGGACCAGATAAGGTCCCCAAGAACATATCTACCAGCTCCCGATCCGTCAATGGTGGCTGCACCCTGCCAGCCAGGTCTCTCCATTTCTGAGCGTACTCCTTAAAACCTTCACCCGACCCTAGCGACATACCCTGGAGCTGGGTACGCGTAGGAGCGAGGTCGGCATTATACTGATACTGCTTGTAAAAAGCAGTGGCCAGATCCTCCCAGTTACGAATGCTGATTCCATCTAGCTGATAGAACCAATCGAGGTGAGTCCCTGAAAGACTCTCCTGGAAGAAGTGGATCCAAAGGTTCTTGTCTGCTGTGTAAGGCTGGATCTTCCTTACATAAGAACGGAGGTGCATCTTGGGACAGGAAGCCCCATCATACTTCACGAAGGCAGGTGTTTTGAATTTGTGTGGGATCACCACTCCAGTAGATAACCCCAAGTCTCCGAAATCCAATCCAGGTACCCGTTGAACTTCCACAGCCTTTAATCTGTCTTCCAGCTGTTTGTACCGGTCTTCAGCAGGAGGGTACTGGTCGTCATTGAAGTCTGTTTCAGTATCAGAGCCCACAGGAGTAGTGACCTCCCTTTCATGGTGACTACCTTCCGTCACAGATGGAGGAGTCCTTTCAGCTTCAACAACCAAAGTGTTCCCGAGTCTGCGCCCAGTGTTAAATAGCACAGTCCTCCTCTTCTTCTTAGTCTTCTTCAACAGCATGGTCTTTAACTCTTGTTGACCCTGAGACAAGCCCTTGATCAGCTCCTGAAATTGGGCGTTTTGCGCCTGAAACTGGACGTTCTGCGCCTGAAGAGCCTTGATAGCCGCATCGGTTGATGATTCAGGAGGGTTCATGATGCTGAAATAAACAGCGAAGAACGGTAAACAACCTGAAAAGAAGAGTATTTATGATGCACATGATGAATGATATGTGTTTATGCAATGCATTCAAGAGTTCGAAATTTCAAATTTGTTGTAGACCAAAAGGAACACGCGTTATTATTAAGAAAATCATTGTTTAATACATCAAAGCCTCATGGGCAAAAGTACAAAAAGATCAAATCACATCCAAAATATGTTGCGCATCTTCTTTGGAGCTACGTAAGTGTTGAGATTCCTTTCCTCGTGCAACAGGCGGGTGAGCTCCAAGACCTTCTTTTCACTGGCATGCAAACTAGTCTCAAGAGAATTCCGCTCTTCCTTAAGCTGGATCCAACTCTTCTGCATCTCTTCCCAGGATGTGGGCATATCAGGGTGCTGAATAACATGAGACACCTCTCCTTCCAAGGCAGGCTCTTTGATTACTGGAAGCATGTGAGGATAAGGCATTACTAATTTCTGAGAGCGGGCTCGTACCCACTTGAGGTAAGGCTCCAAAGGGATGGAGTTCTTGTGCCCCAGTGTCTTGCTGTCTATCCTACTAGGCATCCTCCAAGCTCTGATAAATCTCTGGCGAAGTCCTTGAGTATCGTTGTCGAAGTCAAAAACTATGTCAGGAATCAACATGTCATGAGGACCATCCCTCCGAGCATAACCAAATTGTCTCCAAGCCAGGCATGGACTATAAGTAATGCCCCCTATGATTCCAAGTAAAGGAACATTAGGATACTCCCCGCAACGATCAATGATAGTGACATCTTCCCTGGACCTAGGGCACCAATGTATATCTGCATGTGTAAGAGTCATCAACCGTTGTGACCATCTCAAACCCCGCTCGTTCTTCAGGACTGATTGTGGAAGGTGCGAAATAAACCACTTTCCCAGGAGAGGAGTGCAACACATTAGGACACCTCTTTTTCTCATGGTTCGAGTGTAACATGAGTGAAGGATGTCCCCCAGTAGCGTAGGTATAGGATTCCTGGATATAAAGATCTGGACGGCACTGATATCAATGAGCTGGTCTGGGTTAGGGAACAACACCAAACCATAAACAAGAAGGGCCACAACCTCTTCAAAAGCTTGTAAGTCAAGGGAGTTCCAACAATCATAGGCCTTTTCAAACAGAAACCTGGCTAAGAACCCTTTGATACCACTTCTAACTTCCCAATGTCCTTTGAGGTCAGATGACTGTAGGTGTAAGGCTTTAGCAATCTCTTCAAGCTTAGGTTCCTTTTCTGTACCGTTGAAGGGTAGCTGATCAAGGATAGGGATCTTCAGGAGTCGGGAGAACTCCTCCAATGTAGGTACCAACTGATAATCCAAGAAGGTGAAACAGTGATGCAGAGGGTCAAAGAATTGGAACAGGACTTTTATCATATCTTCCTCAATGTTGGTGTTGACCAAGCTGATGAGGCTTCCATGCCTTTCACTGAATGAAGAGTTCTCAGGAATCCTGGATGTAAGCTCCTTAAGCTGAGGAAGGATCCTTACAAGACTGATTGGAATTGTCTTTCTACGAACAGTTTCCATGTCCTACAAAATAAGAACAAAGATGAAAATTCGAACCCCTGAAATGGTTAGTTAATGCATATGATGCTGGATGATGTCATGATGCTATGATTAAACACAGATATTTACAAAGACAAACATGTAAGGCACACAAGGCACACAAGACAGGCCCTTAAGGTTTAAGGCCAGCATGGGGTCTGGGTAGTACCCTCTTGAAGTTGGTGGGTTCAACCTGTCCTAATCAAAGTAACCGGGTTCTAAGGTTCCCAATATCACGGGATTGCTTTCATTGTTCATCGTTTCGATTTAGCCACTGAACTGGCGACCGAAATATTCCAGGAAAGCAACCCTCAATTGAGTGTAGTATCGAGTATCAACCAACCTCGGACTGCACCAAAGTCAGTTATCTCACTACCCTAAAGAGGCCAAGATAGTTCAATTAAGGTTCCTAAGGTCTGTTGATGCTTCATGACACCACATGGAGGCCCCGTACTCTCCTTGACTGACTCAAGGGTTACCGGTACACACCAAAGTGCCACATCAACGTAGCAGACTGTTTCAACCATGTCGGTATACCCCGCACAGTTCCCTCACAGCCTTGTTGCTACTTTCTAAAAAGGTATCCCCAGATCCGGGTTAGGATCTATAGAACTCCCAAGACGGTCCCACAATTTAAAGCATACAAGGAAAACAATTGAAAACACAGGTGAGAACTAGTCCTAAGGTACACCTCACTTTAAGTTATCCCCAGCAGAGTCGCCAGTTCTGTGATCGGTGGATCTGGAACTGACTGTTTTACGCTGGTTCGCGAAATGTCGCGGAAGCAAGAGTCGCCACCGTCTTTTATTTTCTCCAATAGGAAAGGACAAAAGCACAGAAAAATTCCTTTAAAGAGATTGCTCTCGGTTCGGGAGGTAGGTTATAGAAAGGGAAGGTGTTAGCACCCTTTCTATCCATGGTTATCCATGGGCTCTTAGGTACTTGCTCAATGTGTTTTCAAAATTGTTTGCTTGCTTTTCAATGTGGGTTTCAAAAATATTCTTTGAAAAGTTTCAGTTCAACTCGTACGTCAGAGTGTTTGAAAAGTTTGTTTTGAAAGTTTTTGAAAGTGTGTTGGTGTGAAAAGAGTTTTTTGTTTTGTTTGAAATTAGAGCAAGTATCTATGAGAACCTACCTACCCTAAGGAATTCGTCTGTGTAAATGTCCTTTAAAGTAGTGCCATCCCACCATTGAGAGGTAGGTAGCACCACCGTTGGAGGTGTTCGGGTCAATGCGAGTTTTAGGGACGTGGTGATCACCAGAGCAATGGGAAGACACCTTAGAAGCTACCCTCATGCCAGGTTCCCGGATCATGAGGACTTACTAAGACATCCTCTACTCGACGATCACCTTTCGAAAGGCAAGGCAGCAGTGAAGCGTACCCTAGGGGTGGTGTGTGCGAATTGTGTGTCATTTTCAGTTTATTGTTTGTCTTGTCATGCATTGGTGATCTAACGATTCGATTTTACTTTTGGGCATTCATTCTTTCATGTTATTGTTTAACAGTTATAAAGTTGCGAAAAATAAATCTAAACTATTACAACTGGCGCGGGTCCACATCGCCAAAAAAACCGAACCCGATTTGACTGAAAATAAATAAAGCGAATAAATAAAAGTGCGAGAATTTTAAATTACATGGCTTTGGGGCATATACAGAATTATTTAAACAATATAAAACAAATGCGCGAAATAAAGAGATTAACAAAATTAGGGCGTTGGACCCTTTTACAAACAATTAAAAATTAATTAAGGAATCTAAAATTAAAATTGAATGAAAAATAGTATTTTTTGTGTTTTTTAGATTTAAAAGAAAAAAAGAAAAAAAATTAATTAAAATTAAAGTGTTAAACCCTAATTCTAATATTTTTTATTTATTATGAAAGAATTAAAATATAACCTAAATTAAACCTAAGTTAATTTATATACAATTTAATTATGAAAATAAATGAATTAAATATTATTATTGTAGAAAATGAGAAAAAATAAGAAAGGACAAAAAGAATTCATTAAACCTAATTCTACACATTTTTAGATTTTTTGATTAAAAAAGAATTAAGGTTATAATTAAATTAAATAATTACAAACATTTATTTATGAAAAATAACTATAATAAAATAATTATTAAATTTTTTTATCCTTTCTGAATTTTAATGTTTTTTATGTTTTGTAGAAAGATAAATTAAATTAAGCAAATAAAAGAAATGAAAAGATTAAAGAAAGAAATAAAATAAAATGACAAGGCAAACCAGGGGGGTGTAGTCCCCAGAATTGGAGGTGCAGATTTGAAAAAGCCTGGCCCATTTTTGCTTGAATTGGTTGACTTTTCTAATCCTGTGTGATGCTTTGACTGGCCTCCACCATATGCCCTTGTTCTGGACCCTTTGATAAGTCTCCTGGGACACGTGGATAATGCCTCTTGAATGTGCATGGTGAGTCCTCAATGTTATGCTACATGGGAATTGGAAATGAAAAATAATATTAGAAATGTGTGAGACCTGGGGTTTGAACCCAGGTCATGAGAGTCCTTAGTGCACGTCCCTGCCAGCTGAGCCACGTTGGTTTCATTTAACATATAATAGTCAATAAAAAATATAAAAGAAAAAATGGTTAGTGTTATTTAAAACGCGCGCAAATTCGAATTGCCCAGTCTCCGTGTGACAACTCATCGTCTCTTTCATTTTTTCTGAAACATGAAGGGCAAAGGCAACGTTTTTTGATCGTTGTTTTAGGGGGCCTAATAGAAAATAGCGACTAGCCCCTCGTTGCTCATAAATTGAGCGCGAGGGTGCCATCTTCTTCGTTTCAATCTCCTTAAGCTAATGGCGCTGGTTTGGAAGCATGATTTTTCCTTGGTCAGAAAGCCCCAAATGTGAAACCTGCAAAACCTAGAAATTGGACATGGCGAAATCGCGTATGTGGCACAACAATGCAATTAAACATAATGATTAGTTCTAGAAACTCATGAGGAACATGAATCCACAGTTAGAATGGCATGAGGATGCTTAGAATGTAAATCACGATTGCCACATTTTTGTTGTACAGTTTGAGTTGTGGGTACCAGTTCAGGGGGTTTTGGAAGATGTTATGAATTGAAATGCGTTCAGTGATGGTCCAGGATGCTTATGGAACAAAAATTAAGGCTTGAAAAGATCCCTAGCACTGATTTCAGTTTTGCATTTTATGGCCAAAATTTCAAATGTCCAATGGCTTTTTCAGCGAGCTTTTTGCTGCACTATGGTTAGGGTTTGACTCAATGCATCTTATGGAATGGAATTGGTTTGTTTCTTGACCTAAATTCAAGCTTGGGAAAGAATTGGCCTTAGGGTTTCTTCCATTAACCATTTTCCTTCTTTTTAGCCAAAACCTAGACCTAGTATGCAAATGAACCTTAGCCTGATTTTTGAGTTGGTTCATGATGCATAGAAGTTGTCCAAATTCATATGACATTATTTCATTGATTTTTAAATTTTATTTGAATTTTCAAAGAATTAAAATGAATTAAATCATCAAAAATTAAATAAAATAAAAAAATCAATATTTGGTCTTGAAATCAACCATGGAACACGTGTGTAGCATGACAAGGATGAACAAAGTGAGAAAAATGGGGCCCTTTTGTCAAAATTGGATTTTCAAGGATAGTTGACTTTTGCCATTTCACAAAAATTTCCCAACTTCTACAAGGCATAACTTGCTCAATTTTTAAGCTTTTCACATGTTCTTGGACATTTTGGAAAGGTCTTTGAGTCCTTTAACCAATGCCTTTGGTCCCATGTCATTTTGATTTACCAATCTCAAGTTATGGCCTTTGACTTAAAGTCCCTTTTTGTTGACTTTTGAAAATGACCTGTAATGTTGAAATTGATAACTTTTTGTGAGAGCATTTCTTGGACTTGAAGTATGAAGATGAGTTGTAGGAAATGTCTTTATCTTCAAAATGAGCTTTGGATGGAATTTTTCTGATAATCCATGTGAAAGTTATGCCCTGGTCAATTTCAGTTGACTTTTTCAGCTGTCCAAATATAGCAACTTTTGCATCTTTGATGATTTCTGAGCCAAATTTTGAGAATCATGATCAAGCATTGATCAAATGATGTTTGTGGCTTCAAAATGATATGTTGACCAAAAATTTGAACTTTTGACTGCCAAATGACCATTTTGCCCCTACAGTTGACTGTAGTGCAATTTAGGGTTTTGGCTGTGCAATCTTGAGCTGAATGCCTTGAAACTTGGTATGGGGATGCTTGACCATGTTTGTAAGCATATGAGACTTGATTGAGCCTTTGAAAACTTCCTTTTCTTGATCAGACTCAAAACCCTAATTTGACTGTATGGGAGACTGTTGCACTGCACAACCCTTGGGGAATTTTGTGACTTGGCTTGGCAATTTCTTGAGGAATATGGGAGGGCAAATTTTGGGGTATAACACTAGCCATTTTAAATTGTCATGCAATCTTGTCATACAATCCTATTAACATACATCTAACAGTTAATATTTGCGGGAATTAAAATGCGGAAAAGTAAAACCTATGCTATTACAAGGCTTCGGGGTAGGGATTAATTACATAGCCAAAAAACCCGTAAAATGATAAATAAAAGAAAATCCTAGATTAAACTATTACATACCGTGAGCAGTTACATTAATATTGTAAAAATAATAATAAACGCGCGCGAGGAATCGAAAACGAGAGATTTAGGGTTTTGAGCCCAACTACCTATTTGTAATTTAAAGAAAAAAATCATTTTTTTTGTTGTTTTTGTGCTATTTTAAGAAAATAAGGTTTAATTGAACAAATAAAAACCTAACTACTAATTAATTGGAAATTTAAGAAAAAATAATTAAATTAACCTATTTTTGTATTTTTTTTATTTTATGAATAGAAATAAAAATTAAATCAAGAGTTAACCCTAATTTTTTCTAATTGATTTTTAATTATAAAAAAAATTTAGAATTAACCTAAATTAAATTAAACTAATATTAAATTAAATTTGATTAAAAAAAACTAAATCTAAATTTGTGAAACTTGATTTTATGATTTTTGAAAAAAGAAATTAATTTTGTTAGAAAATAAATTAAACAAATTAAATTAAATAAATGAAAATAAAAAAGAAAGAATAAGAATGGGCCTAGTTTCTTAGTAAGAAGGGGGTGTTGATCTGACTTCTAGGCCCAACAATTCCTTGACCCCTTTGACTTTGCCAGATTCTATGTGTGCATTTAACTCCCGCGCATGGTGGACTTTCATTGGGAAGGCCCTAGATCTGGCAGCCTTGATGATCTGATGGTTAGATATTGATGATGCATGGAAGACTTGTTGGATACATGGGCACCTGATTATGCAAGAAAAAATAATAGGAAACAAAGTTGGGACCTGGGGATCGAACCCAGGCCCTTAGACGTTCTCACACTGCATGCTAACCAACTGAGCTGACTTGGTTATTTGTACAAATAATGACAAGCAATTATTATATGATAAAAAAAAGTGAATTCTTAAAACGCGCGCAATTTGAATGGGCCATTCACCACCTGCCATGCCATCATCGTCCTCATGGCTTCTATCGTTTCAGATCAAATACCTTTACCTACGGACACTGGGCGTAGGTACAACCCTGTGTCTCTCCAAAATTCTGTGCAAGCATGATAAATCACAACCAATGGTACCAATCTACTCGTTGCAACCTCACGAGCATCATGGTACCATTATTAATGGCCAATTGTCCCTGTACAAGAAAACCCTAAACACAAAGAGAAAACCCTAGCCATGGCACTTTGTTGTACAGTTAATGAAAACGCAATTAAATATGACCATTAGCTTGCAAACATCATAAGGTTTAAGAATATATCAATGAATCATGCTAAATGTGCCAGAATTGAGATATTCGAATTCAAGAACAAGGATGAACCGTATGAAACTTACAGCGGGTTTCAAGGCGCGAGGAAACTGGCCAACGATTGAATCTTGATCTTGGGGAGTCCAGCAATTGATTGGGATGACTAGAATGCTTTGAATTGGTCTGAAACATGGAAATCAGTTTGCCACTTTTCTTCAATATTTTGAAACTTGCTTTCTCTTTTTCACACCTCCAACCTCTCTGTTTTTGGTCTGCAAATGTTCCTTATGTACCATAGAACGAATTAGGGTTGCAAACTTGTATCAAATCTTTTCCAATTAAGATCATTGATTCATGATTTGATCCTTTGTGCAAATCTTCCCAAATCAAGCAAAATGCAATCTTTTTGTGTCCATATGAGCCTTGCACGATTTGATCTCACTTCCAGCTGTATAATAGACCTAAACATGCACAAAATCTCAAGATTTGATTAGTTTTTGATATTTTCATTATTTTACTTTTATTTTATTTGATTTAATTGAAATAAAATCAAAATAAATGACAAAAATAAAAGAATGACAAATGGAAGGGATCATGGGTCGTGAGTTACATTACAAACTCAATGCAAGCATAAAAAGTTGGGCCCATTTGACAAAAAATGCAATTTTGGACACATTTGACTTTTGGCAATTTTGCAAAAAGGGTCAAATTTACAAATGCACAACTCTCTCAATTTTGACCCTAGAGAGGTGTTCTTGGACTTTTTAGAAATCTTAAGATGTCCTATAAGAAACACTTTTGGTCTCATCTCAATTGAGTCTTCCATGTTCATGTATGAAGCTTTGACCCAAAAGGTATTTTTGTTGACTTTTCAAAATGACCTATAATGTCCAAATTCATATCTTCTTGTGAGTGCATATTTTGAAATTGGGAGATGAAGATGGATTGTAGGGAATTACATCCTCCTAAAAATTAGATTTGGATGGGTCATCTTTGATAAAGTATGATAAAGTTATGCTTGGTCAAAGTTGAGTTGACTTTTCCTACAAAACCCTAATTTAGCAACTTTTGGGTTTTGATGAATTGTGAGCAATCCTTGATGAATCATGATCAACCCTTGATCAAATAATGAATAATACTTCAAAATGAGGATGTTGACCAAAAATCTTGAAGTTTGACTGTATGTGGGCCACAGTTGACTTTTGCCCTAGCATAGTCGATTTTCAGGCCTTTGAGCAATTGACTGAGCAAACTTCCTCTGCAAGGCTTGGAACTTGACATGGATGATCTTGAGAACATATTAGGACAATGGTGAGAATTTGGGACCCTTTGAATTCAAACATCTTGATGCAAACTGAAACCCTAATTTGAGGTAGACTGCCTTAGGAGAGAGTTTGTCTGGTCAACTCTTGGACTTCCTTGAGCAACTTGAAGAGACCTCACTTGAAATGTATTGAGAAATATGGGAGGGTAAATTTTGGGGTACAACAATGGATTTGGGAAGATACATAATTATTTTGACTGAAAATAAAATGTGGAATTAAAACCCTATTTAAATCTATTACAAACTCGGAGCATTTACAAATAATAATAAAAAGAGGAAAATCCAAAGCGCGCGGCAAATTAAATGCGAGAAATAACTTGGCGACCTAAAAATCTAATTTAAGAAAATATTTATGTTGTTTTTGAGGAAAAATTAGGTTAAGTATAAAGTCAACCCTAATTCTAATTATTTTAAATTATAACAAAAAAAGAATTAGATTACCCTAATTTAATTAAACTAATTAATTAATAAAATATTTTTTATAAAAAAGTTTTTTGATGTTTTTTATGATTTTTTGATTAAATAAATAAAAAAATATAATTTTTTGAGTTATTTAAAAAAAGACAAAATTAATAAATAAAAAGAAAAAAAATTAAAATAATAAAAAAGTAAGAAATTGGGCCTGCGCATAAGCAACCCAGGGGGGTGCGCTTCTAATTTTTGTTAGGCCCAATGCACACTGAGCCCAATCCTGTGCCAGATCCTGTGTTGACACGCTTGGAAGGTGCACCATGGTCTCTCCTTGGATTGAACATTGGATTTGCATTGGCAACGATCCAGTGGCTGGATCGATGAGGCGCGTGATGGACATCAGGCTTTGGAACGCATGGGATCTGCAATTACATGTTGAGAAAATAAAGAAAATTTTGGGACCTAGGATCGAACCCAGGTCCTTCCACTCATTCCACGCTTTCCATGCCATCTGTGCTACGCTGCTTAGTTGTTATAATAATAACATTAAAGCATAATATGTAAAACAAACCTGGATGGTCCAAAAAAACATGCAATTATTCAAATGGCCCAGTGGGAGGGTGACAACTCATCATCTTCTTCCTTGTTCGTCGTCTTAGGTATCAGATCTATACCTACGGTCAAAGCTCCATAGCCAAAAACCTGCAAACTTCAAAAATCCATACAACGCTTGATAAATTAATCCTAAATGCACCAATCAACCCGTCTTGATCTCACGAGTATCATGGCATCACTTTCTTGGCCTAATTTCACCTGTATAGAGAAGCCCCAAAATGGCTTCTTAAACCCTAGCCATGGCAACCATCAGTATATGCATTAAAACATCAATTAAATTATCCCAACATGTTGCAAATATGTTAACAATCACAAACATATCATTCAAACATGCCTAAGATGCAAGAATTATCGTAAATGATTTTGAGAAAAGATGCAAATCGTATCGAGCCTAGGGACGATTCTGGGCTTGGGAATGCTTGCAATGAATTGTGTTAGCTCCAAGAGATGTCCAGGAAGCGATTGGAAGCTTTGGAACAGCCTGAATCACCCTCTATATGAGAGAACGATCAAACACTTTTTGTCCAATTTTTTAGTTTTCTTTCTCTTTTCTCACGGATGTAACCCTTGTTCTCTTGCCTTGTTTTTGTTCATTATATGTAGTATGATGCATTAGGGTAACAAAAACGACCTGAATCCTTTGGAATTATGGAGATTGAATGAGATTTTCTTGCCATATGATATATTTCCATAACCATCCAAATCATGCTATTTTTGCCTCAAATTACCTTGATTCGTTTTGATCTGATTTGGCCATCATAATTAGATTTTATTTCCATCAAAATCAGATCATCAAAACAATCTTTGGTATTTTTTGTTATTTATTTGATTTAATGTCATTTTTAATAAATAAAAATCATAATAAAATAAATAAATAGAACAAATAAGATATGACTGTTGACTTGGGTCGTGGACCATGTCCTTAAAAAGATACAATCCTAAAATGCTAGGCCCTTTTGGCAAAAAATGTATTTTTGAGCACATTTGACTTTTGGAAATTTTCCAAAAAAGGTCAACTTTGACAATGCATAACTCTTCCAATTTTAACCCTAGAGAGGTGTTCTTGGACTTTTTAGAAAGCTTAGGATGTCACCTAAATAACCCTTTTAGTCTCATTTCAATTGGGTCTTCCATGTTCATGTAAGAAGCTTTGACCCAAAAGGTGTTTTTGTTGACTTTTCAAAAGGACCTATAATGTAGAAATTCATATCTTTTTATGAGTGCATTTTTTGAGCTTGAGGGATGAAGATGAGTTGTAGGAAATTGGATTCCATTAAAATGAGCCTTGGATGAGAAATTTATGATAAAATATGAGGAAGTTATGATTGGTCAAAGTTTGGTTGACTTTTCCTAAGAAACCTAATTTAGAAACTTTTGAGTTTTGATGAATTAGGAGCATTCCTTGAGGAATCGTGATTAAACCTTGATAAAATGATGAATATCACTTCAAAATATTGATGTTGACCAAAAATCTTGAAGTTTGACTGTATGTGGGCCACAGTTGACTTTTGACCTAATATAGTCGATTCTCAAGCATTTGAGCAGTTGACTGGGCAAACTTCTTGTGCAAGGCATAAAACTTGGCATGGATGATACTGAGGACATATTAGGACTGTGGAGAGCATATGAGGCCTTTGGAGCTCACCCATCTTAGTGAAAATGGAAACCCTAGTTAGAGGTTTATAGCTTTAGGAGAGAGTTTGTCTGGTCAACTCTTGGGCATCCTTGAGCAGGTTAAGGGTCTTAATGAGTATATGTTGAGTAAAATGGGAAGGAAAATTTTGGGGTACAACAGCTTCCCCTGTTCAAACTTCTTACACCTGAGGATGTAGATTGACTTGACTGCCTTTCGTGATTTGAGGGTGGAAGATGATTGAACACTAGAGTGCCCAGAAATTTGCACTCGCATGAAGTGAATGTCAATCGATAATATTGGGAATGGGCTTACGGATACCATTTAGAAGGTGGTGGAGAACCTTCAGGGATGGGCTTAAAGATGCCATCTGGAAGGTGTTGGTTGCATAAGAGATTCCTTTGCGAGAATTCTTGTACCTGCCACTGAGGAGGACTTCATCGAGGAAAGTTGATTTATGTATTGGGGAATAGAGTATAGGAGCTTCGTTTGTCCATTACTCTATTGGGGAATTAATTCTTGATTGAGGAGATGGAAGTGACCTACATATCTGGTCAGGGTCCCGGCTGCACAACGACTTACTAGGGAAGTGTGAAATCGACCGTATCTAGTCAAGTCCAGGTCTTACAGTGCTGTAAACTGTTATCTGGAGATAAGAGAGAAGGAACCTGGATAATAGGGTTTCTTCGAGGTGAAAGCCTGGATAGTAGGGATATGAGAAGGACCCTGGATAGTAAGGTTACTTCGGGATGAGAGCTTGGATAGTAGGGCTATGAGAAGGAACCTGGATAGTAGGGTTACTTCAGGATGAGAGCCTGGATAGTAGGGCTATGAGAAGGAACCTGGATAGTAGGGTTGCTTCGAGATGAGAGCCTGGATAGTAGGGCTATGAGAAGGAACCTGGATAGTAAGGTTACTTCGGGATGAGATCCTGGGTAGCAGGGCTATGAGAAGGAACCTGGATAGTAGGGTTACTTCGGGATGAGATCCTGGATAGTAGGGCTATGAGAAAGGACTTGGATAGTAGGGTTACTTCGGGATGAGAGCCTGGATAGTAGGGTTGTAAGAAGGAACCTGGATAGTAGGGTTACTTCGGGATGAGAGCCTGGATAGTAGGGCTTTTAGATCCAGAGTTGACATCAGAAAAATATGAAAAGAAATTTGAACATAATGAAAATAATTGTATTAATTTCCAAAACAGACATATGCGATGCATTAATAGAATAAAAGAGTTTGCTATGACATTAATTGTTTGTATAAGCAAAGAAAAGTACAGCTCAAAAATTCAAATAAACAAAAGGTCTTTAATGATTGGGCGACGGAGCAGTGATTATGTTCGGAGTATCTGGCACTTCAAACTGAATCTCTCCAGCGTCGATCATATCTTGGATCTTGTTCTTGAGAGGCCAGCAGTTGTCTGTAGTATGCCCCGGGCTATCTGAATGATATGCGCACCTATCGTTGGGATGATAGTTGGGTGCAGAAGTGTTCGGATTCCGGAGAGGAGCCCTTAAGGTGATCAGCCCTGCCTTCAACATTTGTTGCAGTGCTTGTTCCAACGACATGTTGAGTTTGGTGTACTGCCGTTTCTCTTTTCGCTGCTGCCCCTGTCCTTGTTGAGCAGGTCCAGGATTGGAAATTTGGATTGCCCCTGCCTCATGACGACCCTTTTTACCGTGCACGGCATTGGATTCTTTCTTTCCATGATGAGGCTTTTTATCAGCAGGTGCAACCTCTTGAATTTTCCCAGACCGGATACCAGCTTCTATTCGTTCTCCAGTCAAGATAAGATCTGTGAATCCAGCAGATGAATTCCCAATCAGGTGGTTATAAAATGGACCAGACAAGGTCCCCAAGAACATGTCTACAAGTTCCCGATCAGTCAGAGGTGGTTGTACCCTTCCAGCAAGATCCCTCCATTTCTGAGCGTACTCCTTAAAACCTTCGCTTGCGCCTAACGACATACCCTGGAGTTGAGTACGCGTGGGGGCAAGGTCGGCATTGTACTGGTACTGCTTATAGAAAGCAGTTGCCAACTCCTCCCAGTTACGAACTTTGGTCCCATCCAGTTGATAGAACCATTCGAGGTGAGTCCCTGAAAGACTTTCCTGGAAGAAGTGGATCCACAAGTTTTTGTCCACCGTATATGGTTGGATCTTCCGAACGTAGGACCTTAGATGCAGCTTGGGACAAGACGCCCCGTCATACTTAGAGAAGGGTGGTACTTTGAACTTCCGAGGAATAACCACACCAGTTGACAAACCCAGATCTCCGAAATCCAGCCCAGGTACCTGTTGAACCTCCATAGCTTTCATTCTGTCCTCCAGTTGCTTATATCTGTCATCAGCAGGAGGGTACTGCTCTTCATCAAAATCTGTCTCGTTGTCGGAGACCTCTGGACTGGGCACCCTTTCCTCTGGATGACTGCTTTTTCCCACCGATGGGGTTGTCCTTTTAGTTTCAACTTGCGGTGTATTCCCAGATCTGCGTCTAGGGCTGAACAGAACAGTCCTCTTCTTTTTCTTGTCCTTTTTCAAAAGGAGAGTCTTCAGGTCTTGTTGCCCCTGGGTCAAATTCATAATCAGCTCTTGGAACTGGGCGTTCTGAGCCTGGAGGTCCTTGATAGTCTGCTCGGCTGATGATTCAGGATTCATGGCGATCGGCTGAAATAAACAGCGAGGAAGGGTAAGCAACCTGTCAAGGGGTACCTGCAATGCAATGAGATGTATGACATGCATGTAATGTTTTCAAGGATCTCGCGGGATAAACAGAGAAATTTGTTAGAGTTGAGAACCGGTAACTTGATTGAAGGAACTTCATGTTGTTGAGAGTCCTTCTTCAAGGGTCAAAGGCTCGCCATATCTAGTGGGTCATAGCCCCTGACAACCTTGGCTAGAGGAAAATAAATCCCCTTTTTGCCCCCTGCTGGGATAGTTGATTCATCATGACCTGCATCACAAGCCCTCGAGATCCTTGAAATGGGTTAGGATGTATGCAATGGTATGATGTCATGCTATGCATGGGGTGATGTAGGTAAACCCTGCTATGAGTCCC
Source organism: Vicia faba (assembly GCA_948472305.1). Taxonomy (NCBI): domain Eukaryota; kingdom Viridiplantae; phylum Streptophyta; class Magnoliopsida; order Fabales; family Fabaceae; genus Vicia; species Vicia faba. The sequence continues at coordinate 74,604,755 of OX451740.1, forward strand.
AATTAAGGACTATAAACAGACCCTGCAAGAAATTCAGTATACTTTGTTATGAGTCCCAATTAAGGACTATAAACAGGACCTGCAAGTAGTTAGTACACCCTGTTATAAGTCCCAATTAAGGACTATGAACAAAACCTGCAAGAAACCTAAGTAAAACCTGTCATGAGTCCCAATTAAGGACTATAAACAGAACCTGCAAGTGGTTAGTACACCCTGTTATAAGTCCCAATTAAGGACTATGAACAAAACCTGCAAGAGATCTAGTAAACCCTGTTATGAATCCCAGTTAAGGACTATAAACAACACCTGCAAGAAATTTGGCAAACCCTGTCATGAGTCCTAGTTAAGGACTATAAACAAGACCTGCAAGAAACAAGTGTTAGGTAACAAGCACGCAGATAGTCAAGTACGAAGGCACACAAGTCACACAAAAGAGCCCCTAGAGTTTAGGCCAGCATGAGGTCTAGGTATTACCCTCTTTCAGTTTGTTGGTTCATACCTGTCCTATCAAAGTAGCCGGGTTCTTAGAGGATCCCAATATCATTGACTACCCTCAATCGGTCATAACTCCAGCATCGCAATCTTTTCTTGCGGCCAGAACCATCACGAGAGTTTAGCCTCAATGGGCGTAGCATACTGCTACTGTTCTAAAGGCCAAGTCGTGTCAATTAAGGTTCTAAGGTCTGTTGGTGCTTAATGACTCCTTGGAAGACCCATATTCTCCCCGTTTCAACACGAGGGATATCGGTACAGACCAAGGCGCCACACCAACGTAGCCACTGCTTCACCTGTGTCGGTCTACGCCGGACAGGTCCCTCACAGCTTATGCTACCTAAACAGGGTATCCCCAGATCCGGGTTAGGATCTATGTAACTCCCATTCAACCCACAATAATAAAGCAAGCAAAGAAGACAATTGAAAACATAGTTATGACCTAGCCCTAAGGTACACCTCACTTTAAGTTTATCTCCCCAGCAGAGTCGCCAGTTCTGTGATCGGTGGATCTGGAACTGACTGTTTAAAGCTGGTTCGCGAAATGTCGCGGAAGCAAGAGTCGCCACCGTCTTTTATTTTCTCCAAATGGAAAGGACAAAAGCACAGAAAAATTCCTTATAGAGATTGCTCTCGGTTCGGGAGGTAGATTATAGAAAGGGAAGGTGTTAGCACCCTTTCTATCCATGGTTATCCATGGGCTCTTAGATACTTGCTCACTTGTGTTTTCAAAAATGGTTTGTTTGCTTTTCAACTGTGGGTTTTAAAAAGTTTCTTTGAAAATTTCAGTTCGACTCTTGTATCGGTCCTCAAGAGTGTTTGAAAAATGCTTTCGAAAGCTTTTTGAAAATGTGTTGGTGTGAAAAGTATTTTTGATTTGTTTTGTTTTGAATTAGAGCAAGTATCCACGAGTCGTCTACCTACCCTAAGGAATTCGTCTGTGTAAATGTCCTTTAAAGTAGTGCCATCCCACCATTGAGAGGTAGGTAGCACCACCGTTGGAGGTGTTCGGGTCAATTCGAGGTTCGGGACATGGTGATCACCAGAGCAATGGGAAGACACCTTAGAAGCTACCCTCATGCCAGGTTCCCGGATCATGAGGACTTACTAAGACATCCTCTACTCGACGATCACCTTTCGAAGGCAAGGCAACAGTGAGGTGTACCCTAGGGGTGGTGTGTGCGATTTGTGTGTCGTTTTCGTTTGCATTTATCTTGTCATGTTTATTGGTGTTCTACGCTTGATTTTATTAAGACATTCATTCTTTCATGCTTGATTAACAGTTAAATATTTTGCGAGGAAATAAATCTAAACTATTACAAATGGCGCGGGTCCACATCGCCAAAATTAAACCGGACCCGATTTAGCGGAAAGTAAATAATGCGAAGTAAATAAAAGTGCGAAGAATAAAGTTACATGGCCTTGGGACAATTACATAATTATTTAAACGATTGTAAAATAAATGCGCGAAATAAAGGAATTAAACGAAACTAGGGCGTTGGACCCTTTTGCAAACAATTAAAATTAACAAGGGATTGAAAATTAAATGAAAATGGTATTTTTGTGTTTTTTAGATTTAAAAGAAAGAAGGAAAAATTAATTAAAATTAAAATGCTAAACCCTAGTTCTAATGTTTTTTATTTATTATGAAAGAATTAAAATATAATCTAAATTAAACCCTAATTTATTTATGTACAATTTTAATTATAAAAAATAAATAAATAAATAATTATTACTGTGGAAAAAAGGGAAAAAATTAAAAAGGAAAATAAAAAGTTATTAAACCTAAATTCTATTTTTTTGGATTTTTATTAAAAAGATTAAAACTATAACCTAATTAACCTAAATTCATTATGTATTAATTTATTTACAAGAAAATAAATACAATAAATATTTTTATGTTTTTATCTTTTTTTCTGATTTTTTTGTAATGTTTTTATATTTTGTTAAAAAAAATAATTAATTAAATAGAAAGTAATAAAAATAATAATTAAAACAAGAATAAAAAATAAAAATAGAAAGAAAATTAAATGCAAACCAGGGGGGGGTAACCCCAAATTGGAGGTACAGGCCTAGTGATTTCTGGCCCATTAGCTTTGAATTTCGCTGACTTTTGGATTATGTGCAACGCGTTGACTGGTGCTTATAGCATTCCTTGAATCCTGGCCCTTGATCTGGGTGAGATGGACGCGTGTGTGGCTTGAGAGGGTGAGCGTATGGTGCACTGGGACATTAGCGCTGCATAGGATGAACTATTGAAAAATAATATTGAGCGTTTGCCAGACCTGGGAATCGAACCCAGGTCTTGGACTTGGCAAAGCGACACCTGCACCACTGAAGCACTTTGAATTCTTTTAATATACATTAATCAACAAATATTATAAGAAGAAAGCGTTAAGGACTTTGGAAATTCGCGCGAAATTTGAATCCGCCTATCACGCCTTGCCACGAGGTCTTCGTCCTCGTTCTTCCCTGAAACATAAAAGTATGGCCACGGTTTTCTGGGCGTGGCTGAAGGGGTGATTTAAGAAAATAGCGAATAGCTCCATTCTCAACATAAATTAGGCGCGAGGATGCATTCTTCTTCGTCTCCATGCCCTGAATACGACCATGGTGTTGAGAACGTCCAATTTTGCCGCACCTGGAAACCCCTAATTCCAAAACTGAAAAACCCTAATGCTCGTTAATGGTGAAATCACATGTTTTGCACAAAAACGAAATTCATTGGCATGGTTAGCATCAGAACAAAACAAGGAATAAGAATCTATAAAAAAAATGCTGTAAACATGCTTGAGTTATGATGTACGATTCCCAATTTTTTTCTGTACAGTTTTGAATCCCTATACCAATTCTTGGCGTGTTAATGGACGTTTGTGATTGGAATGTATCCAGGGCAACCTTGGCAAGCTGTTGAGATAGTTTTGGAGGCTTGAATCAACCTCTAGAGCCCTTTTCAGTTTTGAACTTTTGGAGAATTTTTGCAAGTTTGTAATGGCTTCTTGGGCGCAGTTTGCAGTCCTTTGGCATTAGGTTTACATTCCTGTATATGTAAGGAAGCAATTAGGTTGGAAAATTGGATCAAATCCAAGGCAATAATTGATTTCACATATTTGATTTCCTCATATCTTTTCCAAATCTTTTTTCATAGTTTTTGGTTCAATCATGCTCAAATCTCATCAAAACTTGCCTAATTGGGAAGTGCACGAAATATTGACCTTAGAATGTGCATAAAAAGATTTTTTAGGTTAGGTTTATATTTCTCATGTATTTAAAATGATTTAAATGAATATAAATTAATATAAATTCAAATAAATAATTAAAAATATGAAAATACTTCCCTTTGGGCCTAATGGTCGTGCATAGGCTTGGCATGAGGAAACTTGGAAGAAAAATGGGCCCATTTGCATTTTTAGGTCATTTGAACCATTGTTGACTTTTCAAAATTCCCAAAATTTCCCAACTTCCACAAGGCATAACTTGGTCAATTTTTAAGATTTTCACATGTTCGTGGACATTTTGGAAAGGTCTTTGAGTCCTTTAACCAATGCCTTTGGTCCCATGTCATTTTGATTTACCAATCTCAAGTTATGGCCTTTGACTTAAAGTCACTTTTTGTTGACTTTTGAAAATGACCTATAATGTTGAAATTGATAACTTTTTGTGAGAGCATTTCTTGGACTTGGAATATGAAGATGAGTTGTAGGAAATGTCTTTCTCTTCAAAATGAGCTTTGGATGGAAATTTTCTGATAAACCATGTGAAAGTTATGCCCTGGTCAATTTCAGTTGACTTTTTCAGCTGTCCAAATATAGTAACTTTTGCATCTTTGATGATTTCTGAGCCAAACTTTGAGAATCATGATCAAGCATTGATCAAATGATGTTTGTGGCTTCAAAATGATAGGTTGACCAAAAATTTGAACTTTTGACTGTCAAATGACCATTTTGCCCCTACAGTTGACTGTAGTGCAATCTAGGGTTTTGACTGTGCAATTTTGAGCTGAATGCCTTGAAATTTGACATGAGGATGTTTGACCACATTTGTAAGCATATGAGACTTGATTGGGCCTTTGAAATCTTCATTTCCTTGATCAGAACCCAAACCCTAGTTTTGACTGTCTAGGAGACAGTTGAGCTGCACAACCCTTGGGGAATTTTGTGACCTTGACTTGACAAATCTTGATGAATATGGGAGGGCAAATTTTGGGGTGCAACAGTTGCCCCTGTTCAATCTTCTTAGACCTGAGGATGCAGATTGGCGAACGTGCCTTTCGTAATCCGAGGGTAGAAGATGATTGGACACTAGAGTGCCCAGAAATTTGCGCTCACATAGTAGCAGTGATGGGGGGAATGGGCTTATGGATGCCATTTGGAGATTGCTGGATAGGACGATGGGCTTATAGATGCCATCGGGATGTTGATCGCGTAAGAGGTTCCTTAGCGAGAACCTGCGTACCTGCAAAAGAAAAATGAGTACCTGACACGTTGCAGGAGCTGATTTTAGATGCTTGGTATAGATGTGTCCTGACTGGTTACAGGAGCTGAGTCTGGAGCTTCAAACGCTGATGAATGAACCAGGGATGGTTACTACCTTAGCATGAATGGTAAGAGGACCTTGGATGATTTAAACTTCAACAACGCTCGTTGAGAAAAATCTTGGCGGGAATTACCATCTTTGCAACATCGGGAAGAGAACCATAGGCAATTATAATCTGAAAGGAATGATCACCTCACTCAACGTCGGAGAGGGAAACATCTGAAAAGGGATTACTACCTCACACACCGCTGGAGAGGGAACCATAGGGGACTGCTGAGTCTTTATCAGAAAAATCTGTTGGCCATCGATTTAGCTAGACTAGAGGAGGTCTTGAAATATCTTCAACTTGAATAAGTGACAGAATGTTGCCATATCTGGTTTATATCTGGACTATATCTGGAAGGAGATCTGGAAGCAGCATCAGAACGTCACCATATCTGGATCATATCTGAAACTATATCTGAAGGATACCTGGAAGCAGTATCAGAACGTCACCATCTCTGGATCATATCCGAAACTATATCTGAAGGATATCTGGAAGCAGCATCAGAACGTCACCATCTCTGGGTCATATCTGAAACTATATCTGAAGGATACCTGGAAGCAGTATCAGAACGTCACCATCTCTGGATCATATCCGAAACTATATCTGAAGGATACCTGGAAGCAGTATCAGAACGTCACCATCTCTGGGTCATATCCGAAACTATATCTGAAGGATACCTGGAAGCAGCATCAGAACGTCACCATCTCTGGGTCATATCTGAAACTATATCGAGAAGGAAATCTGGAAGCAGCATCAGAATGTCACCATCGCTGGGTTTACATCTGAAACTATATCTAGAAGGAATTCTGGAAGCAGCATCAGAACGTCACCATCGCTGGGTTTACATCTGAAACTATATCTAGAAGGAATTCTGGAAGCAGCATCAGAATGTCACCATCGCTGGGTTTATATCTGAAACTATATCTAGAAGGAATTCTGGAAGCAGCATCAGAACGTCACCATCGCTGGGTTTACATCTGAAACTATATCTAGAATGAATTGCGATTAGTTGATAGTAGTCATTTTTGTATTGATCTTTTTCCTGAAAAGGTAGAACATAATTGTATGCAAAATCATGATGCATGAACTGTATGTTTTCAAGATCAATGAGATTCGTGTAATATGATGCATATGCATGCTACAATTATGTATGTGACGTTTTATGAGTATATGTTTTCATCGTAGGAAAATAAATCCTCGACGGGTGCCGGGAAGTCGCATCCTAGGCTGATGTGGAAGAATAGCTTTTGCTTCCGCTGGGGATGATAGTTGCAAGTATACCGGTAGGAGAGGATAACTCCGTTGGGGAATAAACTTGGCGAATGGAGGATTCTGCGGGGAGAAAAAGATATTCTAGCGACCATGCTGGGAAGAAATACTCTGTGGGGAGATGCTTTTGCTGAATTGTTGAGGATGACTCGCTGAGGATACCTTGCTGTATTGGAAGTATGAATGGACTTCGCTGGGGATAAGAAGATTCTGTCGACGACGCTCTTTCCGTGGCTTTTGGCTGAGGATAACCCAGTTATATCCTGTTAAGGAAATAACTCTTTAAATCAAGCCGGACGACGCGTTCGTGTCCTGCTAGGGGATAAGCTTCCAGAATCTACTGGGGGTATGCTTATTGCTTGGGGGTATGTATTCCAACTTTCCTGGGGAAGCTGGGTTGGACTCTCCTGGGGGAGGTATTGAACTGTATTGGTTATGTTTTTCCACGGAGTTTACCCTGATACCTTGGAGGACAGAACAATCAGATTGCTTAGACCATTCTTCATTGCCCCTGTTTCTATGGGGGAGGCACTTGTGGGACGCTGATAGTTGTTGATGGACAAACCTTCTTCTGGTAGACAGATGGCAGGACATAGTCGTACGCTTTGATCCCTAACTTTTTCCTGGACCGCCCTTTCGGGTTTTCAGTCCACCGGGATACCCATTTTTGCCCAAGCCTCCTTTTCAGGTTTTCGACTTGCCGGGTGTACAGATTTTTCATTTCAACCCTTCATTTTGCCCGAACCCTTTTGGTTCGCCGGGAAGCCCTTATTTTTGCCTAGGTGTGTCAACCTAGCGGGTCTTTGACTTTGCGTAGTATTTTTTTCCGACTATGTCCATGCTCTGAAAGTAGGGAGTTGCCCCTGTTAGAAGGGTTTTGTCATGCCACCAGGAGGTATTTGATCAGGCAAGATTCGTCGCTGGAGTGCCCCAAGTGACTCAGGCAGAGATTTGCCCCAGGCTATTTGGCCTTTGAGAGATTCTCTGGATCTTGACTTAACTGCCCCCAGATGGTAGACCATGATCATGCCGTACCCCTTGATTGGAGATACTCTTGTTCATTAGGCTTTCATTGTGCGAATTTCCCTACTGTTCAAACAAAAAGTCATACGCAAACAAAGTTATGTTAAAAATGCAAAGCCTATGTCTGTCTCGAAGATTTTGAAAATGCATCTTTTCATAAAACAAGTGAATGTTTGTAAAACATGATGTCAACTCCGTATTTACCGTAGGCCTTCAGGAGTCAGGATACCTTTCGTAACAGTATGCTTTCGAACTAACCCATGCTTCAGCTAGGACTTTTGAGGGTTATAACGTGGCCTGGTTCACGGTTTAAGAAACAAAGGATAAAGGCTCAAATTTTATTTGTACCCACCCGCTCTTCGTGATGTTCTCCAAACCTAAGCTCAGTTGATCATACGTTAGACCTTGTTTGAGTCTTTATTTTGATATCCCAGTAGTGGTTCAGATGCTGATGATTTATTCTGAATAGGCAGTCATTTTTTTGTCGAGGGTTTATAAGACCTCTTTCTTGATTTTTGTTATCCCTTTCCTTTTTTTCCTGAACTGTTTCCTTTTTTGGAATTACAGTCAGCGGGATGCCCCAGTTTTATAAGTCCCCTTTGTAGGTTTAGACTTTTTGGGCTTTTCATTTACGAACTTTGATGATGACTGCCTGTCCTTTATGATTGTTCTGAACCGTTACTGTCTTTGTTTGTTCATAAAGATCTCTTTAGTGCCATTCGTCATGCACTTGGATCAGCTGAGGAGACTACCCTGCCCCGGGTTATGATTAAGGGTTTAATTTTCGAAAATAAAAACTCCTACTTCTTTGGCTCTGATGGGTTGACGAGGGATTATCATCCTTATAACTCCAGTGTTTAGGGGTTGAAACAATGCCTGTACCTCATCAGCGGGGTCTGTTCAAAAGCATACTGTAATGATTGTGGTATCATTTTCGTCATCCTCCCTCAAGAGGCTTAGAATTTTAGATCCAGAGTTGACATCAGAAAAATATGAAAAGAAATTTGAACATAATGAAAATAATTGTATTAATTTCCAAAACAGACATATGCGATGCATTAATAGAATAAAAGAGTTTGCTATGACATTAATTGTTTGTATAAGCAAAGAAAAGTACAGCTCAAAAATTCAAATAAACAAAAGGTCTTTAATGATTGGGCGACGGAGCAGTGATTATGTTCGGAGTATCTGGCACTTCAAACTGAATCTCTCCAGCGTCGATCATATCTTGGATCTTGTTCTTGAGAGGCCAGCAGTTGTCTGTAGTATGCCCCGGGCTATCTGAATGATATGCGCACCTATCGTTGGGATGATAGTTGGGTGCAGAAGTGTTCGGATTCCGGAGAGGAGCCCTTAAGGTGATCAGCCCTGCCTTCAACATTTGTTGCAGTGCTTGTTCCAACGACATGTTGAGTTTGGTGTACTGCCGTTTCTCTTTTCGCTGCTGCCCCTGTCCTTGTTGAGCAGGTCCAGGATTGGAAATTTGGATTGCCCCTGCCTCATGACGACCCTTTTTACCGTGCACGGCATTGGATTCTTTCTTTCCATGATGAGGCTTTTTATCAGCAGGTGCAACCTCTTGAATTTTCCCAGACCGGATACCAGCTTCTATTCGTTCTCCAGTCAAGATAAGATCTGTGAATCCAGCAGATGAATTCCCAATCAGGTGGTTATAAAATGGACCAGACAAGGTCCCCAAGAACATGTCTACAAGTTCCCGATCAGTCAGAGGTGGTTGTACCCTTCCAGCAAGATCCCTCCATTTCTGAGCGTACTCCTTAAAACCTTCGCTTGCGCCTAACGACATACCCTGGAGTTGAGTACGCGTGGGGGCAAGGTCGGCATTGTACTGGTACTGCTTATAGAAAGCAGTTGCCAACTCCTCCCAGTTACGAACTTTGGTCCCATCCAGTTGATAGAACCATTCGAGGTGAGTCCCTGAAAGACTTTCCTGGAAGAAGTGGATCCACAAGTTTTTGTCCACCGTATATGGTTGGATCTTCCGAACGTAGGACCTTAGATGCAGCTTGGGACAAGACGCCCCGTCATACTTAGAGAAGGGTGGTACTTTGAACTTCCGAGGAATAACCACACCAGTTGACAAACCCAGATCTCCGAAATCCAGCCCAGGTACCTGTTGAACCTCCATAGCTTTCATTCTGTCCTCCAGTTGCTTATATCTGTCATCAGCAGGAGGGTACTGCTCTTCATCAAAATCTGTCTCGTTGTCGGAGACCTCTGGACTGGGCACCCTTTCCTCTGGATGACTGCTTTTTCCCACCGATGGGGTTGTCCTTTCAGTTTCAACTTGCGGTGTATTCCCAGATCTGCGTCTAGGGCTGAACAGAACAGTCCTCTTCTTTTTCTTGTCCTTTTTCAAAAGGAGAGTCTTCAGGTCTTGTTGCCCCTGGGTCAAATTCATAATCAGCTCTTGGAACTGGGCGTTCTGAGCCTGGAGGTCCTTGATAGTCTGCTCGGCTGATGATTCAGGATTCATGGCGATCGGCTGAAATAAACAGCGAGGAAGGGTAAGCAACCTGTCAAGGGGTACCTGCAATGCAATGAGATGTATGACATGCATGTAATGTTTTCAAGGATCTCGCGGGATAAACAGAGAAATTTGTTAGAGTTGAGAACCGGTAACTTGATTGAAGGAACTTCATGTTGTTGAGAGTCCTTCTTCAAGGGTCAAAGGCTCGCCATATCTAGTGGGTCATAGCCCCTGACAACCTTGGCTAGAGGAAAATAAATCCCCTTTTTGCCCCCTGCTGGGATAGTTGATTCATCATGACCTGCATCACAAGCCCTCGAGATCCTTGAAATGGGTTAGGATGTATGCAATGGTATGATGTCATGCTATGCATGGGGTGATGTAGGTAAACCCTGCTATGAGTCCCAATTAAGGACTATAAACAGACCCTGCAAGAAATTCAGTATACTTTGTTATGAGTCCCAATTAAGGACTATAAACAGGACCTGCAAGTAGTTAGTACACCCTGTTATAAGTCCCAATTAAGGACTATGAACAAAACCTGCAAGAAACCTAAGTAAAACCTGTCATGAGTCCCAATTAAGGACTATAAACAGAACCTGCAAGTGGTTAGTACACCCTGTTATAAGTCCCAATTAAGGACTATGAACAAAACCTGCAAGAGATCTAGTAAACCCTGTTATGAATCCCAGTTAAGGACTATAAACAACACCTGCAAGAAATTTGGCAAACCCTGTCATGAGTCCTAGTTAAGGACTATAAACAAGACCTGCAAGAAACAAGTGTTAGGTAACAAGCACGCAGATAGTCAAGTACGAAGGCACACAAGTCACACAAAAGAGCCCCTAGAGTTTAGGCCAGCATGAGGTCTAGGTATTACCCTCTTTCAGTTTGTTGGTTCATACCTGTCCTATCAAAGTAGCCGGGTTCTTAGAGGATCCCAATATCATTGACTACCCTCAATCGGTCATAACTCCAGCATCGCAATCTTTTCTTGCGGCCAGAACCATCACGAGAGTTTAGCCTCAATGGGCGTAGCATACTGCTACTGTTCTAAAGGCCAAGTCGTGTCAATTAAGGTTCTAAGGTCTGTTGGTGCTTAATGACTCCTTGGAAGACCCATATTCTCCCCGTTTCAACACGAGGGATATCGGTACAGACCAAGGCGCCACACCAACGTAGCCACTGCTTCACCTGTGTCGGTCTACGCCGGACAGGTCCCTCACAGCTTATGCTACCTAAACAGGGTATCCCCAGATCCGGGTTAGGATCTATGTAACTCCCATTCAACCCACAATAATAAAGCAAGCAAAGAAGACAATTGAAAACATAGTTATGACCTAGCCCTAAGGTACACCTCACTTTAAGTTTATCTCCCCAGCAGAGTCGCCAGTTCTGTGATCGGTGGATCTGGAACTGACTGTTTAAAGCTGGTTCGCGAAATGTCGCGGAAGCAAGAGTCGCCACCGTCTTTTATTTTCTCCAAATGGAAAGGACAAAAGCACAGAAAAATTCCTTATAGAGATTGCTCTCGGTTCGGGAGGTAGATTATAGAAAGGGAAGGTGTTAGCACCCTTTCTATCCATGGTTATCCATGGGCTCTTAGATACTTGCTCACTTGTGTTTTCAAAAATGGTTTGTTTGCTTTTCAACTGTGGGTTTTAAAAAGTTTCTTTGAAAATTTCAGTTCGACTCTTGTATCAGTCCTCAAGAGTGTTTGAAAAATGCTTTCGAAAGCTTTTTGAAAATGTGTTGGTGTGAAAAGTATTTTTGATTTGTTTTGTTTTGAATTAGAGCAAGTATCCACGAGTCGTCTACCTACCCTAAGGAATTCGTCTGTGTAAATGTCCTTTAAAGTAGTGCCATCCCACCATTGAGAGGTAGGTAGCACCACCGTTGGAGGTGTTCGGGTCAATTCGAGGTTCGGGACATGGTGATCACCAGAGCAATGGGAAGACACCTTAGAAGCTACCCTCATGCCAGGTTCCCGGATCATGAGGACTTACTAAGACATCCTCTACTCGACGATCACCTTTCGAAGGCAAGGCAACAGTGAGGCGTACCCTAGGGGTGGTGTGTGCGATTTGTGTGTCGTTTTCGTTTGCATTTATCTTGTCATGTTTATTGGTGTTCTACGCTTGATTTTATTAAGACATTCATTCTTTCATGCTTGATTAACAGTTAAATATTTTGCGAGGAAATAAATCTAAACTATTACAAATGGCGCGGGTCCACATCGCCAAAATTAAACCGGACCCGATTTAGCGGAAAGTAAATAATGCGAAGTAAATAAAAGTGCGAAGAATAAAGTTACATGGCCTTGGGACAATTACATAATTATTTAAACGATTGTAAAATAAATGCGCGAAATAAAGGAATTAAACGAAACTAGGGCGTTGGACCCTTTTGCAAACAATTAAAATTAACAAGGGATTGAAAATTAAATGAAAATGGTATTTTTGTGTTTTTTAGATTTAAAAGAAAGAAGGAAAAATTAATTAAAATTAAAATGCTAAACCCTAGTTCTAATGTTTTTTATTTATTATGAAAGAATTAAAATATAATCTAAATTAAACCCTAATTTATTTATGTACAATTTTAATTATAAAAAATAAATAAATAAATAATTATTACTGTGGAAAAAAGGGAAAAAATTAAAAAGGAAAATAAAAAGTTATTAAACCTAAATTCTATTTTTTTGGATTTTTATTAAAAAGATTAAAACTATAACCTAATTAACCTAAATTCATTATGTATTAATTTATTTACAAGAAAATAAATACAATAAATATTTTTATGTTTTTATCTTTTTTTCTGATTTTTTTGTAATGTTTTTATATTTTGTTAAAAAAAATAATTAATTAAATAGACAGTAATAAAAATAATAATTAAAACAAGAATAAAAAATAAAAATAGAAAGAAAATTAAATGCAAACCAGGGGGGGTAACCCCAAATTGGAGGTACAGGCCTAGTGATTTCTGGCCCATTAGCTTTGAATTTCGCTGACTTTTGGATTATGTGCAACGCGTTGACTGGTGCTTATAGCATTCCTTGAATCCTGGCCCTTGATCTGGGTGAGATGGACGCGTGTGTGGCTTGAGAGGGTGAGCGTATGGTGCACTGGGACATTAGCGCTGCATAGGATGAACTATTGAAAAATAATATTGAGCGTTTGCCAGACCTGGGAATCGAACCCAGGTCTTGGACTTGGCAAAGCGACACCTGCACCACTGAAGCACTTTGAATTCTTTTAATATACATTAATCAACAAATATTATAAGAAGAAAGCGTTAAGGACTTTGGAAATTCGCGCGAAATTTGAATCCGCCTATCACGCCTTGCCACGAGGTCTTCGTCCTCGTTCTTCCCTGAAACATAAAAGTATGGCCACGGTTTTCTGGGCGTGGCTGAAGGGGTGATTTAAGAAAATAGCGAATAGCTCCATTCTCAACATAAATTAGGCGCGAGGATGCATTCTTCTTCGTCTCCATGCCCTGAATACGACCATGGTGTTGAGAACGTCCAATTTTGCCGCACCTGGAAACCCCTAATTCCAAAACTGAAAAACCCTAATGCTCGTTAATGGTGAAATCACATGTTTTGCACAAAAACGAAATTCATTGGCATGGTTAGCATCAGAACAAAACAAGGAATAAGAATCTATAAAAAAAATGCTGTAAACATGCTTGAGTTATGATGTACGATTCCCAATTTTTTTCTGTACAGTTTTGAATCCCTATACCAATTCTTGGCGTGTTAATGGACGTTTGTGATTGGAATGTATCCAGGGCAACCTTGGCAAGTTGTTGAGATAGTTTTGGAGGCTTGAATCAACCTCTAGAGCCCTTTTCAGTTTTGAACTTTTGGAGAATTTTTGCAAGTTTGTAATGGCTTCTTGGGCGCAGTTTGCAGTCCTTTGGCATTAGGTTTACATTCCTGTATATGTAAGGAAGCAATTAGGTTGGAAAATTGGATCAAATCCAAGGCAATAATTGATTTCACATATTTGATTTCCTCATATCTTTTCCAAATCTTTTTTCATAGTTTTTGGTTCAATCATGCTCAAATCTCATCAAAACTTGCCTAATTGGGAAGTGCACGAAATATTGACCTTAGAATGTGCATAAAAAGATTTTTTAGGTTAGGTTTATATTTCTCATGTATTTAAAATGATTTAAATGAATATAAATTAATATAAATTCAAATAAATAATTAAAAATATGAAAATACTTCCCTTTGGGCCTAATGGTCGTGCATAGGCTTGGCATGAGGAAACTTGGAAGAAAAATGGGCCCATTTGCATTTTTAGGTCATTTGAACCATTGTTGACTTTTCAAAATTCCCAAAAATTTCCCAACTTCCACAAGGCATAACTTGGTCAATTTTTAAGCTTTTCACATGTTCTTGGACATTTTGGAAAGGTCTTTGAGTCCTTTAACCAATGCCTTTGGTCCCATGTCATTTTGATTTACCAATCTCAAGTTATGGCCTTTGACTTAAAGTCACTTTTTGTTGACTTTTGAAAATGACCTATAATGTTGAAATTGATAACTTTTTGTGAGAGCATTTCTTGGACTTGGAATATGAAGATGAGTTGTAGGAAATGTCTTTCTCTTCAAAATGAGCTTTGGATGGAAATTTTCTGATAATCCATGTGAAAGTTATGCCCTGGTCAATTTCAGTTGACTTTTTCAGCTGTCCAAATATAGTAACTTTTGCATCTTTGATGATTTCTGAGCCAAACTTTGAGAATCATGATCAAGCATTGATCAAATGATGTTTGTGGCTTCAAAATGATAGGTTGACCAAAAATTTGAACTTTTGACTGTCAAATGACCATTTTGCCCCTACAGTTGACTGTAGTGCAATCTAGGGTTTTGACTGTGCAATTTTGAGCTGAATGCCTTGAAATTTGACATGAGGATGTTTGACCACATTTGTAAGCATATGAGACTTGATTGGGCCTTTGAAATCTTCATTTCCTTGATCAGAACCCAAACCCTAGTTTTGACTGTCTAGGAGACAGTTGAGCTGCACAACCCTTGGGGAATTTTGTGACCTTGACTTGACAAATCTTGATGAATATGGGAGGGCAAATTTTGGGGTGCAACAGACGTTCTCGTAAAACAAAACAGAAAAAAGGAAAAACTCAAAGTTTCTTGTGAAAATGATTTTATATTGATTTTTGAAGTTGGACTATAATAGGCGTTTTCGTACAAGGAGGCTGACGTTCTAGTAAGAGAACGCCGCTGTAAAAATAGAAGTTATACAAATTTGTGTAAAAGAAAACAGCTATGTGAAATAATTTCATTGAGTTCCAACTCTGCTATTGCCCCTATGTCTTCGAGGGTCTCATCACTTTGCTGTGTGTCCGAAGTTTCTTAGGTTGATCGATGTCGTTCGAGCTTGATAATTGATACTGAAGTCTGGTCGCAAAGTGATCCAATGAGACATAGTGATACGCTTTACATCCTTAACTTTTGCCTGGACTGCCCTTTCGGGCTTTCAGTCCACCGGGATACCCTTTTTTGCCCAAGCCGCCTTTTCAGGTTTTCGGCTTACTGGGTGTACAGATTTTTTTCAATTTCATCCCTTATTTTTTCCAGAACCCTTTTGGTTCGCCGGGAAGCCCTTATTTTTTCCTAGGCCAGTCAACCTAGCGGGTCTTTTGATTAGGCGTAGTATCTTTTCACTATGTCTGCATTGACAGGGTGAGGAAGGTCGTCACCGTCCATGGTGGTTAGAATCATGGCTCCACCCGAGAAAATGTTCTTAACCACAAATAACCCTTCGTATGTGGGGATCCATTTGCCCCTGGGATCACCTTGTGGCAGTATAATGCACTTGATCACTAGATCCCCGACTTGATATTCTTGACGTATGACTTTCTTGTTAAAAGCCTTGATCATTCGCTTTTGATACGTCTGACCATGACAGATAGCAGTAAGTCTCTTTTCATCGATTAGATTTAGCTGATCAAGTTGAGTTTGGATCCAGTCTTCTTCGTTCAAACCCACATCCTTCATAATCCTGAGAGAAGGTATCTGGACTTCGATGGGTAAGACTGCCTCCATGCTATATAATTCTCTATGGCACACCATATCGACAGATCAGATTATGTCGGATAAACCGCGCCACGATGTTCTTGGTTACTGTGGCAAAAGAGGCCGCCTCAACCCACTTCGTGAAGTAATCAATGGCTACTAGGATGAAGCGATGCCCATTGGAAGCAGTAGGCCTGATTTCTCCGATCATGTCGATTCCCCACATTGCAAAGGGCCACGGAGCTGTTAAAGCGTTTAAGGGGACCGGAGGCACATGCACCTTATCAGCGTAGATTTGGCACTTATGACAAGTTCGAGAGTGCTGATAACAATCATCTTCCATAGTGGACCAGTAATATCCTGCCTGTAGGATCTTCTTAGCCATGGCATGTCCACTGGAATGGGTTCCAAAGGTACCTTCATGTAGATCTGTCATAATCCTCTCTGCTTCGCTCTTGTCTACACACCGCAGTAAGGTATAGTCATGATTACGCTTATAGAGGATTCCATTACTAAGGAAGAACTTCGCAGCGAACCTTCTCAGAAACTTCTTATCATTGACAGATTCCCCTTCGGGATAATCTTGAGCCTCGAGATACCTTTTGACTTCGTGAAACCAGGGTTCGTCTGCCACCTCTTCAGTATCAATTTCATAACAATATGTTGGTTCATCCAACCTCTCAATGGTGATTTGGGGGGCTTCATTGTCCCACCTAACTTTGAACATAAAAGACATGGTAGCTAGCGCATCTGCTAACTGGTTCTCCTCTCGTGGGAAATGTTCAAAAGTTACCTCCTCAAAGTGTGGGAGTAATGTCAACACGTACTCTTTGTATGGGATGAGATTCGGATGCTTCGTATCCCATTCGCCTTTGATCTGACTTATTACCAAGGTTGAATCCCCGAAAACGTCCAAGAACTTGATCCTGAGGTCAATAGCAGCCTTGAGACCCATGATACAAGCTTCATACTCTGCCATGTTGTTAGTGCAGCTGAAACATAGTCGACCGATGAAAGGAGTATGACAGCCCTCAGGAGATATGATTACAGCACCGATGCCATTACCCAGTGCGTTTGAAGCTCCATCAAAAACCATGGTCCATCGGGATCCCTCTTCGGGTCCTTCATCCGGTCCAGGTTCTTCGTAGTCAGTCACCAGCATAATATTCTCATCTGGGAACTCAAAATTCATGGATTGGTAGTCATCCACAACCTGATGAGCCAAATGATCAGCCAACATACTCCCCTTGATTGCTTTCTGGGTTATATATTGTATATCGTACTCAATTAAGATCATCTGTCATCTTGATATTCTTCCAGAGAGAGCGAGTTTCTCAAAGATGTATTTGATCGAATCCATCTTAGATATCAACAAAGTAGTATGGGTCAACATATACTGTTTTAGTCGGTGAACAGCCCATGCCAAAGCGCAACAAGTTTTCTCGAGCAGTGAGTATCGTGTCTCACAGTCGGTAAACTTTTTGCTAAGGTAGTATATTGCATGCTTTTTTCGACCGGACTCGTCATGCTGTCCCAGCACACACCCCATTGAATTGTCTAGCACTGTTAAGTACAATATCAAAGGTCTTCCTTCAACCGGAGGCATCAGAATCGGCGGTTCTTAAAGGTATTCTTTGATTCTTTCGAAAGTTGTCGAGCATTCTTCATTCCACTTTACCACTTGATCTTTCTTCAGAAGCTTGAAGATAGGCTCACAAGTAGCAGTCAGATGTGAAATGAACCTGGCGATATAATTCAAGCGTCCCAAGAAACCTCTAACTTCCTTCTTTGTACAAAAATGAAGATAAAGATGCAAGAATATGAATGTGAAAAAGAAATGTGATTTTTATTTGTTTTTTTTTTGTTTAGAAAAGGTTTTTTGTTTTAACCTAATTAACTAGAAGAAAATTAATTAACTTAAAAGTAAGAAAATTAAACTAAGTTAATTAAAATAATTTTTTTTAGGGTTTTTTATGAAGTTTCTTGTGAAAGGGTCTTAATTAAATTAAACTGGTATGAAAAAATTAATTAATTAAAAATCCTAAGTTTCTAAATTAATTTTAATTAAAAAAGAAAATAAACTAAACCTAATTCTAATTATTATTTTATTTAAGAAAATAAATTAAATTTGTATAAGAAAATATTTTGTCTTTTTAGTCTTAAAGGAAATAAAATATAAATATATTATTACCTAAATAATAAATAAAAATGTTTGTGGGATTCTTATTAATAAAAACAAAAATAATATTAATATTAATAATAATAAAAATAAATGAAAAATAAAATATGAAATAAAATGTGAAAATGAAGTCAGGGATGTAAAACAGATTTTGAGTGTATGTGTGTAAAAAAGTTTATGGTCTGGCCCATTAACATTTTTTTGAAGTCGGAAAAAAAAAAGAAACAAATGGGTTGCGTTGTTATTGAGCAAACAGGGGGTATTGTTAAGAGAAAAAAAGTCAGGCCCATGGGATGGAGGCCCAAGCGCTACCTGAAACAAAAAAAGAAAAATGACAAAAATGTGGAAAAAATGCAAAAGGCAGCGCTGAGGTTCGAATCCACGACCTCTACCAATAACACGCGCTGCCTTACCACTAGGGTGGTTGTACATCCGTTAACTTAAATGAAAGAATAAATACATAATGTAACATGTCTCCATGACTTGTACTTCGTCTTCAACCTTCAGCCAGCCAGACCACCTGTATCTCATTCATTTCTCAACAAAAATGGAAAATGCAAACATGAAAGTTGTGCTATTTTTCCTCACGAATCTAACCATGTGAACAACTAAAGCTATAGATCAAAGATGAATGAGAATTTCTATGGCCCTAATTTGAACCCTAATTTTTTCAGAAACTTCAAACTTAAAATTCTCTAAGCTCAAACCATGTAAATGAAAACTATGGATATGTACAGCTTCAGGGCAATGATATCTAAATTTTATCTTCACAAATGAATCAATAATGATGCTTGTAGGGAGAGTTCAAATATAAGGAAACTTACCTCAAAACTGGAAATCATATTCTGAGTTTGATCACTCCTCAAGGTGTTGTGATGATCAGAATAGCTTCAGTGACCCTCCAGGATGCTAATGCAATGTTTAGTTTGTATTAGAGATGGTTGAATCGTGCTGGAGAAGTCCAAGTGCAAAGCTCTATTTTTGAAAATGGAAGATGGTGTAAATGGTGTTACAGTCGTGTAACAGGGTGTGGGATGAGTTCTAAATGGTGTATGTAATATTTGTGATTGAATTTGAGTGAGAACGCACGAGTGAAATGTGAGTTTGGAATTCAAAGTCGTAAATGACACAAAAATGGAGTTTGTGTGAAAATTCTGATTTTAGGGAGTTTTAGGGAGTTTCTAGGCTTATCAATTCGTGTGTTAGCTTGCTTATAGTGCCTTTATTTATAAGCAAGAGGTTTGGAGTGCTCAAGTTGGTATGAATTCAAAATCCATGTTTAAACTCAACATGTGATTTTCTTGACAAAACAAGTTTCAATGCATTGTACCTTTGTTCATAGAGTTGTTAGCCACTTTAAACACCATGCCTATGACTTTGTGGATGGAGTGTAATCAGAGAAAACAAGTTAAGAGCTCAAGAAGCTGACTTTGTGCAAAAAGCTTGCTTTACAAGAATGGATATGTTGCTTTCTCCCTAAAATGGCAAATTAATTTGGATAATGCTTGAAACTCTTGGATAAGGGTGCAATTAGTTGTGTAAGACATTAATTATAGAGTGACAAACAAGTTTGAGGCCTGAAAAGTGAGATTATGCAGCATGGCTATGGATTTGGTTCATGTTGCATCACAAATTTTGTCTTGCAAAACAACTTGAAACCCCAACTTCTGGCCTTCGATTCTCCTTGATAACAAATGATCTCAAGGAGTTCTTGGATATTTTGGAAATCTTGTAATGTGCTCTATAATACATATTTGAATCACTTTTACAAAATCCAAGTGGAACTATGTGAAACTTGGCCAAGAAGTTAGGTCAAAATCCTGACCAAAAATGCTCAAAATTTCACTAAGTGTTTTAGTTTCATGACCATGACTTCATGGATTAATAACTTTAGATCCAATAATTTATATAAGAAGTTGTGTAAAGAAATGTTTTAGATCTCATGGAGATCTAAAACTTTCATTTTGAAAGTTTCTTTTGAACCATCTTGCATCATGGTGAAAAATTGGCTCAAAGTTGTGAAAAAATATAAAGTTTTCAACACTTAGAAAAATTTCTAAGTTTGGAAACTTTGACTTTTCAAAATGAAATCTTGACTTTTTAATTTCTTGATTAACAATTTTCATATTTTGACATGTTTTGATGAATTGTGATCTTTGACATTTGATTTTGACCAAAAAGTCAAAGTTTGACTTTTCAGTGTACAATTGACTTTTGATCAGTTGACTGAAAATCAACTATCAATCAAATGACCTTAAGCAATGTTTTGAGTCATGCCATTAGGTCAAAATGATGCAATTGAACTCTTGAGATTATGCCTCAAACCAATTAACCATTTGCTAGGTCAAAAATCAGAAATTGCTCTTTCTCAGTCAAAACCCTAATTTTGACCATTTTGCCTTTTTGATGATCTGGTCAAATTTCTTGACGAATTATGGTCCAAACTTGATCAAATTATACTTATGAGTTTATCATGTTGATATGGATCAAAAATTATGAAGTTTGACTGTAAATTGGCCACAATTGACTTTTTCCCCAATACAGTTGATTTTTAGGCCAACTGCTCAATTGACTGAGCAAAAATGTGATCCAAGACTTGAAACTTAACATGAGTAATCTTGAGGGCCCATAATGACCCATGAAAGCCATATGAGGCATTAAAAGTTCAAATATCCTTGTGCAATCTCAAACCTTAATTTCAGTCGTCGGTGCTTAAGGAGGTGTCTTGAGCTACCAACCCTTGTGCAATCTTGAACCAAAGGAGATCTTGTGAGAAAATACTTGATAAATGAGAGGGAAAATTTTGGGGTACAACACCAAGGATCGTAGGAAGATATGGGAGAATCTTAAGTCTTCATGTACGGGTACCAACAACCCAAAAATGCATCCCGATGGATTCTTCCTCAAAGGAAAAAGAGGTTAGATAAGGGGCCGGCTCCGGATTCGCTAGATGCCAAGGCTCAAAGGTTAGAATATGGTTCTGCTTTCATCAATGACAAGGCGGGAGAGGAAGCTCCCTCTACAAGCAGGGATCCTTCTTCTCCTATGGCTTGGTGGAATGATGTCGATATTGACACCCTCATATCAAAATCTCTCACCTTCCTTTTTCAAAAGAGTTCCCTGCCGACTACTAGCCCTTTTTCTCTAAGTTGGTCTCAACCATTATGAACATGAAAGACACTATTTTGCTAAGGGAACTCAAGTTACATGATGTTGAGCATGGAAGGTTCGATAAGGCGGTGAAAGAGCTAGAGGCGAAGCTCTAATAGCTGACAGAGGCCTACAATGAGAGTCAAAGGTTGTTACAGTCCCTCCAATAAGATAAGTAGAAGTAGGAGAAGAGGTTGGTAGATGTTCAAGCCAAAGCCAAAGAGATCTCTGCAAAGAAGGAATCTCTACAAGACTCTTTGGATGGTACTCTCCTTCGCCAGAAGAGTTTGGAAAAGGAGATGTCAAAGCTAATCGGCAAGGTATTTCATGCTTTTGGGGTCAACTTTATGCGCGTCAAGGAGCATGTTCTCTTCCTCCATCCCAATCTAGATTTAAGTCTTCTGGACTTTCTCAAAGTTGTGTGAGATGGTTTATGATTTACACCTTGGGTTTTTGTTAGGTGAGGTGAAAATTTTGTCATAAAATGTATTATTTATAGTAGTGGGGTTCCAAAAATTCCATATCCTCTGCGAGGTTGGAATCTTGTTGGCATTGTCTAATGTTATGAACATCATCTTCCAACGTTTGGGTATGGTTGTGTAATTCATTCATGGGGAACGCATCTCTGCAAGGGTGTCAACATAACGCTACCATTGGTGCCTTTCGATGTTGGGGATGAAGCTCTCTTATTAACAATAGCTGAAGGTGGCTAAATCTAGGAGTGAAGGGTAACATCACGAAGGGTGATGGTGATAAAAGAGGATGTGGCCCAGGTTAGTTTTACCTGGGCTCCAAGGTAGGCGCCATTGTAGTGGTAAAAAAGTATTGGTGTGCATATTCTCCCTACGAGGGCAGGGAGACTCAGAGGTCTTAATAGGTTTATAACACGATATGGCGGTTAGGGCTTTCGCACGACGATGAAAAACCATGTACGGTGGTGTTTTGTGGTAGTTTAAATGTCTGTCTCATGTGAGGTGAAAGGCTCTGCTGATGATCGGTGATGCTTTGGAGCAAGTGCATAGTTACAGTCAGTAGTGTGTTAAGACCTTG